>CP032247.1:16782856-17426784 GCA_005610355.1 Gossypioides kirkii | reverse complement strand
AAATTTAAGATGAAATTACTGATGTGACTTTAAACTACTGAAAAATAATACTATCCTTATTTCATACCATTCTTATTCTAAATGCAAGTATGAAATATGAATGAATGACCAACGAATCTTTGCAATAATTTTGGTTTAGTTATGGGTGCATGTGCTATTGAAATTATTACTTCTTTTTCTTTTCAATTTATTGTGATGAGAGTTATGGCAACTTTTTCCTCCCTAATTATGAAATTGAAACTTCACTATTAATTAGGCTCGAGAAAGAAAACAAAAGTCGATTCCAACGGTAACGTTTACAAGATTTTGGGAATATAAATTAAAAAAATTTTAAGGTGATTCAAATCAACTCAACTCAAAATAAAATTTTGTTTTTTAATTTAAATTATAATTAATTTTAATTTTTAGGATGTAAAAATAATTATTTTAATGTAAAATTTATCTCTAAAAAACTATATAAGAGTTAATTTTCATTTTGAAAATTTATCAATGTCAAAAGCTATAAAATAAAGTTTATTTTGTCAAAACAAGTCTAAAAACTTAAAATTAATATGAAAAATCGAAAATCATACTAAATTATAATAAACGATTTGAAAATTCTAAAAAACTTGATTGAACAAAACCGAATCAGATTCACCGTGATTATTAATTTGGCAAATACTAATCTTACATAAAATGAGATTGTTACCTTAACTTACCAGAGAATAATCAAATTTGATTATACAATTAATAGGTTAGGCAAAACCCTTTTCTAAAATTTATTCAAACTATCCTTCAATTATAAACCACAAATCTAATGATAACCCTTATAGATTACTGCATCTTGCTTTTGGATACAAATTAAACAATTTTTTAAATAATTTTATTATAGGTGTTGATTTTTTCTTCTTCTTTTTTTAATTATCTATAGTCCCTTCCCAACCCACAGATAAGAGGATAATGCGTTTTAGCGTACTCGAACCCACGTCCTCCTATATTGACAATAATGCTCATGCCTATCGAATTAAGATTCAATCGGCTGAATACAGTACAACTTGGATTTAGGACTTTTATGGTTTTAACCAAATCGTATTGCAAGTTTTAATTCGGTATTGAAAGAAAAAAAGTTAAGGCCTTAAGGGTGTGTATAGAATTCTTACACTATATTTTTTATTTCTAAAAAATATAATTTATTAATTTAAAATATTACAATTTTTAGAAGGTACTAATTAAAATTTTATCTTTTTTTTTTAATTATTCATAGTCTCTCTTCAGCCCATAAATAAGAGAATAATACGCTTCAGTGCACTTGAACCCACATCTTCTTACATTGATAACAATATTCATGCCAATTGAGCTAAAACTCAATCGATTAGAAAATTCAAAATTTTAAAACAATACTTATACAAAATGTGAGAGAGAGAGAGAGATTATGTTGGGATTAGGCTCAAGGAATATAGAGAAATCAACAAGGATAACATGGGGTGTTGTGTGGGAGTAGAAGGTGAAACATGTAGCCAAACATATCTAAAATGAGGCGAAGACGGAAGCTTACATTATGAGATTGATAAAGACTAAAGGGCTCTTTGCCTTCCTTTTCTTAAATGTGGTTCCACCCCATGTCGGGAAAATGGCATACTCGTACCGAACATGAGGCTTGTCTAGAGGGGGACATGGTCTCCCCAACAATTAATTTCTTCTTTTTTTATACACCAATTATTTATACTTCATCTACCCAATTTTTTTTTTAAAAAATATTATTTTAATTTATGTATGCAACAAAAAGTAGCTTCAATTCCTAATTATATGTCCCTGTGATGACCCAAATGCATGCATTATTATTGTACTTAATTGTTTCTTCTTTTAATAGAAATACTTTAATAGTTAGGCGGAGGGGTGGGTTGGTTGGATGCATTGAAATTGGTAATTGTGCTTAAGATTTTCTTTTAGTATTTAGTAAATATAAAAATGTGTTAATTTGTTTATATCTAAAATTTAGATCAAAATATTTCTCAAAAAAAAAAATCGATCAAAATAAAAAATAATATGTAAATTTTAAAATATATAAATATTTAAATAAATTCAAATTAATTACTTATAAATATGAATAAATTAAGATAAAACCTGAAGCATATATTAATCCATAAAAAAATAGTTTTTAATTAAGTAGATATGGAAGTGCATAAATGAATTTAAGCTTGGATGATTGAAGCCGATAGGCAAAGTCTAATCAGATGTACTGTCTGCCTGCTATTATGTAACCTTAATCAGCTTATTTCAAAGCTCAGTCTAATCTTCAACAGAAATAGGGTTCAGCCTTGACTTACCATTTACCGCCATGTCGGGATTTACGTTTATATATCATCCCCAAAACAAAGCTGTCTGATTCCAACATCTGTGTTTATTTGTTTTTAAGTTAAAACTATTTAACTAAGCATTACTTAATTAATTATTTGTTTTACATGTCAGTGAGAGAATCAGAAAGAATTTCTTGAGATTAGGCAGCAGAGTCTTTAGTTTATTGGAAAGCACATATGTGGGAATTCATTACCCTAATATTTATGTTTATAATTTTTTTTTTGAAAAAAAATATTTATAATTAAATGCAAATTGTAATTATATTATATTATATCCTAGAAATGCTAGAAAACGTGAGTGGCACCAATCAAAGATGAAGAAACAAGAGCAGTGCATGATTCACGTTTTCTTCAGCCATTTCCCTTTTGCCTTTGTGTTTTTTTATTTGAGCACCGTTTAACAAAATATAAAGAAAAACAAATAAAAACATCCCATTATTCATCATAGAAATTATATTGAGAAAAACAGAGTTAGGGTATCACACAATAATATTGTCTCATCTTCAGAAAAAGGCAGAGTTTATAATACCATTTTCCAGTTCCCTACTTGCCTCCCTTCACTTTTATTTTTAAGGAAATAAATCATTTTGTACATTATATCTTAAATTATCATTTTAGTTTTGGTATAGTGGAGTGTGTTTCCTAATTGTTAATTGATAAAGTTTATTGTTGGAAATCTTTTCACCAAAATATCCTACTTAATTTAATCTCAACTTTGAGCTTCCATTTTGAGTCAATCATAAGTTTAATCACTAATATTTATTTAGAGCTTTCACTAGATATCTAAAACATAGGAATTTTACCGATTGAGTTGATTGGCAAAGGCATAGTTATTAATGCAGAAGGACGTGAAAAAGTATTATCCTCTTATTTATGAGTTGAGAAGGGTCTATATCTATATTAAAATTGTTAAAAAAAATATTATAAGAATTTTTAAATTCTATCTATTCTTTATTTCATTTTAAATATATATATATATTTAAAGATTGTAACATTATGAAACACAGCAATAGAACAGGATTCTATTGGAAGGCAATGTTGTCAACATCCCCAGCTATGTAGTGGAAGCTTTGTGGCACAAACAATTCCAGAAGACTGAAAGAGCTATTGTCTCTTGAGTGTTGATCATCGAGTCAATTTAAGTTTGAGTTGTTAAATAATTTGTTTTTTCTTTTAAGGATTTGATAGATCCAGAAATTTGCTTTTATCGTTTAAAAGCTGTCTCATATTTTATAATTGAATTATATAACAATTTGATTTAAGTTCGAATTTAATTTGAGTCAGTTCTGTTAGATTAGAATGGTGACCCAAATCTTAAACTAAACATTGGTTTTATGTGGTTTAAAATTAGAGGTGTTTATGAGCTGGGTCAAGTTGGGGTTAGGTTGGCCTCGAGTCGGTCTATGCATGATATTAACATATTTTATGCTTACCCAAACTTAACCCGAAACATGGACCTAAAGTTTTGTCCAAGCTAGTCCATATTTGTAAATGACTAACAAAACCCATTTTAAGTCATTTCATATTATTATTTTTTAAATTATATATATATTTATGCTATTTTTAATTTAATATTTAATAAATTTATATATTTTATATATAGACACCTTAACAATTTTTTATGTGTTATAAATCACATAATATATAAAAATAAAATAACGTAAAACATTACTAACTTAAAAACGGGTCGGTCTAGAATTGAGCCTTAAATGTTCAAGCCCAAACCTGACCCATATTTAAAAAGGGCTTAATTTTTTTGCTCAAACTCATTTTTCGAGCTTAATGTTTTTGCGTAAACACTTTTAAATTTCAAACGAACTTTAAACTTAAATGGATAACCAAACCCATGAACAAATCTACTTATAATTTAAGAAATAAAATGGAAGGAGACTTGTCATTCTAGTTAATTTTCAATGTCTTTTAATTTTTAAATTATTGTTTTATGAAAACATTTTATTTTTCTGGTGGAAGAAAATCTTGATGTTGGACAGAAATTATGGTGATCAAACATACAAATTGGTTGCTAGCGACTGCCACTTGAAAACTTGGGACCTACATGTCCAATTGATAGGCCATTTTTCTTGCCAACTGTTTTTTTTTTATTATGAATCCAAATGTCATTGCCCATCACCCATCATCCTCATAATAATTGTAAATACCAAAATTTGTGGGAAACCCATCAAGACAGTTTAGGGTTTGGGCATCGGAAATGAGTTAATTAGAAACAAGACAAGAAAAAAATGGCAAAGCCTGGTGTCTATGGGTCTGCATTCTGCAAATTTTGTGACCCACAGAAAAGTGTCCGAAACCAAGCACAAGTAGGCTTCTTAAGGCCCAAAATATCTTCCTCGGCTCAATAGGCCCACAAACTATATAGTCTTTTATATCAAACCCCAAATTTTGTTGGACTACTGCATATTGTATAACGGAATGATATTATATGCATAAGTTTCATGCACCATTAGTAAATAATAATATAATTAATTATTATTAAATTAAACATAATAGTATATAAGACTTATCAATAAATACTAATAATTTCATTTAAACATTAATCATAATTATTATAATAAATATTAGTAGCTCTCGAATTTAAGATATTGAGTTCAATGGTTTAAAGTTTTACTATTTATTTATAATTAATTATGTTTAAATAAAAGTATTAATATTTATTTATAACTCCTCCATTATATTTTTATTTTATTTAATAATGACGTCTCATATTATTTTTCGTCGATGGTGCATGAGACTTATGCATCGACAATATATCAAATATTCTGTAATATTATATATATATATATATAATAGTTTCTTATCCTGTGTGATGTATGAGTTTAATGGTATATATCAATTAAATATATTGTATTTATTTCTTAAAAATTTGCTACAAAATTTGTAGCATTTTAGAAATATTATGATTAAGAAAGTAAAAATAATATAATTGTTATAAAATAAAAAACAGAGAGAGAGTAAATAACAAAGAGAATGAGAGAGCAAGAGAGAGAGCGTATTGATGGAATAGAACTCTAATTCAAATGACAACTAGAATTTAAACTTCATCTAAACTTATCTTGATATTGATGGACATCCACTTAATAAAATATTTATAACACTCTCCCTTGGATGTCCATTGGCAGATAATGTGCCTCGTTAAAACCTTTGCTAAGATAAAAACCCTACGGGAAAAAAATTTCCTAGTGAAGGAAAAAGAGTACACATATCTATAATATGCATAACATGTTCTCTCATTAAAAACCTTACCAAAAAACTCAATGGGACAAAATCTTGATTAAGGAAAAAAGAGTACAACGCGTATTTACTCCCACTCATAAAAACATCACATGATATCTCATATTCTATGTATTCAATCTTGAATACTAGTCTTTCAAATGATTATTAATGTATTTGTCAAGCATTTATATCACCATTCTTTTGAAAATCATTAGTGAAGAAAAATTTGGAGAAAATATATTTTGATCTTTTCAGGAGTTTCAACAATAATAATAACAAACTTTAATCATGATTCTTCTATAAAAAACACAAATAAGTATTTTGGATCATTTTATAATCCCCCTTCAACTACTATTGACTAAGTTAAATTTATCACATGTTCAATTATTTCAATTCATATAAATGAACAATTTCTCGATAATTTCAATATGCTTCTGGCATTCCCAATCTTCCAAGGATTTTAATATAAACTTTATTATACAATTATTCACAAAAGGTTGTAACAACAACCATGAGACGCAAGTATGAAATGTAAATTTAATAATATATTTAAAGGTTATTGCATCCACTACAAAAGAATATTATATCTTTTCATAATCAATGCCAGGACTTAGCGAAAAATTTTATATTTTTATTTCGCCTTTGCAAAACTACTAAAACTACTTCATTTGTACCCTTACTGGCTTTATACCTTTAGATATTTGGACTACTAGTCCAAAAACTTCACGAATTTAATTGTATTTGAGTTGCGTCTTTTTATTTTGGTCAATTTATTCCATATCTATATTTCTCAATAGATTTATTCAATATCCTCCTTTTATTTCATTATTTCAACAATAATATTGTATGCAAAACCATTATGAACCACTTTTATTATTGGTTCGACATTTTCTCAAATTGACATAACTTATCAAGATCTCTTATTTTCATTATTTTAATCTTCAGTTTTAAGTACCTGAATCCCTTCGTATTAGTTATGTCTTGGGTTTTTTCTGAAGTACCCTCCTTCACTATATAATTATCTAGATTTTTTCCTTTTATGAAAATTTTCATATTTGGAACTTTAATGAGTTATCCTTGTTGAACTTTTGGTTCAAATTACTTTCCCCCTTAACTCATTACAAGTTATTAGTTCTCTCCTCCTAATTTCGGGAAAACTATCAAATCAAAATAGTAATCATAATCATGTCATAATTGAATCTTCAATACATTTAATATATCATAATAAAAATGAGGCCCATAATTAATATATATTTCCAACTTTCTTTGAAGATTCACTCATCTTTGTGCGTTGTGGTGAAGCAATTGGAACATATACACACATACAAAAATTCAAAGATGAGAAATATTTAGCTTTTGACTTCAAATCAATTGCAATAGGGAGTATTTAAAATTTATTGGCTTGATGCGTACAACACGTAAATCAACATAATCTCATGTTGAAAGAGAAAGTTCAATTCTCATAAGCAATAATCACATGTATTCAATCAATAATTTTTTAAATCGTTATGCGCATAAATAACAAACTTTTATCAAAGTTTTTCAAACTCAATCAATAAAAAACTGATATATAAACTCATCAATATTAGCAAGATGAATTTTCTTAATTGCATGACCTGAAATTAATTATTCAAACAATCTTGCAAACGACAGGTTGCAAGTTGATAACACATATGTGTTTATTTTGTAGATGCATCTATCAAAATCATATAATATCAAAACCATCCACATGGTGGATTAATGAGCCCATATTCATTTAAAAAATGCAAGACATTAAATCTCAACTTTAGCTAGTGAATTTTTAACAATCAATTTTCATTGAAAACAACCAATAAATGAGAATTCTTTAAATTAAAGAATCTTCTGGTTCTTTAATTAATGTCCATATGAATTCTCAATTAATTTTCGCATCATATATAATCCAAGATGGTCTAACTGGTCATGCCAAGTAGTAAATATATTTGTACCAGTAAACTTCTGGTTTACTTTAACATGCGTTTCAATTTGAACTAAATTGTAGCAAATTGATAATTTTACCATCATTCCTTTCACTTTGTATCCATATACAAGTACCATTGTGACATTTACTACTAGAAATGTCTAAATCAATGTGAAGTTTATAATGACACTAAGTCATATAATATAATTTCTAAATAATTATATGCAATACTCGATTAAGGGAATATGCCAAAATCTTCATAATTGTTATGTATTACTACATTCACTTCAGGGAATGGGGCAGAACTGGTGGAACAAATAACTTATTTTGTTTACCCATAAGAAAACCACAAACATAGTCACAATCAATTTATAATAAATACAAATCGATAACCCAATCCTCTTTTGATTCATATAAAATATAATCTTTTCCTCATTCACAATCTCAATATGAGATCCATTATGAATATATTAGCTCTTCTTTTAAAACCAATGGATTAACCATCACAAGATATTAATATATTAGCTCTTCTGGAGCTTTCGACTAATTTTGTACTACCAAACATTAGAATAATATTGTTTTGTTTCAGTACCAAATAAAATAAATATTTTTTTATCTATAACGTTAGAATTCATTATTACATTCTCATATCTTTCCTCAAAGAATATTAACCTAAACAAAATATTTGGGCATACACCACATATGTGGCCAATAACCTTTCATATCACATTGATAACATAAGTTATCCTTGATCATATCTTTCATTTTCTTTATGTTTGCATTCACTTCTGGGAATGCAACAAATTTAGTAGGACAAACTTATAAATGTCCTACTAGATTATTTATTCCATAATCACCATCGTAAACATACGTGGATTTCAAATCAAAATCCATCTATTTATGTTGTCATGATTAGTCTCAAATTATAATAAACATGATATAATAAATAAATCATAGAAAAATATACGTGAATATCTTTAACATGATCATTATCACCATTGCTATTATCATGAGCACTGAGTAGTTAAAGGCTCAAGTGATTACTCATAGTGCATCTACCTTAATTGACGATTGAAAAAAAAATATTTAAATGAGAATTATGCTGATAACGTGTTATAAAATAAAAAGACAGAGAGTAAATAACAAAGAGAATGAGAGAGCAAGAGAGAGAGCGTATTAATGGAATAGAACTCTAATTCAAATGACAATTAGAATTTAAACTTCATCTAAACTTATCTTGACCCTGATGGACATCCACTTAATAAAATATTCATAACAATAATATAAATATTTAAATTTTAGAATCTTTATAGTTTTGTATTATGATTAATATAATTTAAGAATAAAAAAATTAATATTTAAAATAAATTTGAATTGTTTTCTATTTGTAAAAACATATTCAAAGTGAATTAATGATAATATATTATTTAAAATTTTTAAATAGAAACTAAAAATTCACTATTTTGAATAATGCATAATTTTTGTGTAATTATAAATGTATAATTTTGAATAATGTTATGTAAATATTAAATATTAGTAGAATAATGTTAAAATAATATGAACATGTATTATTTATTTAATTAGGTTATTGAAAATTATTTATTAGAAAATTACTTAAGTAATTTATTTAAAATTACAAAAGTATAGTTTTTTAACATGTATTACTTAAATATTTATTTAATTTACATTTGATATGTAAAAATAAATGTAATTTTTATTCAAAAAAATAAATAAATGTAATTTTTAATATACATTAGTGAATTTTTTTAATATTTAGTTAAAAAAACATAATATAATTTTTAATATTTATTAGTTAAATTTTAAATATAAAAATAAAAAATTTCAATTAATTATTTGAAGTTATATGTTAGTTATTAATTTTTTTATGTTAATTTCATAAAAGTAAAATTTTATAAAAAAAAAAAGGAAAATAACAATTTTTCATAAGTAATTGAAAATATATAGGGATTAATGTAGATAATACTATTGAGTTATTTTTGAATTTATAATAACTATATAACTTTACAAGCTAAATTAATAAATAGAAAATGCGAAAGACCTTAAAAAAGATATAAAAACGCAAAAAGATTTATATTGCAAATAATTTTACTTATCTTTTAGATACAACAAAGTTTTTTTTTTAAAGAAAATCTTACTTTAAAATGTGTGTGTGAATTTAACGAATTTTTCATATGATCATAGTTATTATTTTGTTTTCTCTTATGTGAATTTTTTTTTTTCCTCAACAAATTTAGTATCAGAGCAAAATTTGATCTTGTTTTTGAGTGATTAGTGAAACATAAAAATTTTGGAGTATGAAGATAAATATCTTATTCAAGTAGTAAGATCAAATTTTGGTCTTATTAAAGATGGGTGTGTTGACCTCAACGAGGTTACTAGACTGAAAGAAAATAAGAAAAAGGATGCACAAGCAATATTTTTATTCAGCAAGCTCTTGATGAGGATATTTTTCCAAGAATTACGACAGCAAGTCAGCAACTAGATCAAAGGAGGCTTGGCTGACGTTGTAGTAGGAGTTTCAAGGTGACACCAAAGTATGAGCATATATGCCCATACGTACCATCTCTTGAAGTGTTTCTACCCCTTCAACCATTACTTGTTGACTCAATGTTTCTGTACCAATTTCCCATTTACAACTCTTAAGAGTCACCTCCCAAGTTGTCAGCACTGCTCTCCATGTAAATGAGGCATTTTCCTTCAGTTTTGCCATTGAAAAAGATACATTATGGAGACATTTATTTTGGAAAAGACGGCACCTTAAAGATTTCTTATTCATGAATAATTACAAACTTGATTTGGCAAGCATAGCAAGATCATTCGGTCTTGCTTTTCGCAGCCCCAAACCACCTTTAGCTTTCGCATGGCGAGGGCTTGATCCCATTCCATGAGAATAAATTTGGAATAGATTTATTTTCAAAAAGAAAGAAAAATTAAAACTTTCATCGATTAGAGAATGAGAGATCACAAGGACGACCACTTTGTACTCGCTTTCTATTCATAGTAAGAGAAGAGAAACACTAACATGCAGTTCTTCTGCTAGTAATATCAATGTTTCTTCACCGATCTTTATTCCCATGCATGGAAATACCACAGCACCCAAGGCTTATATATATAGAAAACTTAAGTTTAATAATCTAAAATAAGGAATTAATTATGAGTCTGAAGTCCTCCAAGCTAACAGCTCCATCACCATCACCATCCATGGAGGCAATAACACTCTGGCAATCCTCCAAGGAAAGCTGATCGATGCCAAGGTTCCCCAGAACTTCATACAAGTCGGCAGCAGTCAAAGCGTCATCCCCTTCGACTTCAAAAGCTTGGAAAGCGGTCCTGAGGAAATTGGCAAGCTCCCCAAGCTCCATGTCCTTGGTGTTCATCTCTAGGAACTCTTCCATGCTCAGCAATCCGTCCTTGTTGGCGTCCCCTTCTCGCATCATGGCCCTCACGTCTTGCTCGCTAGCGTTGTACCCCAGCGAACTCAGGATTCCCCCCAGCTCTGCAGCATTGATTGCGCCATCGTTGTCTGAATCAAATGCTCTGAAGGCCTCCACCAGGCTTAGGACATTGCTCAGTGTCTCGGTTTCTGCTGACAGAGACGACCCTAGTTGAGCCATGGATTGGGGCTTATTGCTTTATGTATTTAAATATATAGATACTTGAGTATTTAGCTGACCTTTGCCTAGCTCCCTTGCTCATCCCATCCTATAAATAACCAGTGGAGTTATTCTGTTTTGGCCTTGGGGCAAGGTGGCACCTTTATGTCGACATAAAGTTGAAGTGAAAATAATGCCAGATTCTTATGCTTATATAGATAATTATCCACATCCTGCAAACCTGCATGTTGATCATACATATGTATATATCAACTTGGCAAAGAAAAGATGCCTGATAAGAAGGTGATTACAATTCAGGTGTAAACACTTGTTACTTTCTAGGATTCTAGATAAGGTAGATGCCAATTAACATTCCTTTCTACAAGTAATGGTTATCTTTTCTCTTGGGACAAAATAGCCAAAAAAAAAAAAAAAGACTCGTTGGTTAGCAGGTTCAAATTCCAGGAAAACTAATAAATTTGCCATTAACAAACACAGCAGCAGAGGATCCTGGTGAAGGATTGGGCCTTGTTCATAACATGAGGGATTGGAGTAGTTTCTTCTGCGCCAGATATATTGTTTGCGTTTGGGCCTAAATTGATTCTTCACTATTTATGGTGTGTAATGGTGACAATAGCTCAGCTTCATCGCCCACGTTCTGACATATATCAGTATCCTCAAAAAACTTTTGATTCAACTCATTTCATATTTGTATGAGTAAATTGTTTCGTTTGAATCATCTTAAATCAATAATATTAAACCGCCTCTTTCTTAATCAATCATTCATTATCTTGGTTTCTTTCTTTCTTTCTTTTTTAAATATTATTTTGCACTGTAATTTTGTTTTTTTTTACAATTACACACTTTTTTAAAAATGATTTTGACTATTCTACTTAAATCAAAACAAAATAATAATATTTTTTTACTTCTTTGATATATTTTCCCAACAACATTTCAATTATATATCATATTATTTTTATTTGAGGAAAATTAAGATTGTATCTATTATTGGCTCCATGATATATAGTATACAAACAGTTCAACTATATATTTATTGTTATTATTAGATGAAGAAAAGTAACAATTTTATCATTTTGATTAAATTTAACCTTAAATCTTAACAAATAATATGCTTTAGTAAAATTTTTTTTTTTTTTTTATTCTTTCTTTTCTTGTCACTTTAATCAAAAGATAAGCATTTTTTTCTCATATTTAGTAATGTGTCAAGTAATCTTACATACTGTTGATATAATTACCAGAGGAAATCTTTACATTCCGTGAGCCAGACGTTCTTAATAATATCAACCTTACTAACATTTTTGTTTCCGAAAGAATATTTTTATTTATATATATATATATATCAATTTTATTACTATAAAATTAAATTTGTTTTATATACATTCATTTAAGTTCTGCTTAAAATCTTTATTTGAGTTGATGTCACGAGCTAATTAAGATCAACTCAATTAAAAATTTACTAAGATGAGTATTTTTTTATAAAATAAAATAAAATATATTATTATTATTATTATTATTATTATTAATGTGTTTTGTTTTTTTATATAAAATCAATAAAAAATTACATAAGATAAGATTTGAATCTAAAATATTGTATAAAATGTAAACTTCAACTTTACTATTTCAATAAAATATTATTTTTTTCTTACATAAATTTCTAATAAATATATTTGTTGTATATATATTTTTACCAATATTGTGAATATATTATAATCTAATATTTTTATACAATTAATATTTTAATAAATTCATCATTAAATTTAGTCATATAATTATGTCATCATGTACATCGAATCGGCCTGTTTTTATATCATACTAATTGTGAATTGTAACATTCGCGTGCTTGAATCGAATTTGGAACAGTGATAGAGTACAATTGAGAATTGGAATATATGGTTGAATTTAGAAAGGTTTGGAGAAATCAAGGATTAAATTGTAAAGGAGAGAAAATATGGAGGACTAAATAGCAAATTATCCAAATTGAATTTTGAGTCATCATGGGAATTAGATTGATTGAGGAAGGGCAAAAGAGTAATTTGGTGGAAGATATTTTTGGAGGCAAAGTTTTGGGCCAAAGTGTAAAGTTGGAAGGTTTAAGGACTAAAAGAGCAATTTTACCATTTTTATTAAGTGAGATATTTTAAGTGAGATTTCTAGAGAATTTGAGAAAGGTTAAAAATCAATTATAAGTCAAAAATATCAGCTCTTTTCATGTTCAACCGTTCATGCCATTCCCTCTTCCATCCAACTTTTGATTTTATTCCAAATAGGTCCTTTCATCATTTTTAAGCCCTCCAAGCTCCAAAATCTCCTATTTACTTTGAAATTTCTGAAAGAAAAGTATAGAAAGGGGTTAGTAGACACCTCAAACTCCTTATAGAATTTATTTTGAGGTGTTAGAGAGCATAGGGACTAAATTGAGAAATTTTGAATTCAAGGGTTAAGGTAAGAAATGGTTAAATTCTCATGACATACATGTATTTTACTATTATTTAGCATGAAAACTATTGAATTATAGCTTATAGCTTATATGTGTTTATGTGAAATTGAAGAGAAAGAGAAGAGAGGCAAGGATCAAATTGAAGACAAAGGAAAAGAATAGAGCAAGGGGTAAAAGAGAAGAAATTCAGCCTTTTGTTGTAAGTACTACAAGAATTTTAGTTTATAGCCTATTCTTCATAATATATTTGAGTTGTTAGCATGGAAATTGTTGTTTAATTAGGTGTTATAAAGATGATTAAGTGAGATTAGTGTAATAAAACATGAGAAAGAAAATGTTTTCATTGAAACAGATTGGACAGAATCAGAGGGTTAACTTTGAAAATGCACTAAAAATTTTGTATATGGAGTTAAGGGTCGAATTATATATTTAATTAAAGCTTATTGTGTGTAGTTTCATATGGAAGAAACAGTGAATTAAATGGATCTGTATATTCTGAGTTATAACTGATTTTGTGTAACAAGGTCAGAGCAGATACGAGTTCCCCTGTTCTGATTTTGAAAAATCATAGAAAAATGTAGAAAAATCATTAGAGTCTGAAATTTATATGGTTGAATCCTTAATGAATATATTTTCAAAAGAAACAGACGAGAACATTATTGGATCTCTGTACTAAAAGATAGATAATTTGTAGTGAAGAAAGGTCGAAACTGACAGACAGCAGAGAAGGAGTAAGTTGAAAGAATTTACTGTACAAATTGGCTAAAGTAAAAATTCTGTAAATTTTATGGTAAAAATATGATTGAGTATAGTTTCAGAAACATCAAGCTGATATTAATTTCGAATTCTGTAGCTCGAGATATAAATAATTTAGTGACTGTGACGCAAGTGGACAGCTTTGAAAATTAATGTGAAAATAAAAGTAAGAGGTATATAATGATGAATATGTGAGAAAAATATATGTGTGAAATATTATGTGGTTAATTATAAAGATTGATTGTGTGATTAATTGGTGAAATTATGAATTTATTTGAGAAAATAAAGGTGAGAAATATATGATTATGTATATGTGAAGAAAAATGTATATATGATGTGTAAGTTGTGGATAATGATGTTAAATGAGATTATGCCCATGTAGACGAATTAGAACCGTTGTGATATTAGTGGCATGCCATTAAGGAACACTAGCGCGCTCTCTGTTTAGCACGTCTCGTGCTCTCTGTTATTAGCACTGTGTGTGCTCTCCGATTAGCACTTCGTGTGCTCTCTGATTAGCACTTTGTGTGCTCAGTACTTTGTGTACTCTTTGTTGCCCAGCACTTATGTGCTCTCTGTTCAGTACTTCGGTACTCTCTGTTTGTTCCGTTTATCCGATAGGTTCTATAAAAGTCTACTATGGGCCAAGTGGACAAATAAGATAAGTGAGCTATGGTTAAGAAAGCTATGATGACTAGATTGTGAAAAGTGAAAGAATGTGCAAATTATGACATTGAGGTAAGTGAAATGATGAATACATGAAAGATAAGTACCATATGTGTATGTGTAATTAAATGCTGATAATTAAGTGAACTAATGTGGCTGAAAGGACTAAGTTGTGAAAAAGGGATGAAAATGTAATATCTACCATTGAGGTAAGTTGGTATATGAGAATGAATGTGTGTTATGGTGGCATTAAGGTAAGTTAAATGTTATATGCAAGAAAGGTTAGAAATTTTATACGCATGAGTATTGAAATGTTTGATAAAATTAAGTAATAAATAAATAGTCATCTATTATTCTTGTAGTGCTTACTAAGCTTTCACCGGCTTAACGCGTAGGTACAAAGTAACAAAGAGAAAAGTCGAGTTCAAGGACCTCTCATCACATCACATCATCCTTTGATGGACTCCAAATATAGGTATTTTTTTTAAGAAATGGCATGTACAATAGTATCTGTGTGAATCCCTAATGAGTGGGAAAAATGTTATCTCGAATGTTATGAATTATAAAAATGAAATGATTAATATATGATATTTCGATTTAAATGGTCTTAAAAGACATCGGTTTTTAAAAGAAAATTTTCTGTTACTCAACTTTCTGTGTCGTACTGTAATGTAATGCTCTTATATTGGGTTTATACGTATAAACCAGGTATAGGGGTGTTACATTTGGTGGTATCAGAGTGAAGGTTTTCTGATGTTTGAGGCCGGGAATGAGTCCACTTGTACATGCCATTTTATATGTTGATGTGATGAGAGGATGTTTAGTTATTTAATTGTTAAAATAGTGAATATTGTAGAAAGAAGAATGTCGAATAGAGCTCGTGAAGAGTCTAAAGATGAAGTTGACAGTAGGGCCTCAAATACTGTTAGAGAAGAGGAAGATGCTCCTGAGGTAGTTACCGGTAAATTTTCTTTATTTGACTCTCTTGTAGTTACATTAATTGATCCTGGTTCTACACATTCATATATATGAACTCATTAGTGAAAGAGAGAGAGTTAATAATAGAACCTACTGAACATGAAGTGATTGTTACTAATCCTTTCGGGCAAAGTGAGAGAGAGTTAATAAAGTGTGTACGAGGTGTCCTTTAAAGATTCAAGATTGTGAAATTTCAGCAAATCTCATGGTTCTTACATTTCATGAGTTTGATGTGATACTGGGATGGATTGGTTATTTGAATATAGGGCCGTAGTTGATTGTAGAAGAAAAAGAATTTCTTTGAGAACTGCAGATGGAAATGAGATGATTGTAACTGGTGAGAAATTTACTACTTTATCGAATGTGATTTCTGCGATTAAAGTTTCCAAGATGATTAAGAAAGGGCATGATGCTTTTCTAGCTTATGTTTTAGATACTCGAGTAAAAGATAATGAGATTGAAAAGATATCGGTGGTACGAGAATTTTCTGATGTGTTTCCTAAAGAGTTGTCAGGTTTACTTCCTGAAAGAGAAGTTGAATTTGGAATTGATTAGTTCCGAGGATTGCACTAATTTCGATAGCACCATATAGAATGGTACCAGCAGAGTTAAAAGAACTGAAGACTCAGTTGCAAGAATTGTTGGATAAAGGATTCATACGTCCAAGTGTATCACCATGGGAGCTCCGGTATTATTTGTGAAAAAAGAAAGATGGATTTTTGAGACTTTGTATAGATTACCGTCAGCTAAATAAAGTGACGATAAAGAATAAATATCCACTGCCCAGGATTGATGATTTATTTGATCAGTTGAAGGAGCTACTATGTTTTCTAAAATTGATCTGAGATCGGGATATTATCAATTGAGGGTAAAAGAGTCGGATGTATCAAAGACTGCTTTTAGGACTCGATATGGACATTATGAGTTCTTGGTTATGCCATTTGGATTAACTAATGCTTTAGCTGCTTTCATGGATCTCATGAATAGAATTTTTCAGCCATAACTGGACCAATTCGTTGTGGTATTTATTGATGATATTCTAGTATATTCGAAAGGAGAAGAAGAACATGAGAAGCATCTTTGAATTGTATTACAGACTTTGAAAGAAAAGAAATTATTTGACAAATTGAGTAAATGTGAATTTTAGTTGAAATAGGTTACTTTTTTGGTTACATTTTGTCTGAAGCTGGAATTCGAGTAGATCCGAAGAAGATTGAAGCAATACTAGAGTGGAAATCGTCGAAGAATGTGACAGAGGTAAGGAGTTTCCTCGGGTTAACTGGTTATTATAGAAGATTTGTTCAGGGATTTTATATGATTGCATTGCCTTTAACAAGAGGCAATTGCAAAAAGATGTGAAGTTTGAGTGGAATGAAAAGTGCCAATAAAGTTTTGATAGATTAAAGGCAGCATTGAGTGAAGCTCTTGTGTTGATTCAGCCAAAGTCTGTTAAAGAATTTGTGATTTACAGTGATGCATCCTATAATGGCTTAAGGTGTGTATTAATGCAAGATGGAAAGGTAGTTGCATATACATCGAGAAAATTGAAGTCACATGAGAAGAACTATCCAAGTCATGATCTTGAATTGGTTGCAGTGGTGTTTGAATTAAAGATTTGGAGACATTATCTATATGGAAAAGATGTTGCGTTTACACGGATCACAAGAGTTTGAAGTATCTATTAACTTAGAAAGAGCTGAATTTGAGACAGAGAAGGTGGATTGAGTTTATTAAAGATTAAGATTGTATTATTAATTATTATCCCGGGAAAGCAAATGTTGTAGCTGATGCCTTGAGTAGAAAGTCGATAGCAGCATTAAAGGCGATGAATGTGCATTTGGAGATGTAACAAAATGATGAATTATCAATTGAATTAAGAGTGAAACCGACTTTATTTCAAGAAGTGAAAGATGCACAGAAAGAGGATGGAGAGATGATGAAGATAAAGAAACAACTTGAAGAAGACAAAGGTAATGAATTTGAAATTGATAGTGAAGGAAGTTTAAGATTTCATAATCGGTTATGTGCGCCTAATCAAGAAGATTTAAAACGAAGAATTTTGGATGAAGCTCATCATAGTTCGTTTGCTGTACATCCGGGAAGTAACAAGATGTATCATGACTTAAAGCCATTCTACTGGTGGAAAAGGATGAAATAGGATATATAGTTGAGTATTTTTCCAAGTGCTTGATATGTCAGAAAGTGAAAACAAAAAAATCAAGTGTCATTAGGGTTGCTTCAATCCATCACTATACCAGAATGAAAATGGAAAAAAAAATTTACAATGGATTTTGTCACGGGATTGCCACTTTCACTGAAGAAGAAAGATGCTATATGGGTGATCGTTGATCGATTAACTAAGTCTGCTCATTTCTTACTGGTAAGAATTGATTTCTCAATGAAAAAGTATGCTCAATTGTACATAAATGAGATAGTTAAATTACATGGTTTGCTTGTATCTATTATTTCTGATCGAGATCCAAGATTTACATCAAAGTTTTGGTAAAAATTACATGAAGCTTTTGGTACTCGATTGAATTTTAGTACAGCATATCATCCTCAGACAGATGGATAGTCAGAAAGGGTGATTCAAATTCTGGAAGACATGATGAGAAGCTGTATTATTGAGTTTGAAGGCAATTGGAAAGGTATTTGTCGTTGATTGAGTTTACTTATAAAAAAACTATCAGTCAAGCATTCAAATGGCGCCTTATGAAGCATTATATGGAAGAAAATGTAGAACTCCTGTATGCTGGACTAAGTTAAGTGAACAGAAGCTCGTAGGTCCTGATCTGATTCGAGAAACTGAAGAAAAAGTGAAGTTGATCCTAGAACGATTAAAGGCTGCTTCAGATAGATAAAAGTCCTATGATGATCTGAAAAGAAAAGATATTGAATTCAATGTGGGTGAAAAAGTTTTCTTGAAAGTGTCTCCATGGAAGAAAGTTCTTCGATTTGGCAAGAAAGGGAAATTGAGCCCAAGATTTATCGGGTCATATGAGATTTTGGAAAGATTTGGTCCAGTTGCTTATCGATTGGCTTTTCCTCCAAAGTTAGATGAAATTCATAATGTTTTTCATATGTCTATGCTACGAAGGTACTGGTCTGATTCATTCCATGTGATTACTCCGAAGAATATTGAAATACAACCGGATTTGACTTATGAAGAAGAGACAATAAAGATACTAGCTCGAGAAGTGAAAGAATTGAGAAATAAAAGAGTTCCTCTGGTAAAAATGCTGTGGAGACATCATAGTTCAGAAGAAGCTACTTGGGAAAGAGAAGAAAACGATGAAACAACAGTATCCACAGTTGTTCAGTACAGGTAAATTTCGAGGACGAAATTTATTTTAAGGGGGAGAGAATTGTAACATCCGCGTGCTTGAATCGGATTTGGAACAGTGATAGAGTACAATTGAGAATTGGAATATATGGTTGAATTTAGAAAGGTTTGGAGAAATCAAGGATTAAATAGTAAAGGAGAGAAATATGGAGGACTAAATAGCAAATTATCCAAATTGAATTTTGAGTCATCATGGGAATTAGATTGATTGAGGAAGGGCAAAAGAGTAATTTGGTGGAAGATATTTTTGGAGGCAAAGTTTTGGGCCAAAGTGTAAAGTTGGAAGGTTTAAGGACTAAAAGTGTAATTTTATCATTTTTATTAAGTGAGATATTTTAAGTGAGATTTCTAGAGAATTTGAGAAAGGTTAAAAATCAATTATAAGTCAAAAATATCAGCTCTTTTCATGTTCAAACCGTTCATGCCATTCCCTCTTCCATCCAACTTTTGATTTTATTCCAAATAGGTCCTTTCATCATTTTTAAGCCCTCCAAGCTCCAAAATCTCCTATTTTCTTTGAATTTCTGAAAGAAAAGTATAGAAAGGGGTTAGTAGACACCTCAAACTCCTTATAGAATTTATTTTGAGGTGTTAGAGAGCATAGGGACTAAATTGAGAAATTTTGAATTCAAGGGTTAAGGTAAGAAATGGTTAAATTCTCATGACAGACATGTATTTTACTATTATTTAGCATGAAAACTATTGAATTATAGCTTATAGCTTATATGTGTTTATGTGAAATTGAAGAGAAAGAGAAGAGAGGTAAGGATCAAATTGAAGACAAAGGAAAAGAATAGAGCAAGGGTAAAAGAGAAGAAATTCAGCCTTTTGTTGTAAGTACTACAAGAATTTTAGTTTATAGCCTATTCTTCATAATATATTTGAGTTGTTAGCATGGAAATTGTTGTTTAATTAGGTGTTATAAAGATGATTAAGTGAGATTAGTGTAATAAAACATGAGAAAGAAAATGTTTTCATTGAAACAGATTGGACAGAATCAGAGGGTTAACTTTGAAAATGCACTAAAAATTTTGTATATGGAGTTAATGGTCGAATTATATATTTAATTAAAGCTTATTGTGTGTAGTTTCATATGGAAGAAACAGTGAATTAAATGGATCTGTATATTCTGAGTTATAACTGATTTTGTGTAACAAGGTCAGAGCAGATACGAGTTCCCCTGTTCTGATTTTGAAAAATCATAGAAAAATGTAGAAAAATCATTAGAGTCTGAAATTTATATGGTTGAATCCTTAATGAATATATTTTCAAAAGAAACAGACGAGAACATTATTGGATCTCTGTACTAAAAGATAGATAATTTGTAGTGAAGAAAGGTCGAAACTGACAGACAGCAGAGAAGGAGTAAGTTGAAAGAATTTACTGTACAAATTGGCTAAAGTAAAAATTCTGTAAATTTTATGGTAAAAATATGATTGAGTATAGTTTCAGAAACATCAAGCTGATATTAATTTCGAATTCTGTAGCTCGAGATATAAATAATTTAGTGACTGTGACGCAAGTGGATAGCTTTGAAAATTAATGTGAAAATAAAAGTAAGAGGTATATAATGATGAATATGTGAGAAAAATATATGTGTGAAATATTATGTGGTTAATTATAAAGATTGATTGTGTGATTAATTGGTGAAATTATGAATTTATTTGAGAAAATAAAGGTGAGAAATATATGATTATGTATATGTGAAGAAAAATGTATATATGATGTGTAAGTTGTGGATAATGATGTTAAATGAGATTATGCCCATGTAGACGAATTAGAACCATTGTGATATTAGTGGCATGCCATTAAGGAACACTAGCGCGCTCTCTGTTTAGCACGTCTCGTGCTCTCTGTTATTAGCACTGTGTGTGCTCTCCGATTAGCACTTCGTGTGCTCTCTGACTAGCACTGTGTGTGCTCTCTGTTTAGCACGTCTCGTGCTCTCTGTTATTAGCACTGTGTGTGCTCTCCGATTAGCACTTCGTGTGCTCTCTGATTAGCACTTTGTGTGCTCAGTACTTTGTGTACTCTTTGTTGCCCAGCACTTATGTGCTCTCTGTTCAGTACTTCGGTACTCTCTGTTTGTTCCGTTTATCCGATAGGTTCTATAAAAGTCTACTATGGGCCAAGTGGACAAATAAGATAAGTGAGCTATGGTTAAGAAAGCTATGATGGCTAGATTGTGAAAAGTGAAAGAATGTGCAAATTATGACATTGAGGTAAGTGAAATGATGAATACATGAAAGATAAGTACCATATGTGTATGTGTAATTAAATGCTGATAATTAAGTGAACTAATGTGGCTGAAAGGACTAAGTTGTGAAAAAGGGATGAAAATGTAATATCTACCATTGAGGTAAGTTGGTATATGAGAATGAATGTGTGTTATGGTGGCATTAAGGTAAGTTAAATGTTATATGCAAGAAAGGTTAGAAATTTTATACGCATGAGTATTGAAATGTTGATAAAATTAAGTAATAAATAAATAGTCATCTATTATTCTTGTAGTGCTTACTAAGCTTTCACCGGCTTAACGCGTTTATTTTAACGCGTAGGTACAAAGTAACAAAGAGAAAAGTCGAGTTCAGGGACCTCTCATCACATCACATCATCCTTTGGTGGACTCCAAATATAGGTATTTTTTTTAAGAAAATGGCATGTACAATAGTATCTGTGTGAATCCCTAATGAGTGGGAAAAATGTTATCTCGAATGTTATGAATTATGAAAATGAAATGATTAATATATGATATTTCGATTTAAATGGTCTTAAAAGACATCGGTTTTTAAAGAAAATTTTCTGTTACTCAACTTTCTGTGTCGTACTGTAATGTAATGCTCTTATATTGGGTTTATACGTATAAACCAGGTATAGGGGTGTTACATGAATACTAATTGAGAATTTTATGATGATGTGTCTGGTATAAGACATAGCCGACTCTTAAACTTTTAGCACTTCTTGTACTCAAGTATTTGTCCAAACTCAAAAATTTTCTTGATATTTGTAAGGATTTAAATAAAAATATTAAATCTAAAAAATAAATTCATAAAAAATTAAATACTCTTAAAATATGAGTCGGAATCAAATTTTAATATTCATGGGTTCATTTTGGCTAAGTCATTTTTAATTTTATAATGTTATTTTATATGTAAGTTTATAATGTTATTTTCTTTTTAAATGAAATCTCGCTTAGTTCAGAATACATTATATCTATAATTACTCTTTTCTTAATCAAGTAAACAAAAATTTATATAATGCCCGGATTTTATTTATACAATAAAAGTTACAACTTAAGCACATAGGATGTTATCGATCTGTTTTGGTTCTTTTAAACATTACACAATTAACTATAAAATATAGAGATTGTGATCGTAATCATAAATTTCCTTTTTCTAACTATTCTATAAATAATTTCATAGCACTATGTTTTTCCTATTTATAAACGATAAAAACAGACTGTCTAATAAATTAGTTCAGGAATCATGATGGTGCGTTTTATTATAAATGAACCATTAACCATTTATACTAATTTGCAGCTTACACTGGTAGTAAAAAGGATTAAAATCGCAAAATGAGACAATCATAATGCAAATAGAGATGCTCATCGTCGGGCGGGCAGATTGTATTCATACAAAGTATTTAAATTAATTTTTATGTTTGAATCTAGTTTGGTTCAAAAAATATATTATTTTTATTTTTTATTTTTGCTTAAATCTAGTTTAATTTAAGAAAGTTAAATTCAAGCTCAACTCGGTTCATTCATATTTAATTTTTTAAATTAATTTTTATTTAAAAATATTTTTTTTTAAAATAATAAATTAAATGCACTTAAATAAACCTTAAAATAAAAGTTTTCTAACACATTAAAAACATTTATATTAAAAACACTACCATAAATATAATAAATATTTTATTATATTAAAAACACAAATAAATATAATAAATATTTTATTATATTAAATATAATTTTTAAAATTTATATTTTGAGTTGAGTTATTTAATTGGATAAAAAAAATTAAATTTTGAATAATAAATTTAATTGTTATTAAATTAGTGATTTAATATAAATATAAATATGAACATATATAATTTTTTTCATAACTTTTTTCATAACATAATATTCAGATCAAGCCAAACTCAAGCCAAAAAAATCTTGCTTAAAACCTGACTATAAAAATATTAAATTTTACCTAAACTTATTTTTCAAGTCTCATTTTTTTATCCAAACTTTCTCATTTTTCAGACCAACTTTTGGTTAAACACATGAGCATGTCTAAATGCAAATAAATATATTTATTGTAATAACAATTATAAAGTGACGTAATTCTCGTAATCTCAATATTAGATATATTCAATACATAGAGCAAACTAGTATTTATTTTTTGCACCAATAATGAGATACATATATACAAACTTTCTAATTGTTACAACAATTTCTCCTACAGCTAATGTTTCACCCAAGTCCAAAAAAAAAGGGCTAAATCAAATCCCAGACCTGACAAAACTATAACAAATAATTTTAACATTAAGAGCAGCTCAGCTCTCTACAGCTTCATCGTCGGTTCATGGTCATGGATAAGTTTGATCTAATGTCAATGCCATTAGACCATAGCCAAAGCTTCAGAATTGCTTTCTGCCTACCAGGTTTGAGACTCTTTAAGAGTCTCTAGGGGCAAAACTAAACATAGCAACATCAGAGCCCGAGGAGGCAAACTTGTCTTCTTCCTCATGACGGACGGAGCTGCATGCAATAACTGGACTCCGTGAATGTGTAAATTTCTGCACACAAATACAAGAACAAAGGTCTGAATAAAGCTAAACTGATACAAAAAAAGTACCATTGTTACCGGATAATAATCAGGTGTCTTAGGATTTGGATAGCTAACATGTTGTGACAATGAAGGTTCCAGGACAATGTTTCTTCTGAAATCTGACCAAAGGAGCATGTTGCCAACAGATTTATTATCAGCAGAAAATGTTTACCTGATTACTTGTTGCAATTTAGTTTCATGGCTAAACATTCATATCCGACGACCAAGATGAGGAGATGCTGAGCCTGTGTGTGTAGGAAGAGACCTCTTCACAAATGGATGCTGCAAGAGTTTAGCAGCAGTTGGACGAGCATCTGGATTTACTTGTAGGCATTGCGAGATAAAATCTCGTGCATCTTTCGACAATGAATCAGGAACCATAGGTGGCTCACCTCTGCCAATTCTAAACAATGCTTGCATCTGTTTTGAATTACACAAAAGATGACATTATTGCACAATAAAGGAGATTATAAAAATTTAACTCAACAATGAAACCTGTAGCATATAGCTCTTGTAGAAGGAAATTATATGAAACAAATATAATAACTCCACACGTTTCTGGACAAAGCTTCATGGTAGGAACCAAATTTCATGCTTTAAAACCTATAAGCCTTTTTGAGATTTGAAGATGACAGCATAGAAATTTCCAGATCTTTTTTTCTTCTTTATTTGGATTTTACATAAACTTAATTGTCGAGTAAACTATTGTTCATATCAGGAAGAAGAGGTACATACATGTTCCAAATAATAGTATGGAATCTGACGTGATAACATCTCCAACACAGTACAACCAAGGCTCCATATATCAGCAGGAAGTCCATACCCCTGACCCTTCCGATTGACAACCTGTAATTCAACAGCTGATAATTAGAATTCGGGAAGACTATCATCACTGGCAGTCTGTGTCACAAAAATAAATAACTACTACGTGGCAAAGACAACAATAATGGTGTGTTTCTAGAAAAAAAATTACTGGAACCCGTCCAACTAGAAACTGAAGACACCATTCAGGTATGATTTTAAAAAGGGCCAGCAGTGTTCCAGAAAAGGAAAGCTGCCATCACCAAAACATTAGCAATTATCCGTCAATGAAAATTGTCTAACCAAATACTACTTAGTTAGGAAATTACTAGTGGGCTAAAAGATAAAAGTGTTCACTGTAAACTAAATGTTAAGATCCAGGCAATTGAGTGAAGCCTGGGAAAAAAAAAATTATGATGGATCAGCAAGAGTGATTTACACCTTTTGTACACTCTAGATAAATATCTGAAAAGAATTATGTTATCATCCTTTTCATAATTGAGTATTCGGATAAGCTAAATATCTCAAGCAAGATCTCCAATACAGAAGCAATTGATATTCTTCACAAATCAAACAGCAGCTATTACAGGTTATCATTTCTGAAAGGAAAGAATAGAGGCACACCTCGGGGGCCATCCAGAATGCTGTCCCTTTGCATGATTTAACATCATTAAACTTGGTTGCCTGGAAACAAGCATCGGCACCAACATGAGTTCGACCTGCTTAAAGATAACAAAACAAGAAGGACAATCAAAGTCTTAGGTTTCGGATAAAAAACCTTTGCCAACCCAAAATCTGAAAGCTTCACCGACCCACTTGCATCCACCAATATGTTTGCACACTTGATATCCCTGTATCAACATACAAGAAAATGAGCCTTGAGAGAAGAATATTCTAAGTGCATGGCAACTTAGGTAGAGCATAGAAAAAGAACACAATTTTACTTCCAATATAATAACAATAACAAATGTGCAGGCATCTAACCTTAAGGGAAAAATAAATACAAAATAGTAGCAAGTAAAATGCTCAAAAAATTTCTATGCATACAGATTATGATTCATATTCTCGATTTCAAAAGTCTTTCAAGAGGGAATATGACATGCATACAGATTATGATTCATTACAACAGATTCCAATAGAGATAAGGACTGAAAACTTCTATCTGTTAAAGTGAATAAATGTTTATTTCATTTCTCATATAAAGCAATTTGCTGTTAGCAAACACACCTAAAAGAAGTACAAATAAAAACTGAGACTTGGCTAGAGAAAACAAACAAAAGTTTTAAGTGGTACATAAATAATTAAGCAGCAACATAAGTTTCCTTTACTTACCTGTGAACCACATTTTGGTCATGAAGATACTTCAATCCATTCAAAATCTGTCTTGTATATGCAGAGACTTGAGAATCTCTGAGATGATAACTCTGATATAGATTTAAAAGGGATCCTTTGGTTACAAGCTCAAGAAAGATGTATAATTTTGAATCATCCTGCAAAGACCATAAAATTAAAAGAAAAAAAAAATTGACAATTAAGGAAGAAGAACATTTATGAGGTTATCCTATTAAGCTAAGTGTCAAAAATAGAACCTTATCTGTGCCATAATACTGAACTATGTTATCATGTTCAAACTGACTTAAAAGAGCAATCTCCTGACAAAGAAAGGAAATAAAGAAATTATATCAGACAGAAACAAGTAGAAGATGGATATTTCATGAAAATGAACAATTAAAGAAGTAGAAGAGAAAATCTGCCTTACATGTTCAAGTTGGATAATACTTTGTTTCCCCTGACTTCCTTGATCAAGCAATGAAACTTCCTTCACGGCAAAAAAGAATCCATCGCTACAAGGAAATGAATAAATAAATAATTAGTAAAGCATGACTAAAAGAAAAACATCTCTTTCATAAATAAATGCAATACATAATCTATTGGACAAGTAGATAACCAATAAATAGCTAATAAGATAAAATGGGCTTTCCCTTGCAATTTTGAAAGTATTTCTGACAGTACTTCATTCAGACACTCCAAGAAGATGCCATTCCATAGCTTTCCAAAATATCAACAATTAGCTTCACATCTCAAAGATCACAGTGCAATGTGCTTCCCTAGGTTTATTTTTCAACTCTTGAACAATAGGTTAAAACTAAATTCATACCAACTAAGTGCTAGCTCAGATGGTATGTATGTTGCTGACAGACTCCTGGAGGTTGTGGGTTCGAGAGGCCTTAGGCATGTAATGTCCTTTTGAGGTGAGTTAATTACATAATGGTTGGGAAGGTTAAGAGTAGATTAGAAGCTTGGAGAAAACAACTAAATTCATCATCTTAAAATCAGCTATAGAACAGGATATCTCCAGTTAACCAGTTCCTAACCACATAGGATCATCGGAAGCCATAGACCAGAATTGACAAGCAAAACCCTTCATAAATAAATAATGGACTTCACTCTGTACTCACCATAGAGGACGGGGCTCATAATCATCCACAAATTGCCCACGAAAATGGTTACATGAGTGTATCAACCACGCAAAACTTCAAGCAGCAAACAAAGTAACACTTAAAGGCTAAAATACGTCAACCCCTTAAAGTTTGAGGCAGAAAAAACACAAGATGTCCAAATAGTAGGTATTTATTGGTATTAACGAAACTAATGATATCGAGCAATCTTAGGATGCAACCCTGAAACATGAAAAACAGTGCTCCCCAAAGAACTAAAGGAAGGGGCGATGGAAACTAGGCTGAGCAAAGAAAATAAAAGCAAAAACAAAAATCCCTTTCTCTGGATGTTTAACTAACACCAAGAACAGCTTTTGACCCTAGATGCTTCCTAATCTCTAAAAGAGTACCGCCCCAAGCGACAAAATTATGACAATTAGGCATAAGGCAGTTCCCAAACTAATTTGCACATATCAAAAGATAGATAAATTATCTCGATTAAGAAGAACTACCTATAAGCATTTAATCAAGCTGGAAATAAAGTTGGGACTTTGTACTAAAGGCAGTATTTCATCACTTACTCAGAAATCCCTTCGAAAACTGATCCAAATGATCCACGCCCCAGAAGCTCACCTTTCTCCCAATAAGTAATTGTCCTTCTGAACCTACCGTTAGGGGAAATGTTTGACATAGGTTCTGTGGTAGAACTGGAAGAATCATCATCATTTGAAGTTATAAACGAGCACGACTCAGAAAGCACTGCAGTCTCTCCAATTCTCATTGAATTATCCTCCTCCTTAGCATTTTCTTCATTACCCATATCCTTCTCTCCTTTAGCTTCTTCTTCATCGGAAGATGAATGTAAGTGAACCGGAACTATACACCCTTTATCATCTTCGGGGGCGAAATCCCTAAACAGATCCCAAGTTGAGGAAGAGTTATCCACTACCGGTAGCTTCATCACCGGCGGCGGCTTTAAAACCGGTGGCCTAACCCCTTTAATTCCATAATTCCCTCCTCCATCGACAACATTCGAAACCCAGCATGCGTTTGACTTCAATTCAGTTGAAGTAGCAACATCAACTAAGTTTCTATCATCACAGCAGCACTCGTTTAACTTCAACTCGGGCGAGTCATCCTCGGTCAAAGCAGAAGCCAAAACCCTACCAGCTAATCCAGAGACTGTTACCTCAGTGCCGTCTTCTAAAATTATCTTGCCTGTCTCTTCCTCAGGACTATCCAGCCGGTTCAATCTGGACCGAGGCAGAAGATCCGACGAGGATCGAATTTTACGGGACTCCCAAGCGGCGGCTGGAATGGAAAAATCTTCAGGCCCGGAAAGGCCCAAGGTCCGACAAATAAGGTCGAACTCTCCCTCTGTTCCTTGGATACGGAAGCTGGTTTTATCGGACAAATCGAGCGATCGCGTGATTAGAGAAGAAGATGAAGAGGTATCATCGAGAGACGAAGAAAACGACGCTGCATCATAGTCGATGTGCTTCGCTGCATTGCGACGTTCGAGTCTCGGCTTACTCCGGCTCCTCTTCGAATACATCGCGCTTCTACGACTAAAGAATCGAGGCAAGTAATGCATATGAAGCGAAATCCATCTAAAAAAAAGCTCTACAATCGAGGTAAGTAGGGTTTCCAAAAATATCGATTCAGAAGGGAAACGAAACTTTTATCTTCTTAGCCAACTTTCCAGGGAAAATTCAGGGAGAAAAATACAGCAGGGGAAAGGAGCCGAGTCGAAGAGAGGGAGAAAGAGAAAAAAAAGCTGAAAGAGGAGATAGAAAAGACTGGTAAACGCCGTCGGGAGCGAGAGAAATAATAAATCAGAGTATACGCGGTGCCACCTGGAAAATGAGAAATGTAATTTTGGAAGGATTATTTTGTTTGGCTTCCGGAGTGGTGGGACCATTATTCCACCTCTGCATTTTTTTATTATTTAAAATAACTTATTGCTTAAAGAAAATTTATATTGGTTTTTTTGAACTTAAGGAGCGATTTCAATGAAAAATAATGATGTTTATTTTAGGAAATGTATGAATTCGAGTATTTATGTATGTAAAATGTGTATTGTTAAAAAATTAATAAAATATAAACAGATATTATTATATACTCACATCAATATATTGATATTTTTAATTTTTTAAATTAAAAATATAACACCAAATACTTTTATTTGAGCTAAGGCCAGAGTTAAATTCTGTTTTCAATAATTATTATTTAAGATATTACACGTTTTAATAATCAGTGAGTGTGATGTTTTCAATATAAGTTGCTTTTCTTTATTATTTCTATATAAGAAGATTGAAGTCTGACAACAAAATTCAGTACATAATATTTTAATGAAGCTTGGGGAGGAGAATCCTTTTTTTGAAATATTTGGTAGTCAAATTTTGGGGGTTTTGAACAAAATTTGAAGGGATACTGGTAAAAAAATCTCTTTCTGTTTTGATAAATCTTTTTAATATGGTAATTCTATTTTTAATTTATCCAATTTCATACCTTAATTTTTCTTTGGTCTAGTGATGATAAATTCTGTTAAAATTTTACACGCATGCCAATTATTGAACACCACGTGGCATGATAAGTAAGGAGGAGAACCTTTAAATAAAATTTCCTTTTCTTTTCTCTTAGGTTTTTAATATACATAAAATAATAAATAATTAAGAAAAACTTTATAAAATAATATATTACTATGTATCTTTAACTATATCTATGTAAAAATATATTGATAATTTTTTTAAATATACATAGATAAATCTAAATCTTAAATATCAAATATTTTATAATAAAAAATTAAAAATCTTATCATACACATACACGCGTGTGGAAAGAAAAAATACAAATGTATTTTTAAAAATAACATACAATAAACAATAAAATGTATAGTTTGAAATTAATTAATCATAATTTGTGTAATGTTAAAATAAAAAATAGATTGAATAAAAAATAAAATAAAACTTTGAGTAGTAAATTTTAAGTTTTTCTAATACAATTGGTATAGATTCAAATCTCACCTATGAATATTTTTATGGCTAAATGCTCAAATAGGGCCTAACCTTTTCAAAGTTGCTTGAATAAAGGCCAAACATTTCAAAACGCTCAAATAAGGATCTAATGTTTTTGAATCTATTCAAATAAGGGCTTATCACAAAAAATTACCCAAGTTTGAAATACATGCACTTAAAAAATTGAAATTGAATGGTGTGGAAGCTGACTCATATATTAATTGAAAAGGGCTTAAAATAATATTGGGTACCTCAAATTGAGATTTTTACTAATTTGATGCCTAAATTTTTTTAAAGTTTAATTTGATACCTAAACTTGTTAAATATTATATAAATTAAATCAGAAAAATCGCGTTGTCTTTAGTCATTGTTATCTACTACTGATCTCCCATGAAATTTGAAACCCTACAAGAATCCTTTAAATCAATAATATGATTTTTATGTTTTTTAATTAAAATCCCTAATTCATTTCCAATTTGCCTTAGGACCCACGAAATTCCTAACTTTGAAACCCAAATTCCGTTAAGAACCTCTAATCGACGAAATCCCCGATTTATAGGGCCCTTACCTTAATCAAAATTTGTGACAGTTCATCCGCATATTATATTTTTGCAAGTTTAATAGACGAGAGACATTGTATTGGTGGAAGGTGTAAGAAGATGAAGAACATTGGTATTGGTTTTTGGAACAAACGAAATGAGTTTAAGATTTTTTGTTATAATTTTAAGGTTTCGATTTCAAAACTTTATGCACTTAGGATTGGTGAAGAAGAAGAAGATGGAGTGTCTTTGGGATATTGTTTCGATTGAATGGTGGAAGGTGTAAGAAAAAGATGAAGAACATTGTTACCTTTTTTTATTTTTACTTTTAAATTTGCACTCTAGAAATTCCACCTAAAAGCCATGTTAGTATTATTTTATTTAGGCTTAATATAATAATTGGCACATAACACTTTTTCCTAATTTGGTATCTAAACTTGATATTTTTTTTAAGGTGGTACTTAAATTTTTGTGGTCCAATTTGATACCTGAACTTGAATCTTTTTTTTAATTTGGCACCTAATCTTTTTTAATATTAATTCATTAAGCATAGTTCAATACTTATTTTTAACATAAATTTTTTCTAAAACTGATAATATTTTTGTAGCATAACAAAAAAAAAGTCAATACCGTTATTGTTTTACGTAATTTTTATAATACTTAATAAATTGAGGTTCCAAATTGAATCTAAAAAAAGTTTAGGTACCAAATTAGGAAAAAATATCAAGTTCAGATACCAAATTGAACATAAAAAAGTTTAAGTACCAACTTAAAAAAATGTCAAGTTTAGGTACCAAATTGGGTCAAAAAAAAGTGTCAAGTTCAGGTATTAAATATTATATTAAGCCATTTATTTATAAATGCCATGCCAACATTGATTTGGTTTCATTTCAAAGTATTTGGCTGCCAAGTTCAAGTGCCAAAACTAAAATAAAAATAAAAAATTAGGTATCAAATTAAGAAAAATAGTCATGTTCATGTACCAAATTGTATAGAAAAAGATGAAATGTCAAATAAAAAAAATGTCAAGTTCAAGTACCAAATTAAAAAAAAATGTCAAGTTCATATATCGAATTGGATCAAACAAAGTTTAGGTATTAAATTAAAAAAATATCAAGTTCACATACCAAATTAGGAAAAAATATCAAATTTAAGTACCAAATATTATATTAAACCATTAAAAAAGTGAAATTTTTAGTTTAAAAAAATACATGTCATCATTAATAAATACCACATTTATAGTTGTTTCAACACCACAAATGTAATTCGCACGTGTATTATATTTGAAAAAGTTAAGCCCTTATTTGAGTCAAGTAACCTGAAAAATTTAGACCATTATTTGAGCATTTAATCTATATTTATTAATTTTTGATAAAATAAAAAGACGTATCTTTAAATAATATAATTTATTTTAATTATAAAAATATATTTTCATAATTTTTTTAATTGATATGTACACAATTGATTTATGATACTAACTTAATCAACAGCTTAAATAATAATATAAATACAACATTATTTAAAAAAAAGAAAAAATAATATTTTCATAACATGAATAAAATGTAAATCATATGTATTTAATATAACAAGCTAAATAGACTATATGTGCGATAAGCGGCGTATTTATGTTTTTATTTTTATTTTTTAACATTTAATCTCCAAAATTTAACTTGATAAATTATATTTGTTTATTCGAATGAATAATAAAAATTTGGAACAGTTAGATTGCAGTACTAAATTCTTTTTTTTTGTCAATATTCATTTATTTAATATTATGTTTGATCTACAAAATACAGATCATCTCATAAAAGAAGGGGAAAAAACTATTACGATAGGTTTTATTATAAAATATAGTAAATTAAATAATTATTAAAACATTTATCACATTTTTTTTCAATGTAAAACATTTATTCTGAAATGTGTGTATTTTATTTAGTTAGAAAGATTTATTTTATTTTTTTATTACTAATATTTTTAAATTTTAGAATTTTACTTGCAATAAAATGATCTAAATTTATTTATAACATTAATAAAATAATTATAATATATTTTAATATATATATATATACATATATACAAATAAATTAATGTATCCTTAAACAAGTATTACACGGATAATCAAATCTGGTCATGTGATTGTTTCCTAATTTAACTTAGGAAGTTTATAAACTTTATTTTATATATGTAATCTCTAAGCAAATATACGAATTAAACATGTGATAACATTCCATAAAAAAGTAAATAATAAAATTAAATTTTAGTAACAAAACTTGACTTAGTTCATTCATATAATTACTTTTATATGGATATGCAGTAAAAATGAATTTAGATTTTAATATTTATAGTTTTATACTTTGTTTAAATTACTTATAACATTGTGGAAATATTATATATTTAAATGTATTTTAAATTTATATTCTTTAAATGTTTGTAATAACGATTATGTTAATCAAATTAAATTTCAATCCATATATCTATAATAATTTTTAAATTTAAAGCTTACATATAGGTTTAAAATAAATAAAAAGTATAAATTTATATAAAAATTAGCGTAATGTGAGAGAAAAAGAAAAAATAAGTCTTATCAAACTTGATTGCTACAAAATTTCTGAAAACAGAGTTTAATGTAATCTCCAAATTGTCAAGTGAAACTTCATTTGAAGATTAATCAATATAATGTTAATTGATTTAATTGATCAATAAAGAACAAAAAGAACAATATTATAGTTTCTTAGTTTTTATCTGCTCTTATAGTATGTTTTTTAATCTTTTATGCATGTAATTTTAATTTTATAAGTGATTTTAGAGATAATTTTATTGTTGTCTCTTCTATTTTAATGAATATTCGATTTTTTTATCGATTTTTACTCATTGTTTTAAACCATTCAAAATTGATTTACTTATCATATTAAGTACTTAAAAAAACCGCGCACACCATATATATATATATATATATATATATGTAAACAGAATTGTTGAATATTTTGATTTTGCATTCACGCGGATGAGAAAGGAAGCTAATGTTTTGTATTTTGGGATATTTTTATTTAAGTGGTTTGATTTTAACATTTTATTTTTATTTTTTTTATAATAACGTTTGATTTGATTTTAACATCAATTCATAATTTTTGATTTTTTTTTTATGTATTTCTTGTTTTTTATATTTTTGAAATTGGTTTATATCTTATATAGTTTTTTAATTATTAATGCCTTTGTAGATTTAATTTATTGTATAATAGTTTTAATGGTTTTTAATTACATGTCCTTTTAATATAGATTAACTATACAATAATTTTAGTTTTGTTCCAATTTATACGCTAATATGACTTTTAATTACTTATTTTTCTTAACAATTAGTAACTTTCCGTAGAAACAAAAATCAAATTGAGTTTTGAATTTTAAATCAAATTTATATTTGAGTTTGAATTTTTTTTAATTTAAAATTGATTCTACTTAATCAAACCCCACACATATCGCATGAATTTCATAAGAATCCCATTGTTTTTTATTATGAATTATAAGAGGAAGGCAAAATCCTAACAGCAACGTGATTAGCACAATTTGAACTCAGATTACATCTGAAGTGGTGAACACTCTAACCATCAAACAAACACATAGGGTTCAACCCCATTGATTACTTTTAAAAACTTTGTGATATATTTCCAAATCTAGCAAGGATGTAAAGCACAATTAACTTCTGCACTCCTCGTATAAACAAGGAACTTATAATTAGAGTGGGTTTGAATGTAAGATTAGATATTATAGCAATATTATAACGTGAGACAAAAAAAAAATAAACTAAAAACACTGCACCTCACCTTCCATTCAAATTCATCGGTATCCATAAATTCATTGCATAAAACCCAGTTAAAGACAAATTCATAAAATATCATTTAAGACATCCTTTGTTTCTAGATGAAAGTTGCATTTTATACAACTTAAATGTGTTGTTTACTTATCCCTTAAAGCTTTTTTCACTTTAATGCAGATTCCACTTACACATCCCTTTTGTTATTACAAGTCATTTTGCCTTACTGGGAACTCCGTTTTCAACGTGTTATATTAGGTCACCTATTAAAGTTAAATCTTTCCTTTTCTCCTTTGATGTGATTAAATTTAGAATTGTTGAATCGAAAAAATATTTAAAACATGTATTAATAGAAAATCAATTTATTCGGAAAAATAGATTTAATATATATTTTATTTTTTTTGAATTGATAAATTTTGAAATTTAAAATTTTTATTTAATATTTAATTACCATTAAAGATATTTTTAAAATATTTAAAATTTTATTTAAATGAAAAATACCCAATATGCCAAAAACAAATTAAAAAATAATGCCCAATATTTTCGATTACCGCAACATAAAACTTATTTATATTTATATTGATTTTCCACTTTCAAAATATACAGAAATTATATGAAGCGTCTCTGGCAAAAGATTTAGATAGCGAAGAACAACATTTCAAGTTCACCAAAATGGATAAACAGGGTTCATATTGGGATAGAAGAATCCGAAATTCTGCTCAACTGTGGGTTGCTTCAAGTCCTCGTTGAACATCTCGAAGAAAAACATCGGCATTATATAATCAGGTCTTTTCGGAGTCCCGTTCTGCATCACATGATTCAACAAGTTCTTGTTATAAGTTTGAGCATTCGAGACACTCGTGTAAGGCTCGTTACCGGCGGTCGGCCATCCGCTTTCGCCTACCATGAGAGTCATGTTGCCGTAGCCGATCTTTTCTAGGGCGGCATTGAAAGCATCGACCATGGCGTCAAAAAGGTTGTAGTATTCCAAGCCTTGGTCGACCACCACCGGTGCGGTAGAGGTGAACAAGGCGTAATCGAGGGAAATATGAGTGGGATCTGAGACATAGGCAAAATAAGGGTACACATTGATCATGAGGGGCGCATTTTGTTGAGCCAGAATGGCCATGATACTAGTCATGGTCGATGTTATATCGCTTCCAAAAGCGCCGGCTGAAGGAGGGTACGAGGTACTTAGGGCATTCCCCGGGAGCACGGTCGTAACCTTAATCGTTCCTAGCCCATGTGAGGCGAGCGAGTTCATGATGTTGTTCATGGCATCAGGAACGTAAGAGCTTGACGGTCCTGGAATGACTTCATTCCCAATGGTGACCCACTTGAACGAAACAGCGTCCTTATAAGGGATGATGTTGGTGTTAACCCATGCATCGGCTGCACTTTGATCCGTTGCGAGGCTTTGTATGTCCTCGTTTGTCGTACCCATCGAGAGGGGTAGTCCCGATCCGCTTAATGCTTGGAGCACTTGGGGGTAAGGCTGGTAGAGCCTGACGTTGTCTATGCCACTAATTTTGTAAAGATTAATAACATCTCCTGGAGATGGAAGATTGTCGCCGTTCAAACCATAGCAAACACCAATATCACGGCCATCTGCAACATATATGGTAGATCAGTAACTAAAATGGATTGAAGATAAATGTTTTGTTGTATAATTTTCAAAGCCATATTTACTGTAAAATCACTGTAGTGAAGTTTGTTTTACCTGTTAGAGAGAGGAATTGAGTTAAAAACATCATTGCTGAGATTAAAAACCCAGAAAATCTTGGACCCATTTTCACCATATTTCTTGAGCTACAAAATTCAAAACCCGAGAAAAGCTTTTTTTGTTGGTACAAAGGAATGTCAATAACTGGAGCTCATTTCTTGTGCATACCGCGCGCTGGATTTATATGCTCTGTCAGGATTCTAAAGTTTTTTTGTTTCAAAAATGATTCTGAGTTTTTGGACAATATGAGATATCAATGCATGCGGGTCTCCTGTCACATCAAATTAGAGTAAAATATTCAATCGAATCAAGTTGAATTGAATTAAAAATTTCGAGTCGACGAATTTTATTTTAATAACTGAATTCAATTTGAAATTTTTTCGACAATCGAATTGAGTCAAAAAATTTAAGTCGAGTTAATGAATCCTATTATTTATATTCAATGTTATGTTTATACAGATCGATTATTTAATTAGTAGACGAAGTACAATATTATTTAACTATATATACAATAGGATGATTTTGCCTTTTTAACTTAATGGGTAAACATTTATCAGAACGACGTGGTTTTGCCTTTTTTTATACGGATTTTTGGATAACTCGAATTGTGTAATTCATATTCGAGTTAAACAAAAAAAGTATTTTTTATTTGAATTGATCCGAATAACTCAATTAACTAAAACAACTCAAAATATTTAATTTAAAATTTAAATTTTTTATCGAATTTTTTTCGAATAAAATCGAATTTTACTCACTCCTACCCATCATATTTATATATAATGAATAGGTTTTGATACTTCGTCTATGTTCATATTTGTTATAATTTGATTTTATATTGTAATTCGGAGATGTATTTATTTTTATATTGTATTTATATAAGCCATTTTTGAAACATGTGCTATTAAATAAAAATTAATTAAATGAACCTCGTTTGTTAGCTTGACTTGATGGTAAAGAGTGTTCATTGTTTCAAGTGTGGCCTGAGTTCGAATCACGTCAGTCGCGTTATTGTTTGAGCTTTGATCTCCCCTTTGTAATCCACCAAAAAAAATTAATTATATATATATTTAAATAATTATATTAAATCAAAATTTATATATAAAATCATACATTCGATAAAAAATCATGAATAATTCTAAAATTTATCTTTTATCTATTCGAATAACTCCTGTTTAAATATACATTTGATAGATGCGAGTACATTGAATTTTATGGACATGCAGCGACAACCGATCATGATTTTTTAATACATTGCGTTTTGAACACACAATATATTAAAATGTCAAAATGAGAGTATTTTTCATATCTGGTTTTGTTAATGTAGTTACATTTTCGGTATTCTGATGGCCAATTGAAAAAAATAGATGAACTGTCTTTCCCCTCGTGTTATTTATTTCATTCAAAAGGTGACAAACACAAATGAACAGACCTTCCAAGTCCAGCCTTGTTATTTAATTGCATTAATGAGAACCTATAAATGCGGCAGGAGTTATATGCCTATCAATTAATTATCATTATTACTTTTCATTGATTGTTTGTGATTTGGCGACGCATCTGGTGCTAATGCTTTGGATTTCTTCAGTGTTGTTGAATTATAATTTTCACCGTATTCTTGAAATTTATATGATTTTCAATTTCCTTTTATAATATCATGTTTAGTAGCCACTTCAGAATTTTTTTAGAAAGTATGGAATTAAATAATAAAATTTTGAAACATTTAAACATAATTTTAGAATCAAAACGATTTCCGTAAAAAAAAGGATGTTGTTCATCCTAAGAATTTCAGGTTCGAGCACTTGTGCGTGCCTTGTCAAATGATTAATAAAGTATGAACAAATACTACATGTAATCACACCCTGTATATTAAAAAATCATAATTTTATAATTTATCAATTTATGATTAATTTTTTCAATATTGAAGAGATTAGATATATATTTTTTATTTTTGGGGTTAAAGTATAATTTTACCTTAAATTAATTTACAATTTAATCAATATAACAAATTTTCTATTTGAGCGCCAAGGATCTTACCTACCCCTTAAATTTGTGCCTCCTGTTCTAATTAACTTATCAAGCTTTTCTTTTATTAAAAATTTTCAACATTGATGTTGACTGAATCTTAATTCGGTTGGTATTAACATTTTTTTAAAAATAAAAATATGTAAATTTAAATGCACTAAAACACATTTATCTTCCTATTTAAAGTTCAAAGAAATTTTTAACTTTTAAACTTCTTATACAACCTTTGTACTATGTTTTTCATTTTAAATATTTTTTTATTAGTTATAAGATTTATCATATTTATAAATAAGAATATTAATTTTAGGGTAAATTATAAAAATAATTATTTTTGTTTGCCTCAAATTACATTTTAGTCACTTATGTTTGAAATGTTACGTTTTAATCACTTACGTTATTGTTTTGTTACGAAGTAGTCACTCTGCCATTAAGCTTCGTTATGTTTTTAACGACAATCCTACGTAGTAGTCTAAATAGGTTTTAAATGCCAACTTAGATGTCCAACTGGGATGAGAATAATTTTTTCAGTCAAAATAAAAAGAAAACTAAAAAAAAAGGAGATGAACGATTTTTTTTCCAATTCAAAGTGTAATTAATTTAAAATTTTTAATTAATTAAATTTATTTAATTAAAAATCTATTCAAATTGGCATTTAAAACCCATTTGGATTGCCACGTAGGATTGTTATTAGGGAGGTAATAGAGCTTAACGGTAAAGTGACCACTTTGTAACAAAATGATAATGTAAGTAGCTAAAACATAACATTTCAAACATAAGTAACTAAAATATAATCAGAAACAAACAAAAGTGACTATTTTTATAATTTACCCTTAATTTTATTAAAATATTTGGTTCAACAAATTTACTTTGATAAGAAAAGTTATCATATTTACAAATAAGAATTTTGTTTCTATTAAAAGATTTTTATTAAATGAATTTATATAATAATGAATTAAAATAAAAATTTATATTAAATTACCTCATACGTAATATAGATATTTAAACCATTATGTTTCACTTAACAAAAAGAAAAAAGAAAAAGAAAACTATATTGTACACTAAATATTGTAAAAATACTTTAATTATAATTTGAATTATTATTATGTTTTAATTGTTAAATAATTTAACATATTTTAATTATGTGCAATGATTCGAATAATAAAAATTACTTTACATTAATTATAGTAATTAAAAATACATTATTTAAGATTACATGTTGCTCATGTGACATTAAAAACCATTATATATAAAAGAACATTTCTAAGAATTTTTGTATATAAAAGAAAATGATCAAATTCACTTTTGATTTTCTAGTATACTCACATTTGAGATTTAGTGTTTATATTTTAATTTGATATAATTTAGATCTCTAATTTTATAATGACATTAGTTAATCTAAATAGTTAATATCCAAAACTATTTTAATTTGACTTAATTTGGACTTCTAAGTTGATCATCTTTAGCCTTTATAATTTTGTTGGCTTGAGAAAACAAACCGAAATAGTTAAGAGGGGTGAATTGACCTTTTTAAAAATGCTGGAAGTAAAGAGAGAAAATTAAAATATTGACACAAAGATTTAGAGTGGTTCAATCCCAATTGTCTACTCCATTACCTTAGTTTTCCAAATTCACTAAGTTGTTTAACTTTTAAGGATAAGGTTTAACCTTACAACTTCTTAAGATTTCTACCCCAAATCTTAAGTTACAAACGCTCTCAAAGAGATACAAATAAGCAAACAAAAAAATAATTCTCACAATATTAAATTGTTTGCAAATTAAACTCAAATACAATAAAACACACTTGAACAAAAGAAAAGAAGTAAAGCTCACAAGTGTGTATAAGAGAAGTATGAAAGAATTCAGCTCAAAGATTGTTTGATTGATGATTTTTGCTTAAAAGTGCTTTCTTGATAGTTGTAGGTCATTGGAAAATGATATTTATACCCCAAATTGGTATCTAACCGTTCTGATTGTTGGTGTAATAAATATAGTTTTTAGGGATGAAAAATCAGAACATTTATGCCACCTACAATTTCGAGTATCGATACCGTACAAAAAGATATCGATAATTTTTGTCATAAATGCTAAATTTAATGATCGTTGGTACCTTTAAAACCGATACCAAAATAAATTATCGTTATATTTTCTAAAAGGTATCGATACCAGATCGATACCGGATCAATACCTCCTAGGGTTTGTAAAAAAAAATGCTCATTTGGTATCATTTTTAACAAAAATATCCATGTTTTTCAAAAATTATCGATACCGATAAAATGGTATCCATTATTTTCATGGGTTATCAAACCAGAATATAAATTTAGTCTCAATTTTTTTAAAGATATCGATATTTCAAGAATTATTAATACTTGATAAAAAAATATCGATATTTTTTGATCTGAAACTATTTTGATTTGTTTGAAAAATATATATATATTTTTTGTCAATAATAAGTGGCTCAATACAAAGCATTAAAAGAAAAGTATCTTGAAAGACTAAAACATAATTAAAGAGAGATAGACATGAAATCAGCCCTCAAAAGTTGAACCATCATCAGTTACTTTCAACAGGAATTGCGGCGAATCGGTCTCAAGGGAAACTAAAACAGGAGCCAAACCCTAGCAGAGTTATTTCACAAGAATACCAGCAGTCTTCTTTCATATCTTCTCTAGAGAAAACTTCATAGAAACAAAGAGAGCTTAATAGAAAAGAAAAACATTGAAAAACCCCGTAGGAGATTCCACCGAACCTTCTCCTACTTTCAAAGTTGTTAACGAGCATCCATCCTTCTCTGATTTACCCATGTTTGCCAGTCTGCTACCACTTCTCTCTCGATAGTATCCGGAGCCTCTTCAACCCAGAACTGGGGGTTATTCCATAGACGGTCTTCCTTCGCAAGGACATCCTCAATCATGTTAGCTTCTTACCGAACGAAATGGTAAGAGATCTCCCCCACAGTCTTCTCTCGGTTTCGAATGTTATGGACGATTGATCTGAGCGTCGATTTGTCTTCTTCTTTTGCTTTCAATTTCTTGATGACCGACAAAGAGTCACCTTTAACAACGATTCTTCTGAAGCCCATCTCAATTGCGAAGATCAAAGCCCTCTCACATGCCTTTGCTTCCGTGACAAGTGCGTCCGCCACGTTCTTGAATGGGTAAGAACAAGCACCCATGATCTTACCTTCATCATTTCGTGCTATAACTGTTGCAGTGGATAGATTATTGTTAACAAGAAATGATGCATCAAAATTTAACTTGATAAAGCCCTCATCAGGGGGTCTCCATTGCTCCATTGGTAGAGGTCAATTGGGCACTAGATCTTGCTGGACCAGTTTAATATCTTGAACATAACCCCTGATAAAACCATGTAATTCTTGTATGCTTTCCTTTTTTGCCTTCATGCACTAGTCTGTTTCTACAGTACCATAGGGCCCAATATGAAATTGTGATTGTCTTACAGTTGTATCTGAAAAACATTTTAATTTGTTAAATCAAAATACTTTATCATTAATAAATTTTTATCTTTTGAATTTTAAAATTCCAATCCTTACTAAGTAGTAGCCATTAAATTTGTTAAGTTAAATTCTGTTATTACTAAAATCTCAACATTCACAAAAAAAAAAAAACCCTCAGGGCATCTTAGTTAATAGATTTAATGACTATTGTTTAAATTAAACTCAAAGCTTAAATCTTTAAATTGAAAAAACAAAGAGACCAAAATGATCAAATTAGTGAACATAAACTAAACTCTACAAGTTATGTATGGTATATAAATAACATCAGAGTTTGACTTAACAAATTTTTTTTGGTGATTAAAACAACTTACTAAATTAAGTTATATGGATAGTTTGTGGATTACAAAATTCTTTAAATTTAATTGTTATCATGTAAGGTAAGATTGAAATTTCAAAATTTGAAAGGCATAAATGTAAAAATTACACATGAACTTTAATCCAATGGGCGATGTCATACATAAACTTTGATTGTGTGCAATTTTATTAATGAAAATTTGATTTTATACAATTTTCGTAAATCATTAATAATATTATTGAATTAATACCATTTCATGTTGACATATTGCATATTCAAACTATACTCAAACAATTAGTACAATTATGATTCAATTAACAAATAGTAAAAATAAAAAAAATTAGATTACTTTAGTTTTAAATATCAAATTTTAATTATTTATATAATAATTAACTTTATATTTAAATATAAAAATTTATAAGTAATATATTTATATAATCTAATATATTATGATTATGTCAATAATATATTATTTATGAATTATTATGATTAATTTATTGACTATTAAAAAAATGAATAATAAGAAGTTTAATTTACAATATATCAATTTTTATAGTTTATGAAGTAAAATTATATTGTACATTAAATATTGTAAAAATGCTTTAATTATAATTTGAATTGTTAAAAAAAATTAATATATTTTTTTGATTATGTGCAATTATTTGAATAATAAAAATCACTTTACATTAATTATAATAATTAAAAAGATATTATTTAAAAAACTAAAGAAAAAAATTAAATACCTAAAATTACACGCCACTTGTGTGACATTAGAAACCATTATATATAAAATAACATCTCTAAGAATTTTTGTATATAGAATCTAGTGAGTGGCTCCAGTGGAAAAGAAGACGATGTTTATTTTAGGAGATCTGGGTTAAAGTACTTGTGTATGAAAGGTGTCTGTGCGTTGTCAAAAGGTTAAGAAAATATGAAAAGATACTATCATGTAATCAGACCAGTTTATTCAAAAAAATTCGTATATAAAAGAAAATGACATAATTCACTTTTGATCCTTCCACTATACTCACATTTGAGATTTAGTTTTTATATTTTATTTTGACATAATTTGAGCCACTAATTTTATAATGATATTAATTAGTCTAAATAATTAATATCCAAAACTGTTTTAATTTGATTTAATTCAGACCTTTAATTTGATCAAGTTTAATCTCTATATTCTTTTTTGAATTTTAAATTTCTAATCCTTACTAAATAGCAGCCATTAAATTTGTTTAGTTAAATTTTACTATTACCAAAATCTCAAGCGGCAAATATATTATTATGCTTACAAAAAAAACCGAGGACATTTTAGTTAATTCAATGTGCAATATCATAAATAAACTTTGATTTTGTGCGATTTTATACATTAAAAATTGATTTGATTCAATTTTCACATATCATTAACAATATTCTTGAATTAATACCATTTCATGTTGACATATTGCATACTCAAACAAGTATATTAATCTGATATGAAAATAAATGCATATTTTCATTTCTTTTTTTTTTTTGAAATATACTGGTGTGATTAAATGGTAGTATCTGTTCATACTTTCTTAATCTTTTGATAACGCACACACACCTTGCACATATAGGCGCTTGAACCCGAGACCCTTAGGATGAACAATATCCTCTTTTCCACTAGGGCCACTTGTTGAGTTCTATTTTCATTTCTTTAAATAAGTACAATTGTTTTCTTTTATTTATAAAAAAAATGTACAATTGAATCAAAATAAAAATTCTATGTATACATATAAACCACAAATCAAGTTTCATGTGTATAATTACATCAAATCAAAATTCATGTTTCAAATTACATATTAAATCAAAGTTATTTGATATTTATTCCAATTTGAAAATATAAAAATTAAAATTACCTAATTTGAAAAATATAAAAATTAAAAGATCAAATTAGAATTCAAGAGCTATTTTTTTATTTTTTGAAAAATTAAAATGCTCAATGTTATTATTCTATTTTTTCTTATTTTTTTTGAAAATTATTATTTCGTAAAATACAAAATTCTTAAAATTCAAAATTTATATAAAAGATAAAATTTTGTATATTAAATACTTTATAAAAATATTTTTGTGGATGTGACTACAGTTTGTAGGGCCCAAAGACTTAGATATTAATTCACTTGAGAAGGAACTGGTGGGCTGAAGCCCCAAAAATATTTTCTTCTACCCCTCTTTTGTATTGTTGAGCCCACTCGAAGTCTGAAACCCTCTCAGACGGACACCACCCTATGGGTTCCATAGACACGCCGACGATTACAGAGAATGGTTCAACACAATCCCACGCCGCCGCTGCTCCGGCCGACGACAACCAGAGGCCTTTGGCCTGCTCAAACGGAGCGCCGGAGTCTGAGGCCACGAAAAAGAGGAGGTCGGGTATACTCCCCCTAGAGGTGGGTACTCGCGTCATGTGCCGCTGGAGAGACGGCAAGTACCATCCTGTCAAAGTCATCGAACGCCGTAAGTTGCAGTCCGCTGAGCCCAGTGATTACGAATATTACGTTCATTACACCGAGTGTAAGATTTCTGCTCTCCCTAGGGTTTTTTACTTTACTTTAATTGTTTCAGGTTCTTTTTTTGTGATTCAATTGAGAATTTTAGAATTATCATGTTAGAAATTTTGGAAATTGATGTATCTTTTTGTTATAATAATGATATTGAAATGATAGTTAATAGGAGGCTTGATGAATGGGTGAAGCTTGAACAACTTGATCTTGATTCTGTTGAAACGGTTGTTGATGAAAAGGTCGAAGATAAGGTAAACATTTTTTTACAATGCAGAACCTTGCATTATGTTTTCTCTTTGTTTATAATTTGAGGGTGTTTTGATTTGAACAATTTTGCTCATGGGATTCTCAGGTAGCAAGCTTAAAAATGACACGCCACCAGAAACGTAAGATTGATGAGACACACGTTGAGGTTGTAAGTAAACTTAGACCTTTTGCTCAGTGATGTGTAAAGATCAGAGGATCATTTGAAATTTCTGCATGTTGCTTTTGTGAAATTATATCATTTGTAATCGTTTATCATTTTATTTTCCGCAGGGTCATGAGGAGCTGGATGCTGCCAGCTTGCGTGAACATGAGGAATTCACAAAGGTGAAAAATATTGCTACTATAGAACTTGGAAGATATGAAATTGAGACATGGTACTTCTCCCCCTTTCCACCAGAATATAATGATTCGTTGAAGTTGTACTTTTGTGAGTTTTGCCTCAACTTCATGAAACGGAAAGAGCAACTTCAAAGGCATATGGTGAGCTTTGCCTCAATGTAGCAATAGTCTTTTCCCCTCTGCAATACTTGGGGTTGCATTACTTTATAGTATTTTAAATGTCCTCTATGTACTAGTTTTTGTTTTCTAGCATTGTAAGAACCTTGTGTGAACCAAAGCAACCTTGAACATTGTAATGCAAGTTTTGCGTCATTTGTCATGAATATAAGTTTTGCTTGCCACATGTTTTCCTTCGGCATGCTTTGGTTGAAAGTAACTTAAGTGACCTTTGGTTTTGTTAAGTGACACTTGACATTTTTTTTTCCTTTGTGTAACCTTGGTTTGATAAGAGTTATCCTTCTATTCATCATCTAGTACTATGCAAATTATGTAGATGTAGACCTGTAAGTTGAGGTTTAGGTTTTCCTCTTATAATTATTTTCCTTCATTCTTGACCTAATTGATTAAGATAAAACAATTATGGGATATGTAATTTGCTTGCCAAGCTGCAAGTATCTGTTATTATGCATGATTGATTATCAATGATTTTATTGCCATTGTGTTTTAAGATCAAAATATTGCAGCAGTAATATTTTCCCTTGATGTTAACTCATCTTAAATTGCATTCCCTAGAGTGTAATTTCCTATCTTATGCCTTCATTTATTTTGTTATGTACTTTCTTTATCATGTCAGGGATAGGATGGAATGTGGTACAGATGTAGGATATTGCTGCCTTAAAAAATTGCTTTTGGATTTTTATGGTGAAAAAATTGTCTTTGTGTTTTGCCTCTTCATCTGATTGCCTCAAGTTAAAAATGGAGCAGAATCAATATTAACTCTCTGTTTTCATGCTACTCTGTAGAGGAAGTGTGATTTGAAGCATCCTCCTGGGGACGAAATATATCGAAGTGGTACCCTGTCAATGTTTGAGGTATATTCTTGAATAGCGTTTACTGCTACTACTTTCTATGCCAAAGTTCACAAAAAGAAAAAAAAGGAAATAGCCTTTCCTTGATCTAGTTAAGTAAAATCTATATTGTTGTGGTTTTCTCCGACCCTACCCTATTGTTTTTGCTTTTGTAAATTCAATTTTCACATATCTTTCTTTGTATATAAAATTAAATAATCATGAGATCTTTTTAAATGATACTTTGAAAAATGTTGTGTCTGCTTTGAGACAATTATTTTTCAACTTTGGCTTCCTAGTGTAGAAATAATATTCACCATTTTTCTTTTTTTTCTAGCTCCTGCTACAAAATGTCATGTTGTAGAATGCTGCAGATCTTTAGCCTTTGTTGACATTCATTGTCCTTTTTTCAATTATTTTGAGACAGGTTGATGGCAAAAAGAATAAAGTTTATGGGCAGAATCTTTGTTATTTGGCGAAGTTGTTCCTTGACCACAAGACCCTTTATTACGATGTTGACCTGTTTCTATTCTATGTTTTGTGTGAATGTGATGATCGAGGTTGCCATATGGTTGGATACTTTTCCAAGGTAATTAATTTCTACTGCATTTTTGTTGCTTATAATTTGAAATTGTGTGGAGGATATAACAAATCTTTATATGTCTAAGGCTGTTCTAATATTTTGTAGTTGCAATGTACCAACTCTGGTGGCATGGAGTGCATACAGCATTTCTTGACCTTACTGTCATCATAATAGAAGTTTTCAAGTAGTAAAATTTATTCTGTGTATTTTGGGACTTTAAGTTTCTTATTCAACCCATAGCATGTTCTGTAAAACTTTTTGTAGTTGTTTCACGTGGAATGCTTAGAATGTTGCCAATCCTTATTATTATTTCATTGTTATTTGCACTGTGTCTTAGTCTTTTAGACTGTCTTACCCGTCACAAAACAAATATCTTAGCATTCTGCTTCTGATCATGCAGGAAAAGCATTCAGAGGAATCCTATAATTTGGCATGTATCCTCACCCTTCCTCCATATCAAAGGAAAGGCTATGGAAAGTTTTTAATTGCCTTTTGTAAGCTCTGTGCCTGCTACTTTATTTTATAATTTTTCTCGCTTACTTTATCAATGATTCAGAAAAATGGACTTTCCCTCTTATGTCTTAAAATAAATAGCTAGATGCTAGAGCCTTCTAGAAATTGAATATAAATGCCTCTCTATATATTGTCTTTTGCATTTCATCCTATTTGTTATTTATTAATTGAGCTTTATTTCTTATTTTGCCTTCGTTATGGACCAGCATATGAACTCTCAAAGAAAGAAGGTAAAGTTGGCACACCTGAAAGACCACTTTCCGACCTAGGGCTGTTGAGCTACAGAGGGTACTGGACAAGGGTTCTTTTAGACATCCTGAAAAAGCATAAAGGAAATATTTCCATCAAGGTATCATTACCTGAATATTTTAAGTCCTAGTGGGGTGTTATTTATGCAATTCCATCTGCTTGTGTGACCTGGTAAACCCGATATTGGACTTTAGAAACTTGGTTAGCAGTTGGATAAGGTAACCTTTCCATGAGAATTTGTGCCTGCATTTAAGGGTAATTTACTGGATTGAAGCCTACACTGTGACAACGCTCAAGTTCAACTGGACCCATCTATCATAAAGTTAAATTCAAATTTGATTAGACAGACTTAATTACCTATTAAATAACAAATACAAAGAAAAGCTTTGAATGGGTTCTTGTGATATTGGAGTTGAAAGATTACTTGAACCTCTTCAGGTTGTACTGTGGGCAACAAATCTAATCTGGGTATGTTTGCTATGAAGCTTGAGTAGCTTGCTAGTAGTTATGGTGGCTTTTATTTTAGAATGGTGAGCAAGAGTATCCTCGCCTAGGAAATATAAATGAGCATCCCAGAATAGTAAAATAACACTCGTGGTTCAGTTCATCTTCCCATTTCGAAAAAATGAAAACATGTTAAAAACATTCCTGAATTGATAGGTTTGATGCAACTTGTGTGATAAATTATTATTATTATTTTTAGTTAACTAGGTCTTTCTGAATAGCTGTGTTTACCATTCTCTGAGAAATTTGGTTCAATGCTTGTTGTACAAAATTCATTGTATCAGTTGGTCACTGAATTGTTATTACTGTTTGGTACGTGAACCTATTCTGTCCAGGAGCTCAGTGACATGACAGCTATAAAGGCGGAGGATATATTGACCACTCTGCAGAGTCTAGAACTGATTCAATACAGGAAGGGGCAGCATGTTATATGTGCGGATCCGAAGGTGTTGGATCGTCATCTAAAAGCAGCTGGGCGTGGTGGGCTTGAGGTTGATGTTAGCAAGTTAATCTGGACACCATATAAAGAACAGAGTTAATGCTACATGGCTTCTTGTATAAAGAAGAGGTTTAACACTAACCAGTTTGTTTAGTTAGTAGGTGTTTTACTAGGAAATTGTAACTTCTTGTGTTTATATAAAAAATAGGAGATAAATAAGAAACTTAAAGAGATTGAATTAGATCCTCCTATCATCATTTCACAAGTTAACCTGTAAATGCCCTTATTTAACCATGAGATACAATGTAATGACACTCTTGTGCTTCCTTAGTCTATGTGCGACATAGTACACTTATTTATGTTTTTATAGAGAGGAAGAGGATATCTATCATGTTTCCATGTTTAAAATTTGGTTTAGATGTTTAAGTATGGGGAATGGATTTTGGGATTCAACAGTTATTTGGGAAATGCTCTATTTTTTTATGCTGTGGGGTATTTTGGATAGTTTGACTTTCTTAATAGACTGTTATTATGATTGTGTTTTGATTCAAATTGGTAATCTTAAAGGAGTTCAAGTTATTCAGGAGAAGACAACAAATGAATTTAATGTTTTTTTTTGGTTCGGAAGATTAATTAGCTGTTGAGACACTTCGATTATTGGCATATTCGTCGCATCTTTAGAGAAAAAATCAAGATGCGGATAGATTGGTCAAATTAGCTCACCATAGTATTTATGATTTATGTTTATATGAAGACTTCTCACTAGAGGGGTAAGTTAATTTTTGTAACTTGATTTAGCTTTATTTCTTTTCACAAAAAAAAATCTGAACTATTAATTTTATTTTGTAGATAATAAAATTTTATGTGTTGGTTTGATGATCAAGGTGTTTACCGTTTTAAGTGTAATATGGGTTTTAGTTGTGTTGCTGTTAGGATTTCGTTTTTTTTTTGTAATTCACTAAAAAAAATCAGGTATTAAACTTATTGGTGAAAGTGTTGATTGAAATATTTAGTAGAATGCTAGAATTATTCACTGCGAGATCTTCACTTTCTTGTACCCACTCTTTAGATTTGGTATGACATTCGAAACTCAAGTCTTTAAATTATATAAATCGTGGATGTATTGTCCCTTAATTTTTTATGTTTGTCTGCCCCTTAATTTGACAATGGATGTGAAAGAAAGCAGTACATGTTTTTGGTGAATTATCAAATCTTATACAAAAGGCAACATTATTTGTCTAGAAAAACAAATCATTTAGGGTTTAAGCAAACTTTAACATCCACTATCAATAATCGAAGTTAGGCATCCTAAACCTATCAAACTATCTAGATTCTGAATAGAAGCCTAAACACTCCTTGCACTCGTAGGAGTTGAATGCTGAAATTATTTGACCTATTTAAACTTTAAAGTGGATCCTGTTTGCTGTGCTGCCGTCCATTAATTTATTCATATCTTTTGGCATTTGGTCAATGTTCATTATTGCTTGTCTAGTTATAAGACTGGTTCATTGATCGAAATGAAAAAGAATTGGGCTTAAAAAGCTTGTCCTAAAAGGCAAAATTAAATTTTTTCTCATTTTTTTTTCTTATTTTTATGACATGATCTGGTTAGTAAATATATAATATAATACAAGAAAAATGTACATTTGTCATAAGTTTTAAACCCTTTGTTTAGTGTAAAGTTAAAGTTTCGGTACTTAAAAATCGAGATGGGAGCTTTTCACAGGTGAGAAAATTATTTGAAGTAGACACTTGATCTAACACCACAATGCATACTCACTTGATTTTCACATTGACATAACAATCATCAAGAAAATATAATGGTGGGGTTTCCATCAATAATTTTGAGAGACCAAAATTCTAAATCTTTGAACTTTGATGAATTATTCATATACATCTCTCAAATAGCATCATCATAGTTCGATGCCTCTCTTGGGCACCACAATCATCAAAAACATGGAAATTTTAAGAACAAATTATATACACATTATCTAACCTTGTAGTGTTCCCCAAGCTATTAAACAGTGGTCGGTTCTCGACGTCTGTTAAGTCGAATCTGTTGAAGCTGTAAGCTTTCCAATGAAACCCCACGAGATCTCCTCTGCCAAAGTGTGTCTCCTTCTCCTTTATCACCTTGTTTCGGCACTCTCTTGATCACAGGCAAAGGGGGATCCATGTTTTCGATGTTGATCGAACTCGAACCACTGTTCTCTTTCCCACCATGTTCTACTAACCCTTGTTTTCTTTTGCCAGAAAACAACTTCTTGAGCTTGAAATACTTGATGCCATTATCATTGGTAGTATTATTAGCATTGCAGCTGTTGTTGATCTTGGTGGTGATATCGAGTGCAGGGAAGCCAACAATCCTGTTGTTCCTCTTCACTTGTCCCATGCAACCGATCTTTGGAGACAAAGGGTCGTCATCCGATGGCTTGTCTTTGGGAAGCTTCATCACATCTTTATTAATGGATACCTTCGAACACAACATCGGCAAAAAGATGCTTCTCTTTGTATGATTCAAATGTAGATTCTGATGGCAATTATATCTATTTCCCATGTTGTGCTGGCTCCTCCTTTGCTTTTCTTTTAACAAATCTGAAAAGAAAACAGAGGAATAAAGGAAAGAAAGAGATTAGGAGTTAAGGAGGAAGATGAAGGCTTTTTCAAGGGGTACTATAAGCATAAAATAAGCTTTTTATGTAAACAACCAGATCTGTCCAAAAATGGGATTATTCATATACTCAAATTGATTTGATTTCTTCAATCCAAGTCATTTCAAAGCATTAAATATAAGTATAAAACATATAAAATGAATACAAAATGAGGATATGTTTTAAATGATAAAATGAGTCGTTGGCCGGTCCAAGCACATGGAGAAGTCTAATTCAAAGAGTAAAGAGTAGGATGGAGAAAGGATTAGATATAAGCAACTGCTTTATTTTTTATGCAAGTACCTGATCAGTGTCATCAATATTGCATCGCCAGAGATTGCCTAGAAAATCAAAGACATGCTTACCTGTCACTGTTGCCTCTTCTCTCTCCTTACCCTCCAACCTGTATACAATTATAAATAAAATACTGCCAAATACCCAGAAAATTTATGTCTAAACTTTAAATAAACTATTACTTGTTTTGTCATATCTATTTGGTTGTATCACTCACTGTGAAAATCAGTTGTCTTCATATTCTCCATCAAGTGGTTGGAGCATGTCTTTGAGAGAAGATCTATGCATCTATTATTGAATCAAATTCCGGGTGCATTTAGCCTAAGATCTAAAAAGAAATATCAAGCAAACCCAAGTTGTGGTCTATCGGTCAGATATTCACTTCCCATGGGAAAGAAGAAGAAATATCAGGCAAAATGCGATATTTTATTTGGACAAAATATCTATGGCATAACATAATGCACCATCTCTCAATCTTGGGGATGGAATGATGATGCTACTCCATCCACACAAAAACGTTTGATCTACATGTTTAACCTGGCATGTCAATATTGGTTTATGATCCAAAAGGTTGCCACACCTTACTTCAAAACAGAAGTTCCAAGTTTACAGCTTTCGTACTATTCGTGACGAACCACGACACTGTGTTCGAGGATGAAGCAAAGAATTGTACCTATATGTGCTGAAATAAGGGCTTTGCTGAGTTGAACCCACAGTGTTACTGCAAAACTTGCATCTACAGGGCATTATGCATTTCCAAACCAAATCATTTCAAAGTTCAAATTAAGAACATGGTCTTACATTGTCTTTTCATTTGAAGCTGAAGCAGTAGTCATTTGCTGCATAAAAGAGGGACGAAAAAAGTCCTAGTGGCAAGGTTACCAGAACAGTGAAAGGCCATGATATTCCAAAACAATAAACATCTTCCCAGTCAGCTATTGTTCAGAGGTGTCATCATGGTTGTCTCCTGAGGGTGCAACTGCCTCATCCTTTGGGAAATTGGATACTGTATTTTCTTGTTTAGAGACTGAATTTGGGATATCGTCCACCCTGTCAGTATCTTTTTGCAGCCCAATATTTAGTTCCATCACTCTATTATCTTCAGATTCCTTCACTGTTCCAACATGTTCTTGAGCCAGAGCAGGTGAACTGGAAAAAGGAAAAGTTGCAGAAACACCACCGAGTCCTTTCAAAAGCAAACATACTTGAAGACAAGTTGTTTATAGTTATTCAGGTCCTCAACATCATTGATTTTCAGGTCACCAAAATGAACAAACATATATGGTTCAGTAAAATATCTAAAATCTAAATCAAGTATGTTCAATAGGGCATAAAACAGATCAGCGGCCTTATGTGAAAAGATTGATGCAGCAATGTCTTTAATTTTACTGCAAATAGCAAAAAGGAATTCACCAGAAAATCAAATCCAACCACTTACCAGCCATGATGTCTCATTTTGAAAGCAAGTAATGTAGACTCAAATCCCACAACATATGCAAGTGTCGATGGCTTACTTCACCAGCACTGTGGAGGTCCTCCTCTGAGCAGCTTCCATGTTGGCGAAGAACGCCTGCGCGGCAGCACTATCCCTTTCGGGATGAGGATCGAGGACCATTGTTGGAGAACAAAACTACGAAGCTGCAACATAGCGACGGTAAAAAACCCAGAAATGATTTTCTAGAATGAAACATCCCGATCCTTCTCATAGTGAAATTAAGTTCTATTTGGCAATGGATTTACAAGCAGAAGAGCTTGCGTGTCGAGAATTTTACTTGAATTTGAAGCAATAAACAATTAAAATCTAGTTCCTCCAAAATCTTGAATTTTAGCAACCTCATTACCAAAAATAAATTATTGATTATTACCAAATAAACAATCATTAATCAATTCTGGTTAAGCACAAATCATGTTCTATCTCAAGTTCTTATATTCAGCAGCTGAAGGCTGGCGCGTACGCTCAAGAAAATCTTGCAATCTTAAGAAAACGTCGAGATCATCCATTTTGGCTTATAACCAACAGATTATTTGACAATTTTCTGAGCTCAGACTGAATATAGCTTGTAATTTGAGTTGAGTATTATACTTTTTAGAACCAATTAAAATTCTGCTCATTCTTGAATGAAAATATAATTTCTATGAGAAAAATAATTTTTTTTAATGAATTACAAGAGGAGGGCAAAACCCTAACAATAACGCGACTAATACGACTTGATCCCAGACCACATCTGAGGCAATGAATACCCTGATCATCAGGCCAATACACGGTTGAGGGTATGTATTGAAAGCAGAAGTTTCCTCCACCACTGGTGAACCTTATATCGGTTTAGAATAAGGTACTCCAAACTACAGCATCCCCTTCCCCGCACCTTTGATGAACGATTTTGATCTTCTCCACTGATCTGCAGATTCCACTGCAGCTCCAATCAAATGATGCCGCACACGCATTACCTGCTTTTGCCTTCAGCTCACAATCTGCACCATGCATTTCCAAAACAGAATCTCCATTAAGCAAACACTAGTTTACCCACCTCATTCTAATTTAGAATGCCTATGGTTATGGTTTGCGTGCGTTTCACATGAAACCATCCTTGTTTTCACCTTCCTTTGATTAAACTACTTGTGTTCTTGAAGAACTTTACCTGGTAGAGTACCACAGCACATGCTCTTAATATTCAAGTGCTGAACCTCGAGGCCGATAAACCATGCACCGAGGGACACATCTTCGTTAGCATACTTGTGCAATATATGACTGCAATTCAGTCAGAATCACTCTGAATGTTATTAACCATGCCTGTCTTTTTAAGGCAGAATATTATCAGTGCAGAGGATCAAAGGTGCAAAGTCACTACATCAAAACAATATGCAAATTCAACAGTCTGGGACAGCCATTTAGCCCTAAGATATAAAATATAACAGAATTTATGCAGGGTAATAACTGATCTTCAATGTTTTGATGACATGCTTGAAGTAAAAAGAAACTGCTACATGATCTAATTGGTAAAAAAAACGAAACCAAGGGGAAGGAAGGGGATGAAGGTGACACTGCCAAATGCACACATATACAAGGTCTATAAAGATGAAACCAAGACCCCCAATTAGGCAAATCCAAAAAAAAAGTGACTTTCATATAAAAATCGATGATCTCACTGGTTTGCCGCAACGTAGTCTGCGAGATCCTTTGAAATTGCATATATCTGACCAGTTGCATGTCGAAAGTACTTGTTCCCCTCTTCACCGAATTTCCAAAACTCCGGTTCATGGTACTTGACAGACCTTAAGGATATAGAGGAATTCCACAAAAGTTATATAACAAACTTTGCAGGACAGAGCAAAGCAAATTGGAGAGTAGTATTATCATTGACAAAAAAAATACCAGGATTAATTACTTTTTAGAAAGAACCGGTCCAGATTTCATGCACCCTATATAGACCATGGGCTTGGAACGGTGACGGCCAAGAGTTGCAGCTAGCATACCTATCAGAAAAAAAATATGCATAAACAAATTCACTAATGAAACAATCAAAAGCTTTTGTTAAGTTCTACTCTATGTTTCTAACATTAGAGATGGCAAACCCACCAAGATTAACATGGACATCATCGTCCACCTTGACGTAGAACTCGGCATCCCATTTTGCAACCGCAGTACAAATATAAATTTTTGTTTTTGCAGATAATTCATGATATCCTTCAACATGCTCCTGTATTAGAAGGTTGGTAACAGGTTAAAGGTATGAAATGGGGATAATATGTCAGTAAGAGTTTTCGGCATTATCACGGGAACACTTGTCTAACCAGTCTAAGGAAGTCCTTATGTTGAGCATCCTCTGAATCAATGGCTCTATCTAAAATGCTGTTGGGTGTTGCACTGGAGTTAATAAATGCAGATATAAACGTACGTCAGTTTGAATTTCATACAGAAGCAAGTACATTTCTCCCATATTCATCACACTTTAAACATTACCATTCACGCTCAAGATTTGATCTCCACATGCATGCACTTGAAAAAGGAACTGAAAAACGATTTTACCTATGGCCGATTATGAAACGGATAATAATCCCCTTTTCACGCTCCAACCGAAAAAGCTTTTCCCCTGCTCAAACATAAACATAAGAATTCATTTCGGATAATGAAATACAAAGAAGAAAAGAATCAAATGCTCTACAATAGACCTTGTGGCATCCAAGTTTCTCTGATGGAATCACGTCGTCTCCTACTACTAAAAGCAGTGTTAATCCCAATGACCATGAATGCTTTCTTCCTCGGCGAGTCGGTACCAGCCAAGGTCGAGACAGCACCGGTGGCATCCGAGTTCTTCATTTTCTCAGAACTACCTGGGGCAGCTAACTTAATCTGGAGCATTGCAAATGACTTGTCTAGAGATCTAGTTAGGCCCTCACCAAAAATAAAAAATTGCAAAGAAATTACTAGTGAAGAGTGAAGACTTCCCAAAACAAAAACATGAACTTTAACTAAAAGAATAAGAACCCAATTTTGCACTCACTCAATTGCTTCGCGGGTTTTCATAACTTCACCCACTTTATCATTATCTGTTGCAGGCTTCTGCTAAACACAATAAAGCTTTGTTTTTAAAAGAAAAAGTTGAAGAAAACCAAAAACTAAAGTTAAAAAAAACTGTCATAGGAACATACTTTCTTAGTGTCACAATCGTCGGATAAAGTTGGAATCCATAGCCTGTAACCAGAATCCAATATCTATCAAAAAAATAAAAAGCCCCATCCCAACAATCAAAGACCCAAACCCAAAAAAAATGATAAAGGAAAGGCATTGACACCATTTCATAAATTAATAAAAGACAGAACAAATAGAAAGGGAGACCTGTTAGAGAAGACAGTTCCGAGGATGAAGAAGGAGATACACAGTAATGGGATCCATTTAAGGGAGAGTTTCGTCGTACTACGTTGTTGCTTCATGGGCGAGAGAAGAGGAGGAACGAGGCGGAGGTGGAGATTGTGAACAAAGAGTATTGGAATTGTTGCGGTAATTTTGGATGAAACATTAGGCGCGCAGGAGCGACGAAATAACAGAAAATGAGAACAGTTAGCAACAAAGGAATTGCCGCATTAAATGTTTGGAGTTTTTCTGTCCTGATTTGGGCTCACTCTCACGCCCTCGCCATTTACGCCGCATGTCATGTCGTGACTCGTGCCATGAACCAAACACATTATACGGCCGGTTTGGTGACCCGACTTGGTTCTTCTTCTATTTTGGATCAAATTCTAATTTTGATACCTCCTCTAATGTATTCCTTTTATTTTTATACTCTCATTCATTAATTCATTCAAATAATTAATACAATGAATGGCTTTAGTTAAAGAAAAAATCAGATTAAAGTTTACTACAAGTCCCTATACTATATTATAAAGTTCACTTAAGTCCCTCTACTATAAAAAGAAATATGTTAGTAAGTTTGAAAAGCTAACATCTTAATTCTTACCCGTTAATTTTGCCGTTAATAGAACAACATGACTTAACGATGGTTGACTTGGCATTAAATTAATTTTTAAATCAAATTAAAAAATTTATTAATCTTAAAATAGATAGAATGACGTGGTTTAATGGTGTCTAGTGTGCACCAAACTAAAAATAATTTAAAACAATAATTATGAAAAAAAACAAATAAAGTTGAAAACAATTTTGGGGTAATTTTGAAAATTATTGCTTAGCCTTTTAATTTATTTAGTATTTAATTTAATATCACATCAACCATCATTAAGTCATGTCATTCTATGAACAACAAAGTTAAATCTACAATGGCTAAAATGTTAACTTTTCAAATGTATAAAAGTTAAAATATTCTTTTTAACGGTAGAGAGATTTAAATGAACTTTATAATATGTTACAGAGACTTGTAGTAAACTTTAACCTAAAAAGCTTACTTCCATTTTAATCAAAATAATCATCAATATAATTATTTCAACTAACTAATAATATTATAAAAATAAATGATCAAATTATATCAAATTAAAATGTATAAATTAAATATCAAATTTCAATAATTTAAAAGGATAAATACCAAAATTTGACTTTTATATTATTGTAGGCTAATATACTTAAAAAAAAAACCCTTAAATAAGCCCTCACATATAAGTTCCTATTTTATGACTTTTTTTTATTCATGAAACTCTTAATTTTAATTGAAATATTAACATTTCTAAAAAAGTTAAATCTCAAAACTATATATATTTTTTGATTAATTGTGTAATATTATACATCAGTTATAATTTTGTATAATTTATAAATGAGATTTTGATTTGATTCAATTTTTATGAAATCATTAAAACAATTATTGATATAGCACTATTTTACATTTACATATTGAGTATACAAATATTTATATTTATCTAATATGAAAAGAAAGTGATGTATTTATTTAAATGTGTATAATTGATTCACAATCAATATTTTATGTGTATAATTACACAAATTAAAGTCAATATATCAAATTACACATTAAATCAAAATTTATGTATAACTGTAAAATTTGTCTCTTTTTAAAACCACTTAACCTTCTATGTTAATGTGGAGAAAACCTATCAAAGTAACATGGGTAAAATTTTGCTTATTTCATCAAACACATTAAAAACGTACTTGATTGAGTGAAAATATAGAATGACGGAATGAGATAATAAAAAAATGAACCTAAAATAAATTTGAAATGTGCTTGTTAAAAAAGAAAAAATCGAAAAGAAAGAAAATAAGAAAAGGTATCATTTTTCGTTCTAATCTATAAAAAAAAGATTATTTCAACTTTGAATAATAAGAAAAAGAAATAGAAAGAGATTTAAGTTAACTCCAAATTATACAGTTCTAATCTCATTCTCAAATCTACTGAACAATAGAAATAAAATTATTTTCCTTCCAATTTGATATTTTTCGTCTTCCCAATTTTCTTTTTTATTTTGCAAGGAAAAGTTTTTAAAAAAATCCTTTATTTCAATGTTTCTTTTTTCTCCATTTTACAAGGTTAACAGAATAACACAAAATTAGTTGACTTTTCAAATATATATATATAGTTGATCCATTATTTGGGTATAGTTTAATAATTCTTATTGACATTCATGGGAATCCATTGTCAATCGTACAAACCTTTGACATAAACATAATGCAAACTCTTGTCTAGGGATAGTGATAAGGAAAAAAAAAACAATTACATATTAATTAAAGATTATACAATAACTTAGGGGTCTCGAGTTCGAGCACCTGTGTGTGCAAGTTGTGTGTGCGTTGTCAAATGGTTAAAAAAATATGAACAAATATTGTTACGTAATCACACCAATGTATTCAAAAAAAGATTATACAACAATTACATATAATAATAACGATCATATTTTTTAATATATTTTTTAAATGATAAAATTACGAAAATGATTTTTACCTCAAAATAAATAACATCTCATCTTAGGTGCAGTCCAACTACTATAGTATTCTAAATAGTACCTTTTAATAATTAATTTTAAATACAATTCACTAATTTTTAAATTGAAAAAAATTGTGTGTAAGTGTATTAGAATATAAGTCTTCCTAATTGTTTCAATAGTAATGATATTAATAGGATTAAAATTTAATTAATTTTAATAAATATATTTATTATATTATTTTTCACTCACATTATAAATGTATTGTAAATTTAATGTTAGACAATATTTTTAGCAAGAGATATCTGCTGCAAGCATGTTATCACATTTGATTCGATAATTTATAATAAACTTAAAAATTAAAAAACATGAGACAGTTTAGATGCTTAATAAATTCATTTATTATATAATATAAGAGACAAGTTTTAGAGCTATTTGAATATAATTAATTAGATTTGATAATTTCGAACACATTTTAATTATACAACATAAATTCAATATGAAAGGAATTAATAAAATAAATATATTTTTTAAAATTGATATAAAAGATTTTAATGTGATATAAAATATGTGTTTGACTATTGAAAAAAAACAAACATGAAAATACGTGTCAAAAATGAAGTTTTTGTACTGTCAATTTTGTCATGATTCATGTTATCTTTCATATTATATTTATATTTGTATTATTTTTTGAGTTTGGAATATTAAAAACATATCGTTTTATATAGAGATGAAGTTAAAAAAAATTTTAGGGAGATTAAAATTAAATTATAATTTTTATAATAATAAAAATATAATTTTTTAAAGATTAAATAAAAAAATTTATTATTTTTAATATGTCAAAGTGTAATTTTATCTTTATTAAAATAAAATTTTAAAAAATTTAAAAACTTAAATGAAAAAATTTACATTTTAGGAGAGATCGGAATTCTTACCAACCCTCAAATTCGTTTCTGGTTCCATGAGTTAATATTTGTTTTTGAATTTTTTAATGCAAGTCATATTTATGTTATTTTTGTATTATAATGAGTTTTGCATACGCTATAAGAGTGACTTATTAAAGGATAATTTGTATAATTATGTTATGTTGTATTTAAATTTATGTCATATACATACTTTTTAGTACTTATTTAATTTAAAGAAAAATATATTATTGTAATGTGTTTTTCATATATTTAAAATGTAATGAATATTTTATAAAAATTACATGTTAACAAATTTTTTTGAATAAGTCACGTTAATAATTCATTAAATGTAAATTTAACACATTTTTTTATATTTGCATCATTTTTCATATTCTGTCATGTCTTAATTATTTCATATTGTCTTATATGAATTTAGTTTGTTTCATATTTTATGTAGTTTATTATAATGATATAATTTTAAATAATTTTTTAGAATTAAATAATTACATTTTATAGTAATAAATATCATAATTATCTTCTCTACTTTCTTTTTCCTTTATCTATAACCTCTTTTAACAATGAAATTACTTAATTACTCTCAGCATGATGAAGAAAATTCATTGCTTAGTTGTTAAGAAATTGAAGCTTCTAGAATTTAAATTTCGGCTTTTTATTAAGTAGGGAATAACTTTAATAGTAGGTTCTAGATAAATTTTCTTATAGATAAATTTTCTTATAGATCTTACTTAGATCGGGTAATTGGCACAATTTCTTTTATTTGGAAACAACAGACTCAAAATTTCTATTTGAAATAAATAATTAAAAAACCGGGTTGTTTTTACTTAAATAATATAAAAAAATTAATTACGAAAATTAGATAGTTTGTAAATTATTTATGTGAATAGTACATTTTTTATAGTAAAATTAAGTATCGTCAATATATCAAGTGATACCAACTCAAAATACTTTATCATTTGATAATCATTTAAGATGAAAAAAAAAATAATTTTTTAAGCGGTATCGTCACATTATCAAACAACATACAAAATATAAATATACATTTTTTAAATACAGAACAAATATCGTACGAGTAAAAAAATATTTTTTAAAGTGATGCTTAACATATTAACAACACTGATTGAAAATTTAAAAAGAAAAATAGATAAAAAAAATAAGAAATGTTAGATAGACTGGCGTGACCAATTAATCATATCAACTGCAGAGCATCCGATCGATGTCGCCTGACCGTCAACGTGACCAATTGGTTAATGCAACCTATCCAACACTTCCTATCTTTTTTTCTTTATATATTACATTTGGTCCCTTTTCACACACAAAGATCAGCTCAAGTGTGTATGTTCGAATTTTTTTTTGACTCTTTTTATTTTTTTACATTTGTAATTTATATTTTATTAGATTAGTTATGTTTATATATATACAAATAGAAAATTTAGTTGCAAACATCCGGATTGAGGTAATTTTTTTTAGTTGGTGATTAATATTATTATGTGTATTTTATTTAAATAAAACAAAAATAAAATTATTTACGATAATGAATTATGCTAAATATTATTATGTGGAAGTGTTCATTGTTTTAAAATGATATGTTTATTCAAATTTATTTGTGTAGATATCTCAATGGGTTCATTAATTAGAGAAACCGATCATACTATCATGATGATTAATGTGTCGGTAAAAAAAATTGCTACTATTCACGAGTATTTTATAAATTTACAGATCATTAATATTTTAATTGACATATTTAACTAATATGGTAATTGGTTATGGACAGGATCAATATCGTGTCTTGAGAGCTCATATCTATGATCCGAGTTATTGGTTGAACGAACGTATTTTTTCATATTTGGATTCTGCAAGATTTGGAACGACAACATAGATTAGGACGTTTGAGCTTAGACTCAATTTGATATCAACCTTGGTTGAGAGGTGACACATAATTGATAATTGGTTATGGACGACATTGATTAGAGTTTGTATTATTATTTAGTCTTTTATTAACACGTAATTTTATATTCAAACAAAAGGATAACATTTAAAATTTCGTGTTAATAGAAGACTAGATAATAATACAAGTTCTTTGTCACCGAATTATTTATTGAATAATGTATTTTTTGCCTTTAGAAATATAGAGAAATATAAAAATAAACATATCTATTTAATACAATAATATCTGTAATTAATGATAAAATAATATCTATATTTAACATATTCAAAAATAAAAGCTAAAATATGCGTTACTATATTATCTCTATAAATTTTTACACTTTAATATCTATATATAAATATTATGTGTTACTATATGTGTAAGTTTGTCTTTCTTTTTTTTTTTATTGAATTTTTTTACAGATAATATTTGTATAAGAGTTTATAATGTTTTTTTTTGTTAGAGTTTAATGTTGTATACAATTTTGTCTTTAATTTTTAAAAATTAAATGTAGTCTTAATTTTATGTTCTTAGTTAAAAGATCGATCAATCAAAACCCCTTCCCAAACAATACAAGCTTCTTTCAAAACATACGGCTTTTTGGATGTAGATGATGATATCTATACAGATGAATTCATATAACTCTTATTGTATAATTTTTATATACATTGTACAATAAAGTACCACATGAGTGGATATATAAGAATCCAAATCTATCAAACTATCAATCTCATATTATCTAGTAACAAATTGTAAATCGATTATGAATTTATATAGGACATCTATTTTTGTAAATTTTATTTCCATAAGAAATATCATTAAAAAAAGACAAAAAATTATTCCAACCAAAAATATTTTCTTAAAATTGACCTAGTCTAATAAATTTTTTTAAAAATGACCTAATATGATAATTAGGGTTAAAAATTGGCATTTTTAAGAAATTCAATCCTAATAATAAAATAAGTTTATTCGAGAATAATTAATACTAGAAAATTCAAATGCTGAGTTTGCCCTAGCGTTTCACATTTCCCTAAGTTGGCGTGTATAAAGTCGAGAGCTTCGCAATTCTTCTCCACAAGAAAAATCCCTAATATCTTTTACCTTCCGAACTCTCCTGCCTCAGATTCCCAATTTATCTCCTACCATCATTTTCCTCATCCCATCAAAGGTTTGATTCTTTTTGTTTCCAATTTTATTATTACTTTCATTTTCTATTGGTCTGTTTGCTTTTTTCTTTTTATTTGTCTGTCGTTCATAGTATCTCTCATTTTTTTGACCGAGAGCTAGATTTTGTTTTTGTTTTCTTTTGTTCGATCGTTGTTGACCTGTTTATGTTGTAAGAGCTTATTGTTTAATTTAGCTTTGTATTTGTATTATTTTAGATGATCAGATCGAAACCAGAGGGTTCGTTTTCTATTTCTTTTTTTTTTTCGGATTTAGATGATCGCTAAGCAGATATTCTTTCATATAAATATATTTGCTTAATATTTCATTATTTAATGTTGGACGGAAGGTTTAGTTTTTTATACAAAGATCATAGTACTTAAATTTTCGTTTTAATTACCTTATTTTCAGTATTTTCTATTAGATTTTTTTTGTATTATAGGAGAATTAAAATTGCGGGTTTAGATTTTTCTTTTAAGTTTTTATCTGTCTAATTTCGTTGCTTTAATCAGTCCTTAATATATCATTTTTTTTATTTTCTTTACAATTTAAACTTTTTATTGGTATAGAGAAACTTATGAAGAAATAATATGATCTTGGTTTTTATAGATATCCCAAGTTTTGATGTTATAATACTGGAATATGCTATGCTTTATCGGGTTACAAAAGTTGACAATGTTTAGTATGTGTATTTCTTCATGCATAACTATACATGCAATTTTGAAAATTGTAGTGTTATGGTTTTGCTAGTAATGTTCAAGTTTCACTGATGTAGCAATTTTCATGTTATGGTTTTATGCCAGTTATTGATATTCTATGCTCTGGCCTTTGCCTGAACTAACTCCGTCATTGTCTTTCAGGAAGTTGGCAGATTAATCTGCTGTGCTGCAGATTGCCAAAGTGGAGTTTGTTACTTGTGAGTCTTCTTTTATGTCTGAACGGGCCTCTCTCTTTTTGTCATCAATTGGATTGCTTGGAGAGTACTGTCCCACGTCCAGAAAAAAGAATAGAAGTTCCTATTCTGAAATTAGCTGCATGCATATTGAGGCCAATCAGAGACACAGTTTGGGTTTCCGTTTTATGCAACATCTTCCAAGTGCAAGGAGGCAGCCTGGTAACAGATTTCTCACCACGATTTTGATAACCAGTATCTGATATCTCCTTTCTGATTAACAGTCCCCCCTCAGTTTGATCAAGATGGCTTTGCAAAATATTGGTGCTTCGAACAGTGATGATGCCTTTTATAGGTATAAGATGCCTAAAATGATAACCAAGATTGAAGGGAGAGGAAATGGCATCAAGACTAACGTGGTTAACATGGTTGAAATTGCAAAGGCCTTGGCTAGACCTGCTTCTTACACCACAAAATATTTTGGTTGTGAACTGGGAGCCCAATCCAAGTTTGATGAGAAGACTGGAACTTCTCTTGTAAATGGGGCCCATGACACTGCCAAACTTGCAGGGCTTCTTGAGAACTTCATTAAGAAATATGTTCAGTGCTATGGCTGTGGGAACCCTGAAACTGAGATAGTTATTACTAAGACACAGATGCTTACCCTGAAATGTGCTGCGTGTGGATTTGTATCTGATGTTGACATGAGAGATAAGCTTACAACTTTCATTCTTAAAAACCCACCTGAGGCTAAGAAGTCTTCAAAAGACAAGAAGGCAATGAGGAGGGCTGAGAAGGAAAGACTCAAGGAGGGTGAGGCTGCTGATGAAGAGCTGAAGAAGATTAAAAAAGAGGCAAAAAAGAAAGGTTCCTCTACCACTACTACTACTTCAAAGGCTACTGCTCCCAAAGGTGCAGTAACCAAGAAGAAAAGCAAGCATTCTGATGAGGATCACTCCCCAACTCACAGCCAGGCTGATGAGAACGAAGAGGTGGCTGATGATGATGATGATGATAATGTGCAGTGGCAAACAGATACTTCACTGGAGGCTGCACAACAGCGTATACAAGAGCAGTTGAGTGCTGTTACAGCTGATATGGTAATGCTTTCTACCAATGAAGAAAAGAAGTCAGTGAAGAAGTCTCCAGAGCGTGAGGTTAAGGCACAAGAGTATGGTGCCACTGCCCATGAGAAACTTGTTGATGAGATAAAGAAATACCTCAACAAGGGGTCAACTGCAGCTCGGCTTAAACCCTTTCTGGGTTCACTCTCTGGAACGTCCCAAGAAATCATGGACGCCCTTTTTACTGCACTCTTTCATGATGTTGGGAAGGGGTTTGCGGAGGATGTAACTAAAAAGAAGAACTACCTTGCAGCGGCAGCCAGAGAGGAGGGATGGCAGATGATGCTCCTCAATTCTATTGAGTCTTTCTGTGGCAAGGCAAGCCTCGAGGCAACTAAGGAGGTGGCTTTGGTTCTTAAAGTGCTATATGACGATGACATCTTGGAAGAAGAGTTCATCATGGAATGGTACCAGAAGGGTGTAGCCGGTGGTAATAAGAGTTCTCAGATATGGAAGAACTCCAAGCCCTTCATCGAGTGGCTCCAGAATGCTGAGTCTGAGTCAGGAGAGGAGTGATTCTGAACCTCTTGGTATAGACGTTTATTGTGCTTTTTATGGCAGACGTGCCATGTTTAGTACAATAATTCTCTACCGTGGCTATAGTTTTCAGTGTGTGGGACTTGGTCGTGTTCTTTAAATAAAATACAGTGAGCTACGCCCGCCCTACGTGTTCGATGTTGTGTTGTGCTTTCTATGGTTTTTGTTGTCTGTATTGAGTCTGGTTTCGGGGTTTACTTTTTTTTTTTCTGGTTGTGCATAAACGATGATTTGAATTCACTTTGTTTTGTGCGTTTCTTCTGTTTTCCTCGAATTAAAGTTCTGGTCCTGGGGGGATAATATCAACCACTTGATGTCCATCCAAGGCATCCGTTATGGTTATTTCGTACCCCCTTTTTCTTTTCGTATGATTTTGCTTACTATATCTGTTGCCGTAGCATTATAAACTGTATTGTTATTTTTGTTCCCGTCGGGATAAATCTGGCCCCTTCCCCTGTTTCCGCCTACGTATATGGGATATTTTAAGAAATGAACATCCTTATTACTAGCAGGGTCTGGGGAAAAGATAGGAAAGGTGATTTCACTATATTTTTTATCAGGAACAGGACCTATCACAAGAATATTTTTCTTAGTGGGGCGGTAGTTCTGAAAAGACAGATTGCTTATCTTTTCTTTCATCTCGGGCGAAATACGATCAGGCGGGGCTAACTCAAACCCCTCCGGTAAAATAAGAACAGCACCCACATTCAAAGCCTCTTTCTTACCATTAGCAAGAACTTATTTCAGTTGCATATCATAAGGAATTCAAGCAAAGCTCCTATTTGAGTTGGCCTGGCTTTATTAAACAAGTATAATGGAAGTATTAAATTTGAACAAAATAACATTTAGGTATTTTTGATTCGATGAAAATTGACTGTACAAAATATTTTTTTTGAGAACATTCTGTTTTTTAAGTGTAATTTAAGGTTAGAGCTTTTAGCTCAATATTTATTTTTAATAAATAAAAATGTCAAATTCCTCAAAAATATGATTTACAACTCCATAAAAGCCTTGAGCTTTGATAATATATAAAAGAAAATATCAACATCTAATGCAGTGCTAATCTAAAAACATTCTCAAGATCGCAGTTTACAAGAGAAATCTTTTTTCAAACAACTCAACAACATGTGCTCTTCTTAGAAAGGTACCTAGTTGCGTACCAATGATTATAAAAGGTCCGAATGACATTTTGAAATACTTGTTAGCACCAAAAATGGATTCATCAACAAAATCTTCGTATTTGGATACAGACCTTAGGCATTACGTTTGAATAGATAGAAATTAACAGAACTTGGAAATGTGAAAGACACAATGTATGCATTAATTATGAAACCACCTTTAATGTTTTGAGCATTGTCCCATAAGTTATTTGGGGTATCCTCGGATATGTTTCCCACCGATGGCCTCCATAAAAGTGCTGATTGTCGCTTGGATTGAAAAGGTTCCAGCCTTGCTCCTCTTTCTCTTCTCATATGATATGATCATTGAAGCAGCCTCCATTGAGTTTCATTCACAACAATTACATATCAATATATATATATATCTAAAACAGTACAAAAAAGAGTAAAGATCAGAAAAATGAGGAACCCCAGGCCGGTGAAAGACTTGCATTTCGCAAGAATTCATTTTTATGATTAACATTTGAAGGGAAAAGCACGATGATGTGATTTTAACAGGTAAAAGTTGGAATAGCATCGTGTCCGTCATTTACTTAGTCACATGATAAGAAGCTAGATCACATATTTGATTATATTTTGGTTTATTTAGGTAACGTAAGTCAATAAATCTCACGACATCAATATAAAATGATATAATGAACTGGTAAAATATTTGCAAGCAAGGAATAAGCTATTAATAACCATTCACATAAGTTTGAGAATTTTGAGTAAATACAATACAATTTAAGGTTACAATTATCACCTTATTAAAACTTTCACATAAATTGTTCAACATCATATCACTCATACTTTTGGTTGAGAAGTGAGCTTTTGACTACTACTTAGAATCAATCTCATAGATTCATTTGTAATAATCTTTTGATGAGACTTTGTTTTTGATATTGTGTTCTCAAACTCCTTCATATATATTGCTCTTATAGCCTTCTACAAAATATCTCTCAATGATTTTCTTTCGTAAAATGGTTTGGACTTGAAGTTTGTATATATACACTTGACACAATATATGTGCTCGACAATAGAAAATAGCTCTGAAATTCCTATCACAAGCCTTTATTAGCCAAATAAATAAATAAATAAATATATATATATATATATATCAAATTAATGCTTGTATATAAAATGTATTATACAACTATTAATATTTGTATCAAACATATTCGTAACAATGATGCATGGTAAGAGCTAGTAATAGCCGAGTACACCCTTCAAGAAAACATATGTTATTTAACTAATCCAATATGAAAATTTCATTGACAATTGATTATTTCTTAATAATTTTTAACTACTAATTAATTAATTAAATTACATAATATTAATTATTTTTTATTTATAATTTGTTAATGACCAATTAATAATAATAAATATTATATGTATACTGTTAGAGAGAGAATAACTCAATCTATGAGGAATGTTAGTATAATTAGACAAAATTAATTTTTTTTATCTTGTGCATGCATGAATTTATTCTATTGAATAATTAAAATATATTAAATTACTTCCATTTAAGACATTTTAATTTAAAAATTTTAAAAGAATATGTCAAATAAATTATAAAAGAAATATATTTTTATTTAATTAAAAAATTGGAATTAATTTAAATTATATATTTTTTCTTTAAAAACAACTTAAAATAATTTTTTAATAGAAAAGTTTTCAATTTAAAAGTGATTTTAAATATTAAAAACATTTAAATTCAATCTTAAATTAAAATAAGTATTATATTAATTAAGGCTCTCCTATTAACATTATAGCGAGTATTATATATTACTTAAGGAATGTGTTGATTAACAAAAAAAAAATGTGCGCTAAACAATTATATTAACATTATAGTGGATGGCGTAGTAAGCAATAGTTGTGTAAATGAACACAATGTTCGATGAATTGTTCGTGAACCGTTCGTATAACGTTCGTTTATGTTGAACAAAATTTTTATGTTTGTTTAATAAATGAACGAATACGATCAGAGGGTGTTTGATTCATTTATGTTCATGAACAAGCTCATTTAAAAGCTCATTTACTGGCTCTAGACCTGTTCATGGAGTGGCCCGACCCAAAAGCCCTCCCGAAAAATAGGAGGGTTTGGGTAAAAATATAGGTATGAAAAATGAGCTTGGGCAAAAAAAATAAGGCCCGTGTCTCGAGTAAAGCATTTTGGCCTGAGCCCGGCTCGACCCGAATTCACAAAAGGATAAAAAAAATCTGCTATTTTATTATTTTTAATGTTATTTTCTTGTTATTTTCTCCCTATTTTGCTACGATTTCATTATTATGTTGCTACTATTTTGTTATTATTGTTTGGATATTATATAAAACTTATTTTATTGTTAATTTTGTTAGTATTTTAAAGGCATTTATTAATTTTGTTAATATTTTAGAGGCATTTGTTTGTTAAGTTGCATCTATCTTAATGTTATTTAAGTATATATTTTTAAATTTTATTTTTAATTTGTTAGAAAATATTAATTTTAATGTTTTTAGTATTTTTAATGCATTATATACATTTAAAAATAATATAAAAAAAGTATTCAAAAAGATAATATAAAAAAATTAATATAGGCGGGCTGGGCTCGGGCCTAGCAAATGGACCTAAATTTTTGGTTGAGCCCGACCTAAACTCGACCCAACTCATAAACACCTCTAATTGGCTCGTTTATTAACTCGTTTATGACACGTTTATTTATTAATGATATTTTCTTATAAAAATATTAAAATAATATCTATGTGTATGTATTTATTGTTTGTTTGTTTGTTTATTATTCATTAACATTGTTCATGAATGTGTTCAATTATATGTTCATGAATATGTTCGTTTAATGTTTGTCAACATGTTTGATTAAGTTAAATGGACATTTTCGTGAACATTAAACAAACAAACATGAACACACATAATTTTAAATAAATGAACATGAACAAAAATTTGAAATTCTTAACGAACATGAACCGAACATGAACAACTTCAAAAATAAACAAACGAACACGAACCAAGATTTGTTCGTTTAAGCTCGATTCATTTACATTCCTAGTAAATAATAAAAGCATCTACTTATGTTATTTTAAAAAAAATATATTTATTTACTTTATTTATATAATATACATATAATTACATAAAACATATTAAATGTCTAATTTAATAACCAAAAATACTTATTTCAACTAGCCGACTTTATTAGTAAGGTTAATTGTAACACCCCTATACCCGATTTATACGTATAAACCCAATATAGGAGCATTACATTACAGTACGTCACAGAAGGTCGAGTAACAGAATTTTTATTTTTATTTACAAACCGATGTCTTTAAAGGCCATTCAAATCGAAATATCATATATTAATCATTTCATTTTCATAATTCATAACATTCGAGACAACATTTTTCCCATTCATTAGGGATTCATATAAGTACCATTGTACATGCCATTTTCTTAAAAAAAATACCTATATTTGGAGTCCACCAAAGAATGATGTGATGTGATGAGAGGTCCCTGAACTCGACTTTTCTCCTTGTTACTTTGTACCTACGCGTTAAGATAAACGCGTTAAGCCGGTGAAGGCTTAGTAAGCACTACAAGAATAATAGATGATTATTTATTTATTGCTTAATTTTATCAAACATTTCAATACTCATGCGTATAAAATTTCTAACCTTTCTTGCATGTAACATTTAACTTACCTTAATGCCACCATAACACACATTCATTCTCATATACCAACTTACCTCAATGGTAGATATTACATTTTCATCCCTTTTTCACAACTTAGTCCTTTCAGCCACACTAATTCACTTAATTATCAGCATTTAATTACACATACATATATAGTACTTATCTTTCATGTATTCATCATTTCACTTACCTCAATGTCATAATTTGCACATTCTTTCACTTTTCACAATCTAGCCATCATAGCTTTCTTAACCATAGCTCACTTATCTTATTTATCCACTTGGCCCATAGTAGACTTTTATAGAACCAATCGAATAAACGGAACAGAAAGTACCGAAGTACTTAACAGTAAGCACACAAGTGCTGGGGAAACAGTAAGCACACACAGTGCAATCAGTAGGGGCACATAGCGCAAATCAGTAGGCACACGAAGTGCGAAACAGTAGGCACACACAGTGCTGAATGGTAAGCGCGCTAGCGTTCCTTAATGGCATGTCACTACTATCTCAATGGTTCTAACATGTCTACATGGGCATAACAATTCATATTAATCATTTCTCATTATTTCACACATCACCGTTATATTTCAAAGCTGTTCACTTGCATCACTGTCACTAAATTATTTATATCTTGAGCTACAGAATTCGAAATTATAATCCGCTTAATGTTTCTGAAACTAGACTCAATCATTTTTCTACCATAAAATTTCCAGAAATTTTAATTTAGCCAATTTGTACAGTAAATTCTTTCAATTTACCCCTTCTTTGCTGCCTGACAGTTTCGACCATTCTTCACTAAAAATTATCTATCTTTTAGTACAGAGATCCAATAATGTTCTCGTCTGTTTCTTTTGAAAATATATTCATTAAGGATTAAACCATATAAATTTCAGACTCTAATGATTTTTCTAAATTTTTCTACAATTTTTCAAAGTCAGAACAGGTGAACTCGTATCTGCTTTGACCTTGTTACACAAAATCAGTTATAACTCAGAATATACAGATCCATTTAATTCACTGTTTCTTCCATATAAAACTACACTCAATAAGTTTTAATTAAATATATAATTCGACCCTTAAATCAATATATACAATTTTTAGTGAATTTTATAAGTTGACCTTGTGATTCTGTCCACTCTGTTTTAATGAAAACATTTTCTTTCTCATATTTTATTACACTAATCTCACTTAATCATCTTTATAACACATAATTAAACAACAATTTCCATGCTAACAATTCAGATATATTATGAAGAATAAACTATAAACTAAAATTCTTGTAGTACTTACAACAAAAAGGCTGATTTTCTTCTCTTTTACCCCTTGCTCTATTCTTTTCCTTTGTCTTCAATTTGATCCTTGTCTCTCTTCTCTTTCTCTTCAATTTCACATAAACACATATAAGCTATAAGCTCTAATTCAATAGTTTTGATGCTAAATAAAAGTAAAATACATGTATATCATGAGAATTTAACCATCTCTTACCTTAATCCTTGAATTCAAAATTTTCTCGATTTAGTCCCTATGCTCTCTAACACCTCAAAATGAATTATAAAAGAAGTTTGAGGTGTCTAATAACTCTCTTTTATGACTTTCTTTCAGAAATTCCAAAGAAAATGGAAGGTTTTGGAGTTTGGAAAGCTTAAAAATGGTGGAAGGACCTATTTGGAATAAAAGCAAAAGTTGGATGGAAGAGAGAATGGCATGGACGGTTAGCTTTATGGAGAGAGCTGATATCTTTTCTTTTTAATTGATTTCTCTTTCTCTCAAATTCTCTAGACTTTTCTTCAAAAATATCACTTAATAAAAATGGTAAAATTGCACTTTTAGTCCTTAGGTCTTCCAACTTTACACTTTGGCCCAAAACTTTGCCTCCAACAATATCTTTCACCAAATTACTCTCTTGCCCCTCCTTAATCAATCTAATTCTCATGATGACTCATAATTCAATTTAGATAAATTACTATTTAGTCCTTCCTATTTTCTCACCTTTACTAATACATCCTTGATTTCTCCAAACCTTTCTAAATTCAACCATATATTCTAATTCTCAATTGTACTCTATCACTGTTCCAAATTCGATTCAAGCACGCGGATGTTACAATTCTCTCCCCCTTAAAATAAATTTCGTCCTCGAAATTTACTTGTACTGAACAACTGTGGATACTGTTGTTTCATCGTTTTCCTCTCTTTCCCAAGTAGCTTCTTCTGAACTATGATGTCTCCACAGCATTTTTACTAGAGGAATTCTTTTATTTCTCAATTCTTTCACTTCTCAAGCTAGTATCTTTATTGGCTCTTCTTCATAAGTCAAATCCGGTTGTATTTCAATATTATTCGGAGTAATCACGTGGAATGAATCAGACTGGTACCTCCGTAGCATAGACATATGAAAAACATTATGAATTTCATCTAACTTTGGAGGAAAAGCCAATCGATAAGCAACTGGACCAATTCTTTTCAAAATCTCATATGACCCGATAAATCTTGGGCTCAATTTCCCTTTCTTGCCAAATCGAAGAACTTTCTTCCATGGAGAAACTTTCAAGAATTTTTTTTTACCCACATCGTACTCTGTATCTTTTCTTTTCAAATCATCATAGGACTTCTATCTATCTGAAGCATCCTTTAATCGCTCTCGGATCAACTTCACTTTTTCTTCAGTTTCTCGAATCAAATCAGGACCCACGAGCTTCTGTTCACTTAACTCAGTCCTGCATACAGGAGTTCTACATTTTCTTCCATATAATGCTTCATAAGGCGCCATTTGAATGCTTGACTGATAGTTGTTTTATAAGTAAACTCAATCAACGACAAATACCTTTCCCAATTGCCTTCAAACTCAATAATACAGCTTCTCATCATGTCTTCCAGAATTTGAATCACCCTTTCTGACTATCCATCTGTCTGAGGATGATATGCTGTACTAAAATTCAATCGAGTACCAAAAGCTTCATGTAATTTTTCCAAAACTTTGATGTAAATCTTGGATCTCGATCAGAAATAATAGATACAAGCACACCATGTAATTTAACTATCTCATTTATGTACAGTTGAGCATACTTTTTCATTGAGAAATCAATTCTTACCAGTAAGAAATGAGCAGACTTAGTTAATCGATCAACGATCACCCATATAGCATCTTTTCTTCTTCGTTGAAAGTAGCAATCCCGTGACAAAATCCATTGTAATTTAATTTTTTTTTTCCATTTCCATTCTGGTAGAGTGATGGATTGAAGCAACCCCAATGGCACTTGATTTTTTGTTTTCACTTTCTGACATATCAAGCACTTGAAAAAAATACTCAACTATATATCTTGTTTCATCCTTTTCCACCAATAGAATGGCTTTAAGTTATTATACATCTTGTTACTTTCTGGAGGTACAACAAGCGAACTATGATGAGTTTTATCTAAAATTCTTCGTTTCAAATCTTCTTAATTAGACATATATAACCGATTATGAAATCTTAAACTTCCTTCACTATAAATTTCAAATTCATTACCTTTTCCTTCTTCAAGTTTTTCTTTATCTTCATCAACTCTTCATCCTCTTTCTGTGTATCTTTCACTTCTTGCAATAAAGTCGGTTTCACTCTTAATTCAACTGATAATTCATCATTTGTTGCATCTCCAAATGCACATTCATCGCCTTTAATGCTGCTATCGACTTTCTACTCAAGGCATCAGCTACAACATTTGCTTTCCCGGGATAATAATTAATAATACAATCTTAATCTTTAATTAACTCAATCCACCTTCTCTGTCTCAAATTCAGCTATTTCTAAGTTAATAGATACTTCAAACTCTTGTGATCCGTGTAAACGCAACATCTTTCTCCATATAGATAATGTCTCCAAATCTTTAATTCAAACACCACTGCAACCAATTCAAGATCATGAGTTGGATAGTTCTTCTCATGTGACTTCAATTTTCTCGATGTATATGCAACTACCTTTCCATCTTGCATTAATACACACCCTAAGCCATTATAGGATGCATCACTGTAAATCACAAATTCTTTAACAGACTCTGGTTGAATCAACACAGGAGCTTCAGTCAATGCTGCCTTTAATCTGTCAAAACTTTATTGGCACTTTTCATTCCACTCAAACTTCACATCTTTTTGCAATTGCCTCTTGTTAAAGGCAATGCAATCATATATAATCCCTGAACAAATCTTCTGTAATAACCAGTTAACCCGAGGAAACTCCTTACCTCTGTCACATTCTTCGGCGATTTCCACTCCAGTATTGCTTCAATCTTCTTCGGATCTACTCAAATTCCAGCTTTAGACACAATGTAACCCAGAAAAGTAACCTATTTCAACTAAAATTCACATTTACTCAATTTGACAAATAATTTCTTTTCTCTCAAAGTCTGTAATACAATTCAAAGATGCTTCTCATGTTCTTCTTCTCCTTTCGAATATACCAGAATATCATCAATAAATAGCACAACGAATTGGTCCAATTATGGTTGAAAAATTCTATTCATGAGATCCATGAAAGCAGCTAAAGCATTAGTTAATCCAAATGGCATAACCAAGAACTCATAATGTCCATATCGAGTCCTAAAAGCAGTTTTTGATACATCCGACTCTTTTACCCTCAATTGATAATATCCCGATCTCAGATCAATTTTAGAAAACATAGTAGCTCCCTTCAACTGATCAAATAAATCATCAATCCTGGGCAGTGGATATTTATTCTTTATCGTCACTTTATTTAGCTGACGGTAATCTATACAAAGTCTCAAAAATCCATCTTTCTTTTTCACAAATAATACCGGAGCTCCCCATGGTGATACACTTGGACGTATGAATCCTTTATCCAACAATTCTTTTAACTCTGCTGGTACCATTCTATATGGTGCTATCGAAATTAGTGCAATCCTCGGAACTAATCAATTCCAAATTCAACTTCTCTTTCAGGAAGTAATCCCGGCAACTCTTTAGGAAACACATCAGAAAATTCTCGTACCACCGGTATTTTTTCAATCTCATTATCTTTTACCCGAGTATCTAAAAGATAAGCTAGAAAAGCATCATGCCCTTTCTTAATCATCTTGGAAACTTTAACGCAGAAATCACATTCGATAAAGTACTAAATTTCTCACCAATTACAATCATCTCATTTCCATCTGCAGTTCTCAAAGAAATTCTTTTTCTTCTACAATCAACCATGACTCAATGTTCAAATAACCAATCCATTCCCAGTATCACATCAAACTCATGAAATGTAAGACCCATGAGATCTGCTGAAAATTCACAATCTTGAATCTTTAAAGGACACCTCGTACACACTTTATTGACGCTCTCTCACTTTGCCCGAAAGAATTAGTAACATTCACTTCATGTTCAGTAGGTTCTACTACTAACTCTCTCTCTTTCACTAATGAGTTTCATATATATGAATGTGTAGAACCAGGATCAATTAATGTAACTACAAGAGAGTCAAATAAAGAAAATTTACCGGTAATTACCTCAGGAGCATCTTCCTCTTCTCTAATAGTATTTGAGGCCCTACTGTCAACTTCATCTTTAGACTTTTCACGAGCCCTATTCAACATTCTTTTTTCTACAATATTCACTATTTTAACAATTAAATAACTAAATATCCTCTCATCACATTAACATATAAAATGACATGTACAAGTGGACTCATTCTCGGCCCCAAACATCAGAAAACCTTCGCTCTGATACCACCAAATGTAACACTCCTATACCCGATTTATAAGTATAAACCCAATATAGGAGCATTACATTACAGTACGGCACAGAAGGTCGAGTAACAGAATTTTTATTTTTTTTTACAAACCGATGTCTTTAAAGGCCATTCAAATCGAAATATCATATATTAATCATTTCATTTTCATAATTCATAACATTCGAGATAACATTTTTCCCATTCATTAGGGATTCATATAAGTACCATTGTACATGCCATTTTCTTAAAAAAAATACCTATATTTGGAGTCCACCAAAGGATGATGTGATGTGATGAGAGGTCCCTGAACACGACTTTTCTCCTTGTTACTTTGTACCTACGCGTTAAGATAAACGCGTTAAGCCGGTGAAGGCTTAGTAAGCACTACAAGAATAATAGATGATTATTTATTTATTGCTTAATTTTATCAAACATTTCAATACTCATGCGTATAAAATTTTTAACCTTTCTTGCATGTAACATTTAACTTACCTTAATGCCACCATAACACACATTCATTCTCATATACCAACTTACCTCAATGGTAGATATTACATTTTCATCCCTTTTTCACAACTTAGTCCTTTCAGCCACATTAATTCACTTAATTATCAGCATTTAATTACACATACATATATAGTACTTATCTTTCATGTATTCATCATTTCACTTACCTCAATGTCATAATTTGCACATTCTTTCACTTTTCACAATCTAGCCATCATAGCTTTCTTAACCATAGCTCACTTATCTTATTTATCCACTTGGCCCATAGTAGACTTTTATAGAACCCATCGGATAAACGGAACAGAAAGTACCGAAGTACTTAACAGCAAACACACAAGTGCTGGGGAAACAGTAAGCACACACAGTGCAATCAGTAGGCGCACATAGCGCAAATCAGTAGGCACACGAAGTGCGAAACAGTAGGCACACAAAGTGCGAAACAGTAAGCACACACAGTGCTGAATGGTAAGCGCGCTAGCGTTCCTTAATGGCATGTCACTACTATCTCAATGGTTCTAACATGTCTACATGGGCATAACAATTCATATTAATCATTTCTCATTATTTCACACATCACCGTTATATTTCAAAGCTGTTCACTTGCATCACTGTCACTAAATTATTTATATCTTGAGCTACAGAATTCAAAATTATAATCTGCTTAATGTTTCTGAAACTAGAAGCAATCATTTTTCTACCATAAAATTTCCAGAATTTTTAGTTTAGCCAATTTGTACAGTAAATTCTTTCAATTTACCCCTTCTTTGCTGCCTGACAGTTTCGACCATTCTTCACTAAAAATTATCTATCTTTTAGTACAGAGATCTAATAATGTTCTCGTTTGTTTCTTTTGAAAATATATTCATTAAGGATTAAACCATATAAATTTCAGACTCTAATGATTTTTCTAAATTTTTCTACAATTTTTCAAAGTCAGAACAGGTGAACTCGTATCTGCTCTGACCTTGTTACACAAAATCAGTTGTAACTCAGAATATACAGATCCATTTAATTCAATGTTTCTTTCATATAAAACTACACGCAATAAGCTTTAATTAAATATATAATTCGACAATTAAATCAATATATACAATTTTTAGTGAATTTTATAAGTTGACCCTGTGATTCTGTCCACTCTGTTTTAATGAAAATATTTTCTTTCTCATATTTTATTACACTAATCTCACTTAATCATCTTTATAACACATAATTAAACAACAATTTCCATGCTAACAATTCAGATATATTATGAAGAATAAACTATAAACTAAAATTCTTGTAGTACTTACAACAAAAAGGCTGATTTTCTTCTCTTTTACCCCTTGCTCTATTCTTTTCCTTTGTCTTCAATTTGATCCTTGTCTCTCTTCTCTTTCTCTTCAATTTCACATAAACACATATAAGCTATAAGCTCTAATTCAATAGTTTTGATGCTAAATAAAAGTAAAATACATGTATATCATGAGAATTTAACCATCTCTTACCTTAATCCTTGAATTCAAAATTTTCTCGATTTAGTCCCTATGCTCTCTAACACCTCAAAATGAATTATAAAAGAAGTTTGAGGTGTCTAATAACTCTATTTTATGACTTTCTTTCAGAAATTCCAAAGAAAATGGAAGGTTTTGGAGTTAGGAAAGCTTAAAAATGGTGGAAGGACCTGTTTGGAATAAAAGCAAAAGTTGGATGGAAGAGAGAATGGCATGGACGGTTAGCTTTATGGAGAGAGCTGATATCTTTTCTTTTAACTGATTTCTCTCTCTCTCAAATTCTCTAGACTTTTCTTCAAAAATATCTCACTTAATAAAAATGGTAAAATTGCACTTTTAGTCCTTAGGCCTTCCAACTTTACACTTTGGCCCAAAACTTTGCCTCCAAAAATATCTTTCACCAAATTACTCTCTTGCCCCTCCTTAATCAATCTAATTCCCATGATGACTCATAATTCAATTTAGATAAATTACTATTTAGTCCTTCCTATTTTCTCACTTTTACTAATACATCCCTGATTTCTCCAAATCTTTCTAAATTCAACCATATATTCTAATTCTCAATTGTACTCTATCACTGTTCCAAATCCGATTCAAGCACGCGGATGTTACATTAATAAGGAGAAAGAATTTTATGTATCTTTCCTATCATGGTCCATTTTTAATTATTTAATATCATTTCAATAATTTTTCTATGTCATTGATACATAATTTTGGTAAATTTTTTACATTAAACCTCGAACCTTAAATCTAAACTTCAAATTCTAAATCTCAAATCTCGAACCTCAAATCCAAACTCGAACCTCATTCAAGATTCGAGTTTCGAGTTTGGATTCAAGGTTTGAGGTTTAGGGTTTTAGATACAAGGTTTAGGGTAAAAAAGTTTTCAAAATTATGTATCAATGACATTGAAAATTTTGCTGAAACACCATTAAATAATTAAAAATGGAACATAAATGATATGGTGAGAAGAGTTCGTAATATAATTTCTCGTTAATCGGATTCTACTTCTATTAATAATTTATTGTCTGATTAAAATTTTAAAAAAGAGATAAACTTAATTGTAATCACAATAAGGTCAAATATGATGTTTTTAATTGTTGCATTAATATGGATAAATTAATTTGATAAAGTAATATTATTTAATAAAGTATAATTATAGTAATAAAATTCGCATTAGTTTCATGATAATATGATAATTGCTGTATTTTTACATTTGCTTTTATCTCTGAAGCTTTACTTTTATTTTTTATCTCAAAAGGTATCTTTTTTATTAATTTCTATTTAGTACAAATAATCAAGGCATTGGAAGATAAAATTTAATTATTCAACATATTAAATACAAGTGTAAACTATACAAATAGTTATCCAATTAAGTTTACATTCATGTTTTGATCACTTAACTTAAAATTTTTTCAATTTAGGCACTAATATTTGAATTCGTCCACCATTAAATTGATAATGAAAAATCATTTTTCTAACTGGTATAATAACACATTTAGTCCTCAATACTTACTTATTCTATCAATTTGATCCTAATTCTAAATAATTCAATAAATTTAACCCTTCACATTTGCAAATTCTATCAATTTGATCCTCAAACTTCCTAACCAAAGCTTCCAACTCTTAAAATAGAGACATTTCACATCTATTAATTGTTTTATTTATGGTTGAAATTATTCAATTTCAGTATATAACCTTTTTTGTTTATTTTTTTAATAAGTTAGCGTTAAAATTAACTAAATACCATTAAACATAATAGAAAATACAAAAATTAAAAATATAATATATAACACATAATAATCTCTTAATCGGTTTTTAATTTTTTCTTATACAGTTATTGATTGAACAACTGGATTTTTCAAAGCCATATTTTTTTAACTCTAGCTTTATTTTTCAATTTCAAGGACCAACTTTGAGGATTATTTCTATGTACCTTGAAAGAATTATCATAATAACAATAAGAGTAAATCTAAAGTGTTTTTTTAAAGGTTTTTCCATTTTCTTTAGCTAAAATTTTATCAATGAAAGGGTTATAAAATATTATATTTAGAAGAAAACTAATGAAAAAAAAGAAGAAAAGGAAATAAATTTCAAGACAAACTCATTGGTATTAGGAATTGACTTAGAGAAGTTTTTTTTTTTTGGGGGGGGATTTTATAAATTTATGGATGTGGAATGCTTCTGTTTTAAAAGTTGAAAGCTTTGATTAGGAAGCTTGAGGATCAAATTTATAAAATTTATAAATGGTTAAATTTATTGAATTATTTAAAATTAGGACCAAATTAAAAAAAAACATATAAGTATTGAGGACTAAATGTTTTAGAATTCAAATGTTAGTGCTTAAATTAAAAAAATTTAAAATTAAGCGACCAAAGCAGGAACATGGACATAATTGAGTGACCATTTGTATAATTGACCTTAAATAGAAATAATCAAGTCATTGAAAAAAAAAAACAAATTTACACAATTTTGGCATCATTTATATTCAATAAAGAATAAGGAAAACCATATTAAATTAGATGGAAAATTGATTACATAAATAAATCAAATAGAAACTAAAATTACTCACAAATGAAATAAATCTTCATTTTTCTTGTATGAATTCAAATTTAATTCATTTTGATGAATTTTTTTGGTGACAAAATAAAAGGAGAATCAATTACAGAAAATTAATAGCAATAAGTCTATGCATCAAGCTTCGTCTGTTTAATCTTATTTGATTTACAATCAATGGAGGCGTTACATGAAACATTTTGAGATCAATATGAAAATTCATTATAAAATCGGGCAGAATATGAGGGATAAAATTAATTTTCCTATAATGTAAGTGTAATTTGAACCCTGGAAATTATTTTTTTTAAAATCAATATTTAAAATTGTAAGTGTAAATTGTTAGAAATGTACTTAATAAAATTTTCAATGTAAAGTAAATTAAGGTTTGCCACCTAACTATAGAATGTTTCCTTATCAAGCATAAAACTACACCAGAACTGAATATTTCCTTTTTTTAGTTAAAAACTTAACTATAGAATATATAGCAGGATTTTTTTTGTTAATTATATTAGTAATGATAGTGTCCAATACTGAGTTGATTATAGGTTTTGTTGCCTGTTCATAGATTTTTTTCCCCTCAAATATTGTTCATAATTTTTATAATAATTAATATTTTTTAAAAATTTAAAATTATTTAATTATGTAATTACAAATTATATTGCCAAAACATAAAGAATTGTTATACAATTATAATCAAACATGTATAAAGAATGGTTTTTTAATTGCAAATAATTAAAATATTAATTAAAAAAATAAATATTTACAGAATCAAAAGAGGAGGTGTTTTAAGTAAATGTCTAGAAATTTGCCTTGGACTAGACTTCTAAAGGTTTAATCGAAGTTTTGGCCCCACATTTTTCGAATCTGATATTTTGGGAGCAGAAAGACCTTCCAAGAGGTTGGTCCACCATGTACTCTAAACCCCATCCTCTATTATTAGGCAGAGGGGGAGCAATTGGAATGAAAAGATAGGAGAATGTTGGATTTAATATAAAAATAAAACGCGAAATGACGGATAAGGACTATAATAATTTTTGTTGGATTAGACGGGAATTAAGTTGGAGTTATCCCCAATTTTTCGAAAACCAAATTTCACTGTCAGATTAAACCAATGATCTCTTTTGTAACAAAATTGAGAGTCCAGATTATTACCATGTCATGGCTATTGCCAGTAATTATTGTGTTTAAGTACGACCCAAAAAACAAGAGAAAATCAATTGAATAATAATAATAATGATAAAGAAAATTCAATGTCGGTAGTGAATGTGAATCGCGACAGCTAGGCAGAGAGAGACAATCCAAATCCGGTCGTTGCAAAATTCCCTCGGTTTTTTTCTCACAAATCGCAATCCCCCCAACCAAACAGGGATTCACTCAATGTGTCTCCGTCGACCTTTTTCCAAATGTAACGTATTCACCACCATTTGATTGGTTGACTTCCTCATATCATCAAAAGGTTATTTTCGTACTTTTTCCAAAACAAACTTCTTCTTCATTTCCAGAGCTACGTTTTGGAAGGTAGGGCGTCCACAACGACGACGTTGAGACGGTTATGTAAATTTCTAACCGACCAAATATTCTGCCCTTTTTTCTCCCCGAAAAGGAAAAGAAAAAACAAACGCTAACATAACAGCATTTGGGTTTCGTGATTGCCCACCTGCCCGTCCCTGCCCGCTTCTCCGACCCTGAGACTGAACTCTCTCTCTTTCCTACCTCACCTCTTTGAGTCTGCGTCAGAGTCAGACACACCATAAAATACTATAAAAACATAAAAAAAATTAAAAAATAAAAATCTCAAGTAAAAATCTAACAAACATCACTCACTCTTAGACTCGCTGCCCCTTTTCTTTTTAACCCTTTTGAATTCTCTCCTCGTTTTCTTAAACCCTAAGCGGCCCAATGCCGCCTTCACGGTCTACTCATCCGGAGCTTCGTCACGTTGATCCAAGGATCTGGCGAGCTTGTGCCGGCTCTTCCGTTCAGATCCCCACCGTTAATTCTAGGGTTTATTACTTCCCTCAAGGCCACCTTGAACAAGTTTGCGGTTCCACTCCCAAACTGTCCTCTCTCGTATTGTCTAGGCCTCTCATCAATTGCGTTATCTCCGACGTTCATTATCTTGCCGATCCGAAAACCGATGAGGTCTTCGCTAAGCTTTTACTCACCCCTGTTGAAACTTCTAGACTTCCTAATCAATTTCTAAACGTGAATGGTGAAGTTGAGGATTCTGATAGGAATAAGATCGTATCGTTTGCTAAGGTTTTAACGCCCTCTGATGCCAACAACGGCGGAGGATTCTCCGTCCCGCGGTTTTGTGCCGATTCTGTATTCCCGCCGCTCGACTACAATGCTGATCCGCCGGTTCAGACTCTCTCCGTCACCGACGTTCGCGGCGGTGTTTGGGAGTTTCGTCACATTTATCGAGGGACGCCACGTAGGCATCTGCTCACTACGGGATGGAGCAAGTTCGTTAATCAAAAGAAGCTTATCGCCGGCGATTCTGTTGTTTTCATGAGGGACTGTAATTGGAAAATGTTTATTGGAGTCCGGCGAGCGATGAAGGCGGGAGAAGGCGGAGGGGATTCTGGGAGGTGGAGAGAACCGAATGATGGAGGAGCAATGAAAGGGGAAGGAAGGGGGAGGATGACGGCAGAGGCAGTGGCTGAAGCGGCGGAGAAGGCAGCGAGGGGGTTCCCGTTCGAGGTTGTGTATTATCCTCGGGCCGGTTGGACTGATTTCGTGGCCAGGGCGGTGTTGGTGGAGGCTGGAATCAGTACTTACTGGGCTGCGGGGACCAGAGTGAAGATGGCAGTTGAGACGGAGGACTCCTCGCGATTGGCTTGGTTTCAAGGGACAGTTATGTCTGCTGCTGTACCGGATTCTGGCCCCTGGATTGGCTCGCCTTGGCGAATGCTTCAGGTAAGAGTGCTTCGGGCTCAATTGTTTGAATTGTGGTTATTCATTGTGATTAAAGCTTCATTTATATGGCGGGTGGTAGACCGGTCATCCAAATGAAGTTTAAATTGAATGTGGTTTACTGTTGATCTAATTTCAATGAACAATTTAATCAGTAATAATCCAGAAGTATGCACTATATTTTCAACATTATTTAAATTAAGTGCACTTGAAAGTGAAAGAATGCTTATATAACGTAAGTTATGGTGTTTTACTTAGAAATTGAGGTTGGAATGAGATTCTAAAGCTCTACGAGTAGGCTGCATTTTACTTCTTGTATATCTGTTTTTGCAGAATCATTATTAACATTTTAATGAGACTTTAGAAACAGAAAGTGGAAAAACGTCAACAAATTTTAGAGTTACTGTCCTTAGGAATTTGGCCAAGGATGGGTGGTGCCAATCATATTAGACTTGTAGAATTTCCTTAGAATCTCATTCAGATCAGAAATGATTTTGTACCAGTTTCTTTTCTTTTCTTCTAGGTTGTGTTTGGGTTCTGTGTGCCTTGTTAGGTAGTGTTTTCTCACTCAAAGTAAGATGGGGTGTTCTTATTTTTTCTGTTTATTGCATTTTGGCAAGGTATTTGTAAAATCATTAAATATTTTGACTTGATATTGATTGTGGGTAAATCTAAAATTCTATAACTTTATATTTATGAAAAGAATAAAGGACTCATTCCAATTTTGAGCCACTTGACTAACAAAGAAAATGAGTTTAGTCATGTTGAGTTAACTTCAGCCCCATCAAATCACGCTTTCCTAAGTTTTAAATTTGATGCTTAGATGAGATGTATCTTGTGATATTCGTATGCCATACTATCTTCATAATATATAATAGGTAAGCTTTTGGTTCTATGATCGAGGCTTGGTTTAATCTCTCTCTCTCTTTTTCTTTTCCTTACTCGTATGTTCTATGACTGGTACTAATGATAGAAAAGTTTATTCATATTTTGAAATATTTCCAAGGCAGCATTTTGGGGGTGGGTTTGCGGTAGGATGGTGTTTATTTAATCTACATTTAAGTTTTTGATGGTAATTGAGTCTATCTTTTAAATTTCATCAATGTTGCTAAAAGAATTTTTTTTCTCCTCTATCTTTTGTGACTCACTATTGCATTATATTTATTTTGTTAGGTTGCTTGGGATGAACCTGAAGTTCTCCAGAATGCAAGGAAAGTGAACCCATGGCAAGTTCAAATTTCTTCCTCCTCACCGCTTCATTCCTCATTCCCCTCGGAAAAGAGGCTGAAGTTTTCTCAGGATTCAGGGCTGGCTGATGCAGAGGGTGAAATCTTTCCTATATCAGGGTTAACTAATTCAACAATGGGGTATTTGAATCCATCACCGTTGAATTACAATTCTTTTCCTGCTGGCATGCAGGGAGCCAGGCAATATCATTTTCACTTGCAAAGTTTAACCAATGATGTGAGTGAGAATACCCCAATGCTGTCCACCGATAACTTCTCTGGCAACTATGTGGTACCCAAGCCAACTAGGATATCCACTGAGCTCAATATTGGCAGTTCACAGTCTGACAACTTGTCACCTGATAGTCAGAGCAGCATGGTTTCCTTTGGCACGGAACTTATCGAACATGGGGGTTGCAACTCAAGCAAAGTAGGTGTTGGTTCATTTCGATTGTTTGGCAAGATAATTGATTTGAAAGAGCCTGTCAGAAGCAGATTTGATGATGTTGGTTGCATGGATGATGTTGGAGGTAAAAGGCATGATGAAGCTGTGAGTGAAAAGAACTCCTTAGATCTTTCATTGACTTACGGCTGTTCGAAGCTGCTTGACAGGCTAGATGTCCAATGCCAACGAGCCTCAGCTTTTGAAGGCTTCTCCTTGTGAATGAATTGATGTCCACATCATGCAGATGAGTAACTGTTTAGGTATGGTTTCTGTTAGTGGATTTTACAAGTTTATCATGCTGCGACTGCTATTTGATGCTTGCATGAGGCCTGGATGTTATAAAGTTTTATCTATTGTTCATCCTGTTCTTCTAGAAATGATCTGTTTTCCTTTTCCATTTGCATCTGCTTGCCTGTGTATTTAGTATTAGGAATGTTGGGAAAAAAGTTGTGACCAATGTCGACTAGAGAGTTGCACCTGCATTCAAAAAGATCTCTGGAATACATAAATATTTTGGTTGTTGCTGGCCAGAGCTGACTGCTTGTCAAGAATGAGCGTGCATCAAAACTAATGATTTCCCTATTTCCAAAGGATGTATTTGCTTGCCATTAATTTTCTTTGAGAAACAGTATTAAAAGGAAATTGAAGAGTTGAGCTGGGAAATGGTTGAAGACTTGAAGCAGTCTTTGCTTAGAGTCATAAAAACAGTTTGTCCAAATGCTCATGGTTTTGTGGTACACCCAAAAGCCTTGGTCTCCGAGGGGTCTGTTCCAAAAAGACTTGCGTTCAGGATTTTGAGAAAACCAGTTTGCTTTGTGAGTGTTTTTCTCGGGTTGGAATAGGGTTGGCTTAATAATAAGAAAAACAAAATCAAAAGGTATATAAGAAAATGCATAATGGTGATCTATTTTGGTCTAAGCCTAGCTATACCTGTTAAACACACACACACACACACACACACACACACACACACACACGTATATATTAATTCTTAAGCATCATTTATTGAATATGAGCTCCATAATTTTGGTGTAAAATAGTATCGTACTGTTATATTCTGATGCATGGTTTTATATGTTTACCCCGCACAGGCACGCATTTCAATACTGGCTTGAGGTGCTATTGTTTTCTGTTTGAGCCATATTTTGATATGTTGTTCGCTAAAATATTTTGTTTTGCAGATAATTTTAGGCAGGCAGGCAGGCAGGCAGGCAGGCAGGAAGTTGACACCTAATATGATTTTATCTCTAGTTGTTTACTTGCACATATAAATATGTGCTTAGGTTTTGATTCTAGTCTGTGTTAAAAGATTTGACATTTGACACAATCTCGGTTTTTTTTTTTTCCCTTTTTTCTTCTTGGTACTAAACGACAGTGGAGATTTTTTTGTGTGTGTGGACGGATGCTTAGATTGGAATTGGAGATGGAGCAAATTAGTTGACTCTGCCATTTCCGTGTTACATGATCTTTTCTGGGCTTTTTTCTTGCTAATATGACTATGGTCAAATCTTGATTTTGGTCTTTTGACTATCACCAAATTTGAAACTTAATTTTGATACTTCAGTTTGACAATTCTTTTGATCTCTTAATGTGAGAAATTAATTATAGTTTAAATCGATAATAGTGTTAAAAATATAGCCAACTATGAGGCTGATTTTATTGAAATTATGAATTTAGAAAATTTTATTTTTATATCAAATTTGAGATCTATTCTCTTTATTTTTAATTTTTAACTCCAAACCTGAAGATAGTATTTTGAAAAAATATTACTCACCTAATGTATGTTTTTTTTTTTTCAAAACTAATATATCTGCTTACCAACCTCAATTTCGCAAAAAACAAGAACAAGAAAAGGGCTTATTGTCCCTATCCACACGGATGAATTGGAGGTTAGTGGTTTGTTTTGACGTAATTGCGTTGTTGGGGTTTCTTCATAACATATGTAATTTCCCGACTCGAGGACAATGATATGGAATTAGTTTGTAATTTTGTTAATTCTGTTGTTAATTGGGGGTAATTAGAATTAATGAAACGGTGTGTTTTGATTAGTAGGTTAGTATGCTCTGTAGTATTGAAACGGGATGTTTTAAGTAAGTAAGAAACGGTGCGTTTAGCACTTGATCGCTGTTTATTTAATTAAGTTAATCTCAGCTGAGAAAGGCAGTTATGAAAACATACAGCAAGTTTCTCTTCTTTTCTTCCTAAGCTACTCTTTTCTTAATTTCTTCTTTTCAAATTTTCAATTCAAATTTTCGATCCTCATCAAAGGTATCAGAGCTTGACGATTCTCATGGTCGGGGAGGGCGTGGCCACGCGTATGCAGAAAGAGCTCAGTCTGTTGCAGAACGAACTTGCTCAGCTTGACAGTAAGCTTGAGGCGAAATTGGATGCGAAGTTGAAATTTCGTGAGGATTTCAAGGGAGAAATACGTGGAGATATCAGATCTGAGATGCACTCGTTTTTTGAACAATATTTTGGACTTCCTTCGGTGGCTACTTCGGGAGCTCCTATGGATAAGGGAAGGGAATCCTTGGCACTCCACCACGGGGGTTTCCTCCAAAAGAAAATGTAGTGATTTCACCAACTATGGAGTTTGGATAGACTAGTTACTCTCGAACGAGCCTTAGAGAAGGAGCAGGGAGGGGATTTCAACGGACTTGTCCTCGATTTGATGGTACTGACTTCCGAGGATGGTGGTCTAAATTAGAACAATTCTTCGAGGCAGAAAACATAGAAGATACAGCTAAGGTGCGTTTGGTGATGTTGAATCTAGGAGGTCGAGCGTTGGAATGACACCATTTCTTTTCTCAACGACATGGTGGCCTTAGGCAATTGACATGGGAGGTATACGCTCAAGCACTACAGGAGAGATTTGGATCTCGAAGGCACTTGGATCCGATGACTGAATTGGTGGCATTAAAACAGACAGGTACTGTAGATCAGTACTATGATCAATTTTTGAGTCTGTTAAATCAGTTAAATCTGCCTGAAATATATGCTATGAGGATTTTTGTACACAATCTCAAACCAGACATAGGCCAATACTTGAGATTATTTAAACATGTCACATTGGTTGATGCTTTTAACAATGCTATTGAAGTAGAAGATATTGTTGGTCCTAGTATTAAGAGAGGTGGATTTGTTTGTGGGAATTTTGGTGCATCTAAACCCCTACTACCTCCAGTCAAGGGATATGGAACTCATGCTTCAGGAGGGAGTCAGTCAAATACTAGTTTGCAAACAAGAGGACCAGTTAAAGCCTTGTCACAAATGGAAATGGATGAACGGAGAAAAAAAGGGTTGTGTTTTTGGTGTTTTGCCAAGTATGTTCCAGGTCATAAGTGTACTAAGTCTCAATTTTATTACTTGGTGATTGATGTTGCAACTGATATGGAAGTTGGCAACAAGAGTCCAGTTTCTGATGAGATCTTGGACTGTCATGAAAAATTAGATGGAAGTGAAGTGGAGGTGGAATCAGCAGCTCCAGTGCTTTCTTTGCATGCCCTCAATGGGTCTCAAGGGAATAATACAATGAGGTTGTCTGCAAAAATTGGTCAATGTGAAGCTATCATCTTAATGGATTCAGGCAGTACTCATAATTTCATAGATGGTAAGTTGGTGAAACAGTTACAACTTTCTGTGGACCCTTCTTGCAAGTTGAAGGTGATGGTGGCAAATGAAGTTCAGTTGGCTACACAATGAGTATGTAGGTGTGTGACATGGGAAGCACAGGGCTATCAGTTCACTATTGATTTTATGGTATTACCTGTAAAAGGGTGTGACTTGGTTTTAGGAGTGCAATGGCTTGCGTTTGGCTGAGTGGTGGTACAATACCACCTTTTACTCGTCCTTGCAAATGACCCCATATGAAGCTCTTTATGTACAAGAGCCTCCTCATCACCTTCCTTACTTGCCAGGAGCTTCCTCAGTTGCTGCAGTAGATAGGAGTTTGCAACAAAGGGAAGTTGCTCGTCAAATGCTTAAATTCCATCTTAAAAGGGCTCAGGAGAGAATGAAGAACATAGCAGATAAGGGAAGGTCTGACAGATCTTTTGAGGTGGGCGATTTGGTTTATCTTAAACTCCAACCTTATTGACAACACTCTTGAAGAGAAGAATAAACCAGAAGCTAGCACCTTGTTATTTTGGTCCATATTCGGTGATTGCCAAGAGAGGACCAGTTGCTTACACCTTGAATCTTCCTGAGGGTACACGTATACATCCCACTTTCCACGTGTCGCAACTGAAGAAACACATTGGAACTGCTCCCAGGTCCACCACACTTCCTCCTACTGATTTTGATGGTTCCATTGCTAAAACACCAATTCGGATTCTAGATCGAAGGATGGTTAAACGAGGCAACCATGCTGACATTGAGGTGCTTGTTGAGTGGGCAAACACCTTTCCAGAGGATTCAACTTGGGAGAGGCTTTCTGAATTTCACCAGCAATATCCCTGTTTAATCCTTGAGGACAAGGATTCTTTTCGAGCAGGGGGAGTATTTGATATGGAATTAGTTTGTAATTCTGTTAATTCTGTTGTTAATTGGGGGTAATTAGAATTAATGAAACGGTGTGTTTTAATTAGTAGGTTAGTATGCTCTGTAGTATTGAAACGGGGCGTTTTAAGTAAGTAAGAAACGGCGCTTTTAGCACTTGACCATTGTTTCTTTAAGTAAGCCAATCTCAACTGAGAAAGGCATTTATGGAAATGGACAGCAGATTTCTTTTCTTTTCTTCCTAAGCTACTCTCTTCTTCATTCCTTCTCCTTTTCTTCTTTTCAAATTTCCGATCCTCATCAGACAAGTGGCCATCATTGGTAGCGCAGGTAACTTCTATATTCTTTCATTTTGATGATGAATGGGACATGCCTATCATGGTCCCCTTGATGGGGCCCTAGTTGATTGCTAGAGGCCGAATTTGTCTGTTTAACAATGCTAAAACTATATACTAATTTGTTAAAACTTATTGTATAACAATGCAAATACTTATTCATAAGCTTTCAGGATTACCGATGCCAGAGTTGCAAGTATATATAAAGCTAGAGAATAAGCTAAAAAGATGACCAGAATTTTGGTAAAAGCATTATACCAACACTTAAGTAACACAATGCGAAAGAAAATGAACCTATAGTGAATGGCATGGTAATGAGATCTAGCTTTTGCTTCATACAAAAACAAAGAGAATCTAGAGATGCGTGGGAGAACTGGAAATTTCTTTCTTTAGAAGTTTTCAAGTCCTGAAAAAATCTACAAAAACATATGTTAAATTTGTTAGAAGTAATAAGAGATTATGTTTGAATAATCAACAACAACAAGTGTGTGATGATAAGGTATATTGTTAGTAAGAGTAGTCACGAACTTTGAATTTTTTATTGATTGTAACATCTTTTTTTGTATTTTTTATATTCGTTTTACAGTTTATGTTCGGGATTCGTGATTATCTTTCTCAATAATATTGTCTTCAAAGTTCAAATCTTGTTCTCCTTGAGAGTGCAATGTGTTTTGACACTACATTTAACACTTGTTGATTGGATTGTAATGTTGATTATACTAAAAAAATATTGTTTGAATGAAATTTGTTAATTATTTAAAGTGACAATTAAAAGATAATTTATTAATTTAGTATCTTAAAATTATACTCATAGTCTTAAAAAATAAAATGTTTTATTATTAATATTAATTATTATTTCTAAAATAAAAAATTATAAAAACTTTCTCATTCTTTTATTCAACTGTATTATATATTTGTTGTTATTATTATTATTTTCGGAAGAAATCATTATTGATTATTCACTTATGAGAAAACAAGAAAAGTTGAGATATTGGAGAAGACAGCGTTCCCATTGGGTTTTTAGGGGTTTTGTCCAAAACAAAGCCAGGCCCATAAGCATAGCCCAAAGAGTAAGTTAGTAAGCGAAATCGCTTCAATTCAATCTCCATTCTCCAGAGAAATCCTCCACTCAGTCACGGTGTCCGGCTAAGGCAAGAAGGCCAAAGGGCGGGCTGGCTGTCGTCAAGGACTCTTTTTCCAGGCTTTAATTTGGTTAAATTTTTAGACTCCAATCTATTACACAACCTACTAGTCCCAGGTTCATCATTCACCATACTAGATGGCTGCTTCATTCTCTAACCACTCTCTCTTCCCTTCTCACTTCTCTGCTTCTTCTTTAAAACCCTCAAAACACACCCATATAGCTTCACCGCCGGTCCAATTTCTTTACCAAAGACCACGTTTTTCAAAACCCTTTTCTGGGTTCTCTCCATCTAACCTTTCCTTCCCTATGAACAGCAAAAACTGTCCCCAAAGGTGGACTTTCAAGGCTTCTCTTTCAGCCCAGGAATCTGCTCGCACTGTAAGTTCTTTTTTTATCCCTCCCTCCTGGGCTCTTTATTTTCTTTTCTTGTATCTATTATAAGTTGTAGCATTAGATTGAGAAAAGGATTTGTAGAATTCCCCTCCTTTATTATATCACAGTAGAGAAAAAGTAGCTGACGATGGAAATTGAATCAAATCAATCGATAAGAGATGCTTATTATTGTTTAATTGTTTATAATTAGTATTAATTTCATTAAGGAATTTTATCAGGAAAATGTAAAAGCATCAGCAGGAGAAGATTTTCCCAGTTTAAAGGCCATGCTTAGAGTTTACAGGGAGGCGCTTCTTAATGGAGATGACAGGATTGTATCTGAAATTGAGAATAGAATTAGCATTTTAGAAAACGTGAAGAATGGATTGGAAAAACAAGTTTTGGAATTGTCGGCAGAGATAACCTCTGGGAAAGAGAAGTATATTCGTTTACAAGCTGATTTTGATAATTATCGGAAAAGATCGGAGAAGGAGAGACTTACGGCAAGGTCTGATGCTAAAGGAGAAGTGATGGAGAGTCTTTTGCCCATGGTTGACAGTTTTGAGAGAGCCAAGCAACACATTAAACCCGAAACAGAGAAAGAAAAGAAGATAGATACGAGTTATCAGGGTATATACAAGCAATTTGTGGAGATCATGAGGAGCTTGCAAGTGGCTGTTGTCCCAACAGTTGGAAAGCCCTTTGATCCCTCTGTAAGTTTTAAATGCTATGAGTAATGTCTGTTTGTTACTTTATTTGTTGCTAGACTTCAATAGGGTTTTGTTTGGTTCAGTCACATTAGAGAGCATATTGCAAGTGTAGGATACTTTGGATATATTTATACGCATGCGTACACACATGGTTCAATTAGTTTCCTATCTGCTTAAATTTTTGCAAAAGGTTAGACTATGTTTCGTAGGAACCAAACCTTCAGTCTAGTAAACACTTTGGTTTAACTGTTAGTTTAGTCTGTTTAGGGGTTCTCTTGGTTCAGTTTCAAACCCTATGTGCTAGCCTGATTATCTTCGAGGTGTGCACTTTATGGGGGTGTTAAGTCAGTGATATCCATTCAGAAATTATATTGCAAGTTTGTGCTACTGCTAGGTACATATGATGAAAATCTGCTTTTGATTTCCAAAGTTGAATGCCATGCTAGTCCAGCAGCAAAAACATGCTTCTTTAGATTGAGAGCTTGTGTCCATATTAGAGATCATTCTAAATCTTGAACGAAAAGATTACAAAGCTCGGTGCATATACCTGTTCGGTTTAGTTTTCCTGTTTAGATCATCTCATCTAGTTGGCATAAGTTTATTCTTCTGGGTATATCTGATTGAATATACCTGTTTTGAGCTCAAAAGAGAAATATACCCATCCATAAATGTGGTTGAACAAATTGTATAGGCTTTGGAGTGACTTGTCACAAGAATCAGGACATTCCTAGTCATTTTTGTTATTGATTCACTTGGTTCCAACTTGTATGTTACAGCTACACGAAGCAATAGCACGCGAAGAGTCGCAAGAGTTCAAGGAAGGGATTATCATCCAAGAATTTCGTCGTGGATTCCTCCTTGGGGATCGGCTACTAAGACCAGCGATGGTTAAAGTTTCTTCAGGGCCAGGTAGTAGTAAGAAAGCAAGTGTGGTCACTCATAAATCTTCGGGAGGTGATCAGTTAATCTAAATGGGCATTGCTGCTACATACAATTGGTCCTCTGACAAATCTCATTAGCACGTGAAGGCTTTTTCTCTTTTTCATATTTCATTTGCTATTTTTGCATATGTAACATTATCACCCTTTGGTTTTCATCGGCCACATTTGATTAAATGTTTTTTTGGAAAGGGGGCAAACACTTGTACAACTAAAGAATATTCAGATTAATTTATTTGTCAAAGCAACATATTTTCCCATTTCTTTTCTTTTGTTGATGGTCTTTGGTTTGGTGATTATCAACTCATTATTAGCTGAAAAGCAGCCATCGTTTTACACCATGCAACTCAACCGGCAGGTTTGTGTGAATTTCCATTCTGAAAGTTTCTTACGTCCATATCCTTCGGACGTCCCTAATAGCAACGTTCTCATCGCTACATTTGAGCACATTGTTAAAAGCCCATGTCTAACATACGCCAACAGCAAATAAATTAGTCTTTACATATTAAAAACAAAAAAAAAAGAGTACAAAATAGTCTTTCTGTTAAAATTTTGTCCCTGTTGTTATTAACTAATAATTTGACTTTTTAAATTTTTTTATACAAATGGCATGAAATTAAATAAAAAGTAAAATTAGATAAAAGTACCATGAAAACACCTGTATTAAGAGTTAGATTACATTTTACTCTCTCTACTTAAAAATAGATAAATTAATCCCTCTATATAAGATCAAAAAAGTAAATTAATTATTTTGTTTAAAATTACATCTATTTTTACTCAAAAAATAGGTAAATTAATTCCCATCTGTACGATAAAAAAGCAAAATGATCATTTTGTTTAAAATCACATCCATTTTTACTTAAAAAATGGATAAATTAATCTACATATGTAAGATCAAAATGCAAACTGATCATTTTGTTTAAATCCCTTCATAGTAAGGCCACTTATATATATATATATACTCATATTTTACATTCACTTCCAAATTCGGATTAAAATTTCGATATCTAATGTACTTTCATAAAAAGGCCACTTCTAGTTGCCAAATCACTTATTATTCACTTGCTCGGTTAAGATAATTTTAATGACATAGACTGCATATCATCACTATACTATAATTGGAAGTACTCATGACTGCAACTCTAATGGAACAAGAAATGATAAACTTTTAATAATCATCATATATTTTCAGTAATGGAGTTTTTTACAATTGCTGAAAATATATTTACAGAAGTGATAAAAAAAACACTACATTCTCTAGTCATCTCGAATGCCATTTCCTTCATTTAGATCAAATAATGAACAAGTTTACCTTTTGCTGTTTGACAACTTTCTGTCCACAAAAGTATGAAACAAATTGAATCATCTCAATCTTCTCCAATATGTTTCAAGCTGCCAGCACTGCTTTAGGTTTCCACCATCTGGAAACAGAGCTTTATGGCTGCTATCATCCACACAAAGTTGCACTCAGATTGGGGATGAAAAGTGTAAAAACATTGTGTTTCAAAAGCTATCAATAAAGTTTTTTTTTTTTTTTTTTCTGTTTTCAACACCAATCATACAGTTTAGATATGCCACTGGCACTGCTAAATTATAGGCGAATATGAAAGAACAGACTGAACTGCAGGTTACTTTGTCAAATATAACCATAAGTTTGGTGTCAAATACGGGTAAATGTCCAACACACCTGAATATGTACCACACAGGTATCTAACACATACTTGAAGTTAAATAAAAAGTTCGGATAACATAGATAGAGAGTGTCCAAGGGAAATACTGAAACTAAGAATCGTAAAACAACCCAATGATCAGAAAGAAAACCATCTAAAAACAACCTAATGGCTAATGCAAAGGAACACAATTGCAATCGTTATACAAGATTTTTTTAACTAGCCAACGTCGAAGGATCCACATATGAACACATACAAGAATATTGAACACTGATTCTTCCCTTCATAAGTTAAACATTGGTTAATTGCCCTTTCTTTTGAGAAAATTCCTTTTCTAATGCAAATCCCAAAGGCAGGTGAATAGTGTGTATAGCACTAAACCCCATTCACCAAATTGCATCTTCCAAGGTCTAAGGCCAAATCATGAGCTAACCTGGCCTTGGTTTGGTGTGGAATAAGAAGTCATTTGGATTCAGGACTCTTCATTCAATATATATTCGGACATGAGTACGAAATAATATCCTCAAAATATAACAAAAAACTTAGAATAAGTAAATCCATGTCTAGACACATACTCGTATTAAACACTCCTAGTGATGTAGCATATCACCATCACTGAATCAATATTGGTTAATTGGCCTTTCTTTTGAGAAAATTCCTTTTCTAATACAAATCCCAAAGGCAGGTGAATAGTGTGTGTAGCACTAAACCCCATTCACCAAATTGCATCTTCCAAGGTCTAAGGCCAAATCATAAGCTAACCTGGCCTTGGTTTGGTGTGGAACAAGAAGTCATTTGGATTCTGGACTCTTCATTCAATATACATTCGGACATGAGTACGAAATAATATCCTCAAAATATACCAACAAACTTAGAATAAGTAAACTCATGTCTAGACACATACTCGTATTAAACACTCCAAGTGATGTAGCATATCACCATCACTGAATCAATATCTTAGCAGCTCCTACATCAAGGGTTCTCAGTGCTAAATGATGCAATTGATCACTTCAATTTCACCTTAATTAACATCCTCTAATCAAATTATGTGCTTTCATTAATAAACTAGCACACAATCAAGCTAAAACTAAAAAAATCAATCTCTTTTTCATGCTAACACAACATAATGCAACAAATTAAAAATAAATAAGTAAATTACCTATTGAGAAGTAGAGTTATGAGAGTTGATGCTGTTATAATATCTTGAAATTCGACGAGTCGGCGGCTTTGGTTTAACCGGTTTTTTCCTCAGACCAAAAATTTCTTGAACCAGTGGAACGTGAACCAGAACCAAATTCCACGCCAATAGCCACCCTATAAATTTAAAAATTTTATAAATAAATTCAAGCAGAAAAAACAGAGAAGACAATTATCAGTCAATTATCAGCCAGCAAAACCCTTAAATTACGAAAAAGTAAAGGATAAGTTTTGAAAGGAAAAAAATAAGAATTACAGAGAATAATGAAGGAGAGAACGAAAAGCACAGCGAGGACCGGACGGAACAGTAGAAAATTGAGATAATCCCAGTACGAAAGAAAATTCAAGGAAGTCGACGATGAAGACGACTCCATGGACGACACGACGACGACAAAAAAGGTTGAAAAGAAGCATTGTATTAGAATCCACGAACCCTCTTTTATTCTGGTTCTGGGCCGGGCTTAAAATTTTTTTGGGCCTCTGACAAGCTTGAACCTAGCCGTGATTCCGTCTACATGAGTTAACCTTTCCCTTTCTGCATTATAATATATGAATTGAAAAGAAAAAAGATCACACCGTTTCCGGTTTTCCCTCTTTTGTTCTGGTTCTGGGCCGGGCTTCAAAACGTTTTGCCCTCTGACAAACTTGAACCTAGCCGTGATTCCATCTACATGAGAACCTTTCCCTTTCAACATTATATCTATATGCATTAATAATATTCCATTTTCAAGGCTCAGATACATGAATTGAAAAAAAAATCACTCCTTTTTCAAATTTTTGCTCTGTTTTTGCTTCAAAAATATAATCAGGCAATGCTTCGTTATTTCCGTTGTAATTGCTTTAGGAAGTGCTGCCGCTGTTTTTGTTGCTTTTACACTCAACCTTAAGGGCCGTAAGCAGTTATTCCCCTACTCCCTCAAAGAGTTTCTCCCGATCACTTCATTTTTTTATTTTAATTGCAATAGTTTCCTTTTTTAGGATTTGAATGGATTTATCTCAGGCTCAATCGGGTTTGCCTTTGGGTTTTGGTAAAAATTCCATTGCAGACGATTCGATTTCGCTTCAAATCGATACCAACTTTCGCTGCTCGTCGAACCCGGTGCGGCCCGTTCCTTTACAGTTCTTCGAGGAAAAAGACGACGGTGCCCCTCGTTTGGAGAACGGCAAGCAGAAAGACCACAACAAGGAAGATGAAGAAATTAGGATTCTAGGGCAATCTATGTGCGTGAAAAGACAAAGGGATCCTAAACCTGTTTCGAACCCTTGTAAACGGTTAGCTTCCGAGCCAAGTTTTGACCAAAGGCGAGCCGCTGTCCGGTCATGGGGAAACCAACCGCTAGAAGAGGCGGATCCAGAATTGAATGAAATCATGAATAAGGAAAAACAAAGGCAGTTCTTGGGAATTGAGCTTATTGCTTCCGAAAACTTTGTGTGCCGAGCTGCGATGGAAGCATTGGGAAGCCATTTAACGAACAAGTACTCCGAAGGGATGCCTGGCGCCAGGTACTATACGGGCAACCACTTTATAGATCAAATTGAAACCCTATGCCACGAACGTGCATTGGCAGCTTTTAATCTTGATCCCGAGAAATGGGGTGTTAATGTGCAGCCTTATTCGTGTACTTCCGCTAATTTCGCTGTTTATACCGGACTTTTGTTGCCGGGGGATAGGATAATGGGGTTGGATCCGCCGTCTGGAGGGCATATGAGTCATGGATGGTATATGCCTGGTGGGAAGAAAGTATCTGCTGCTTCTATATTTTTTGAGAGTTTTCCTTATAAGTTGAATCCTCAAACAGGGTATATTGATTATGATAAGCTTGAGGAAAAGGCCCTTGATTACCGGCCCAAGATTCTTATTTGTGGTGGGAGTTCCTATCCTAGAGAGTGGGACTATGCTAGGTTTAGGCAGATTGCAGATAGGTGTGGAGCGGTGTTGATGTGTGATATGGCTCAAATTAGTGGTCTTGTGGCAGCTCAGGTTCGAAATTTTCTTGTTTTGAGTAATTATTGGTTTGATGTTCTGATTCTAATATAAAGTTTTTTGTGTCCTGAGTTGAGGTGTCTTGCAATTCATTTGGATATTAATAGGCCCGAGTTTAGTTAGTTATCTAAACTATAAAAGTGTCCATTTCCTTGGTACCACTTAGGTTAACTTACATGTAGCATTGCTCTTGGTAAATTGTCTATTAGAATTATTGTTTGACTGCTGAATATGCATGCAGTTCTTGCTACTGAACTCAACCTAAACATACATGCTAACATTTACATTTAAGGAAGACCAAAAATGCCATACTATACTTATCATTTAGAGAGAAAGGTTAAACTTTATTTGGCAGAAACCAAATAATGTCACCCTTTTAATTTGTATTTCCTAGTATTATTTGTAACTTATGGCTTATTGAAGTTGAATGGAGGTTAAACCTGTGTATTTAGTTATCTGAGATGGACTGATTTATCATCTAAATGTCATGAACTGTCTGACTTTATAACCATAATGGTTCATCTAAGATTTTCATTTTTTATCCTTCTCCTTCCAAACAACTTTGAGTTTATTAGACTAGGTAATACTCACAGTCATATGCTTTTAGTTTATACACACGTAAATGTTCGTAGAACTTAATGTGCCCTCTTTCTACTTGGGCAATGGATGTTTCTTTCCTTTCTTGCTTTTCCTTTTGGTTGAATGAGTCTACTATTTCAGAAAAGAAAAAGGTAATCTTTTGGGAGACTGGCAATGGTTGAATTTATTTTTTTGACTGTTATTTGATGGTAAATGATATTATTTTGATGGCTAATTTCAAGTTGGCTTTATGCTGAATACAGTTAGGGTCCTCTGCACGTTTTTTACTTCTTGTTGCTAGCTCATCCTTGACATGTATGAAATTCAAAGTTATAGGTGGTTAATTTTTTACAAGATCCTTTACTATTCAACGTAATGGGTATAAAATAACCAGAAAGATTGTCTGAGTTTCAGTCGTGAACAAGTAGAATTTTGTGTTGGGTTCTGGGTTGAACTGCCCTCACCTCCCCCCAAAAAACAAAATCCATATCTATGCTTAAGGCCTTGAAAGAAGTATAATTGCTTTGAAATGTAATCTTACTTCATTTTGATGAAATCAGTATTTCCTTTCATGCAAGGCAAATTTGTGTTCTTCTTTCCCCTTACCAGCATGTTCACTTTTTTCCATTGCAGGAATGTTCCAGTCCATTTGACTACTGTGATATTGTTAATTCAACAACTCACAAAAGTCTACGTGGCCCAAGGGGAGGTATAATTTTTTATAGGAGGGGTGCAAAATCAAGAAAGCAAGGCATGTGTCTCAGTAACAGTGGTGATTGTAGTGGCCAGTATGATTTTGAGGAAAAGATAAACTTTGCTGTTTTTCCATCATTACAAGGGGGCCTCATAATAATCATATTGCTGCTCTTGCCATAACCTTGAAGCAAGTGGCAACACCAGAGTACAAAGCATATATGCAACAGGTGAAGAAAAATGCTCAGGCATTAGCATCTGCTCTGCTGAGAAAAAAATGCAAGTTGGTTACTGGGGGCACTGACAACCATTTGTTGCTTTGGGATCTCACTACTCTAGGCTTGACAGGTTCGCTGATCTTGCCTGCTCAATATGATAAATTTTTGGTGCATTTACATGCTGAGCATATATATGCTAATATATTGAATTTGTTTCTGGTTGGAATTAAGTTATTTCTCCATGTGGTTTCCTTTGATTATGTAAGCATTGTAGTTTTTTGCGACCAGTTTTCACTTAAAACTTCTTAATGGCTTTATCAATAAATTTTTTCTGCTCTTCTCTTCATCCTTGTTGGAGAACATGACATGGATTCTTGGATTTATCATATGCCCCCTGTGAAGATCAACTTACAATTCATTGTAATAAATCTTACTAGTCTTATTCAATGCTTTTTTTTCCTTCGATCACCATTTATTGGCTATGTTTTAAAAGGGGAAAGCTTATGACTGTGTTTTACTCCAAGGAGTATGGATAAGTTAACTTTTATAAATTCAGTCTGGAAAAGCTAATAAAGCAACTGAAATAAAATATTCTGAGAAGTGAAAATAGAAGTTGATAGTTCAGTTTAGACACTGCCTATTTTCTTGAGAATCTTAAGAGAAGGAAGAATTGCTTCTAGACTATATTCTCTACAAGTTTTTCTTCTGTTTACATCCCAGCCCATCTATTTGTATTGCTAAATATTGTTTCATATTTGTTTCATCTTTTTCAATGGGAATTAGGAGTTTGTTATGTTTGATATTTCTAAAAATTTTTTACTATGACAAATGACCTATATGCGCAATTAGTCATACACAGAGTGCATTTCCTTCATATCATTAAATATGCTACCTTGAACGATGTCTTCTATAAATAACTCTCTTATTCTATTCCCCAGGTAAATGCTATGAGAAAGTGTGTGAGATGTGCCACATCACCCTGAATAAAACCGCTATATTTGGTGAAAATGGTGCTATTTCTCCTGGAGGAGTTAGAATTGGTAAGGAGTATTCTTTTTTTTTTTTTTTTTGGGGGGGGGGGGGAGAGGGGTTGCGGGAATAAATTTCTACTGCTTTTTGACAGCTTCATAAAATGTCAAAGTAGATCGTGCCTTTATTATTGTTAGGCAAGCACATTTTCTAGGTTTGTTTGCAGATTGTTTTTGAGTCGTTGAAATTAGCCAATTGGTAAATAATGTTATGGACTACTATTAATCAGTTCTTTCAAGTGCATTAATATGTTTTATTACACTAATAACATATTTAGAAGTGACTAATCCGTGTCGTAGCGAGAGAGTATTATAGCAACCAAAGATCATTTGAGGATACAAAGGTGTTGAAAAGAGCACATCTTGTGTTTTTGGTTTGTGCTTCTTTGTCACCTAAGTGTTGGCTTACAGCCCTCTTTTTCCATTAATGTCTTTTAACTTCCCTAATTTTCTCTCAGGTACGCCTGCAATGACATCAAGAGGTTGTTTAGAGTCTGATTTTGAGACAATGGCAGACTTTCTTTACAGAGCAGCTCTGATTACAAGTGCTGTACAGAGAGATCACGGAAAATTGCAGAAAGAGTTTCTCAAGGGTCTTCAGAATAACAAAGATATCATTGATCTTCGGAATCGAGTTGAAGCATTTGCTGCTCAGTTTGCAATGCCCGGATTCGATGATTGAACAGTTATAAAAGATGGCCTGCACACTACTTGACATCATTTTGTTATATCTCTGGCATACCCCTCATTTTTCTTGATAATTTAAGTATATTTTTGGTCGTCCATGTTTTTCCCCTTCAACTCTTGTAAATTATATAGCATAGGTATACACTTCTGGTTCTTTTTCCTCCTCAAAATCACTTTGCTGAATCAGTTGTCTGCGACGTGTGTTGTTTGTAAAAAGTTATAGTCAGTTCTTTCAAAACGGTATTAAAATATTTTTGGTACAATCATGGTTTATAGAACTATATATATCCACATGTGAAGAAACCTTTGCAACAACTCCTACATTTATATGCAGCAGCCTACTGAATTAGTTGACAGAGCATAGTACTAAAGTACTACTGAGTTCCTTGGTTGATTGCCGACACCCATTTATTTAAGTTAATATTTATGATATTGGAGAGTGTTTGATCTCTAGTATATATATACTACCTCAGACATGCATTATATCTACCTGTTGCTTTTGATGTTTGTTCTTATAGCCTGCCATTATTAAATTGTCTCTGCATTTTACTTGCAATAGCTTCTGTTCTTGGGATCATATATATCTATAATTGTTGTCTAATTTCAGTAACTAGTGCGTAAAGAGGAAACAAAAACTGAAAGCTCCTTTTCTTTTTCTCTTTTAAATAACAAAAAAAAGCAAGTGAAGAAAATGATTTGGGTTGATAATTGAGGGGGCTTTGCTGGATCTGTTGGTGAAACAGGCAACGGTAGCCTATGCATAGAGCAGGGTCGGATTTCATAATGTTCTGCAGAAACTTTCTGGTACCCGTAGATGGGAACATGTCAGGAAGAAAGGGGGTGATAGTGATTAGAACTTTGAAGCTTTCATCATTAAAAACTCCATTGCTTCCAAAGTTGAAAAACCCTAAATCAGAGCAATGAACCCATTACTTGTGCTTTAAACATTTAAAGCTACCCAGGAATCTCTCCCCCTCTAATATATCATCTTAAAGCTCCCTCTACCCCTGTTTTTCCCCTTTTCTTTTCATCTCTAAAATTGACAACTGTATATATAAATTACCAGGTCAAGGGGGAAGTCACTTTCAAAAAGACATATATAAAATTAATTAATAACCTACTAAATATTTATATATGTAGCTCTAGCATAGACACTTTCTAGTGATTATATATAGAGAATATTCCATCCCCTTCCCTGCATGAAAAATAGTCCTAACCCTTATTTTATTGCAACTGTTTACATTATTAAGATAGTTGAGGCCCCTGAATTACTCTGTTTCTCCTTCCCCTGCACATATATTTTCCTTCTGGATTTTTGGGGAAAACAAACCGGTATTTCCATGTTTCAACTGCGGTAGAAACAACAACAAATGCATGAAGTAAAAAAATAAAAAGAAAAATCTTTTTTTTTTGAAAAAAGAAAAAGAAAAGAAGAGAAGGGTCAAAAGGTACAACAACAACCTTCTTCTATCAAGTATTTTTGTAACTTTTTTTTTCAACCATCCTACATTTTTTTTTATAATTTAATCTTCTTTTTTTTCTCTACCTATGACTGCAAAAGTCCAAAAGCTTCTTCCTCCCTTCAACAATCTCATCAAAGAAATCATCAAGTTGCACAACAATGTTGTCAGCACCAGATCTCAACACCCCGAACCACCCTTTCAAGTTCTCAACCCTTTCCCTTATCCCCCTACCTCCGTTTCCCACTCCTCCACCCCTCCGCCGCCCCTTCTCTCCAGCTCCCCTCTCAGCTCCTCCATTGCCAACTTCGATCTCCTGAACTCATAAAGCAATATCCCCGGCCTCCCATTCATTTGGTTGATCTCTGCCGCCACTCTTTGCTGCAATCTCGCTGTTGAGATCATGAAAGCTGATCCGAAAATTAGACACCCTTCGTATCCTCCTCGTAGGAAACTGGATTCCGTTCGACAATAAACTAGTCCGTACAGCAAGATCATTAGGAGCAACGAGCTTACATTCCTCATTGCGTATAAAACTCCTCGGAAACCATTGAACCCGTTCAGCTTTGATTCGATCGAAACTTTCTCGTCAAACCTTAACGAAAGCGGTTGGATTCTCGTTTCCATCAACGCCCTGTTTTCTTCTTCCAATCCCACAGCTTCCCTGCGGCACGCCGAAATTGCCCGGATTACCTGTTTCCATATAGTTTTTTTTTTTTAAAAATAAAAAGCCATATCAGATCATGAATTCAATGCTAAAAACTCGAGAAAAAATATACATATAACGAAATTGTTGTAAGGTTTGGGAATTTAAAGAAGGACCTGTCTAGAAAGCTGGTGAGTAAGATGGCGATGATTATCAAAAGAAGAAATGATATTAAAGCCAGCAGAGTAATAATTTTCGATGCCGGAGATGCCTGATTTAATAACATGACAAGCTTCCCATAGCTTAGAACTTTCATCCATGTATTCATCGAGCCACTTATCACCGACGGGAAGGTGGAGTTTTTGGACGAGGAGGAGTAGCTGGGAGTGGAAAGATCGGAGAAGGGAAAGAACCCTTTGAAGGAATTGGATGGACATGAAGTTATTAGAGAGGTAAACATGTTCAAGATCATCTATGCCGCGAGTCAAGAAGTTATAGAACCCATTGACTGAGCTTGTAGAAGATGCATCCATTGTTGAAAAAGCAACAAAGTGGAGAAGAAGGTTGAAAGAGAGGGAGAGAAGAAGAAATAGAAAGGAAAGGAAGGGGAAGGAATATCTTAGAAGCTCAGGTTTCTAAGGTTGAAATGAAAAGGATTGTTGGCAGCAATGATGGGTGTTTCCTATAGAGGGGAAAGGATGATTGGTAATATGCCATTTTCATTGTTTAATTGGCAGAAAGGAAAAAAATTAAAAAAAGAAAAAAGAAAATTACCAATCTGGAAAACAGTTCAAGAAAAAGGAAAAAAGAAAAGATGGGGCTTAACGCCTTTCTTAAAGAAATGAAATTTTCGTGAACTTCTGATTTCTTCCCTTTGTTTTCACCCCCAGATTCTGTGCAGCTAAAGTTTTTATCTTTTTATTTATAAATAAAGAGAATGAGAGAGAAGATGACAACTGGTTTTTTTTTTAAATTTTATTAAAAAAATACTTTGCTTAGAATTAATTAAGTTAGGCATTAACAACTGAGATTCAGCTACGTTTCTCTTTTTTAACTTGTAATTATTTCTTCCCATTTTAGAATTCCAGATGCTTGAATTAAAGTACTCCTCCTTTGCCTGCCAGCAATAATTTTCATACAAAATGGATGATATTTATTTTATTATTATTAGTATTATTAATTTTCAATTCGATGCGTATTAAATTAATTAAAACCGTTGCTTTCACGAGCTTAAGGACCCATCAAACGGTGGATCTTAAATAACAAAAGAATTGTTTACATTGATTATGGATTAGGGTGTATTATACAATGTTTTGGGACCCAAATTTGTGGTTACATTTGACCAAACAAATCCCTAATCATTAAACCCTTCCTATTTGTTAATCCAATGCAATAGAATGTTGAAGTGGATGATATTTATATATACAGATTTTCTCTCTTTATTCCCTTATCATAATTTTCTTTAAATTTTTATTTTGATTTTCTTAATGAAATGAATGTTCTCTTTTATTTTTTTAATTTCTTGATAGGAGGTGCGGGTGGGACCAGCAGTCTACTTCTTATTCGGGCTATGTTTTAATTAATAAAAAAAAATGAAATTGGGGATTGAGAGAAGGTTGGTCGTGGTCGTGGTCGTGGGTTTTTGGGGAATGGGACATGTTAACTTGTTAAAAGGATGTTGGTCTTTTTATTTTTTTGTTTTCATATTTCATTTTTCCTATTTTTACGGTGTACTTATGTTTTTCGTATTATAGTAGTTAATATTATATGTTTAAATGATTTTTATTTTATTAATATATATTATCCTCTCTTTTTTTGCGTTTGTTAGGTGTAAATTTTCGTTGAAGTATACAATAATATTTTCATTATTTAAGTAAATAAAAAACATTAAATTAATTAAGTTTAAAGAGTGATTGAAAATACTAGTAAAGTAATATTATTATTGTTGTTGTCAAAAGAAAAGTCTTCAGTTATAAGCATTGGATAATATGAGAATAGAAAAAGTGTTTTTAAGTTCAGAATTATCGATATGAAAAGAAATGGGGTATTAAAAATAGGCAAGAAATGGCATAATAAATAGGGAGGGAATGTTTCATTTTCTTCTTAATGATGTTAGATCTAGATGGATACAACTGGATGGTTCAATGCCCTCTTAATTAATGAAAATGATCTTATAAGCAGTCATTGTTTCTAATTTTGAATTTCAAAAAAAAAAAACCAAATAATTCAAAGCGTTATATTATTTCTTATATAATATTATAATTATAAACATATTATAATTGATTGAGTCTTAACTTGGTTAATATCGATATTGTTGTTAGTACAGGAGGACGTGGATTCAGGTGCGCTTAAGCACATTATTTTTCTATCTAAAGGTTAGAGAGGAATTATGAATAATTCTATGCATTATCTCAAAAAAATCAAATATAATAAGAATTTATAATAAAATTAATGTTAAATATATATATATATATATATATATATATATATATATATATATATATATATATATATAAAAGCTAGATAATATCGAACCCTATGTGATAGCTTGATGGTTAAAAATATTCATCGCTTCAAATATAACCTACATTCGAATTATATTAATTATATTTATTGTTCGAATTTTAACTTATTATTATAATTCACTAAAAAAATAAAAGCTAGGTAGTGTCATTAAAGATAAAAATTTTCACTTACGAGGGAATATGTAGTGACCTCACCGCAACGCTATTACTTTTTTATATTTTTTTTTCTTGAAAAGATATTCCATTCTACTTTTTATCTTAATTCATTTTTATGTTTAAAATGATTTTTTTTATGATAGTTAAAATAATTTTAGTAGATTTAAAAGAAGTATTTTATTTAGGGGAGAATTTATTTAGATTGGTGTAAAATTAAAATAATTTTATATTTTTTATAATTTTTATATGATTAATATTTTAATAATTTGATCATCATATTTCATACTTCATTCATATAAATTATGCATGTCAAGTTCGGAGAAAAAATTAAAAATGTTTAATTATTTGTGTTATGTAAAAAAGTTTCAACCAATAATACATATATTTTAATATAGATAATATTTTAAATCAATATAATATAGATATCGGATCGATTCAAAAAATGACATGCATGAAGAGTAAAAATATATTGATAAATTCAACGGTCAAATTGTTAAAATATTAATCATATACAAAATTACGAAAGAATGTAACACCACTTTAATTTTAATTTTACACTAGTGTAACTGAATCCTTTCATTTATAGTTATATCATTTGTATTTTTCTAATAAAAATAATATTTAAAAATGAATTCATGTAATTATTTTAAATAAAATAATGGTTCAATATTATTTTGAACTAATTTTTTAAATTTATAAGAAAATTGATATAGATGAAAAACATATTTATTGTTTAATTTTTTCATTTAAATAAAAAAGTAATAACTACTAGAGTGATAAATAAAAATAAAATACTATTTGATATATTATAATATTTTTTTGAATCAAGTTATAAATTAAGGGGGAATTATAACAACAGCTTGAACATGGGACACTAAAGTATCAACAACAACAAAAGGCATTAACCATATTCTTATTAATACTTTTGGTTATTTATTAATATAACTACTATTTGACATAATTTCAAAATATAAATATTATTTGATATAAATATAACTACAACAATTATAGTTATTTATTCATTATATAAATGTTAAATAGTCTCATTTTTTTTACTTGTTTAGACCAAGGTAATAGTTTTACTTTTTTCATTATCTCTTTACACATTAATATCGTCATATTCAAATTCCAACATATATCTCACAATTAATTTTAATTTAATCATTGCATTATTCAATCTCGTTGCTACCATAAATTTCTGTAAGACTATTCTTTTTTTGTAATAAGACTATTATATTTAGTCTCACCTAAATCTTACTACTCATTTAAATATATCCTTAATTATTTTTTTTACCCCCAAACATTTTCAAAATAGCTATTTAAAATTTTTTATTCCATTTTTGTTTTGGGTAAAGTTTGAATTATTTTTGAAGTTTGAAACTATTCAAATAATAAATATTAATAAATATATTTTAATATTTATATAATTTTATAATTAATTTTAAATAAAATTTTGTGGGGAGAGTTTCGTTGATATCGACATAAAACTAAAGTGTTTTTAAATTTTTTCATAGCTTTTATATGATTAATATTTTAACAATTTAACTATAATATTTCATGTTCCATTTACGTATATATCATGCATGTCAAATTTGTCGCATAAAATTAAAAATTTCTAATTATTTGTTGTGTGTAAAAAAATAAACCATTAAATATATATTAATATGAACAATATTTCAAATTGATATAATAAAAATATCGGATTGACTTAAAAATTTATATATATGACAAATACATATAGTTTGGTAAATTCAAATATTTGATTATTAAAATATTAATTATATAAAAAATTTCAGAATGATGTAAATTCATTTTAATTTTACACTAATAAAAATAGATCTCTAAAAAAACTATTATTATATAGTAATTTGGGATGGCGAAAATTTATGAAGTCGTTATTTAACACTATGTTCATATAAACCGGATGAGTAACTAATGAGGAATGAATCAGCCTAACAGTTATGACAGTTGAGTAGTTGACAATTAATCTGTTAAAAAGATAGTTATTTCTGTTATTGAATTAATTGAATCAATTAAAATAAAATTGTTAATGTTGATATCAACTGATTTACTAACTGTTGTTGTATAAATAGTATAGATTTGGTCCTCTAGGTTGATGAGAGTTTTCCAATTAAAGAAATAGACTTTTGCTTCTCTTAATCTGATTGTTTTATGATTCACTTTAAATTATTACTTGAGCAACAAAATGTATTTCTTTTAAATTTAATTATAAACAATATAAAAAGCTTTGATATATTTTACATAATATAATAAACTTTAAATATCAAATTAAATATAATTAAATGAAAATATTTATTATTGGAATTTGAGTTTTACTCGTAAAGTTTTTTAGTTTGAAGTCAAAAGCTTATTTGCATTGATGTAATATTATTTTATTAATATTTTAATAATTCAATAATTAAATTTTTATGATTTTTAATAATTTTTATGATATTTTGAAACATGTCCAAAATGAATGTATTGAAATAAATGTTTACATTTAAATGAAATTGAATGCCATTTGTTCAAGTTCACATTAAATGTGCAGTTTTTTAGTAATTTTTTAAGTTTTTTTAAATACATGTTGACGTCATATTTATTCACATGAAATGTCACGTGTCAATTTCTCATTGCTTCTATCAATTATGTTATGTTAACGATTAATCCGATCAACGATAGTTCCATTAATGAAAGAGCGTAATTGATTTTTTTTTCTTTGAGGGCTTGGGTGCATTTTTCCCTAAGAGCTCAATTGAATTCTTTTATTTTCTTACTATTATTTTTTTAGATCCTTTTGCCAAATATTTATTGATTTCTTTTAAATAATATTTAAATAAAATAATTAAAAATCACATATACACAAAAATCGGACACGTGTTTAATGTGATTTATATAAAAGTTATTTACCATTTCACCTATAATCATTGTTGAATTAATTTCAAAAGAAAATATTTTTGTACATAAAATATTTTGGGTGTGACATAATCTAGTATGGTTATCCAAATATATAAGATTATTATTATTTTTACATATATTCCCTTTGGATTTTTTTTAATTCCATGGATTATTATTATTTAGTTTTAAACGTTTTTTTAAGGATTATTATTCTATACACAATCGATAAATTAAAAAAAAAACTCTATAAGCAGATTTAGAATGAAACCATTTATTTTTAGAGTGTAATAAAATAATTAAAAAAACACTTTACACCATCATAGATGAGCTTGTGGATTTTCGTTTACCTCACTAGTGACAGTGTAGGACAAAATAATTACGCATTTTTTTTAGTATTTTTCATTTCTATTTTATGGTTCATTGTGACTCTTCCTCTCAACAATGTTATTTTCAAAGTTCAAACATGTATTTTTCTTTAAAAGCGCACTATATCTTATCACTACACTCAACACTTATTTATATAATTACTTATTGTTTAAATACCAATTAATACACATAAAACATAAAAATTTCTTAATTTTACTTGTAGAATTAAAACTCCACCGAAATTTATCATATGATTGTCCATATACTTGTTAGAAGCAAGGATTTGACTAACTCTACTCTTTTAGGGTTTAGGGTTTAGGGTTTAGGGTTCATTTCGTTTTATATAAAAAAAAATTAACCGTTAAATATATAAAAGAATATTTTGAATAATTTTTTATATAAATAGTTTAATATTAATTGTATAAACTAAAAATTTCCAACAATTTATTTATATATACATATATAAAAATTAAACCATTAAATATATATTAATATAGACAATATTTTAGATTGATATGCTAGAGGTATTGAATCAATTTAAAAATTTACATGCATGACAAGTATAAATATCTCAATAAATTCTACGATTATATTGTTAAAATATTAATCGAATAAAAAGTTACAAAATAGTATAAGATCACTTAAGTTTTACAGTGGTGTAAGTGGGTCATTCCCAATTATCCATACTATTATTTAAGCCCCTAACTGAGGTGATGCCACGAGTCAATCAAGCGCTAACACAGTTAAAAAAATTATGACAATATTCTTTCGTAATTAAATAAGTTATATTATTCGAGTATACTTTAACTTTTTTATTTAAAAAAACAATTATTGATTGCATATTGCGGGATTTGAAATCGTGCTACTTACATCAATAAAAAAATTAATGTTACTACTAAACCAAAACTTTATTTTAATATAACAGTTATATTTTAATTATATTATGCATAGTTTACTATCTTCATCAATTGTCTGTATTGATGATGTTGTTGATTGAGTTGGTGTCATAAGTCAACCTCACACTAACTCAAGATTGATGACACACTATGATAAACAATTGCAATGCATTTAGTATTTTAATATAATGAATTTATGTGTGTAAATTTCATTTTTACTCACAATTTAATTTAGTTTTTATTTTAATATTGTAAGTAATATTTCATGTGTTATAATTAATTAGTTTTAGATCATATAGTTCATTATTTATTACATGTTATTTTCAAACTAACATCTGTGTTTTAAATATATAGTTTCCACATGCATATGCGTATGATAAAATTTCAAGCATGTATTTATACAAATATTAACATGTTTATAATTGTTGTTTTATATATTTTAACAATTAATGTATTTATATCATATTTATATTATTTTTTTATTTTAATTTTAAATAAAAAAGTAAATAATATTCAGCAACCAGGACTTTAATAATTTTATTAATCATTATTATTATTTCTTTTTCATGATTTAGTATACTACCCTACTTGCCTACGTTGCAAATTTGTAGTAATCTACGGGCTCTCATAATATTTTCACTTTGAAAGATTTTATAATTTATTTTAAATTATTTTATTCCAGTCTAGGTTAAGATTATAAATGGGCCAACGGATGATGGAATATTCTTTTCTTATATTACTATTTTATTAATATTTTATAGTGATGAATTATATCTCTTAAATTCAAAAGTTATGTCATTTTATTATTAACAAATAGTATAATTATTTAAGTAGATACTTATTGAATAATTATGTTTATTATCAAAGATATTATTATCCATTTGGGTAGCTATGTAACTATAAAGAGACATGAGATCTTTTATAAATAAGAGTGAAATTTCATTTGTATGACACAAAAAAACATAAAAACAAAATTTCTTTCACCATCTTTTATATTTTTAGATTGTAAATTTTTTTATAAAAATTGATATCTTTGCTATGCTCTACTTAGTGTTCAGTGAATTGTTTCTGTCAGTCCAAAACATAGACAATCATTAGATTTCATTGTATCTTTAAGGTTTATTTGTCAGTAACTCTTTTGCACACCATAATATAGATAAAGAAGAATAAAACCTTAAAAAATGACATTGACACATACATTGAAACATTCATTAATTTCTCATAAATTTATTTTATCCTCTCACACCAACATTTTTCGTCTACATTAATTAGCTTTTGAATTTGAGTTTTATGCTAAAGATAAAGACAAATAGCGAAAATGAAAACTCTGGACCAAAAATTAAATTTTTTGAAAAAGAAATGGTGGATTCAAAAGTTGAGTTTTAAAAAATAAGTTTTTGAAGTGAAAATTTTGGGGTTTAGATTGAATTTTGTTTTACATTGTTAGTTTTTGAGTTATGGGCCAAAAGAAAGGTAAATAAAAAGAAGAAAAAGTAATTTATTGTTAAAAATTATTTGTTAATCTCTGCTTACCAATTTCTTAATAGGAAGGTTGAAAGATCGCATTAGTTTTCTTTTAAAAAAATTATTAGTTAATCAATTTGTGGTTAAACAACTTTTTTTTAATGTTAATAAACTTGAAATATACTATGGAAATTAACTCATTAAATGATGTGAATTAACCGTTCATGTATAAACATTTTACTTAAAATAAATTAAAAAACTATGGTAAACGAAATGGAAGTACAAATACTAATTTTAATATAGACGGGGAGTTGACTTACGATCTGAAAGTGCGACAACTAGTGAAATAGTAAGATGTTATCAAGGCGATTGGGTATTTGGGTATGGTCGCAACTTAGGCGTTAGCTTGATCCTAGAAAAAAAACTTCGTGCAATTGTTGACGAGCTAGAAACGATTTGGGAGAAACTAGTGTGTTGAATGCTAATTGAGAGTGATAGTTCAACTTACTTTTGTAACAAAAAAAACTACGAAAACATAAAACTAACTTTTTGTATAAGTCAAATTAAGCCTTAATAAAATCACTGGTCATATTTATCAACCAACTATATTTAATAAATTATTGTGGACTCATATTTAAGGCATGAGCTTTTGAGATGAACACCCAACTTCACTAGATCAAGAATGGAGTTCAATATATATTTTTACATAAGTATTTAAAAATAAAATTGCAAAACCATAAAAAAATGTCAATGTTGTTGGAATTTGGGGGCAAAAATATTATTAAAATGAAATAAAAAATTAATCATATTCGCCAAATATAATATTTAATATGATTCAACGCTCTAACTTAGATGCACAACTTCAAAACAATAAAATATCACTCTATTAAACTCATAACTTTTGCATGAATAAAACTACAAACCTTACAATAATTTTTACAATTTAGCTAAACCATTCTTTCCACTAAAGGGTTTATTCCTTGCTCCCCCAAAAAACTTTACTGATAAAGAAATTTTATTCACCAAAATTTCCTTGCTATTAAATATAATTCATTAAATAAATTTAACAATGAAATAATCTTGAATAAAATCACACTAAAATTCTAATTTAATATTGATAACTAAAATTTAAATTAATATCTAACAATTGGATCAATTCAAAATTAAGTATAAGTTTGAATAGACGGTGTGGTGCGTTTAACTTAATTTTTATCTTATGTTATAATATCATTATAATATCTAATCTAACCACTATCGTTATTTTTACACTAATTATAAATAAAAATACAATTTATCCAAACCTACACTAAGAATATATCGATGTCACTCTTCCCTCACCATTCTCCCATATCAACGTGTACCCTAATTTTTTTTTTTTAATGGCCAATAGAGGCTCAAATTCCTTTAGGGAGATAGATCCAATAGCCTAGTTACCCTCTTTGACAAACATTGATGGTGAGGAAAAATGGGGAGGAGATTGCTTTGCTTCCCTTAGCCTTTTCATCCAACTATCCAAATTTAATTATTTTAATAAAAAAACTCCACTTTGGGATTCCTTCCCACTATAGAGTAGCTTTTAGCCCCTTCTCATCCCCTAAAAGAGGGAGCATTTTAAAGTTCTATAAATAAATAAACTTTCTATCTTCCTCAAAACCACATCAATTTAGCATTTATGGTGATGTAATGCCAGTACTAGTGCTTTCTAGACCTTAGGCTTTAGAATGAAAATAAAAATAAAAATAAAGGAATCAATTGAAAGCTAGTTAGGGGGCATACTCTCTCTTTTCATGATGATGGTTTTGATTTAGTAGAATTTCTTTCCTTTCCTTTCCTTTTTGCATTGCCAAATTGATTTAAGGACCTTAGCTCATCATGTGCTAACTGGGAGCATGCCACATGCTGTAAATCTAATAATACTATGAATCAAGTTGAACTAAATTCAAAGAATACCAAATTATTTTGTTAAATAAATTGATTCAAATTTAATCCAATTCAAGTGAATCATGTGCATTGATGGATAACTAATTGATATTCACAGCTATAGTATAGCTGCAATCTTGGTTTTGATGTTTAAAGTATGTTGAATGCATGCAATTCACCAACTCAACGAAGTCCCTTTTGGGGGAAAGTAAACCCTTTTTCAGGCAAAGCCATTCTTCTACAGATCATGAACTGGGAATGGTTAGATCATTGAAGCAGCCCATTGACTTTAATGGACACCCATTTTCATTTCTATTATCTTTATTTGGATATTGTCTTTTTCTTGACCTGTTATGTGATAAATGGCCTCCATGAATGTTCTTTCATGCCTGACAATCCCCTTCAAAGTTCGCCAGCTGTTTTAGGTACACACAATTAAAGGAAGGCAAATAAATTAGTGGCATTAATTGAACTATAAGGATTTGTTTTATTTATTGTTTTGATTCTTTTTATTGTACTTAATATTGATTGCGGTTTAACACTGGTCTGAATATTGATTATGGTCTAAGTTGGAGAGGGACCATTGTCCAAGATTTTATGGTTTGGGGGGGGGGGTTATGGTGCCACTGCCCACCTGCCATGGTCCAGCAAAGGCTGTAAAGCCATGAATTCTAAGCTGAAATTCCATCAATAACCCAAAAAAAGTGGGGCACCTCTATCATTGTAAGGAAGGGGGGGGGGGGGGGGGGGGGAAGCAAAGCAAAGAAAAGAAAGGCAAGAGAATAACTTTTATTGGCTTAGGGGGTAGGGTGATCTTTACAGTTAAAAACTTGTGCAGAATTACAAAGGCAAAGCTATAGATTGGAGCCAATAAGGAGGAAAAGATAGTATGGGATAGTTGGAAAGCATTGCGGCTTGGTGGTCTGATGGCAGGGTTAGGGGAAGCTTAGGGGGCGCCCATTGTAGTTCAAAGCTGCATGTAATCATGTTCTGTGATTTTGAATATCTCATGCTGTATTGATGTGATCAAACTTTATGGATTTAAGGTCCATCTCTGGGTGATAATTAGTATGATAAATTTTAAAGAGAGAGTTTGGAGCAGACTTGTCAGCTAATTTTAGCCAACCAAAATTGAAATTGAAGTTTAGTAGTAAAACTAAAACATGGTCGAAAGCACGCTCGATGGCATTCGTAAATCATAGTTCTGGTCCGACAACTTATCTATTGGGCCCAGCCCAACGGCACCCGTACTATATTTCCATTCTGCACTGGCCTATGTTAGCTGCGCAACGTCGTTCTTCACGAGGATTTTGACTCGTTCTTCAAGTCAGCCGCCCACAACTTGAATCAATTCTCCGTCAGCACAAACACATAAATGAATTTATATAATAAATAATTTACCTTTTCTTCATAAATTACTTAAATTAAATGAATAAAAAACATAATTATTACTTCAATATTCTCAAAAAAAAAGAGAGAGAGTCCCAAATAGGTTGAAAAAGGCATCAATAATAGACTATTAATGGAATCCGATTCCAAAATCCGAACCACCCAAAGAAAATAGTAATAAATAAATTCATTTCTCCTGTTTTGAATTTTGAAGGTATTTTTTCGCTTTATTTTTTCTCCCATGTGTTTCGTCACCCTTAAACATTGACTCAAAAAACACTAATGTTTTTGTAGCAAAAAACAAGCGTTGGATCTAAACAAACATCGTCTCCTTTGTCTTTCTCTTTTTAGAAACTTTTCATTTCCTTTCCTTTCCTATACTTTCAACCGCCCCTTCCCACTCTTCACTTTGTCTTGTTTTCTTTCCTACATTTTCCTCCCATTTCCCGGAAAAATTTTCCGACCACCCTAGAATTTCTCAGGTAAGCAGCTTGTTTTTTTTTTTTTTGTCGTTTTCTTTTAACTAACGTTAACTGTTTAATATGCTATCCTCTATCTCTTGTCTTATTGTAATTTTTTTTCATAATTTCGATCCAAACTCTGTAGATCTGACGGCTGAGATGACAGGTATGAGATCTAACGGTAGTGTGATTGATTGATGTTATTGTTTTTTGTCCCTAGGTTTATTTTTCCTTCCCTCGTGCCGTACAAATGGAGACCAAAGAAGGTTTTGGCGAATTGATGGTTAAGTTTAACCATGGTTTGCTAATTTGCGCGTGGGGAACCTTACTCACCCTAGTCGCCTCCTCAGCTACGCTTCAAGCTCTTTCTTTTTCACCTCAAGTAAGGGTTGGTTTTTATTAGGTTTCTATTTTTTTTTTTGCTGATTGCTAACTTGCGCTGCTGGTGTGGGTGAAGCGTACAATGTGCGGAACTGAAATAGAAAACATAGATTCTGTTTTACGTAAAATTATGTTGAGTTCCGGGGATTTGATTCCTTGTCGGCCCACCAATATTTATATTAAATAAAAGCATTTGGGTAGGACCAGGCTCACAGTTCCTCAATTCCTTTTGGAGTGACGTACAGTGAGTTATTATATTATTTCTTCTTTTAAATTTTGTATAATTAGTAATTATTAATATATTTAAAATATAAATGGATAGAATAACTCTTAAATTTTAAATATTAAATATTAAATCTAAAAATTAAATTTATATTTTTATAAAATTCTAAACTTTAAACCTCAAAACCTAAACCCCAACCTTACACTCTAAAACAAAACTAATCCTATGGCTAGAAATGATTTGTAAGTCATAAAGGCTTTCATGAAAAATATATATATTAATCCTTATGTATTAAGGGTTTATTTACGTTTTACGTCCTATTTCTCTTTAAAACTTCACTTACTCTCTACTATTTGAAAAATACTCACTTAACCATAGAAGTTGAAAAATATATTAATCCTTATTTATTCAAGGTTTATTTATCGATTTACCTTTGAAAAATTCTTAGTAATTCAATTTGAGTTTAACTATTTATAATTACGTATGTGTGGCATGTTTAGATAATTATTATAATCAGTGGATCTCACTATATTAAATGTAACTACAACACTTCCATCACACACTCCAATTTTTAAGGAAAGAGGGGTATTAAAATATTTACGCGAATAATTACAAACAGTCATACTAGAATCCTACCTTATAGCTTTTCAAATATGTCCTATTTAAAAAGCTATTTTTATATAATAATATTATTTTAATTTTGAAACTTAAATTTTATTTTAAAAAATATATATAATTATATGTTATTTTACTAATCCAATTAATAATTAAAAAAAATTATTGACAAAAAATAATTTATCATCCATTTTGATATACTAAATGATTAACTAAATTACATAGTATTTATTATAAAATATTTATACTAATTTTAACTAATTGCATAATATTAATTATTAATTATTAATAATTGGGCAAAGGCCATTTGATTATAACAACAAGTATATGTTTAGTGTAAGAGAACAATCCAACAAATATGAAATTCTAGTGTAATTAAATAAAATTGTATAAAATATTTAATTTTTTTGTTAATTTTATTAATGATCGTGTTATCAAATATTTTGTTGGAATAATATATTATATATTAGATAAAAAATATTTTTTTTGTTGATTTTAAAGCTCCCAATTTCTTTTTAAAGTAACTAAAATCATTTTGACGCTAAAAACGATATCTTTTTACTAATGTTTTATTCGTGTATATAGAAATTGTTAACTTCATATTGAATTCAATTGCTTTATAGAATTAATTAAAAAATTAGTATTCAGTAGTTTTAATTTTCTAATCTACTATTTGTTATTGTATATTGAGAAGTATGCATCTTTCTGTTTGTGGAGTTTCATATTTCAATGTAGTAGATTCAATAATTTGTCATAAATTCATAATGCATGGAAGAAGAAACTTGGGTTGGGGTTTGCATGACCATGGATGAAAAGCTAATCCCCGTTTTAGTCATTTTACATGGCCCGAAAATGAACCCAAGAAACATGAGAGTATTTCGTTTTGTTGGTTTCAATATATTTTCATGGTGTAATTGTAAAGCATACGTGATAATTAGATTAGATTGTTGTAATAGTTTCAGAATCTGGTTGAGCTGTTGATGGTAACCCCAGAAGGTGAAAAGCAAGAAAGTGATTCGGGGAGACATAGATATGAAGCGGTAGTTGATGCTGAGGAAGATGGAGATGAAGACGAAGACATTGATAATGATGGACCAGGAGAAGGCGATGAAGAAGAAGACCCTTCTGATGGTGAAGATCATGGGAACAATTCTAATGACCAAAATGGCAACTCCAACAAGGGAATTGGTGGTGGAGAGGCTGATGGAGCTGGGGAAGAAGAGAATGGAGAGGAGGAAGAAGGTGAAAATGGGGATGATGAGCCAGAAGACGAGGATGAGGACGACGGTGATGGTGACGACAATGAAGGCAATGATGATGAGGAAGAAAAAGAAACTGTAGAAGATGAAGAGCCTGAAGACGAAGACGAAGATGAAGAAGAATCAATTCAGCCACCAAAGAAGAGGAAGAAGTAATCATTTACAGATTCTAAGACTTTTGTTGGGGGTTCAACTTCAATAATTCAAGCCTAAGTTTCTTAAGAATCAAGAACTGACCACAGTTTTTACCTAAACTTATAACATGTGGGACGAGTCACAAGAGTTAATGGCTTCTTATTTAGTTCATAAATGCTCTTTACAGAGAACTTTGAACCTTTATAATTTTGTGTTACTTTATTAGGAAAAAATGAAATCGCATTATGGCAATTAATTTTATTGAAATATTGCTAAATTTATATTTAATATGAAATCAAGGAATACTTGCCAGTAATTCATATAACATCTGATTAACAAGTTCTAATATTAAGAAAAAGAAAAGAAAATTATAGGACCACAACAAGATCAGTCTCTGCAGGAGATCATTGGCACCTTGTATGTTTGAACATTCACACCTAAAGACTATTCTTCTTCTATTGCCAATTTTGTTGTGAAGTAACTCTACTTTGATGCTTTCGGTTACAGGCAGTATTACTGCTGCTCGAGCTATGAACCAACCCGAAATTTAGAGTTATCACACCTATATATTCAGATTCTCAAGCAAGGCAGAGATTAAAGATTATGATTTCTGGACCAAGAAATATACGTAAAGCTATTCAAAGTACGACTTAGCTCCATGTCACATGAAGTTTTTCTCCACAATCTTTATCAACTCCTCCAGCTTTTCGATTATCTTCGGATTCATCAAATCTCTAGCTTCCCCTAAGAGAGTGCCTTCATGGCTGAAATTATAAGCATCCACCACAGCCCTCATCATGGTATGAAGCTTCTCCGGAGTCCTAAAATTTCATTACAACAAGTTAAATGAAGGAACAAACTTAATCGCAAAAGAGGATGACACAATTTAAACAATGTTTGGTTTAGGCAAATAGCAGGACACCAGAGTAACTATCAAATCCTTTCCTGGGATAACTACCGACCCAACCCATCATTTGCACCTGAAACCATAAAAAGCAAGACCTGGAAGGCTGGACGACTGACTTGGAAGATTAAGCCAATGCATATGCAAGCCTAATTCCTATATGGTACTAAATTCTGACAAAAATCAAGTCAGAGAAAAAAACATACGTGTAAAGGTTGTCCATATCGCTCCCTTCAAGTTCTTCTCCAGGTGTAAAGGCATCATTTAGGGCACACAGTCGCTCCTCAGGATCCTCAATAGTAAGAAGGTACTTCACAATCCTAATCTCTTTTGGAAGGAGCCTCTGTAGATTACCTCTAGCAGTCATATACAAGTGGTACAATATGTCTTTTACCTGCAATTGAGATGATAACTTGGTAAGACATTTTAAAGCAGCACTCCAAAACATAGGAATTTATCATAAAGTTAATTTTTTTTCTAAAACCATCGGCTGATGGTGCTTAAATTAGCAATCTTATTGAAAATTTTAATGCTTATCAAAAGGAACACATCAGTTGGCTTCCCCACAAATGACTATATGGTTGTACTTCCTAAAATTAGTTCCCCTCTTTACAGAATGCCAAAATGAATAATCCCTTTTCCCTTCATCCCCAAACTGGTAATCATTCCATTAATTTATAAGAATATCATCACAGGGTTCTTCTTGGTGCAGTCACCCTGAGTCATAAAACAAGAACACATCTAGTTGACCACCCATCATACGATTTATAGAGCAAGCAGAGGGTTTTCTCCTCCCTGAAGTCAGCAACAGTACCTCATCTTTTGTCATGTTAGATTCCTTGGCAGCTGACCATGCTTTAGTGATCATTAGCACCAATGCTGAGTCAAGTTGGTTTTTCTCAGCCAAACTATCAATTTTCCGGCAAGCAACATCTAGAGAAGGTGAATTGATGATATCTTGGAATTTCAACTCTGCTGCATTAATTGCCTCAACGTTTTCAGCAGCAGTATCATAAGCTTGTACAGCAGCCAAGCAAGTATTCCCAAGCTTTGCCAGAGCTGTCATGTATAAACAAATAAATGAAGGAATAAGCTCGGGAAGGCATATGGTTAACAAGTATATGAACTAAATGTTCTGATCTCAAGCCATGCAACTCACCACACAGCTTATTTTGTCAGGCATATAGTTTAAACTGGCACACGATACTAAACATTCATACAAATAATTATCAATATGGTTTTGATAATTAAATTATTCGATCATGCTGCCTTACCATTTTGTTCAGTTGGATTGTCATAATATGATTCTGCTACAGTATGGATATGCACGAAGAATTCTTTTGTAAAATCTTTACGACGTCTAGCAACAATTTCACTAATCTCAGATGGTGAACCCTTGATCACTTCAAGAAGTTCGTTGTGTCTTTGAACATCTTCATCAATCTGTATAACAAGAATCACCATGACATCAGCATGAACTTGAAAATAAGAACAGTATGCATCAGACATTCCTCAACTATTAAATATCCCAAAGCCATACGACTAACATGCCATCCAAAGGGTATAAGAAATTTGATTCCTAGGAACCTTCACTGCACATGGATCTGCTCAGCATGTCAGCATCATAAAAGCAGTTAGATTTCTCTCCCTTGCTTGTACTCTCTTTATAATCAATCTAGAATTAATCATGAGCAGCTAGACAATTCTCCAGATTCAATATCTCATACAAAAAACTGATATTGCTTTCAAAAGATTATTATTATAAATCAAATAACCCACCTCTTTCAATTTCCTTCCAAGTCGAAGAAGCTTATGCTTCATTCCAGGATCACCTTCAATATCAGCTCGTTCCTGACAACGCTGAAAGAAATGAGGTCGGATGTTGTTCCATTCCTTACTGAAAGCAAGCAATCTTCTCCAATCAGTCGGCGTAGGCTTGTCAACCAAGAAAACCTCAATTAACTTGTCACACACTCTGATCATTTTACCGCTATCCAACCCCTCAACACTACCTTCATCACCCTCATTTTCCCCATCTCTGGTCACCTCATCATTAATAGGCGAGGAACCAGCAGAATCTGAATCTGAAACCTTCGCTTCATCACAATTATTTGGCACCGCAGTTTTATCACCAACAACAGCAGCAAGAGAAAAGTGCTGCTGCCCGCTTACCCGATTAACACCCAATGCAGGATAACCTGCCATTCCATGAGAATTATCTGTTAAAGGCAAATGGCCTAAAAATAATATATGCATCTCTGCAAGCACCAAAGAAGTTCCTAACAAACAATGCTTTCCCAAATCATCATGCTAACAGAAGTTCCCAATTTTCTTACTTTAAACGAAAAGGACTTTAAAAACAAACAAAAATATATAGCTAATCATCATAGAATACTTCAGCTATAGCACTTAATTATTATTAATGTATTCAATTCCAGGTTGAACCATTATTTACGCAGGAGGGCAGCGCGGGAAAGAGAGATAAATACAGTGAATAAAACGCTAAATTAATAACCTTTAGTTGCAAATTATCAGGTTAAAAAGAGTAACTTACTTAAGAACTTTGAAGACAAGCAACGAATCCGAGATGAATTTGAACTTTTACAGGAAGGAAGTAAAGCTAAAGAAGATTCAAAATTTGTGGCTTTAGAATATTTTAATCTCACTGGAAATATAGAACAAGCTTGAAAACTTGCACAAGCCAATTCCATGGAAAGAAAAAGATTAAAATTTTAACTTTGTAAGTTTATAGCAGGAAGAAATTTACGAAGGTTTTTGGCAGGGGGTTCTAGAATAAGGTTTTAAAGACCGGCAAAGAAGTAATATTGTAAAGAGGTTGCAACCTGCAAGACGATGTCGTTTTGTTGGCTTAGTGGCAAAATGGTCTTTTACTGATCGAGTTTTTGAAAGCCTCAGGATTTAACAAAAACAAGAGCTTAAAGTTCGGGAAACTGGGTTCTGTTTTCCGCGGGGATTTTTGAAGAAATCCAAAGATATAGCCGATGCTTTCGCTAACGGTGATTTCACCCCAAGTGGCGCACTTTCAGTGGCCTTCCTTTTTCACTATTCAAAGTCCATCATTTCATTATTCGAATTCAAAAAACGAGTCCAGACCAAGAATCACCAAAAGCCCACCCCAATTTTCTTGTTTTTCTTCCAAAGATTCATGTTTTCTACCCGAATTCGATGATTTAACCAATATTTCAACTTACCATGAAGACCCAGATGCTGGTTTTAGGGATAGAACCCCACCGTCGGTTAGTCGAAGTGTCGGTTCTGATGAGCTGGCAGCTTTGCTTCAATCTTGTAGCAATGCCAGACAAGTTAGGAGAGTCCATGCGGTTGTTTTGAAGCGTTTAGGGAACCCAGTGACCTATGTTGAGAATAATTTGATAAGTTCGTATTTAAAATTTGGGAAACTAGTGGAAGCTCGAAAGGTGTTTGATAATATGGCTGAAAGAAATGTCGTCAGTTGGACGGCAATGATTAATGGGTACTCCAAATTGGGTTTTAATGATGAAGCTTTGAGGTTGTTTTGGGATTCGATATCATGTGGGGTTCAAGGGAACAGGAAGATGCTTGTTAGTTTGATGAATTTGTGTAGTAGGCGGGCGGATTTTGAGTTAGGCAGACAAATTCATGGGTGTATCCTGAAAGCGAATTGTAGGAACTTGATTGTGGATAGTGCTGTTACTTATTTTTATGCACAATGTGGGGAGTTGTCAAGGGCTTTTCAAGTCTTTCATGGGATGGCAGAGAAGGATGTGGTTTGTTGGACAGCTATGATAACTGCTTGCTCCCAACAAGGATACACGGAGGAGGCTTTCTCGTTGTTTTCGAGAATGCTAAGTGATGGTTTTTGGCCTAATGAGTTCACCGTTTGCAGTGTTTTAAAGGCTTGTGGAGAGCAAAAGGCATTGAGACCAGGTAGACAATTACATGGTGCCATAATAAAAATGATGTTCAAAAATGATGTTTTCGTAGGGTCTTCTCTTGTGGACATGTATGCAAAATGCGGGGAGATATTAGATGCTAGGATTGTGTTTAATGGGATGAGTAGAAGAAATACGGTTACCTGGACTTCTATTATAGCAGGGTATGCTAGGAAGGGGCTCGGTGAGGATGCCATTAGTCTTTTTCGAGTAATGAAGAGACGGAATATAATTGCTAATAACTTGACCATCGTAAGCATACTCAGGGCTTGTGGTTCAGTTGTGGATTTACTTATGGGCAAGGAAGTCCACGCACAAATAGTAAAAAAATCTATCCAAACGAATATGTACATAGGAAGCTCTCTAGTATGGTTCTATTGTAAATGTGGGGAGTACGATATTGCCTCCAAAGTCCTTCAACAGATGCCGCTGAGGGATGTTGTCTCGTGGACTGCCATGATTTCTGGCTGTGCAAGCTTAGGGCATGAGGCTGAGGCTCTTTATTTTTTGAAAGAAATGATGGAGGAAGGTGTAGAACCTAACTCTTTTACCTATTCTTCAGCTTTGAAAGCATGTGCTAAGCTTGGAGCTGTTACAAAAGGGAAGTTAATTCACTCCTTTGCAAATAAAACTCCTGCCTTTTCTAATGTGTTTGTGGGCAGTGCATTGATCCATATGTATGCGAAATGCGGTTTTGTATCAGAGGCTTCTCGTATTTTTGACAGCATGCCAGAAAGGAATTTGGTTTCGTGGAAGGCCATGATCATGGGTTATGCAAGAAACGGGCTATGTCGAGAAGCTTTGCAACTCATGTATCGGATGGAAGCAGAAGGTTTTGAGGTGGATGATTACATTCTCGCTACGGTTCTTAGTGCATGCGGAGATATTGAATTGGATGAAGATCCTTCATCGGAAATATTACTGGTGACCTAATTGTCTTAGTCAATTGCAACTCCATGCCTATGTATCATATATGCGATGGACAAGGAAAAATAACAGTTAAAAAAAGATCGCTATGCTGTTATCCAGTTACGCCATTGCCTGCCCCTATTGTATTAAGAAAGGTATGCCGGTGCTGTTTCTTTGGAGCTTCAAAAAATGTCACAAGCTTTTCTACCATGCTGTGCTGAGCACTGAATATCACTCCGGCAACAGGTACATATAGGTAGTCATGTTCTTTGTAAACACCATGTAAATCTAGTTCAGTCTCACAAACTTCAAAAAAAGAAAAAAAGGAAAGATGATGTCTTGCTTATCCTTATTGTCTGTGCTGCTCTTATTTTTCATGTTAAATAACTTTTCCCCTCGGCGAACCCTGTGCATCTTCCTTCGTTTTCGTATGATCAAGTATCTGTTCTCCTTCGTTTATAACATTACTGCATTGGAATACCTCTTCAAGGACCAACGTGAAGGAGTCTGCTTTTTCAAGTAATCGTCACATGCAATGCCTGGAAAACGGATAGGAACATGTCAAGCAGCCATTGCAGTCAACGTGTTTGAAAAGATATTTACAATCTACAGCTTCATATTGCTTGGTAAATCCAATCCAAAGAAGACGTGTTAATAACTTAAAACGTTTGCATGAGATGTGTCGTTGTCCTTCCTTGGAAGCTTCCCCAACATGAAAGCAGTAAAATACGCAACAACTCAAAATCAAAAGTTGTGCAGTAGTTTTCAACGAGTTGAATAACGATTATTGTATACTTTATTACAACAAGTTGTATGTATGGAAAATCCATTGATGAAGTGTTTTACATTTGATTTTTTATTAAAACATTTAATATATTAACAAATTCATATTTAGAATCCTACTACATTAAATAATTATTATTATGTTTACGCAATTGAATGAAGCGTAAATTATACCCACTGTCACTAAATTGTTAGTAAATTTATGTTTTGGTCACTCAACTTCAAAAATTTATAAAATGATTATTGAACTATTTGAAACTTTTCATTTAAGTCACTAAACTTTTCGAAAGTTCTTATTTAAGTTACTAGACTGTGAAATTTTTTTAAAGTTAGGTTAGTGAACTTCAAGCGTTGATTCGATGATTGGTATAATGGATCAATACCCATCAACAAGTAGAAGAACATGCTTTAGATCCAAGTAAATCTGACAACTAGTTTCTGATATTGAAGAAGAAAGTTGCTTGAAATTTGGTTGATCAAAATTGTTTCGTGAAAAAAGTTGAACGGCAAAAGAGAAAATTAAGGAGAGTTTTTTTTTTTTAATTATGCAGGCAATGTAAATAAAGAAAGTTATGTAGTAGCCATTTTAACAACCTAGTGATTTAAATGAAAACTTTTGAATAGTTCAATATCTTTTTATAAATTTTTAAAGTTTAGTAATCAAAATATAAATTTACTAATATATACTGATGCTTTAGCTGGTTTGTTGAAAGACTACTAACTTGTAATTAAAGTTTTTTTATCTTGTTACAAAAAAAATATACAAGTGATTTTAATCTAGCAATGACACACTTCCCTTGTTAACAAAATAAAATCCCAAAAATAATTGATATAACCAAAACAATTATAAAAGGAATGTTTTTTTTTTTACTTCATGAATGTTTTTCATCAAAGAAGAAAATTGGGGTCGATCCATAAAAATGGAAACAATAAGGGATGATTTGGAAAGAAATAAAAAGTACTGGGTGTCCAAAATAAAGAAATAGGATAAGGGGGTCCTTAAGTCTAAAAAGACAAAAAAAAGATAGGCCCACGGATTTCCCGCTTGTCCCGACCGCCCGCCTCTGCTTCCGAAAATCATCCACCCCTCCATTAATTTACGATTCTTTCATTTTCAATTTTCAATTATAAGTTTCCTTTCAAAACATTAATACACAAAATTTGTAACTCCAAAGTTGATATATATTAACTTAAATCTTTCTTTTTTGGTTCTGTTACTCTCTCCAGATCTTTTTTCTTTTCTTTTATATTCACTGTTTTTTCTTCAGTCTCTCTGGATCTGTAAGCTCTCTCTCTCTCTTATTTTCAGTTTTCATACTTCCCGTTATGATTAACTTGCAAAATCCAATCGATAATTTTTCAGGGTGTATTATTATTTTTTCATTGTTTGGAGATTAAGTAGTATGGTAATTAAATGAAAACTTGATCAAGTGTTAAGGACTTAAAGATTTAATCTTTTTTGTTATTTAATTTTGGTCACAGATTCATTTCTCTGCTATTTTTTTTTTTGACTTTCATTGTTCATAATATTACTACTTCTTACATCATGGAGGATTTAGGTTGACCGGTTCGTTTGACTAGGAATGGTCGAAAACTAAAGCTTCAGGGCTTGACTTGCCGGATCACATCTAGTGCTTTGATACAATTTCTTATTATGGATTTCATCTAGTGTTTTGGTTTAATATACTGGATTATGTTTATATTTCTGAAAATCAATGAATAAGAGCCTATATACCCAAATTTGGATACAGATTATTTTGTTCCCTTTTTTGTTATATTTTTCCTGTTTGTTCTAATTATTGATTGTGAAACTGTTTAAATAACTAAAGAGTGAAAATTGGAGATCCTATTGTTTGTTACGCAGTTTTGAAATGGATGTCTACTTTCAACTATGACTCTGTTTATGAAAGTATAAAAGTTTATATTCATTTTTCAGCCGTAATGGAATTGGTCTTCTGTTGAATTTGTCTATATGTAATGTCCTTGCAGGTACCTGGGAAGAGATCCTTGATGAAAAAGTTAAAGGGCCATGTTTTCACAAGTTGAATGACTATTTATTTTTTTCTGACATTAGGGAAGAGGGTAAATCCAGTTACAAAAATATAACAGATCCTCCCATGGATGAAAAATCAGAGGGACAGACTGATGGTATTCACAAAGAAGATCAGGGAAAACCTGTGGAGGTGGAGGAGATGCAAAGTCTGAACATCAGCAAGGACGATGTTAATAAGTTAGAGGAGGGAAATAAAGAAGACAAAGATGGCAAACATGTTGAACAAGGTGACAGGATGAATAAGGATGGGGATTTGGATTCCAAAGCTCAAGAAGAAGTGAACGAAACTACAAAAGAAGATCTTGCTGAGGAGGAACAAGAACCGGTCTTCGATGGAACAGAGATTCCTGGGATGCAGGCTAACCGGAGTTCATCAACTCGTTCCTTGGATCCTGATCCAGAGGAAGAGGGGTCTGTGTGGCCTGAGAAAGCAGTGGCACTTAAGAATTTTGTTAAGGAAAAGGGCGCTGCAGTGACCAGTGTCCTGCGTCGGCTTTCTCTAAAAAGAGATGGAGTTGAACAGGCTAATGTTGATGTAGATAAGGAGACTTCAGATTCTGCTAAACTTGGGGAGCAAGCTGCAATATCTCCAAGGACTGCTGAAAGATCTGCTTGGAATCCCTTAAACTACATTAAGGTGTCACGTGATACTGATTCAGAAAGCAAAGCCGAGCAGGGGAAGAATATCATTGAAGAATCACTTCTACCTATTGCCACAAAAGGAAAAATTATATTGTATACAAGGTTAGGATGCCGAGATTGTAGAGAAGCTAGGTTATTTCTGCAAAGAAAAAGGCTTAGTTATGTTGAGATCAACATTGATGTATACCGCAGTAGAAAGTTGGAGATAGAGAAGGTCTCTGGATCTTGTGCCGTTCCTAAGGTCTTCTTTAATGAAGTATTGATTGGGGGCTTGAGTGAACTAAAAGGCTTAGATGAGTCTGGCAAGCTTGATGAGAAGATTGATTTTGTTATTTCTGAAGCACCGTCGCCTGAAGCACCTTTACCACCTCTTCCTGGTGAAGATGATGTGTCCAATAATGGACCTGTTGATGAACTAGCTGTAATTGTTCAAAAAATGAAAGCAACTATCGTTTTTAAGGATCGGTTATACAAGATGCGCAGGTTCACTAATTGTTTTCTAGGTTCTGAAGCAGTAGATTTTCTATCTGAAGATCAGTACCTGGAAAGGGAAGAGGTTAGTTTGGATTTTTATTATGTTTTTCAAGATTGGTATTGTGAATTTTTTATGATACTTATATAATTCAGTCTTTGTCAACTGTTAGTATTATTGTTTTTCTCCATATGGGGTTATGACCAAACTTTCCTGAATCAGATCACTCTTTCACTTGCTTCCTATGGCAAATGCAAAGTTAAAAATGATATCTTCTCATGATAGTAGATGGTTTTCAGTTTAATCCTTGCATATTAAAAAATACTCTAGAGCGTACCTTTCACTGATATTATTCCATCTGATTAAAAGAAGCAACAGTGGACTTGATAGTTTCCATGCTAAGCAGGCATATTGCGGATGCCAATTTTATCTTTAGCATTAATTCTTATGATACCGCATTATAACAGTTTTCTGAAAGTAGAAATAATATATATTTTGCTATTTTTAACTTGTCTCTTTTTTCTTTATTCTCTTGTTGTTCTGTTTTAAATGGGTGGTTTTGAGATATTTTATCTGTTGTGTGATTTTCGGCTTTTCACTGGTAAAATCATAGTACCACTGCTTTTGAGTTAGAATTTGTGGTTTTGTGTGCTCTGTTTATACATGTTTAGATGCGGTTATGTATTTTTTTTTGCTCTTGCATTGTGGTACAGGCTGTTGAATTCGGGCAAAAGCTTGCCAGTGAGCTCTTTTTCCGACATGTTCTTGAGTGAGTCCAACCTTCCCAGTTTATTTTGTTTTTGTGACCCTGTAATCTGCAGTAGAAAATCCTTATTTGTTTCTGTGATGCTTTATAATAGTGAGAATCTTTTTGAGGATGGTGACCACTTGTATCGGTTCTTGGACCATGATCCTACTGTGTCATCTCAATGTCACAACATTCCAAGGGGAATAATTGAACTGAAGCCAAAGCCCATTGCTGAAATTGCATCAAGGCTGAGATTTTTGTCGTATGCTATTTTTGAAGCCTATGCATCAGAAGATGGAAGACATGTTGATTACCGAAGTTTTCATGGAAGTGAGGAATTTGCAAGGTTTGATGCTTCTTAGTGTATGATATTGCTCACTCTAGTAACTTCAAAATTTTATGCATTTCTTTCAAATGCTCAAGTCTCCATTGTGAATGGAAAAAAAAATTTAGGTACTTAAGAATAGTTCAAGAACTCCAAAGAGTAAAAGTTCAGGACATGCCAAGGGAGGAGAAGCTCGCTTTCTTCATAAATTTGTACAATATGATGGCTATCCATGCAATACTAGTGTGGGGTCATCCTGCTGGTCCATTGGAACGAAGGAAGCTGTTTGGAGACTTCAAGTATGTTGTTGGTGGGTGCACATATTCGCTTTCATCCATTCACAATGGCATTTTAAGGGGAAATCAAAGGCCACCATACAATCTTTTGAAACCATTTGGCGTAAAAGATAAACGATCACGGGTAAGACCATGGATAAAATTGATGCTTAATGGTTCATGATGATTCTAGCCACTGTTTTGGTGGCTAGCATTTCTCTGTGCTCAGCTTATTACGTGGTTTACTGTTTTGTACATATTATTTGTTGGTGAAACTATGGAAATTAATATAACCTTCAGAATTCTTTGCTCATTCCTAGAATTTGGTGTCCTTTTACTTTTTGCCATTGTTTCAGAAGGATGACCCAAAGGTTGTGCATATGAAATGACCTCCCAATGCCCTACTGGGTTGTTGTTTAGATTGACTTCACCATGCAGTTTTCTGCTGGGTAGTTAATCATGTTGACTTTAGGCTTGTAAGGGTGTAGCCTGAATAAGTTCTGTTACAACATTTCATTATGGTACCCGAAAGAGAATTTCATCCTCAATAGTTGAATGCCTCGTGTGGAAATCCAACCTATCTCATTCTGTGTTTTGTGTTTTTTCAGGTGGCTCTACCCTATCCTGAGCCTCTAATTCACTTTGCCCTGGTTTGCGGTACCCGGTCAGGGCCTGCTCTTCGATGCTACTCTCCCGGGAACATTGATAAAGAGCTGATGGATGCAGCACGGGATTTCTTAAGAGCTGGTGGCCTTATTGTTGATTTGAGTGGCAAGGTTGCATATGCTAGTAAGATCCTCAAATGGTAAGTTAATTTCAAGCACGTTCTTGGTGCACAAATTCATATTTCTTCCTAGAGACCTTTATTTTATGTTCAGGAGACAAAATAAGTTTTTAAAATTTTCACTAGACACATGCGTTGCACGCTAACAGGCATATGCACAGCCACACTAACACACACATGCATGCACTCCAAAACTCATTGGCTCATTGTCATAGGCACAAGGGAATTTAAAGAAACTACTGTTTTCATTTCAGCTTATATAATCTAATCATACAGAAATTCTTAGTGGTAGAATTATGAAAGTTTGGGTTGCCTAAGTTGGATTCAGAAGCTATAGAAATGCAGGAAAACCATCTATGGCACTTCAAGCGATGATTAGTGTAAATTACAGCACTAACAATGCTTAATTTTCTAGTCGCCTGTTGCACACTTCTGTATGTTGTAATAATAATAATAATAATGATGATGATGATGATGATGATGATGATGATGCTTTAATTATAATGCTTCGTTTAAAAAGAAAATGAAAAAGGGAGTTACAAGAGAAATATAGGGATGACAATTAGAAGTTACTGCATTTTTTTATCTTTTATTTAGAAAGAGAGAGATGCCAGAAAAGTGACTGGTTGATAAGATTTAATTGAAATATGACCTAAATGACACCAATGTTATTGTCTTATTTAACTTTTTGGTAAATTCAAAATTGAGTTGGTAATAGTGGGTAGCAGTTAGAACGTCCCATTATATATAAATATAGTTCACTTTAAAGATAATGCAAGATTAAACCTTTGCACCAAACACTAAGCTGTAGTAAATTGATATATCTTCGAATTAGAAAAAGATGGATGATGGCAGGCAAATGCATGACCTTGGTTAACCAGAGATTTACTAATTTAGTAAGATTGATTCTCATATCCTTTTTTTTTCTGGAAAAAATAACTTAATGTTGCTTGCTAATAATCCACAAATAGGTATAGTGTTGATTTTGGGAAGAATGAGGTAGAGGTATTGAAACATGCCTCAAATTACTTGGAGCCAACTGACTCAGAAGCTTTGCTGGAGATTATTGCTGATGCTCAGTTGAAGGTGATATACCAGCCATATGATTGGAGATTAAACTGCTAGGGTTTGCTTACTTTTTCCTACTCTCACTTGACATATTCCCCTGATTTACTTGATTTTAATGAGGGAAATATCTATTACTATGTCCTTGGAACTTGAATATACATGCAGCTTTATGTCAGTTAGGTTTACAGTTTTAATCAAATAAAATACCAAAATGGCTTAAAGGTTATTTTTTTGGTCTCGTTGAATATAAGAATTTCAATGTGATTACTTTTACCTATTCTTTTTGGGTCCTCTTACATATATTTTGACATGGATATGTTGGTTATGAGATTTATAATAAGTTTCTCCAAAAGGTAATTGTTTAATCTTTTGTTTTATCAACACCCTTAAATCTTTAGTTAATTGCCTGAACAAGGGCCCGAATAGCTAAGGTTATAAAAAATGAGTTAATTTAATATTTCTATTTTTATTTGCTTATCAAGCTAAATAAATGAATATGAACAATATTTAAGACTTGTTTATTAAATTAATCAAACATAAACAAAATTTATTCAGTTCATTTATATTTGTTTAAAGCTTATTTAATAAATAATTTTAAAGTTTTTTTTAAACTTGTTAATTATTTGATTATCAGATATTAATAAAATTATTATTTGTGTGCTAATTTAATTTATTTGTAATATTATTATTAATATTATATTTGATTATTGTATATAAAAATAAGATATATATTTATTGTTTATTATTCATTAATATTGTTCTTGAATATGTTTATGAATATGTTTGTTTAACTTAAATGAACAAACATGAGCATATATAATTTTAAATAAATGAAGACAAACTAAAATTTTTTAACAAACACGAATCAAGTACAAATAATTTTAAAAATAAACAAAGAACATAAATAAAAATTCATTTCTTCAAGCTCGATTCTTTTAAAACCCTATCGATGAAACCTATTTTTATCTCACTAATGAATCAATTTTTTCTTTTCTTTCTCTTAAAACCAATTCCAAATTAATGTTCTCTTACCAATCAATACTTAATATATATAAATTCTAAACTTACAAATAAGGTTATTTTACCAAATGATTTCAAAAAAAATTGTTATTTATGTAATGATCTTGATTAAAAAACAATCACCTAAATAACTTGAAATGAACAATAAAATTGAATTTGCAGACTTTAATGGCCGATATCAAACTTTTTTCTGACACAATCATTGTTTGATAATTGTGTGAGGGCTTTAAAAAATAATTTTTTGGGTTTGGAGACTTTAATGGTCGGCACTATAATATTTTTTTCAACTCATATCATACTGATATATATTTATACAAGTATTTGAAAAAACTTTTTTTGAGTGTTAGGGATTTAATGATCGACACCAATTTTATTGGATATAAATATTTTTGGGGTTTGGAGTGATAGATGATCGACACCAATTTTATCAGATATCCACAAATTAAAAAATATATAATTTAAATTAAGAAAAGATATATTTAAAGAATAAATATGACCAAAAGCTTATGGCCCAAAACCGGACGACTGACACACAAAACTGATGCCGGCTATTACATGGCCTGTGTTAGATTAGAGCCGATCATTACATGGCCATAGACTTCCACGACCCAGTTCTCAATGCTGAGAAGTCTCATCACCCATCACCATCACCATCACATTTTTCTTTTTTCTTTATTTAATTAAAATCAATTAATTTAAAATTAAATTAAATTTATTACTTTAAATTTATTCTTTAATTATTTCATCTTTTAATTAATTTCTATTTTAAAAAAAATTAAATTTATTGCTTTAAATTAATTTATTATTCTTTAAATATGTAATTTTTTTAATTAAATTCTTTTTTTAAATTTAATTTATTGCTTTAAATTGATTTCTTTTTTAAATATGTCTTTTTTAAATTTAGATTATATTTTTTAAAATTTTAATTTATTGTTTTAAATTGATTTATTATTCTTTAAATATGTTTTTTAATTAAATTCTATTTTTAAATTTATTTTATTGCTTTAAATTGATTTATTCTTTAAACATGTTTTTTTTAATTTAAATATATATTTTTAATTTTTGGGTATATGATAAAGTTAGTAACGACCTTTTATCACTTAAAACCCCAATTTTTTTTTATATGATAAAGTTAGTGCTGCCCATTAGTGTGTCAGCACAAAAAAACTATTTTTTCATTTAAAAAATTGGTACCGACCATTATATCCCCAGCATCCAAAGTTTTGTTTTTCAAATACTTGTATAAATGTATATTAGTATGATACGGGTTGAAAAAATATACTATGGTGCCAGCCATTAAGGTCTCCAAACCCAAAAAATTATTTTTTAAGCCCTCACATACTTATCAAGTAATGATTGTATCAGAAAAAAATCTGATGCCGGCCATTAAGGTCCCCAAACCCAATTTTACTGTTCAGTTCAGGTTATTTAGGTGATTGTTTTTGAACCAAAACTATTTACGTAAATAACAAATTTTTTGGATTATTTGGATAAAATAACCTACAAATAATGAAGAACATCTCAGTTATAGTAATGCATAGGGGAGAGTATTCGATTGAGTTGAGTCGAATCGAATAAAAAAATTTTGAGTTAGTCGAGTTGATGAATCTTATTTTAACAACCGAACTCAATTTGAATTTTTTTTGAATCGAATAGAATCAAGTAAAAAAAATTCGAGTCAAATTGAGTCGAGTTAACGAATCCTTTTATTTATATTCAATGTTGCGTTTACATGAACTAATTGTTCAACTAAGAAACGAAGTACAAGATTATTTAACTACATAAACAATATAATGGTTTTGCCTTTTAACTTATTGAGTAAACATTTATTAAAACGATGTAGTTTTGACTTTTAACTTTAGAAAAGATAAACATTTATCAAAACGACGTAGTTTTGTCTTTTCCTATTCGGATGACTCGAATTGTGTAATTCATATTCGAATTAAACCGAAAAAATTAATTTTTTATTCAAATTGATTCGAATAATTTGATTAACTCAAATAACTTGAACTATTTAATTTAAAATTTAAATTACTTTTCAAAATTTTCAAATCGAATATGATTTTGAAGGCGTAAATAGTGAATTACAGTTCAAGAATTGGTTTAAGAGGTAACTTTTTCATCTCAGCCCGCACTGCATATTGGTAAAACCCGGATTCAATGAAGAATGGTCTATTTTCAGTTTTGGTACCTAAAAATGCTTAAATTTTAATTTTTTTTGCATAACTTAATACTTCAATTTTTATAATCTATAATTAGTTTAAATACTTCATTCTGTTTAAGGTGTTGACATACACCTGTCCGAAACACACAACGGTTTACTTATTTTTTGACATTATATAATAATGGTCTAATTTTGTTTTCACCCTTATATTTATGTTAAAATTTGAAATTTAATTTCTATGCTTTAATTTTTTTTTACATAATTTGATACCTCAATTTTTATAATATTATTGTTGGTCTAAATATGTTATTCTAATTAAAATGTTGATGGACCTTTTACCTTTTTTTTTAGATTATATAACAATAGTTAATTTTCAATTTTAGTCCCTATACTTTGTTCAAATTTGAAATTTAATTTTTATACTTTAATTTTTGACAAAATAGTACTCTTAACTTTTTTTAATGTCATTTGTTAGCCTAAATATCTTATTATGATTAAAAAATTGATACAAAATTTTAAGAACCGCCAGCATTGTTAAAATTATCTGTTAATTTCAAGTATTAGAATGTCATTTTTTTGTAACGTAACTACTAAGTGATTTTTTTTTTTTGTGATTTCAATATATCACACTATCAAATTTAATAGAAAAATTTTGACGATGTTGAAACTTACTCTCAATTTTTAAATCCAAACAATAAAAATTCCTTAAAATAAAAATATTAAGATTAAATTTTAAATGTAAAAAGAGCATAACGAATTGAAACATATTTTACTTTGTAAAAAAATAAAATTATTATTATTTTTAGTTAAACCAATTCATTCACCGAAGAAACACTACATCAAGAAAAGAAGCACAATAGCGTGCATGACAAACTCGTAAAAGGAGACACAAAAAACCATAGAGATAATTAATAAAAGGTTAAATAAGCTATAGGTTATTATTGCACTCTTAAAAAATTTAGAATTTAATTTTTATATTTTATTTTTAAGAATTTAATTTTTCTACTTTTTAAATATTAAATTTTAAGTCCCACTATTAAAATTGTTAAATTTATAGGTATGATATTTTAAAATAAAAAAAATACTCACTTGGTATTAATGTAATTAAAAAATAATATTGTAATAAATCTGAATTTAATAAAATAATTTTAACAATATTAACAATTGAACTTAAACTTTAAAATCTAAAAAATAAAAAGATTAAATTTCTAAAATTAAAAATACGTAAATTAAATTCTATATTTACAAAGAATACGAAATATTTTAACCCTAATAAAAACATCCATAGAAGGGGTCTAATTTCATTCCATCTACCATTTAGTTATTAATATTTACCCCAAAAAATAACTAATAATAAATTAAATCACAAACATGGTTAAATTGATAAATTGAGTTAACACTGTCTACTTTTTTTTTTAGAAAAATAAAGCAAATTAATCCATTATATTAATGTCATATTGTTCTGGCCATCTTCGATCAAGTCATAATGAATAAGAGAAAAGACAAGACAAGATGGTTGCGGAAAACTATAGAAACCTATCTCCTAACCAAAAACTTGCTTAACCAATGCACCTGCAATTCTATTACCTTTCATGTTAACGTGTTAAACCTTAATTTCTTATTGTTTATGAATTAGCATTTTCACATCACGAGCCACGGCAAGTAGACAGATATCAAAAATAAATTTATATATTAATTAGATGACCTCCAAACTGTCCATTTCAAGATTTTTTTTTACTTCCAGTTGCCAATTAACATACTATTAACATATAATCAAATTAATATTTAATTGACATTTTAAATAAAATATTTTAGTTTTTTTATGTTAAATTCTTTGAAAATTGTAACTTTTCAATTGGATTAAAAAAATAATCAATTGAATCAATTTCTAATAACTTTCTATCTCATTCTTATAATATTTTGATTATATCTCTACTAAATAATGCTTATTTTTTTTTATAAAATACAATTTAATTTATTAATGTAGGTGCTTTTTTTTTCACTCTTATGTATATATTGATGGGAATATCAAAGCCATACACTTACATATACATGATGGTTAAATTTTTAATATTTTATAAATTAGATTGGTAATCGAATTGATTAAACCAATTATTTTTCGGTTCGATCAATTTAATCGATTCGATTAAAAAGTTAAATTTTTCAATATTTTTTTGATTCAATCGGTTTTTTAATTGATTCAATCAATTTGTACCGATTCATGATCTAATCGATTCAAAATCACTTTTCGAATCAATCTTCGGATTGATTCTCAATCCAACCGATCCAATTCGATTCAAATAACATCGGTTAAACTTTAACCTTAGACTAAAACTAATGAAGGGCGAACTGTTTTGACTTTTGAAAGGTTGCTTTTAAAGTTATGAATAAAAAGAATGGAATAAAAGATGTGATTTTTATGGTGAAAGAGTTTTTAAAATTAAATTCAATGAATGTGAGTGTGGAAAGGTGGGGGAAGGAATAAGAGGAGAAAATTAAGAATAGGCTGTGTGTTTGGCATATAAAAACTGCAGTGTGCGATGGATAGTAAAGCATTCATTTAAACATGTGTTTCAAAAGTGGAATTTCAGGCCTACTGAGGAAGCTCTTGCAGGTGGCGGCCAGACAGTCAACTGCCGCTTCTTTACTTAACCTTTTCATATTGCCACCCCAACTTAAACTCCAATCTACAATAGGTAAATATTTTTATTTTTATTTTTTTATATACTTTAAATTAATAAGTGAATGTTGGGATTAGTCTTTTTCATTACATTATATTTGAAATACGTAAATTCATAAATGAATATTGGGATTAGTCTTTTTCATTACATTATATTAATTTGAAGTACGTAAACTAATAAATGAATATTGGGATTAGTCTTTTTCATTACATTTTTTTTGGTAAAGGTGTTAATAAGTAGAGTATGATATTAATATATTTTGTATTTTTTTAATCTAGTTTTATCTGAAATACGAGTTTAAATTTTTGCTCGAACTCATCTATATTTATAAATTATTAATTTATATTTATTTTAAGCTCATCTACATTATTTAATAATTTTATTTTCATTTATATAGTACTATGTATTCTTATAGATTTAAATTTTATGTGTTATTTACATAATATATAAAAACAATGTACTATATTATATTATAAATTTAGAAAAGTTGATTGGGTCGAGATATTGAATGTTTAAATCCGATTGCGGCATTTTAATTGTATAGTACCTAAGTTGGAGAATCGGGCAAGGCAAAGCAAAGGTTTTTCGGTCTCATGAGAGTGAGAGAGAGATATACAAAATTCCACACTGACACTGATGGAAGGTATAGTCTAAGTTAAAGGACAATCCAGGATGATAAGCTTATAAACTCTACATTCGTGTCTTGTTTTTCACCACAAGCTGTTAATCTCCATTGATGGTTGAAATGAGGTTATTATATATATATATAATACCAAAAATTTATGAAAGGTGAGATGCTTGTTTTCCATGTATGGTGTTTTTCAATTTCCATGCAAAACCTTAAATCCCACTGAAACCAATTCCCAATGTGTCTTTGAACGCATAAATCCAAAGTCAGCATCGTAATGGAAAATTTGGTCACAGTTCAGCTGCCCCACGACTCCTTTTTAAGCAGCCACCGGCTGCCTCACCACTCAGCAGCTGACGGAGTCATGGTGCCTAAAAAAAAAAAAGTGACCTAGTTTGTTCCAAGTGGCTGAATCAACTTTCTTGTTAAATTAGTAGACTCAATTAAACATGCATGTAGTCTTGCAATTGACTTTTTCTGGAAAAATAGTTGATGCCTCTTTAAATAATGGGACATTACAAATCGTGGTAAGTTCAAGGAATCATCCAGGGCAGAAGTTTTTGCATTGGAAAAGCATGCTGTAGTGTGGAAATTTAATGTTGGGTTATGAACAGGGGCTGGCAGGTGCTGATTTTTAAAATGAATTTTTTTTATTTAGATTCTTTTAAAATTTATAAAATTTAAATTAATAAAAGTAAAATCATATTTTACGGCTTTAAAAATGATAAAAATTTAGTTTAATATCTTAAAAATTATAAATATAATAAATATTAAAATGATAAAAATACATTTTTATTATCGTAAAAATATACAATTTAATTTTGACCTCTTAAAAAAAAATTCTCATTTCACCCCTTATTATGAATATGGAATATAATCTTTTAAATAAGATATAAAAAAAGGAATAATTTAAATTATGATCATTTTAAAATATTTAATTTTTAGATACCTAAAAAATAATACCACATCATCAAATTTTAAAAGATATAAATGGTATTATACACTCATCATATTTCCTCTAAATTAATTAAACTTCAATTAAATTGCATAGAAATAAATAAAATTTTGAGAAAAAAAACAAATACGTTAGAACTATAGCTGAAAAAAAACATAAGAAAAAAATATGAAAACCCTGAAATAAATAATTAAAGATTAAAAGAAGAGATAAAAGAAAAAATTGAAAAAAAAATAAAATCAACAATTAAAAATTAAATAAAAACCTTAAAAAACATTAATAGAACATTGAAAAATGATAGCCACCACTGATTGTACTATCAAATTTTGTTATTTGATTAAAAATTAAAAAATGAAATAGAAAAGAATTTAAAATGGAAAAAGAAAGTATTGACTGCCTAGAAACTAAAAGAAATTGGTTGCACAAAAATAAAACAAATAATTTTAGAAAAAAAACTAAAAATAATTAAACAATTGTAAAAGAAAAAAAGATGTTTATTTATTATTTTAAGTAATTTAAATTAGAGTTAAATTAAGTTATTGGATATAGAATTTTAGGAAGATACTAATATAAGTTATAGCCTAGAAAATTATTGGTATACAACATCATCTCTCGAGTTTTAGACAACATAAGTGGAAAATAGTATCTTCATGCAGTCAAATGGGTGGTGGCGTGAGCAGATTGTTCACATTATGTTTTGTTTGTTTCCAGGAACCTCCACAGAAAATTCTGTAGCACATCCACAAATAGTGATGGTCCCCCATTGTTCATTCTTCTCAGTCAGTCACGATGTTTAAGTATATATAGCCATTGTAAATCCCATTAAACAATATCCCATAATCAAAAGCCCTTCACCCCAAATCTAAAACACACACTCACAATGCATTATTCTCAGTCCTTGTCCCGGGTTTGCATGCCTCATGCAGTGTTATTACAGCCTAAAGAAAGTTGGAGAAGGTTATTAACTATATTAATCAAATGTTTCTTATATACTATCATCTATTTCAGTTCTTTTGCTTCTGAATGACACTTTTCTTTTCCGTGTAATTTATAGTTCAAAATCAAATGATGGAACCATAGTTGGTAAGTATTTATTTATTTTTTTCCTTCAAAATTTTGATGGATATGTTCTCGGTTAAGATTGGAGGATGTTCTCGTACTCGAAGTTATGCACTAATTAGCAAGTATGAATTCCATGTCATTATTGTAGGTGATTGCACGAAGGTCCCACGAAATTCGAACTTGGAGAAACTACGTACTGGATATCTTTTTCCTGAGGTGGGATCATGGCCATGGGTGCATCTCAATTTATGTTACCATGTTTATTTTCTCATATGCTAACGTCTGCATGAAATGCAGAAGTTGCAGTAATATCAAATATGACTTGATGAAATCTCTAAAATTCTTCTTTAGACTCTTCCATAGCCTTACCTCTGGGTATTTCCCTTATTTAGATATCCAGGCATGAATCTGAACACTTGCGGAAGAACCCGGATGCAAGCTTAATAAGACTTGGAATTGGCGATACAACACAGCCTATACCAGACACCATAACACTAGCAATGGCTGAGGTACTAACCAATTAGCCTTGCTGCACTTAAAAGTACTTCTCCATTTCTTCATGTTTTCAAACTTTTTCTTTTCCTGGTTTATGAAATTGCAGCAAGTTCGTGGCCTATCAACGATTCAAGGTTATAGAGGATATGGAGCTGAACAAGGCAACATGGTAATTATGTCATTTTTTTTCTTTTTCTTTTCCCATATAGCTAAGCTTAGTGTGGAAAGATCTTCCTTTCTTTTTTGCAGGAATTAAGGAAGGCAATTGCAGGAAAATTTACCAGGATATGGGAATTAAAGCTAATGAGATTTTCGTATCGGACGGTGCACAATGCGACATTTCTCGCCTTCAGGTACCAACCATTTCATACTCATTGTATCAGTCTATCATCTGAATACAACTGATTAGCCACTCCATTTGCAGATGCTTCTAGGATCCAATGTTACAGTGGCTGTGCAGGACCCATCTTTCCCTGTAAGTTTATCAAGTCTTTCATTTAACCTTATTTTACTTGGACCCTCTTTTCCACCACTTTGATGGGCCAAAATTTTTGGGGACAGGCTTATATTGATTCAAGTGTCGTGGTTGGTCAAGCTGGTGAGTTAGAAGAGGAAACAGGCAAGTATGGGAAAATTACCTATATGAACTGCGGGCCTGAGAATGATTTCTTCCCTGATCTATCAACAACCCCAAGGACAGATATCATTTTCCTTTGTTCACCAAACAATCCCACGGGCCACGCTGCATCAGGGCAGCAACTAAAGCAACTCGTAGAGTTCGCAAAGGCCAATGGGTCGATCATAGTTCATGACTCTGCCTATGCTGCTTATATCAGAGATGGAAGCCCGAGGTCCATCTTTGCAATTCCTGGAGCCAAAGAGGTAGGTTGGTCAGTTTTTCGTTTATCACCTAGATTTACTGCAATTTTTAACGTGAAGAAAGGTTGTCATTGCAGGTTGCCATTGAAATTTCATCCTTCTCCAAATTTGCTGGTTTTACAGGCGTCCGACTTGGCTGGACGGTGGTCCCTGAGGAGCTCTTGTACTCCAACGGCTTCCCTGTTATAAAGGATTTCAACCGCATTGTTTGCACTTGCTTTAATGGCGCATCAAATATTGCGCAGGCTGGAGGCCTTGCATGCCTTTCAACAGATGGTTATCAGGTACATAATTGGACACTATGTTACTTAGATATCAAATAAAGTTATATATTTAAATTTTATATACTAGTCTATATATTTTGCTGTTACCATGGTTGCAGGACCTATGCAAGGTGATTGACTACTACATGGAGAATGCGAAAATACTGGTAGATGGATTTACATCACTTGGATGGAAGGTTTATGGTGGGAAGAATGCACCCTATATATGGGTACACTTTCCTGGAATGAGTTCCTGGAATGTATTCGCTGAAATTCTGAAGAAAACTAACATAGTGACAATTCCAGGGAGGGGATTTGGACCTGCAGGCGAAGAGTATATTAGAGTCAGTGCATTTGGTCGAAGACAAAATATTTTAGAAGCTTTAAGGCGGCTCAATTCTTTTCTATAAATGATAAATCAAATATAAATTATAAGCAAGGGAACATATATATATTAATTTTCCTTTTACTTGTCCTAATATATATATTATATGGTAGCTACCAAAAGAGTTGACTTTTCTATTTACAATTATCTTTTGTTGATGAAACAATAAATTAAGATCTTTGTAAGAAAATTATAAAATGTAATATAATAAAACAAAAATTGGATTTTTTTTCATGTCTAGAAATTTTTTTTGAGTGTCTTTTAATCTTGAACTTTAAACGACCATACTCCTAAGTTACCTCGAGCTTAATTATCTTTTCTTTATTCTTGAAAATGAGGTGACTTCATCTGCTTTGTTTTTATTTAAATTGTATAATATCATGTAATTGTATTATAAATAAATAGAAAAAGAAGAATTATTCTTTTTTAATCTTTGAAATGATAGTTAGTATTTGATTATTAGGCATCCTGTTAGCACCTAAAGATCATCGAGTTTATTAAAGCTTGATTGATAGACTATTGATAAGATTTAAATGACGACAATGAATAAATATCGCAAAGAAAACGAAAAGAAAGAACACACAGATTTTACGTGGAAATCCTTTCGGGAAAAAATCACGGACAGAGGAGAAGAAGATTCACTAATGTCGAATATTAAATGAATACAAGAGGAGATAACTATGCCTATTTATAGGTTGAAAAACCTTATTCCAATCAACAACTAATAGAAGTAACGTAGTAAGGTTGAAACACCTTATTCTAATTAAAATAAAATAGATGACTTATTCTAATTAAAATAAAATAAAAGAAGTCTAGTTTATTTGGACTTTACTTTTATTTTATTTTACCACTGTATTTTATTTTAACAAGAATTCTAGTCACCCAATTCTAACAATCTCCACCTTGACAAGAATTCTCTACGAACAAGAACTCTCAACGAACAAGTTCTCCACCTCTTCCACTAAACCCCTTGAGGGGTATTCTTCAATAATGAACACCAACCAAGTCCATGCAATACTCAAACTTGGTTATGGGAAGTGACTTAGTCATCATATCTGCAGGATTTTCATGAGTATTAACTTTGCTCACAACAACATCTCCACGAGTAATAATATCACTCACAAAATGATACCGAACATCAATGTGCTTTGTTCTCTCATGAAACATTTGATCTTTTGTAAGAAAAATGACACTTTGACTATCACAAAATATTGTACCAATCTGAAGATCTTTATTCAATTCACCAAAGAGTCCTTTTAACCAAATAGCTTCTTTACAAGCTTCAGTAATTGCCATGTACTCAGCTTCAGTTGTAGACAAAGCAATTGTAGTTTGCAAAGTAGCTTTCCAACTAATTGCACAACCCCCAATTGTAAAGACATACCCTGTAAGACATCTTCTCCTATCTAGGTCTCCGGCAAAATCAACATCAACATACCCAATGACTCCATCTTTAGTTCTTCCAAACTGTAAGTAAACATCAGTGGTACCTCGTAAGTATCTCAAAATCCACTGAACTGCTTTCCAGTGTTCTTTACCGGGATTCGCCATGTATCTACTAACTGCACTGACTGCATATGACAAATCTGGACATGAGCAAACCATAACATACATTAGAGAACCTACTGCATTAGAATATGGTACACGTGACATGTAATCAATCTCATCATCTGATTGTGAAGACAAAGCCGATGAAAGTCTGAAGTGGGCTGCTAATGGAGTACTAACAGGCTTGACACTATGCATATTGAACCTGCAAAGAACTTTCTCAATGTACCCTTTCTGACTTAGGTACAACTTACATGCCTTTCTATCTCTAAGAATCTCCATCCCAAGCATCTTCTTTGTTGCTCCTAAATCTTTCATCTCAAATTCTTCACTAAGTTGGGCTTTAACCTTTCTTATCTCTTCTTTATCTTTTGCTGCTATCAACATGTCATCAACATAAAGGAGTAGATATAAAAAGAACCATCACCGTTTTTCTTAAAATAAACACAACTATCAAAACTGCTTATTTTGAAATCATGGGTAGTCATAAAAGAATCAAACCTCTTGTACCATTGCCTTGGTGACTGTTTCAAACCATAAAGGGACTTTTTCAACAAGCAAACATAGCCCTCCTTTTTGAGACTATAAAGCCCTCTGGTTGTTGCATGTAAATATCTTCCTCAAGTTCTCCATGCAAGAATGTTGTTTTACATCTAACTGATCAAGCTCTAAATCATACATGGCCACAATGCCAAGTAAGGCTCGAATCGAACTGTGTTTCACAATTGGAGAAAACACATCTATGAAGTCTACACCGGGAATCTGACTGTAACCTTTTGCAACAAGTCTTGCTTTATATCTGGGTTCTTCAATTCCTGGAATCCTTTCTTTCCTCTTAAATACTCATTTACAATGAACAGCCTTTTTACCCTTTGGAAGCTTCACTAAGTCCCACGTTTTATTCTTATGGAGTGATTCCATCTCTTCTTGCATGGCAATCATCCACTGTTCTGAGTCTTCACAGCTTACTGCCTCGAAATAAGTAGATGGCTCTTGATTTGCATCAATATCTTCAGCTACGTTTAGAGCATAAGCTATTAGATCAGCCTCAGCGTACCTCTTTGGAGGTTTAATTTCTCTTCTAGGTCTATTTTTGGCAATAGAATATTATGGTGATAAAGTAACTCTATTCTGAACTTTTGTACTAACTTGAGAAGTTGACTCTATTGTAGATACTGAATCAATCTGAAACTCCACCTGTTTTTATTGTTCTTTACTGGAAGAGTTTTTAAGAGATAAGTTAGGTAACATAGCAGTTTCATCAAAAACAACATCTCTGCTAATCACAACTTTTCTATTTTCAGGACACCATAACTTATATCCTTTTACACCAGCTTTAAAGCCAAGAAAAACACATTTAATGGATCTTGGTTCCAATTTTCCATTATCAACATGAGCATAAGCAGGACACCCAAAAATCTATATATTAGAATAATCAGCAGACTTACCAGACCATATCTCTTGTGGAGTCTTTTTCTCAATGGCAATGGATCGAGATCGGTTGATCAAAAAACATACAGTAGAGGCTGCTTCAGCCCAAAACGACTTCGGTAAATTAGTATTCGACAACATACATCGAACCTTCTCCATGATTGTTCTGTTCATTCGTTCTGCAACGCCTTTTTGTTGTGGAGTATGACAAACTGTCAAATGTCTTACGATCCCTTCTGATTTGCACAATTCATTAAACTCATCAGAACAGAACTCCAAGCCATTATCTGTGCGGAGGTGTTTTATCTGTTTTCCTATCTGTTTTTCAACCATAATTTTCCAAGACTTGAATGCGAAAAACACATCACTTTTCTACTTCAGAAAGAATGCCTAAACTTTTCTAAAAAAATCATCAATAAGAGTTAGCATATAATTAGCTCCACCTCTCGAAGGCACTCTAGATGGTCCCCAAAGATCAGAATGAATATAATCTAATATTCCCTTCGTGTTATGGATTCCTCTTGTGAATCGAACTCTCTTTTGCTTCCCAAAAATGTAATGCTCATAGAAATTCAGTTTGCTAATGCCTTGCACATCAAGAAGTCCTCTTTTACTCAATTCTGCCATGCCGTTTTCACTCATATGCCCTTTACGCATATGCCAAAGTCTAGTAATATCATCATCTGACAAGGAAGAGGAAGCGACTGCAGCATCACTAGTAATAGTTGAACCTTGCAAAACATATAATTTGGAAGTCTCTCTATGCCCTTTCATCATAACGAGGGAACCTTTACTAATCTTTAGAACCCCACTTTCAGCTGTGCACCTGTGTCCTTTTGAATCAAGAGTACTTAACGAAATCAAATTCCTTTTCAATTCTGGTACATGTCGCACGCCACTAAGAGTTCTAACGACCCCATTAAACATCTTTATTTTGATTGTGCCAACACCTGCGATTTTACTTGAAGCATTATTTCCCATCAAAATAACACCTTCAGACACAGCTTCATATGTTGTAAACCAATCCCGATTGGGACTCATATGAAAGGTACAACCAGAATCGATGATCCACTCCTCGCTCACTTTAGAATTGTCGACAGAAGCAAGTAAGAGTTCACTATCACTGTAGTCTTCTACTACATCAGCTTCACCGGATTGTTCTGGTTGTTTTCCCTTTTGATTCTCTACCTCCCTTTTAATCTTATTTTGTAACTTGTAGCACTCTTTCTTAATGTGCCGTTTCTTCTTGCAGAAGTTACAAGTTTTACTTCTATTTGAAGATCTCGATCTACCTTTAGATTTACAGCGGGAATTTCGTTCTTGTGTCCTCCCACGATTATCATCACTGTTACGATCTTGTCTTCCACGAGCAATGAGACCCTCTCCCTGAGAGTCAGATCCAGCCATAAGATGCTTCATCTTGTCATACGAGGTGTTGAAGCCCAATTTATCCGAGCCTGAACTTTGGGTCAACTTTTATTCTTGAGTTTAGATTTGGTTTCAAATTTATTTCTAAGTTTAAATTTAATTTAAATTTAAATTTAAAATTCATTTTTTAATTTGTTCTAAATTTAAATTTAGCTTAAATATGAAATAATTTTAAATTTAAAATTTAAAAAAAACTAAACTCAAAATCCATTTACAAATTAGGGTCCAAACACAAAAGGCCCAAATTAAAGGCCCGATTACAAATTGACCCAAAGGCAAAGCCCAAATCAGGGGTCCAATTACAAAGAAACAAGAGAAGTTTGATATGATGCAACTTGCACTGCACCACCACCACATCAGCCAATCAGGATCCGCCACATCAGCACCAGCAGCTCCAAGTTATTTCTGCCACAGCCACTTTCTTCAACCTGCTCCAACCACCACTGCCTTGCACCTGTAAGAACAAGACTAGCATTTAAGTAGGCAAAGCAAATTGAAATCATTGTAAAAGTGGCTATAAAAGCCAAATTGAGTTCTGTAAAATGGGTTACGAACCCAATTCTGAAAATCAACACAAATCCTGTTTTGAAAATCAATAGAAAAACACTCTTCTAATATAACCAATACAGAAGCAGATTATCAAAGTATATTGTGAATCAAAACAGAGACAGCCAACAACAGTGAATATCCAAGCATCGGAACAGCCAGGTACTATTAATGTACACTTACTATCATTTATGATTGAAACTTCTAAGCTTATCAGATTCTGGGTGTATATTGATGCATGTTTTAATATCCTATTAGTATTCATTGCATTGTTTTAAATGCATTAATAAGTATTGTTTTAAATGCATTAATGAGTATTAATAACATTTTAATAACAATAATATTATAATTACATTAATAATATTGATGATATTAATAATTAATAATTAATATTAAGTTCATAAATATCTTTCTAATAATTAATAATAATAACAAAAAAAAGTGAAAGGATGATCGATACTCCCCTGTTCGAAACGTCACCGTCGCACCCTTGGTCAGTCTCCATCTGATCACCGTTCGTACTCCATGGAAGTCTCCAATGAGGATTTTTGCATTCAAGAAAAAAGAACTAAACAAAAGGGACTGAAACAGATTTAAATATGGTGGAAAAGCAAAAAAAGAAACTAAAAAGAGAAAGAAAGTAGTTTTAATCCCATATCTGGAAAATCCAGATCTGGGTTTTGTAAAGAAAAGAGAATGAAAAGTTGGAATAAAAACGAATAAAAAGAAAGGAATCTTTACCTTCGAACCACCACGAACGGCGAGGGACGACGATCGGAGATGGGGCGCGTGGACGACCGGAAGGTGTTGTGCGTCGAATGACGAGCGTTGTAGGCCGGCGCGTGTAGCATGGGTGAAGGCGGTCGGTGCTCGGTCGGAGTGTGGCCGGACGTGGAGATGAGAAGGAGAGATAAGAGAAAGAAGGAAAGAAAATGGGGGGGGATATGTCTGATTTTAAGAAAATGAAAAGGGAAATGATTCTTAACCTAAAAAAATGGTTTTTATAATACTTTCAAAACGGGGCCGTTTTGAGCAAGGTTCAAAGGGCCAAAACGACGTCGTTTTGCTTATTAACCCATGGACCGTCCGAGCCGACCCGACCTGACTCAGAGGATCCGTGTGTTTTTCGAAAATGGGTTATTTCTGCAATCGGTCCTTCCGTATTTTTGATTGTTTCAATTTGATCCTTTTTGTACTTTTAAATAATTTTAATTTGGCCCAATTTTTTTATTTCTTTTCAATTTAGTCCCTTGACTTTTTGAATGCATCAGAGGCTTCCACGTGTCAGAAATTTGGCTTATTTGCGTAATTTGTCCCTTTTATTTCTAATTTTTTTAATTTAATCCTTAAATCAACTTCTATTTTATTACAAAATTGGCTCAGGAGTTTTTCAAGATTTACAAATTAGTTCTTTGACTTTTGGATGCCTACGGGGTTGCCACGTGTTACCCATTCTTTGGTTTTATTGCTCTCTAGTCCCTAAACTTCCCAAAAATTATATTTTGACCTTGAAACTTCCAAAAATTACATTTATACCTCGAGCTTTTCAAAAATTACATTTTTACCCTCGAAACTTCCAAAAATTACATTTTTACCCTCAAGCTTTTCAAAAATTACGTTTTTACCCCCGAACTTTCCAAAATCCCATTTTTGACCCCGATTTTACCAAAAATTACCATTTTACCCCCGAGCTTTCCAAAATTCCATTTTAACCTCGATTTCACCAAAAAATTACCATTTTACCCCTAAACTTTCCAAAATTCAATTTTTAACCCTAAATTTTCCGAAATTTCATTTTTGCCATCAAGAGTAAAAAATTACCATTTAGCCCCCGGGCGTCCAAAGGTCTCGTTTTTAATCCTGATTACGTCGTTTTTCCTCCTCATCAATATTTGCATTTATTTTAATCATTATGCACCTGCATTTTACATTTTTGCATACTATTCATTTGCTTATTATTTTGCTTCGTATTTAATTTCTCTTATTAATTGCTATTTGATATCTTAAACTTACATGTTAATTTTCAAAGAAATTTTAAAGACAAGGCAATGTTCCTCTCGTGTGAGAGCTTCGAAAAATCCTGCCCTAACGTGTCGGGTGTGATTTTTCGTATAACTCACACGTGTCGAATATCCTCTTTTGGGATTTTTATACCTGTTAACTCCGAGATTCCGAGAACATCGTGTCCTAACGTGTTGGTCACGATTTTAATTCTCTGCGAAAATCGAAGTAAACGAGTATTCCATATTTGAATCTTCTAAACTATGTGTCCGAAGGTTGCATTTTAAATTCAATACGAAATTTTCAAGTTCTTAAAACATATATCTATATATCACAAATAATTTTAAAATAAAACAAGGCAATGTCCTTTCGTGTGAAAACCCCGAAAAATCACGCTTTAACGTGTTGAGTGTGATTTTCGTAATTCATGCAAATCGGATATCCTTTTCAAAAGTTTTCAAAACATCCTTCAATTTTATATATCTATATACAAAGTATTTTAAGACAAAAAAATAATGTCCTTTTGTGTGAAGACCTCGAAACACCATGCCCTAACGTGCTGGGTGTGATTTTCGTATAATTCACGCGATAAAATACTCTCTTCAAAATTTCTTGAAACGTCCTTCAATTTTGAAACTCCGAGAATATAGTGCCCTAATGTGTTGGACACGATTTCTAGTTCTCATAAAGAATCGAAATACAGGGACGAATTTTCTTAAAATGATTTCCTTTGAAATTACACAAAGCCTTCTAAAATAAACATCGTATTTTAAACTTTACTCGAGTTTTCATTGTTTTCATAAAACAAGACCCAAAATAATCATGTGGTACCAATTTTGGGCGTATGAGGGTGCTAATCCTTCCTCATGCGTAACCGACTCCCGAACCTGTTTCGCTGGAGTTTGAAGACCAACTTTTTAAAACGTATTTAAACATTTTGTGGTAATCCAATCACACCCAAATAAAAGATTGGTGGCGACTCCTATTTTTCCAAATTTTAAAATCATTTTCGAAGCCCCGTTTTCGAGGTGGTTTCGACAGCTGACGACTCCAATAGAGAACTTTTAAATAAATGAGAGTCAAGCCAAAATTGATTATTTTCGGGTCGTTTTTGAGAACTTTTAAACTTCGATTTTGTTTAACATGTGATCCTCGGCATTTTTGTGTGACATTATACTCTGTGATATTGCTAGTGTAATTTTGCATCCATATGCATTGTGCTATTACCGTTTTAAGTGGAAGCGGGAAACTACTCCTTTGTGAGGTCTTCACCTCCGTACAGGATAGTGGATCGCTTTCAGGATTACAAAGTACGCTTATTGTCGTGAAGTTTTCACTTCTGCGCAAACATGTGGGAAATGCGTCCCCCTGAACCGAACTCGTCCGTATGAGCCTGTAATGGGTGAGGATTGAGGAATCTGCTGGTTTGGGTACCCTTTACTTTAGAACCTAAACTACATATAGTGAGCTGTAAGTACTCACCCTAAACGGAGTTAGGACGAGCCTTGTTAGCATATACCCAAAATAATTTTTTTTAGGTTCTGTGTTATATATTTGTATGCTGATTTTTTATATTTATTTATTACCCGCTACTAACCATGTTTGTTTTGCCTCTTTCACCTGCATTTGCATCATCATATGAAAAGGTGTTGATTTAAATCCGTTTTACCGACTAGGCAGTTTTATCATGGAGGAATGATTTCTTGATAAAGTAGAGGATAATATGGTGACACGCCTATGGTCTGAGGAGCAACAACGCGAAAAAGGAGATAGCTTGAAAGAGGGGCATCTGTCAGAATTTTGGGACTATACTCGTATTAATGTGACTCAGAACAACTTGCAGGAGTTGAAAGAGATTTGAGGACAGTGAGATAATGAGATGAAGCAGATGTTTTATCGAGATTATAGAGATCTACCTTACTTGCTGGAAGTAAAGATCGACAAGCACCCTTTTCGAGCCCTTACTCAACATTGGAACCCCGCATATAGTTGCTTCACCTTTGGGCACTTAGACTTGACACCTACGATAAAGGAATATACTGCTCTGATTCGATGTCTAAGGATTCAAGTCGATAAGGCGTATTCGAAAGACGCGAGTGTTCTGACAGTGCTAAAGAGATTAATGAATGTAATGGGGATGAGCGAACAATGAGTTGCTTCTCGTATAAAAGAGAAATGAGACAATAGGTGCGTCACTTGGAAGAGTTTGCGAGACCTGATTGTGACACATCCAGATATGAGGAGACGTATTGATATCTTCGCCCTCAGTATATACGGTTTGGTCTTGTTCCCGAAAATATTGGGACACGTAGAGAATGCGATGGTAGTATTGTTTGATCGACTCAGTAGAGGAATCACGCCCGTCCCTGCTATCTTGGCAGAAACTTTTCGCTCATTGAGTGCTTGTCGGAGAGAGGGAGAAGGAAGATTTATCGGTTGTGCACAACTCTTGATGGTTTGGTTTCACAGCCATTTCTGGAAAGTGGAGAAATTTTCTTGCAAGGTTTTCTCGACTGACTTCTCGCCTTTGAAAAATTTTATGGCTACGCAACGAGAACCGAATGTATCTGAAGAAAGTGGGTGACTTTTCTCCAGAATCCCCAGGATGAGGATATTGAATGGTGCGCACCTTGGTTTCTTCCAGATGAAATCCTTTACCGTTGTGACGACTTCGATTGGGTCCCGTTACTCGGAGTATGGGGTGCCACTGGTATGCTCCTCTGCTGGTTTTGAGACAATACAAGACAAGACAGTTTATCCCTGTAACTCATGGTCTAGCACATTGCGAGTTTTCATATAAGGGGAATGATTATAAGAAAAAGGTCCGAGAAGTGGCAAATGCATGGAAAAAGGTGCAAAGAATGAAGAAGTTCAGTGCGAACCCTTTAACAACCTCGAACTACGACTGGTGAAGGAGTAAGAGGGTTACTGATAACATTCCAGCGCCAAATCCTGAAAATGTTCGTCCAGTAGAAGAATGTCTGCAAGAAGCTCCTTCAGAGTTAGACATCCTCAAACAAGATTTTGAAAGGAAAAACTCAGAGTTTGGTAAGAGGATAGAGGTATTGGAGGAAGATAAGATGAAGTTGGGGCTAGATGTAGATTTTCACAGACAAGAGGCTGAGAAGTTAAGAAAAGGAAAAAAACAAAGCCGAAGAGGACCTCGAAGACTTAAAGAAACATTACAAAAAGCTTCGTCAGTCTATGAAGATTGCAGGGCTGGGTAAGACGTCCGAGCAATGGCGCCAAGAGATTCAAATACAGAAAGACCAAGTGGAACAATGGCAGAGAAGGTTCCAAGATGGTCAGGCTCGCGAGAATGCCTTGAAGGGAGAATTGCTAGAACAGTAGGTCGAGAAGGCCGAAATGAGAGCTAAGATGACCAGCTTAGAAGCCAGGATAGAGGAATTGGAAGAGTCACTACGGAGGCACCGCAATCGGAATACCGTACTGGAGCTCAAAGCCTGCATGGTTGAAAAATAAGAGTTAAGAGAAAGAGTGCAAAAATTGGAGGCCACGTGTCACAACAACGAAATCCGACTTGAGATTATGGAAAGAAATTTAAAAATTAGTGAATGGCACGCACGTTAAGCGCAGAAAGAAGTCGGGGAAAAAGAGATCACATAATGGGAAAGACACTAACTAAAATGAGAGAAGCTGCTGATTACATGCAGGAGTTGGCTGCCGAAGCTGATGTTTTGAGTCTTCAATACGAATCCAAGTCAGAGCGAGGAAAGAAGTTAGCTGGACTTCTAGGAAAAATTAAAGCTCTAGGAAAGAAGATTTTTTTTCTCTCGAGAAGTTGCTCTAATGGAAAGTGGATTTTGGAATCAATGCCTTTTCTTGCATTGTATGCATGCATTTCATTTGCATTATATTTTGCATATTCTTGCATAATAATCCCGATTAAATAAAACTGTTCAGTGAACACCAGTCATCATTAAAAATTTGCATCATTATTATACACGCAAGAAAATAAAAGCCATGGAACAACGGCTTGAGCAAATCCAGAAAGAACTACAAGATCAAATGCAGGAACAAATGGCAGCAATGTGTAGGGAAATAAAAAACCAATTTTCGGAGGTACAAAAGAGTTTGATGACGGAATTAGCGCAAGTTAAACAAAGCGTGGCTGATAAAGGAAAAAGCCCTGCTATTGAGGATGACGAAGACCCGAGTGTTCCTCCGGGCTTTACACCAATACATAACCCGACTTCACAAGAAATACCGACCAGAGAAGCCCATGTTATTATCAGACCACAACAGCAAACCACAGGCACGTCAGGACCTGCTAACTATGTAGTCGGATCTGGGTCGAATCCAGAAGATAATGCTGCAAACTTGGGAGTCCTAGATTTTGATGAGATGATAAAGGAGAACCTCCCTAGGCAAATGGAGGAAAAGTATAGGCTATTGGAGGAGAAAATTCAGGCAATACAAGGAGTTGAAAATTCTTACGGAGTGGATGCCAAAGAATTGAGTCTGGTTCTAGACTTGGTTCTCTCTCTCAAGTTTAAAGTTCCTGAATTCGAAAAATATCACGAAACGAGCTGCTCAGAAACACATCTGACCATGTTCTGTAGAAAGATGGCAGGGCATGTTCATAATGATCAATTATTGATTCACTGTTTTCAAGATGGTTTGGCTGGATCGGCAGTCAGATGGTATAACCAACTGAGCCGAGTGAAAGTTCGTTCATAGAAAGATTTAGAACAAGCTTTCTTAAAATAATACGGTCATGTGACCGAGATAGCCGGCGATCGGCTCACGCTACAGAACATGGAGAAGAGATCAAATGAAAGTTTTAGACAGTACGCACAGCGGTGGAGAGAAATGACAACACAAGTACAGCCACCGTTGACGGATAAAGAGACTACGATGTTGTTTGTCAATACCCTTAAAGCCCTCTATCTTAACCATTTACTGGGAAATACCACCAAAAGCTTCGCCGACATGGTCATCTCAAGAGAGATGATTGAAAATGCAATTAAAGCCGGCAAGATCGAAGTTGGAGAAAACGCTAGAAGACCCGCCCCTAGAAGAAGGGATAATGAGGTCAACAATACAAGTGTGTACCGACCTAGTGGTGCCAAACCCTTCATGACAAGTAGCATAAAGCACCAGTAGTTAATTATCAGAAAGCCCCGAGGCGGGAATCGAGTGCTAGGCCTAATAGAGCAAGAATTCAATACACTCCACTTCCAGTATCGTACAGAGAACTCTACAAGTTATTGTATAATGCCCATGAGGTAGTTCCTCAAAGGGTGAAACCGTATGAACCACCGTTTCCGGCTTGGTATGATGCGAATGCTCATTGTGAGTACCACGCAGATGCGGAATGCCACTCAATCAAAAATTACCCTGCTTTCAAAAGACGAGTCGAAGAACTCATAAGATTCGGGGTCGTGAAATTAGAAGACCCAGCTAGGCCTAATGTAGCTGGAAATCTGTTACCGAATCATTCGAATCAAGGAGTCAATGCCGTGCTGGAGGAAAGGGCACGAAAAATTAAAAGAAAAGTGGAAGAAATTAGGTCCCTGCTACGATGGGTGTGGCAACAAATGATCAAAGTAGGGATGATTGTGAAGGATAAGATGGATATGATAATGGAGGCTGATTGCGAGTTTCATGCCATTAAGGGGCATGAAATCCAGGATTGTGACGAGTTCAAAGCCCTGCTGCAAACATTAATGGACAATCAGGAGCTGGAATTCTTTGAAGAAGAAGAAGATGTCCATTATGTCTGTGCTTCCGAAGACGAGACAGTCAACCACCCGAAGGTGATCATTTGCAAACCGTAAAAAAGCGCAGCCAGAGGACAGACGACGCCTTGTATTATCATTCGAAGACCTGCAACCTTCCCTTACAATGACAGTAAAAATGTTCCATAGAATTACAACTGGAATGTGACTGTACCCAGAGAAGGGGAACCTAAGAATGAGGTAAACTTGATTACCCGAAGTGGCAAAATTTATAACTCAGCCGAAAAAACTAGAGAGATCAATAAAGGAAAGCGGTAATATGCGAGCCTGAAGAAGAGATAACCACTGGGCTTGAAGGACCCACCAATGAGCCAGTATATGAAAGGGAGGCGAAAGAGTTCCTAAAGTTCTTAAGGCATAGTGAATACAGCGTGGTTGAACAGCTCCATAAACAACCTGCACGAATATCGATCTTATCATTGCTCTTGAGCTCAGAAGCGTATCGTGATGCATTAATGAAAGTGCTCAATGAGACTTACGTGACCAATGATATATCGGTATGTAAGTTGGACCGCTTAGTTAATAACATTAGTAGAGATAATTTTATCTTCTTTAGTGATGACGAGATCCCGTTCGAAGGGATGGGATCAACCAAAGCCCTCCATATCACAACCTGTTGTAAAGGGTACACACTACCGGGAGTACTCATTGATAATGGGTCAGCATTGCTGCACTACAAAGATTACCGATCGATAGCTCTCATTTGAAGGGATGCAATAACATAGTAAGAGCATTTGACGGGACAGATTAGGCCGAACACGTACAAAATAGATTTCCTAGTGATGGATATTAGGCCTACCTACAACTGCCTATTGGGGAGACCATGGATCCACTCGGTTGGGGCAGTACCTTACTCTCTACATCAGAAGGTGAAGCTAGTGAATGAAGGGAGGCTAATTACCATCAAGGCTGAGGAAGAAATAATTGCCTCTGTAACAAGTGAGTCACCTTATGTGGGAATGGATGAAGAGGCTATAGAATGCTCGTTTCGTTCACTGGAATTTGTAAATGCGACCTTCATTTCGGAAGGAAGTAAGGTGCCTATGTCGGCAATATCATCGACTACCAGAATGAGCCTACGGATGATGCTTGGGAAAGGGGCTGTCTGTGGAAAAGGACTCGGGAAGTACCTTCAAGGGAGAACTAACGTGCCGACCTTGATGAAAAAGCGGGATCGCTACGGTTTAAGGTATAAGCCAGATGCGAAGCAAAAAAGAAAAGAGATTGAAAAGAGACAAGAGAGGAGGAGGGCCAGACTATCTAGAAAGGAACCCTCGTGGGAACCCATGATTTTCTCACCTATTTACGAGACTTTTGTTTTGGGAGAAATAATTAATCAGAAGGAAGAGTAAGAGAAAAAACAAGTAACCATTGGTATTGGAGGGAACATCATGAGGGACTTGAGCGTCAATGCTATATCGGAAGAAGACAGGGAAGGGAATCTATCAAGGATTGGCCCGTGTGCACCTAGAAGCACCCTGGATAATTGGACCGTGGAGGAACTTCCTGTAATTTTTAAAAATTCCTCAGAGTAATGCTCGTAAACACCTATTATTTTAGGCCTGAAAGCAATATTGATCTTTTGTAAAAGGCCCACGTTCATTACTTAGTTATTTCGAATGAAAATGCATTTCCTAAAATTATTCTTTCATTTTTTGATTCAGCCTAATAAATCACTCGTACATAACTAACAAATACGACTAATCATCCTTTCGATACATACATACTCATATACATACCACAGAATTATTCTTTCATAAATTTATTTTGTTCTTTGGACCTTCTTTTTTATCCCTCTACAGGTCCTCAAATATCAATAATATGAGTAACTCTAAGGTTAACTTAGAGCCTCACTTTGAGCGAGACATGTGTCTAGAAGAACTTCAGGGCTTTGAAGAAAATTAAGATTGTGATCTCTCCCCGGATCTGCTAAGGATGATTGGGCATGAAGAAAAACAAATCTTGCCTCATTCAGACCCTGTAGAGGTGATTAATTTGAGGAACGAAGACGAAAAGAAAGATGTAAAAATTGGGACATGCATCTCTGCGGAAACTAGAAAGAATCTCATCGAGTTGCTCAAAGAGTTCCAAGACATCTTTGCATGGTCCTATCAAGATATGCCTGGGTTGAGTACTAATATTGTGGTACACAAACTCCCTATAAAAGAAGGATGCAGGCCCGTGCAGCAAAAACTCCGGAGAATGAGACCGGATGTGCTGTTAAAAATAAAAGAAGAAGTCAAGAAACAATTTAACGCCAGTTTTCTCCAGGTAGTTAAATACTCCGAATGGGTAGCTAATATAATCCATGTTGCTAAAAAGGATGGAAAGGTACGAATGTGCTTGGACTATCAAGACTTAAATAAAGCTAGCCCAAAGGACAATTTCCCTTTACCTCACATCGATACTTTGTTCGATAACACAGCAGGACATTCTTTATTTTCCTTCATGGATTGTTTATCCGGATATAATCAGATAAAGATGGACCTTGAGGACATGGTCAATACCACATTCGTCACGTTATGGGGAACATTTTGCTACAAAGTAATGCCCTTTGGACTTAAAAATGCAGGGGCAACATATCAGGGTGCTATGGTAACCCTGTTCCATGACATGATGCATAGGGAAATCGAAGTTTATGTTGATGACATGATAGCGAAATCCCAAACAGAGGAGGAGCATGTGAGAATCCTGAGGAAGTTGTTTATAAGGTTAAGGAAATATCAACTAAAGTTAAACCCGGTTAAGTGCACTTTCGGGGCTACCTCAGGAAAACTGTTAGGCTTTGTGGTCAGCAAAAGAGGAATTAAAATCGACCCAAACAAACTCAAAGCCATATAGGAGCTACCACTACCCAGCACGCAAAAAGAAGTGCGGGGATTTTTAGGAAGATTAAATTACATTGCTCGGTTCATCTCACAATTGATCGAAAAGTGTGACCCTATCTTCCGCTTGCTTAGAAAGCGTAACCCGAGCGTGTGGGATGCTGAGTGCCAGGAAACTTTCAATAAGGTCAAAGGTTATTTGTCCAAAGCTCCTATCTTAGTCCCTCCAATTCCTAACAAGCCTTTGATACTGTGCCTGACGGTCTTTGAGAATTCCATGGGATGCGTGTCAGGCTAGCATGATGAATCTAAAAAGAAGGAGAGGGCGATATATTATCTAAGCAAGAAATTTACCGATTGTGAGACTCGGTATTCGCCTATTGAGAAATTATGTTGTGCACTGGTCTGGACTACACGCAGACTAAGATAATACATGCTCTACCATACTACTTGGTTGATCTCGAAATTAAATCCTTTGAAGTACCTAATAGAGTCAGCTGTACTAAATGGAAGGTTAGCTCGATGACAAATCAGGGTCCAAACACAAAAGGCCCAAATTAAAGGCCCGATTACAAATTGACCCAAAGGCAAAGCCCAAAACAGGGGTCCAATTACAAAGAAACAAGAGAAGTTTGATATGATGCAACTTGCACTGCACCACCACCACATTAGCCAATCAGGATCCGCCACATCAGCACTAGCAGCTCCATGTTGTTTCTGCCACAGCCACCTTCTTCAACCTGCTCCAACCACCACTGCCTTGCACCTTCAAGAACAAGACTAGCATTTAAGTAGGCAAAACAAATTGAAATCATTGTAAAAGTGGCTATAAAAGCCAAATTGAATTCAGTAAAATGGGTTACGAACCCAATTCTGAAAATCAACACAAACCCTATTTTGAAAATCAATAGAAAAACACTCTTCTAATATAACCAATACAGAAGCAGATTATCAAAGTATATTGTGAATCAAAATAGAGACAGCCGACAACAGTGAATATCCAAGCATCGGAACAGCCAGGTACTATTAATGCACACTTACTATCATTTATGATTGAAACTTCTAAGCTTATCAGATTTTGGGTGTATATTGATGCATGTTTTAATATCCTTTTAGTATTCATTGCATTGTTTTAAATGCATTAATGAGTATTAATAACATTTTAATAACAATAATATTATAATTACATTAATAATATTGATGATATTAATAATTAATAATTAATATTAAGTTCATAAATATCTTTCTAATAATTAATAATAATAACAAAAAAAAAGAAAGTGAAAGGACGATCGATGCTCCCCTGTTCGAAACGTCACCGCCGCACCCTTGGTCAGCCTCCATCTGATCACCGTTCGTGCTCCATGGAGGTCTCCGATAAGGATTTTTGCATTCAAGAAAAAAGAACTAAACAAAAGGGACAGAAACAGATTTAAAATATGGTGGAAAAGCAAAATAAGAAACTACAAAGAGAAAGAAAGTAGTTTTAATCCCATATCTGGAAAATCCAGATCTGGGTTTTGTAAAGAAGAGAGAATGAAAAGTTGGAGTAAAAACGAAAAAAAAAGAAAGAATAAAAAGAAAGGAATCTCTACCTTCAAACCACCACGAACGGCGAGGGACGGCGATCGAAGATGGGGCGCGTGGACGACCGGAAGGTGTTGTGCGTCGAACGGCGAGCGTCGTAGGCCGGCGCGTGTAGCATGGGTGAAGGCGGTCGGTGCTCGGCCGGAGTGTGGCCGGATGTGGAGATGAGAAGGAAAGAAAAGGGGGGGATATGTCTGATTTTAAGAAAATGAAAAGGGAAATGATTCTTGACCTAAAAAAATGGTTTTTATAATACTTTCAAAACGGCACCGTTTTGAGCAAGGTTCAAAGGGCCAAAACGACGCCGTTTTGCTTATTAACCCATGGACCGTCCGAGCCGACCCGACCCAGCTCAAAGGATCCGCGTGTTTTTCGAAAATGGGTTATTTCTGTAATCGGTCTTTCCGTATTTTTTGATTGTTTCAATTTGATCCTTTTTGTACTTTTAAATAATTTAAATTTAGCCCAATTTTTTTATTTCTTTTCAATTTAGTCCCTTGACTTTTTGAATGCATCAGAGGCTGCCACGTGTCAAAAATTTGGCTTATTTGCATAATTGGTCCCTTTTATTTCTAATTTATTTTAATTTAATCCTTAAATCAACTTCTATTTTATTACAAAATTAGCCCAAGAGTTTTGCAAGATTTACAAATTAGTCCTTTGACTTTTGGATGCCAACGGGGTTGCCACGTGTCGCCCACTCTTTGGTTTTATTACTTTCTAGTCCCTAAACTTCCTAAAAATTATATTTTGACCTCAAAACTTTCAAAAATTATATTTTTACCCTCGAGCTTTTTAAAAATACATTTTTACCCCTAAACTTCCAAAAATTATATTTTTACCCTCGAGCTTTTCAAAAATATGTTTTTACCCTCGAACTTTCCAAAATTCCATTTTTGATCCCGATTTTACCAAAAATTACCATTTTACCCCCGAACTTTCCAAAATTCCATTTTGACCTCAATTTTACCAAAAATTACCATTTTACCCTCGAGCTTTCCAAAATTCCATTTTTGACCCTGATTTTATCAAAAATTACCATTTTATCCTCGAACTATCCAAAATTCTATTTTAACCTCAATTTCACCAAAAATTACCATTTTACCTCCAAACTTTTCAAAATTCCATTATTAACCCCAAATTTCCAAAATTTCACTTTTACCATCGAGAGTCAAAAATTACCATTTTACCCCTGAGCGTCCAAAGGTCCCGTTTTCAATCCCGATTGCGTCGTTTTTCCTCCTCATCAATATTTGCATTTATTTTAATCATTATGCACCTGCATTTTACATTTTCGCATACTATTCATTTGCTTATTATTTTGCTTCGTATTTAATTTCTCTTATTAATTGCTATTTGATATCTTAAATTTACATGTTCATTTTCAAAGAAATTTTAAAGACGAGGCAATGTTCCTCTCATGTGAGAGCTTCGGGAAATCCTGCCCTAACGTGTCGGGTGTGATTTTTCGTATAACTCACACGTGTCGAATATCCTCTTTCGGGATTTTTATACCTGTTAACTCCGAGATTCCGAGAACATCGTGTCCTAACGTGTTGGTCACGATTTTAATTCTCCATGAAAATCGAAGTAAATGAGTATTCCATATTTGAATCTTCTAAACTATGTGTCCGAGGGTTGCATTTTAAATTCAATACGAAATTTTCAAGTTCTCAAAACATATATCTATATATCACAAATAATTTTAAAATAAAATAAGGCAATGTCCTTTCGTGTGAAAACCACGAAAAATCGCGCTTTAACGTGTTGAGTGTGATTTTCGTAATTCATGCAAATCGGATATCCTTTTCAAAAGTTTTCAAAACATCCTTCAATTTTATATATTTATATACAAAGTATTTTAAGACAAAAAAATAATGTCCTTTTCTGTGAAGACCTCGAAACACCATGCCCTAACGTGCTGGGTGTGATTTTCGTATAATTCACGCGATAAAATACTCTCTTCAAAATTTCTTGAAACGTCCTTCAATTTTGAAACTCCGAGAATATAGTGCCCTAATGTGTTGGACACGACTTCTAGTTCTCATAAAGAATCGAAATACGGAGACGAATTTTCTTAAAATGATTTCCTTTGAAATTACACAAAGCCTTCTAAAATAAACATCGTATTTTAAACTTTACTCGAGTTTTCATTGTTTTCATAAAACAAGACCTGAAAATAATCATGTGGTACCAATTTTGGGCGTATGAGGGTGCTAATCCTTCCTCATGCGTAACCGACTCCCGAACCTGTTTCGCTGGAGTTTAAGACCAACTTTTTAAAATGTATTTAAACGTTTTGTGATGATCCAATCACACCCAAATAAAAGATTGGTGGCGACTCCTATTTTTCCAAATTTTAAAATCATTTTTCGAAGCCTCGTTTTCGAGGTGGTTTCGACACGAGGCTAAGGAAGCATAGATTTCATCAACTGTGAGAGATTCACGGCTATACAAAATTGTATCTCTAAAGGTTGAATATGACGGTGGTAACGAACAAAGGAGAATTAACCCTAAATCCTCTTTATCATACTGAACCTTCATGGCCTCCAAATCTGAGACAATTTCTTTAATCACATTTAAGTGTTCATGCACAGACGTACCTTCTTCCAAACGATGAGAATACAGGCGCTGTTTCATATGCAATTTACTTGTTAGGGTTTTCGACATACATAACTGATGTAATTTTGCCCATAATGCAACAGTAGTCTTCTCCTTTAACACATATTGTAGAATTTCATTTGACAAATGCAGCTATAATTGCGTTAAAGTCTTCCGATCTTTACGCTTCTTTTCTTCATTTGTCAAATTCGAAGGCATTTTATCTAACCCTAATAGGGCATCCTCCAAATCTATCTAGGCAAGAACTGCTTGCATCTTTACCTGCCACAATGCGAATCTGGTGTTGCGATCCAACAGCGGAATATCATACTTCAATGTTGCCATTATCGTGATCGAGACTACTAACCCGAAAAAGCTCTAATACCAATTTGATAAGATTTAAATGATGACAATGAATAAATATCGCAAAGAAAACGAAAAGAAAGAACATAGATTTTACGTGGAAACCCTTTCGGGAAAAAAACCACGGGTAGAGGAGAAGAAGATTCACTAATGTCGAATATTGAATGAATACAAAAGGAGATAACTACGCCTATTTATAGGTTGAAAAACCTTATTCCAATCAACAACTAATAGAAGTAACGTAGTAAGGTTGAAACACCTTATTCTAATTAAAATAAAATAGATGACTTATTCTAATTAAAATAAAATAAAAGAAGTCTAGTTTATTTGGACTTTACTTTTATTTTATTTTATCACTGTATTTTATTTTGACAAGAATTCTAGTCACCCAATTCTAACAACTACAATACAACACCAGCTTCGGGATGTATGCTTAAAACTAGAGGAATGTTCCCGAAGACAAGGAACAAAGGTAAAAAATGTTAAGACCCTGTACAGAGAGATGCTTGCTTAACCTTATTTATTTCTCTCCCTAAAACAAATTAAACTTCAACGATGCTCTTCGATCTTCTTCTCCTCCTCCACTTCATCGTTCGGCCCTGGCCCATTTACATACCAATTAAAAACCGACACGTTTTCATAGCAGGCGGTTCAATGGGCATCTAGCTAGCCATAGCCAAACAAGCTGCGCCGGAGAGAGCGCGTATTTCCCTCTTTGGCTCGTTCTGTTGACTAGCTCCAAAAGGAAAAGGAATCAATCTGTAAAGCCTATAAAGTCGAGGTCTCAATCTTTAGTGCCGCTGTTCGTGACTACGATACCGTTGAGCGTGCGATAAACGAGGCTGGCAGTATCGATGTTCTAGTAGTTAACCATTGGGTGTATTACATTGAGGAGTTTGAGACCCAAGGACTAGATGTGATGAAGACGATGATAGACGTGAATCTGATGGGAAGCTTCAATGTCATCAAAGCAGCTTTGCCGTTGATGAAGGATAGAAAAGACAAGGGACCTGCCTCAATTGCTCTTATGTCTTCAATGGCCGGCCAGGTTTAATATCAACCAAATGAGATATTAGCATTGAATGATTCATATACTCATGATGTACAATATTTAATAAATATAGGCGGGTATATATGGCTTTGCGGCTTATTCAGCAACCAAATTTGGGCTCAGAGGATTAGCAGAAGTATTGCAACAGGAACTTTTGGTGAACAACATTCATCTCTCTATCATTTTCCCTCCCGTTACTGAAACTTGGGGTATTGAACAAGGTTTGAAATTTATTCTTCTTTTCTTTCAAATCATAGATTAACTTTGAATTTGTTTGCATTGGCCCCACCATAGTTGTGTATATCGATAAGAATTTAGTGTTATGAAGTTATAAAGTGGAGTTCATTTCTGTACAAACGTTTGAAGCAAGGGAGAGAATGCCGGAAATCACCAAGATCATATTGGGGTCATCTCCTGGAATGAAAGCCAAAGAAGTTGGGAAGATAACAATACAAGGCATTAAATCAGGAAGTTTTAGCATACCCTGCAGGCTTGATGGACGAGCAGTGGCAATAGCTACAGCTGGTTTATCCCCTCAGACATCTTTCCTCATGGCATCTATAAATTGAAGTGGTTTTTGCAGGTCTATTTCGCTTTGTAGCTCTGCTTTTGCAATGGCGAGGCTATGAGAGTATAGAAAAATACAACTACTCACATAAAAAAAAGCAAGTGGAAAATACAACTGCTTAGCCACGGGGGACACAATTTTTTACATTTTAGACGTTCGGAAAAGCAAGAGTAACACTCAACAATAAAAATAGAGAAAAAAATAAAAGCAAAACAGTCATTGTTTTACGCATTGAGTAGTTTTGATAAACTCAATCTATTTGAGTTGATTTTGGACAATGATTAGGAGACTCGATCGAAAATATTAATTGTAGCTTTGGGATTTCAATTTCAAAGTTAGCCCTTGTTTATTTGGCCATATTCCTTCTCTTTTGTTTGCTTGAGATTACTTCTTGGAGCATATGCTCTTCGTAGCCGCTTTATATATATTATAATTTTGTAGCAAGAGCTTTAAATATAGTTGAGGTTTTAAGTGGATTATTAATCTCATCATTTTTATTCTTTACTTTAAAAAGATTTTTCACATAAAAATAATGTGTCTGGTTTATTTTCGTGTTTATTGAAGATATATTGTTTTATTTTGTTATGACATAATTACCCATTTGTGTTTATTGGAAAAAAAAAAACACTAACAGTACGTTTGGTTCGCTGTAATGGAATAGAGGTGTAATGGAATAGAACTGTAATGGAATATAGCTGTAATGGAATAGAGCTGTAATCAGTAATTCAATTGTTTGGTTGATTGGAATGGAATAGAACTGTAATAATATTCTTGTGTTTGGTTGAATGGAATGATGCTGTAATAACATAAGGAAAAATGCTTAAATGAGTAAAGTACCCTTAACAGAATTTTTTTAGTTAGATGATTATTGTTATTAAATTTTAATGATTATTATTAAATATAATTTAATAAAAATATTAATTTATTTAATTATATTTTAACATAATTATTATTAAATACAATTTAATAAAATAATATGTAATTTAATAATATTTTTAATATAATTATTATTAAAATATGAATTAGTAAAAATTATAATATATAATTTTAGAAAAATAATATATAACCTATTTTTTAGTTTTAAATTATGATGCATATATACTAAGGTTAAATATCATTAATAAAATAAATAATTTAATTATCTTCTAAATTAAAAAAATAAAAGATTAGAAATATAAATAGCTTGATAATTATATTTTACATTCAAACATAATCTACACATCATAATCTATATGTTAAATTTTATAACATCAAAAAGTTACAACAGTCTGCGATATTCTATTAATACCATCTTACGATCCAAATATTACATAAACAAAAAGTTAACAAAACAACACCAACACAACCATGATTTTTAATGGTCTGAAAGAAATCTTCTCACCCATTCCAGTCGTATGGAAGAAGGCAGACTAAAGAAAACGATCATTTGCGTTGGATTGTCCGGGATTTTGCTTAACGCAGAATATCGTTCATCCTCCGTTAATCCTTCCACTTCACATAAAGCCAGATATAATTTCTGAGCACTTTCTTGAATGATCATTTTTGACTTTTGTTGAATTAGCACTTCGGAGGCAATACTTCTACTTATTTCAAGACCAACAGTCTGTATATTTTTCCCTAATAATGTGGCAGCCTCAAGAAATGAAGTAGAAGAAATTTGTTCACTTGCATCAGAAATCTTTTTTTTCTTCTTTGAAGACCTGGAATCATCTTCATTTCTAGATTGTTGCGGTTGTGTACCTGAAAGATCCATCTCATCTAAAGAAACATCAGCTTCACACTCATGGTTAATGTTTCTTTCTTCATGAGTATTTGCAGTAGCTACATCTTCAGCATCTATTTCTTCAATAATATCAGCGACCGTTTGAGCATCTTTCCCAGTGGCACGATCCTTTGCGTAGATGGCAATAAGTTGGTTGTAGTAAGGGAAACTGCGATGTCTGAATTGACCGGCTTCTTTATGACTCTATAAAAAAAAGGAGAAATTCATATTAGATATAAGTTAGGTCAAAGCAAGATAGTAAAGACATGAAATAATTCTTACACTTATATACGAGTTCCACACAGCATCTTCGGCAACAACAAGCTGTCTATGCTCATCCCAACCAAAGCCGCTATTGTCTTTTCCACTGAGCATGTCATAAACGATTGCCCAATCCCTTTTCAATGTCCTAATCCTCGATTCAAGATTAGGTTTAGCCTTCAATTTTGCATGAGGTAAAACTTTTTCTAGCATCTTTTCTAGCTCATTTAAATATCCGGCCTTGAACCCCGTATCGGCATTAAAGGTTCCGACATTGTGCAAGTCAACCATACAAGAAACCAACGCAGCATCTTCTTCTGGAACCCATTTCCTTTTAGTTCCTCGAGAATTTTGAGAAGAAGCAGTTGATTGTGAAAAGCCTGACATAACTATCTTAAGAGAAAAACACAAATTAAACTTAAAGCTTGATATCATGAATAAGAAGGTCAACACTTTATAAAATTATAACACATGGCGAATCAAATGAAAATAGATTAAAAATTTGCAATCCAACAAGTCTAGTACAATACATAAAGACAATTCAAACACCACCAAAGTTTCATAAACTAGGTACATTAAATAAAATAAAGAAATTAAACTTCCACTGTGTTTTAATAAACCTAACTAATTTCTAGATGTTTGCCATTCATAGAACATTTGATTGGCTAGTTCCATTCTCTAAGTAGCCCATGCATCCGATGGATGAATGTTTACAATATTCGACTCATCCTCATCTATCAAATTACTAGATAATTGTTCTTCCAACTCCGCTTCAATAGGATCAAGACTCATATAGGTTCGAATAAAATTATGGAGCAAACAACATGCAATAATGATTCTATTGTGCACTCTCACGGGATAGAATGATGGACTCCTAAGTATTCCCCATCTAAGTTTTAATAACCCAAAGCATCTTTCAATAACATTGCGTGCTGAAGCATGTTTCATATTGAAAAATTCTTCTGGAGTACTTGGTTGGTAACCCTGACGCCACTCATTCAAATGATATCTTTGTCCTCTAAATGGCGCAAGAAATCCTTCACAGTTTGTATAACCAGCATCAACTAGATAATAACAACCTATAAAAAAGAAACAAAACTAATTATCATGGTTAGTTTTCCGAAAAAAGTACTCCAGAAAAATTAATTCAAATTCTTCTAATTCTGCACTTTACCATGAGGAACCTTCAGTCCATGTCTCCTACTAATGACATCTCGAAGAACCCGTCCATCAGCAACAGAACCTTCCCAACCGGGAAGAACATAAACAAAATGCATATCAGGTGTACAAACACCTAACATATTTGTTGCTATGTCACCCTTTCGCGTTCGATATCTAGGTTTATCAACTGTTGGAACCCTAATCTTGATGTGGGTTCCATCTAAAGCACCTAAGCAATTCTGTGCGAAATGTATAAAACCTCGAGTTAGGATACTATATTTAAATCTAAATCAACTAAACGATGTACGAGCTATATTGAAACTCACTCCAATACCTTGAACCATTTCCACCTTGGGTCTGTAGAATTACCCATAATTGGATCTGCCTTTTTAAATAACACATCTTGTAAGCGTATGACAGCATTTAAAACATTGTGAAATGATCTGCTAACGGTTTCCCCAGACCTATTAAAGTGATGCTTGATAACTCGATTTTTAAGGTGATGAGAAATAATATGTAAAAACATTGCCACTTGCTCATCAACAAGCATGTTCCTTGACGACTTCAGTTCTCCTAAAGTTTGTAACATCTCACATAGTTTAAAAAAGTAGTTCTATTCATCCTAACTTGTTCAATACAAGTCTCATCACTAGCATATACAAGTCTTTTCACATAATCTCGTTTTGCATAAAAATCTAAAATATATGATCTAATCCTTGGTCTATAAGTATGTAGGCTATAGATGGTAGCCAATGAAACTAAGAACCAACTTGCAACTGTGCACATTTGCAGCCATACTGTCACAGCAAGACCAATTCTTCTACGCCTTTCACTTTGTACTATTAAAGGTAAACGAGCCATTACTGCAAGATATTAAAGTGTTATAAATCTTCAAATCATATACTTAATACAATTCCAAATATAAATCATTGTTAACAGAAAATGTTATAATGTTATGAGCTATGATAAAGAAAGCTATAGGTACTGAGATTGAGAGTTCTACAAAAAAATGAAATATATTAAAAACATTTATTAAATAATTTGTTTTTTATGACACATTTTTCACTTGGTTTAAACTAACATAAATACTCTCTCAACTACTAAATACATTATTTTATTTTATATTGAATAAAATAATTATTTATATATACAATATGTTAATGTAAAATAATGTTATATAGACAATGTGTTAATGATTTGTGAAAATTGATATTTTATGATATTATACATTACATTAAAAATAATGACATTTATCAAATTTTTTAGTTGAAATTGAACCCCTAATCTTCGGCTCGTCATAACCATTAACCATTGCCATTAGGGTACAACATGGACTATTTGTAAATCCAATTTGTACTCTCTCTTTTTTGTCACAAAATACAAGTTGGAGAGATTTTGTACTTCTAAACAAAAGAACATCAGTACTATAGTTCTGTCTTCCCAAGTGTTCACAAGAAAAACTACAAATCCCATAAATACTATTATCCTAAGCCTTAAAGCATGGCATTTATTTATTTAGTTAATGGAATACCACCTCGTGTCTTAGTTACTGCTCTGTCAAAACTGGGAATCCAAAGTTTTAGAGAATATTTCCTTCCCAAGAAGATGAAAGATGACTTTATTTGAATTCAGTTTTCTCTAAACCAATATAAAATGATTCTAGGAAATGAATGTCGTCATGAGATCTGGTTGCATGGTCTGCCCTGGCTGACTGGCTCTACTATCCCTCATCGGTCTCCTAGAACACCCAAAATTCTCAACAGAATATACATAAAGCCATATTAACACCAAGATAAATGGAAAACCTCTCCCAAACTACACCATAAAATACATAAAGCCAGATTGGCTTAATCTTAATTAGCCTTTTTCTCTTTTGGTCTTAATGGAACGCTGATGCCAATGAATCAAAATCGGCTGCCGTTAAGTGATCTATGAATTTTTTACAACTTCTGTTTGCAATTACCAAATGCTGGAAGTTTCTTATGCTCCAAAGGTGTTTGATGAATTGTTAAACTTGCATCTAGTGGACTGTTAAGGTAACTATAAGAATGTTCATTATATAGTTGAGTTCATGGGATGCACAATTTGAGGTAGAGATAGGTCGCAATAACTGGGGAAATATCTAGCTATAGGGATGATGTCTTCAGAATGGGATATGTATGTATTCACTTGGCCTTAATCTCTCTTTAACCTTTTTTTTTGCTGATTATTGAGCCATAGGGCTACTGAATTTTGTAAATTTTGATGCTTGTTTCTATCAAAAGGAGAGAAACCATATGAAGGAAAAGATCAAGAAATTGTTTCCTAGGAATATAAACATGCTTTCCCTTTAAGTTCTGAACGTTGATCAGCTTGTTTTTACACATTACAGGGGTGTTGTGGAGGTCTACATCTCTGTGATGTTCTCATGCTAAATCTCAACACAATGGTATGGAAAACTCTCGAAACCTCAGGCCAGGGACCTGGCCCTAGAGATAGCCACAGTGCTGTTCTTGTAGGGACTAAAATGATGGTATTTGGGGGCACTAATGGTTCTAAGAAGGTAAACGATCTTCATGTACTGGACCTTGCATCGAAAGAGTGGATACAAGTGGAATGTAACGGTTTTGCACCTTCTCCTCGTGAAAGTCATACTGCCACACTTGTTGGTGAAGATAAGGTAGTGATTTTCGGAGGTAGTGGTGAAGGTGAAGCAGTTTACTTGAATGATTTACATGTTCTGGACCTTAGGACTATGAGATGGACTTCTCCTACTGTGCGAGGTCATATCCCTGTCCCTAGAGACAGTCACAGTGCTGTTGCAATCGGGAACAAGCTCATCGTGTATGGAGGGGATTGTGGTGATCGATATCATGGAGATGTCGATGTGTTTGACATGGGCAATTCAACTTGGTCAAGGGTATTGGTTTTACTTTCCCAGTCTCACAGATTCAGTTTATAGAAAAAAAATAACTTAAATTAATTTCTTTGACTGATTTATGAATTATAATACTTTTTTTTATATTATTTTTCATTAAAGTTGGCTGTTCAAGGCGCTTTACCAGGTGTTAGAGCAGGTCATGCTGCTGTGAGTATTGGAACAAAGGTAGCTTATGTTCCCAAGTTACCATTGTTGATGAGACTACTTCATTTGGGATATGATGACTTGGAAAAAGTTTACAACTAGAGAAATTTGAGGTAGAGATAGGTCGCAATAACTAGGGAAATATCTAGCTATAGGGATGATGTCTTCAGAATGGGATATGTATGTATTTATGCTTTTGTTTTTTTTTTGAATTATAGTTCTATGAGCTTCTGTTTATATCCTTTCAAATTATGAACTTCTAATGTTGTGTCTAATTTGGTTGCATCAACACAGATCTTGATGAGCAAGAAGTCATAGAAATTGATTCTGATGCATCTCTGGCAGACAGAGTTCAACAGGCTATGAATTGCCTTCCTTTAACCTCAGAGAATTCACTAGCAGATTTCTATAGCAGCTTATTCAATAGCAGATTATTCAAGAGCAGATTATGCAGTTTATTGCATGTTGTCAACATCCCACTATTATAGTTTATTCCAAGATCAGTAACTTGTTATCATTGTTTAATCAATAGGGTTAAGCATCTTATCGGCTACTTAATTGACTCTTATTCTTTCTCTACAAACGGAAGAAAGCCTCAAGAAAAATGAAATTGAAGGGAACAGAGGGAGAAAAAGTAAAAATACAAAATGAGAGCGAGAGAGAGAGAGACCGATTGAAAACTACTAACCTTCGACAGCTTCTCCTCTTCTGTCTATGCTTCAATAACTGATTTCCCAATCTCGTGCTTGAGTTTCGTTCCAGATTTTGTATCTGAATAGTGTTTTCGATCAATTTGTTAGCTGCTGGTTGCAGGCCTTTCTACCAAAACAGAGAGTATCAAAACAGAGGGAGAGCTGCTTACCTGAAGGACGCTACGACGACGGTGAAGACTGCTACGGCCGGAGTCGAAGGAAGACGCTGTAATCGACTGTATGAAGGATGTAATCGGTGGTTTTGAAAGGGAATAGAATTTGGGAAATTTTATTGAATCTGAAGGGAATGGAATAAGCCTGTAATCAGGCATTCCATGAACCAAACACCTGCATTACTGTAGAATTTGGAACCGTCCCGTAATAGCATAGCTATTACATCAAACCAAACACGCTGTAATTGTGCTTTCATGGTTTTTGGTTTCTTCTAATCAAATTGGTAACAAAACTTGATTTTCATGTTTCATACTTATGTAAATTAGCACAAGTAAAATGATTATGTTGATTGTTGATTTGATGTAATTACTTTTTATTTTTATCAAAAAAATTATTTTATCTGTATTTTTATTTTAAATTTCAATATTTTTATCTTAAAAAAAATCAAAATCAAATAAAAATTTTAAAATTTAAAATAAAATTATTAATATAACATTAAATTATTAAAAAATAATATTCTTATTTCATACCATATTTTATCATTAATATTTAGTACTCTAATAGTGACCGTTATAGGTAAAGGGATTTTGGGGGTTTTTTTATAAATTTAATATAAAAAATAATTAATTACCAATATAATATCCCAACCCATTAATTATTAAAATGGTATGTTTAGTTAGGTGGAAGGTTTTTAAATGATGGCAACAGTAGATATTTTTGACACGAATTTTTTTTTTTTTAAATTAAATTTATATATTAAAAAAATAATATTATATTAATGGAGGGTTATCAAGTGATGACACAAAGAAAAAAAAATTATACATTCAAAATATACGAGAAAAAAAATACTTGACACTGGTGGAGGGATATCAAGTGGCGACACCCATAGAGGGTTTTGAAGTGGCGGCACCTTGAGGTATTTTACCACTTGTCTGAATCCCATGATGTCGTGTGTGTGTGGGTGTTGTTTTGGTTGTAGAATTTATTTTGGGGGTTGGGGATAATAATTTAGGTGATGGGGTTTTATTTTGGTATAAAGGAGAAGGGGGGACCAAACGGGCACACCAGAGAAGAAAGAAAGAAAAGAAAAGAAAGAAGGAAGGAAGGAGAGAAATGCAGTAATTTGATTTTGTGTTTATTGTAAAATTTATTTTTAAAATTATTTAATTTGTTAGTTAGTAGTAGTAATTTTAATTTTATTGTTTAATGTGATTGATTTTTTATTATAATTTTATTTATTTAAAAGGTTGATTAAAAGAGTAAAAGGTTAAAAGAAAGGTAAATGTAAATATTTTATTGGTAATTTAAAGTTATATTTTGTTTAGTATTTATTATTTTAAGTTATTTGTTTTGTTTAAATTAATTTTTAATTGATTTGTTATTTAATGTTTTTATTTAGTTGACTAAATTAAGAGGAGAGAAAGAAATGTAAATTTGGTTATTTTTAATTTAATTTAATTTAATTTAAATTAATTTTATTTTGTTAGTAGTAGTAAGTAAGTAATATAAATTAATTTAAAAATTAAATATTAAAATAGGTTATTTACCGAAATGGTACAAAATAAATATTTATATATTAAATTGATATATCTCTACCACATTTTTGTAATTAATGATATGTGGATACAATTTTTGTATATAAATATTTATTTTGTACCATTTTAGTAAATAACTCATTTTGGTATTTAATTATTATTTTTGTAAAAAATAATAAAAATTGTAAAACTTAATTACTTATGTATCGAACTAATTGATAATTTTTTTTCAAGTTGCAGAATGAATTCATTAATTAACGACCAACGTCCTCACATAGCAAAGTCGGTGAATGAGGAAACACACCTAGCCAATATGAATGTAATAAAATTATTATTCGTTTCTTATGTCATTTACGAAATTATTATTTGTTTACAAAATTAAATTAGGTTATACTAACTATTTTTGTAAATTAACAGGGAGAGCTACAGTATCGTGCATTGAGGGGTCGTGCGTAAGGCCTCAAATATCGTCCTCATGCATGTTTGCTTCCATACTTACGGGATGCCAGTTTTGGATCAGCGGCATTGATCCAAAAGTTTGAGTTATGGTATGATTTAATAAGTGCATTGGTGGAGCGTTGGTGCCCAGAGACGCACACATTTCACCTGCCGTGTAGAAAGTGCACCGTGACGTTGAAGGATGTTGCATTACAACTCGAGCTCCCAATCAATGGTCTAACGGTCACCGGCGTTAGTTTGTTTCAAGAGCTGTCAATGATGTGCAACGAATTACTAGGTTGCTCACCTAGTAATAACAACGATTTTACGTTGTTGAACTTTACATTGCTGAAGGCCAATTTTGAGCAGTTGCTCGAAAATGCAACTGAAATGGAAGTGATTTGGGCCGTTTGAGCCTATATTTTGCAAATCATAGGGGGCATACTCATGCCGGACGCGAACAACAAGAAGGTCCACTTGATGTATTTGCCCCTACTTACTGATTTGCAAAAAATTCAATCATATAGTTAGGGATCTGCAGTGCTTGTGATGCTGTATCAAGAACTTTGTCGTACCACAAACCCTTCTTGCCTGAATATAAGTGGTTGCCCAATGCTATTGCCATCTTGGGCACTTTATCGGATGTCATTCCTAGCATCCGTTAAGAACCAAACATATGTTTTCCCACTCATTAATAGGTGATTACCATATACCCAAAATTTCAATTATTTGACATATATTTTTTAATTATATTATTTTAACAAGTTTTTTTTGTTTTCTTAGATGGAAAACAAACAGGGAATCGGAAGGCAGCTCACAGTTCTCTTATATCGTATAATGCTCGAGCAACATGCCGGGGAAGGTGTATGCTATTCATTAACATGTTACTAAATTATATTACTTAACTCGTGTTGATCTAGTTGCATGTTACTAAATTATATTACTTGACACTTATTAATGTCTTGACATGTTATTAATTATGCAGTTCATTTGGACGTCATATATACAGCCAGAAATCGTCATTGTTATTCCCTCTTCGTCATTCCTCCACTCAGACCAATAGTGCATTACCGCACCGATTATCAATTTTCAAACAGTGGAGTGGTATGCCGGGGATCGAGTACTCCAGCAGTTTGGTTGTAAATAACTTATCCCGCAACCGCCATTGCAATTAAGGTCTATTCATGGGATGGATAAGAAGGGGAAATCATATTGTGATTGGGGGCATGTGCATGTACAATATATTCATTTATGGAACAATCGGATGATGCAAGTACCTCTGATGGAGTATACTCCGGATTTGCAGCCATCGGTACAGTACATGCAGTGGTTCATTCAGACGGGGAAACCATATTTACTTGGTTCACAATCAACGATAATCCCCTCACACATATCTCGACATGGTTACCTCTATTATCTACCTCCTGCCTAGAGCCAGAGCCAAAGCCAAAGCAAGAGGAGGAGGAAGAGGCATTGGATGATGATGATGATTCTTATCGTCCAGACTTTGTGGGATCGTCACATATCCCTAACTTATCAAGCCAAGGATATCAACCTCAGTTCGACAAGCCACCGTAATACTCTACTCCTCCTGGGCAATACTCCACTCCTCCGGGGCAAATAGACCCTAATGATGACGATGAGCTTGACGAGGAATCTCGACGTTAACACCGACCACCATGAAGATATACCCCGAGAATCACATCATCTAATCATGGATATTAGGGTTGTTCTTAATATTGTTTAATTGTGTATATTTGACTATTGATGAGTTGTAATGATGACTTTTTTCTTTAATTGTACATATATTTAAACTTATTTGATCATTTATTAAAATTAAAACTTATAAACCCTAATCCCTAAACCTAAAGCCTTAAATTCTAAATTTAAAAACATAAACACTAAACTTTAAACCCTAAATTCAAAACACTAAAACCTAAACCCTAAACCTTAAACCTTAAACTAGGCCTAATCATAGGCCGAGCCACCTGACCCGACCCGAAAGCCCGCCCAAAAAATGGAAGGGTTTGGACAAAAATATAGGCCCGAAAAATGGGTTTGGACAAAAAATGAGGCTCATTTTCTAAATGGGCCGAGCCTCGAGTAAGCGTTTTTGGCTCGAGCCCGGTCCAGCCCGACCCGAATAAATTAACCATTTTTAATAAAAAAATTATATTGTTGTTTTGGTGCTTTTTTTGCTGTTTTGGTTGCTATTTTTTGTTGTTTTGGTGTTGTGTTTTTACTGTTTTGGTGCTTTTTTACTATTTTGATTGCTGTTTTGGTGCTATTTTTTTTTACTATTTTGGTGCTGTTTTTATTGTTATTTTTGTTACTATTTTTCTATTATTTTTGCTGCTATTTTGGTTATTATTTTGGTTGTTTAGATGTTATTTTTATGCATTTTTATTATTGTTTCGCTATTTTTTAATATTATTTAAATATTGTAGAATTTATGTTTTATTGTTAATTTTTCTACTACTTTATTTGCAACTATCTTAATATAAAGAATTTTTAATGTATTTTTAATTTGTTTATTTTTTAATGTTTATTTTAAAGTTTTAAGCGTATTTGATATATTATATATTTTAGGCTCATTTTTTGGGATGGGCCAGGTTTGGGCCTAGCAATTAAGCCTAAAAGTTTGTTGAAGCCCGACCCGAACTCGATCCGATCTGGCCCACAATCAGCTCTAACCTTAAACCATACATTCAAAACCATAAATTCATAACCCTAAACTATAAGCCATAAACCCTCAACCTAAACCATACGTTCAAAACCTTAAATTCAAAACTTTAATTTTAAAATCATAAATCCTAAACCCTAGATTCAAAATCTTAATCCCTAAATTTAAAACTCTAAATTCAAAACCTTATACCCTAAATCCTAAATTTAGATACCCTAAAATTTGAAACACTAAACACTATTAGGTGAAATACCAGGTTGACTCCCAATGGTCTCCATAACTTGAAATCGTTGAAACTGTCGTGAATATATTTCAGTATTCATTGTCCTCTCTCTCTGACGGTTTGTATCCATTGCGTTCCTGATAGCTTCGACAAACACGTGTTCGACGTTCATCTGATCGATTAGTCGCGTCCTCATTACTAGCATCAAGGTAGCCAGCCTGTAGAATGTAGCTAAGAACACGGATGAAATCGAAAGATGTCATATTCTCTTGAACACACCGTTAATCGACTCTTCCAGGTTGGTCGTCATTTAACCATATCAATACCCGTCATCGAAACTTTGAGACCATGGCCAGGGCTCCATGGTACCCAACCACTCTCGCAAAGGCTTGTTCGTTTAACCTTTCATGTCACGCTCAAGTTTGGTCATTCTTTACCTGAATCGGTGTGGCTCTAGCTCGTACGCTGTAGGAATATTAAGAAAACATAAGTTATAGTCTCGAATTAAAACATTAAAAATATAATTTGAAATAAATCTTTAATTAATTAAAATTAATTAATTAAAATTTTTAAACCCTAAACTTTAACTGAAAAAAATCTTAAACTCATTTCCACACACCTCTCTTCTTCATCTTCATCTTCTTCCTCTTTGATTCCAATATCTTTAATTACATATTTGTCTCAAATTTTGAATCTTTAAAACCCATATTAGCCCAAAGATTCAAAGATTCAATATCTTCTTCCCGTTAAGTTTTTTTGGGTTAATGGGTTTCAAATATTCAAGTTTTGAGACAGATTTGTAATTAAAGATATTAGAATCAAAAGGGAAGAAAATGAAGATGAAGAAGACAAGTGTGTGGAAATAGATTTAAGGTTTTTTCAGCTAAGATTTAGGTTTAAAAATTTTAATTAATTAAATTTATTTAATTAAAAATTTATTCTAATCCCATTTGAAAATCCAAGTTGGCACTTAAAATCTAGTTGGACTGCCATGTAGGATTATCGTTAAGGAGATAACGGAACTTAATGGCAGAGTGATCATTTCGTAACAAAATAATAACATAAATGACTAAAACATAACATTTCAAACATAAGTAACTAAAATGTAACTTGAGGCAAACAAAAGTACAGCTTATCGTGGGTCGGGCCGGGCTTCAATAAAATTTTAGGTCCAAGTGCTAGGCTCGAGCCCAGCCTGACCCGAAAAATGGGCCTAAAACTTTATCCAAACTCGACCCGAATTATAATAGTCAAACCCGAGTCCGACTTGGCCCGACCCGTATTAATTTTTTAGATTATTTTATTACATACAACAAATTTAAAAAATATATAATATATCAAATACACTTAAAAAAACATTAAAACAAACATTAAAAATAAATAAATTTAAAATACATTAAATTTTTTATATTAAGATAGTTGCAAATAAATTAATAAAAAAATTAACAATAAAATATAAATTCTACAATATTCAAATAATATTAAAAAAAACTGTGAAACAATAGTAAAAATATAAAAAAAATAACATCAAAACAACAAAAATAACAATCAAAACATCAGCAAAATAACAACAAACAATATTAAAAACAACAAAAATAACAACAAAAACAACACGAAAAAACAACCAAAACAGTAAAAAAACAACACAAAAACAATAAAAAACACAAAAACAATAAAAAAGCAACCAAAACAATAAAAAATCACAAAAACAACAGTATAATTTTTTTATTAAAAATGATTAATTTATTCGGGTCGGGTCGAGTAGAGATCGGGCCAAAAAACTCATACCCAAGGCTCGGCCCATTTAGAAAACGAGCTTCATTTTTTGTCCAAGTCTATTTTTTCGGACATATATTTTTGTCCAAACTCTCTCATTTTTCAGGCGGACCTTTAAGTCGAGTTGGATGACCCGATCATGATCAAGTCTAAAAAATAATAATTATTTTTATAATTTACCCATAATATTAATACATATTTCGTGCATAATCCACCGAAGTAGCTACTAATTGTGATGTAAGCGAATAGGGATGACCACGCTATAAGTCGAGAAATTGCGCTGTAAACTTTCCTGTTCGATTTTTCATATTCTCGTCGATTTTTTAAAATGAAAATTACTAATAATGCTAATTGCGTAATATTAATACTAAACCTGTGTCAATCAACTTGTGTTGTTTTTGATATAATAAATTAAAAATGCAAAGGTGAAAATAAAGTTCCTAAACGAATAGATTTTTTTTAAAAATAGACTCTTAAATATTTAATGTTCAATACACAATCAATGTCATTGAATTAAACGAATTGATATGGGTTTATATTAATTCACCTCAATTTTAAATAATAATTTTTAATATATACTTATCATAATACAAAATCATAATTTTAAAAATTAAATATATTTATATGAAAACTATAACTTAAGTTATAATATGTTAAATGATTCATTACTCTTTATTAAATTATTTATGATTTTTTTATTCAAAAACAAATCTTATATGTCTAATTTATAATTAATACTGAACAATTTTGTAAAATAAAAATAGAAATATATGAAAATAAATGGAAGCTTGTCATAAACACTCCGAAGTATTTTATTTTTTATTTTTATGTTTAAAAATTTGTAAAAAAAAAAAGTTAAATGTTTTTACTTTTGAACAGATAGACAATGTTATTTAAAAAAAAAATTTGTAAATTACTTTTTTATATTCCTATAAACACTTTAAAAAATTTGAAAGTTAAAACCGTTTGAAAAATTATTTTAATGTTGTTAATATTTTGAAAATATTTTAAATTAACATGTTTAAAATTTTAAATTATATTATATTTAAAAATATTTTCTTTAAAATTTTTAACAGAATTTTGAGAAAGAATACTTTTTTTAACAAACATATTTAAAACAACTGTAAAACTTTTTGAAATTATTAGAAATTTTACTTAAATGTTTAAAAAGTGACTAAAAAATGTTAAAAACATTCTATAAATTTTTAATTAAAAATTATAGAAATTTAAAACTATTAACATTTTATTTTCAAAATATTTAAAACTATTTATATTTATCTGCCTTCAATAAAATATTTTTTTTTCAAAAAAATAATTTAGATTTAAAAATGTATATAAAATGTAACTAAAATATTATACAAATAATTATATTTAGAATAAAATTGAACCAGTTTTATAGATTATCTATATAAACATTTTTATTATTTAAAAAAAACTAATATCTATTTAAAACATCATTATAAAAAAATTAAAAAATAATTAAATATTATTTTGATTGATGTATATAATCTGAGTATCATAAACTAGTTAATATTTAAAATAATATGCTGTTTTCAATTCAATTCTCACATGTCCAAAATATTAAAAAGGGAAGAAAAAAAAATCGACACTTTCCTAGAAATTACAGCAAAAAAAGAAAAAAATTCAACAATGTCAGGCAATGGATTTCCTTGGCCAGCAAGTCAAATTAAAGGCTTATCGACCCCACAATGGAAGTTTCGCCAATCTCCCCCACAGCTGCCTATAAATTTCCCAGATTCGGTTGTTTCTGAAAACCTATTCTTTCTAATCGCCTGCTGTCAAACACAAAGCGTAGCAAAATATCTCTTCAGCCTAAACAACCGTTTTTTTTTTTTTTAAATCGGTCTACAATGGCAACGACTGGTCTTGGAGCTAGTCTCGCAGAAGTTTATGTGATGCGATCTCTCCATAAGCAGAAATTGAAGAAAATGGAGATCAAGGAAGAGCAGGAGGCAAAGATTGACGATAAGGTGTTTGATGAAAAGAAAATTCCTGCAGCTACTGGTTGTTTCTCCTTCTGGGTGTCTACGAAAACCCATTCTGCCAAGGTTTCTAATTCCGATGCTTCTACGGAAAAACCTGTTTAAAAACCAAATATTGGATCAAAAATAGTTGCCTTGGGGAATACGTTGGGTAGTCTTTTACTGCATGTTTGGTTGATTTGATTTTTTGGATCTTTGATCTTTTAGGCTGAAATTATTATGGCCATGGAAAGACCGTTTAGCTCGATTTAAGTAGTTGGATTAGCTAAGTTTGGGATTCTGTACCCTTCTTATTCTTTTTGTGTAAAAAAAAAAAAAAAGAACACTATGAAAAGCAATATTACTCGAATTTTTTTTGTTTACGTGTACCTATTTAGCATCAACATGATTTATTTATTTTATGAGTTCATGTTAAGTATTATATTATTAAGAGTTATTTAATTCATTATCGATGTTAAAAGGGTGATACACAATTAACGATGTTGAATTACCAAAAGCTAATCAAATTTATGCATCGTGTTAAATATCAAACATAATTATTTAAGCCTCAAAATATCAACTTTAAATTTTGTCCAAATTTATTTATCCAAACTCATTTATGCCATTCATATTTTTTTATATAATAATTATAATTTTTAAGTATTTTTACCACCATTATATAAATTTTTATTAAATTTCTAAATATAAATATTTTTTTTGAAAAATTACATGTAGCAATCCTAAAGTATAATCAAATTATTACCGCATGAATGAACTAAAACTAAAACAATTTAGAATCCATGTATTGACCTGATTGTTATGAGTATTCACTGTCTCAAGTATGATCTGGATTAGAGTCACGACAATCGCTGTTTGTAATTCACCAAAAAAAAAACTAAAACAATTTAAAACAAACAAATTAAGACCCGAAACAATCTAAACTAAAACCCTCATATGACAAAAGATCCACATATATAATTGCACATGATGAATTTTAAACTTAAATATTCAAAACCCAAACCTTCGTCTTTGCCAATTGTACCAAGGCAAACATAAACATTTTTCCCATTAAATATAAACAACATAACACACTTTTTATATTAATATATTTAAATTTTCATATGATTTAAATTAATGATATATAAAACAAACAATAAGCTATAAATTTTATCATTTATGTATGGTTTAAATTATATTTTGATCACTAATATTATTAATTTATTATATTTTAATCAATGAACCGTTAATGATATAAAGATAAATTGATGTGATTCGTTATATAATTTTTAACAAAATTTAATTCCAATTTCACAACTAATCTTTATATTTTTTTCCATTTTAAACAATTTAGATTTTCTCCTTTTATTTTTAACTTTTTTTTTAATTTTACTTCTCTTCTTCCTTTCTTTTTCTCTCGTCTCTTAATTAACTCGAGATATAACTCAATTATTGGTTTTGTAAATTAAAAAAAACATATAAATGCACATAATTTATATATCATAAATTTATTTAAATATTAAAATTTACATAAATATATAATTTGTAGTTATGATTATCACATATAAAGATATATGTCTAATTATGAATTTCATTTCTCTCCTTTACTAAAATTAATAAGTTAGTCCCTCTACTTTAAATATTAAAATTTGGTCCTCATATTTTGTTAAACTTTGGCATTAACTCACTAATAAGGAAATTAACAGTTCCGCAATTTCTATGTAAGGAATTAGAAAAAAAAAGTTCAACATATTAGCAAAATTCAACCTTTCAAGTTTGTTTTTATCAAAGTTAGATTAACTTTTCAATTTTAATAAAATATGAGGATCAAATTCACATCAAATATACAAAAATCACATCAAATATTGACTTTTTCAAAACATAAAAAACAAAATCAACAATTTCTCAGAACTTACAGTTCAAAAAGAAGGAAGTCAACAATGTCAGCTAATGGATTTCCTTGGCCAGCAAGCCAAATTAAAGACTTATCGACTATCGACCCAACAATGAAAGCTTCGCCCATCTGCCGCCACAGCTGCCTATAAATTTCTCAGTTTCAATAGTTCTGGGAAACATCATTCCTTACCTAATAGTGTGCTTTCAAACACAAAGCCCAGTGAAATATCTCATCGACCTAAAAAAAGCTTTTTCTTTTTTATCAGTCTATCAATGGCAACTGTTAGTCTTGGAGCTAGTTTCGCAGAAGCTTACGTGATGCGATCTCTTCATAAGGAGAAAATGAAGAAAATGAAGGAAATGGAGAAGAAGGGACAGCAGGAGGCAAAGAGTGATGATAAGGTGGTTGATGAAAGGAAAATCCCTGCAGCTACTGGTTGTTTCCCCTTCTGGGTGTCTAAGAAAACCCTTTCAGCCAAGGTTTCTTCTGATAATGCCACAGAAAAACCTGTTTAGGAACACCTTGTCTTAGTGATGTTTAGTTGATTCATTTAATTTATTTATTTATTATCAAAGGGAAAGACCCTTTGGCTAAATTGTGATTCTTATTTGTTTGGTTGATATTTTTTGGTTAAGTTTGAGATTTGTTTGGTGAAGAACTCAAGATTATGTGCCCTTCTCATTCTTATTTCTACCATTAATGGACACAATATGAAAAGCTACATTACTCCAAATTTTTTGTTTATGCATCTAATAAAATATTTATTTATAACTCTATACTAAATATGGCGTTATATTTTTTTCAATTCTTCTTTTGGAAATCCAAATGAGTTTCCATTGAATAATAAATAAATAAAACAAATCCAAGTGAAAATTTAATACATTCCATGAAAAGGGAAAATAAAAAAATAATAACTTTCCAAAAAAAGTTGATACAAAAGAAGGAAAATAAAAAGTAACGAGCAAAATAAAATCATCAAAACCGTCAAAATGTATATATAAAAAAAGATTTTACCACTTAATCTTACACGTTAAGCAATCAATTTTCTAGAAATTAATATGATAAAACACTACGACTTTTATACTTTTTTTTTTGAAAAAACTATTATGGTTAAATGTCAAACGTTATCGACCTTGATCTTTATAAATTTTTTTAACGAACAAATTTATAAATATTTTATTTGTGTTGAAAGATTCAAATATTATGAATTTGAATAATATTTGTAATTATATGAGTTGTTGTTTTCTACATAGTTTTCAACGAGAATCTTGTCATTTGGCTTTGAATAATATTAAAATACTTTTTTTTTTCTAAGGTTAAAAGTTTTCAAATTCATTGTTTTTGTGGGTAAATATATCAAGGAAGTCTATATGTTTAAAGACGGATTGCATTTTGGACACTTTACAATTAACCTTTTTAATACGTTTTTTTAAATGATAAAGTGAGTATGCGGAGATTTATTTTTTATGGGTAAATTATAAAAATGTTCACTCAATTATGTTTTTTTTTTTTTTTGGTTACTAAACTATTAATTTTTCGATTTAATCATTAAATTTTTTGAAATTAAATATTTTAGTCACTTTAAGCTTATGTGGGCTTTTTAAAATTATTCTAGTAGCAAAATTAGCTCTATAAAATTTACACATTTATCAATTCGATTCTAAATTTAAAAAATTCAACAAATATAGCCCTCAATATTTATAAAATTTGTCATTTTATTTGTAATTCTAAATATTTTAATAAATTTCACTCTCAATACTTACGAAATCTATCAATTTGGTCCTAACTCTAAATTTTAAAAAAAAATTAAATATCATTTTTAGCCCTTTATAACTCATCGGCTAACTCATGTGAGATATTAAAATAAGAAAAAGAGTACCTCTTTCAAGTCACTAGCAAAAGAACTCTAAAAAGTCGGGATAAACCACAAAAAAATAAGATCAAAAGAAAATAAAGACATTAAAAACGTTATATGTTTAGATAGTAATGCAACCAACTATTCCAGATAGGTTTCAAATCAATTTGTTTGATCCAATGTGAAACCTGAATTATAGTTAAAAAAATTGTTGGAAGTGACTTGAAAAGAAGGTTTTTTTTCTTATTTTAATATCTCGCATGAGTTAGCCGATGGGTTATAAAAGGTTAACAATGAATTTTTTTAAATTTTTTTAATTTTTAGAGTTAGAACTAAATTGATAGATTTTGTAAATGTCGAGGGTCAAATTTATTTAATTTTTTAGAATTAGAACTAAAATTACAAATTTTGTAAACATTGAGAATTAAATTTATTGAATTTCTTATATTTAGGATCAAATTGATAAGATATACAAATATTAGAAAGCTAATTTTGTTATTAGACTAATAAAATAAAGGCCACATAAGTTGAGCGTGACTACAATATTTAATTTTGAAAAGTTTAGTGAGTAAATAGAAAAGGCTCGATGATAAATTTGACGATTAACATTTGCATATTTTATCAAAACGACCTTAATTTTATTTTTGAGCATTTTTTATCATCTAATAAATTTAATGAATAAATTTTATTTTTCTTTCATAAGGTTTGAATCACCCCTTTTTATGCTTACTCTGTCCTGGAGCATAAGGTGCCTTGGGATTGGCTCTTTCTTTTTGTTTTGTCTGTTTACTCTACATAGTGGTCTGACCGTGTCAGTCCTCTATCTGCCATCACTCCGTTGTCAAGATTTAAAGAAACTCTTATGTTTGTTCATACCATTTCTGTCTCCTAATTATCTCGGTGAAGAATAAATGAATAGTACTTCATACATGGTATCGCAATTCCTTGCAATTGGCTTTGAATTTCAAGCATGTTATATACTCGCAATTGAACTGCTTTAGAGTGGTCTCACTCAACTGTATGTAAGGAAATGATATGGTCCTTTAAGGACTGAAACTCGAGAGACAGAGACTCATGACATGATGACTGTCAAGAATATTCCGGGCATCTGTTAAACCCCGGAACTAGATTCCCTCCTCATCGGCCTCTCCTTAGTACTCTTTAAGAGAAAGAAACGACCTTCATAGGTTTAAATTATTGCCCGCTTCTTCACTGGCATTAAATGATCAAACTTGCAGTGAATTCACAGGCTATTGCAGGGTCATGTTGAAGTTTGCTACACAATATTAAAAAGCAAACCGACTGTATTTTATGTAAATAAATACAACAAATTCAACCATTTGTGTCCCACACCTTTTTCCTTCATCTCTGCTTCACCATTATTTGTGGCTCTCTCTCGTCCCCCACTTCACTTGAAAAATCCTGAAACATTGAAATGTTGAGGAATTTGGCACTCACAGCAACAGATAAAACAGGAATTTTCATTCTAGCAAGTGGCATCAGCAATCTCATTAGGCAGCTACAAGATGGTGCAGGAACAGCCGCTTTTCTTTGGAGAATCATCCTGTTGTTTCTCTGTGGATAGTTAATCACCATATAAGTTGACATGCTCTGATCATTGACTAAAGTCAGTACATGAGATTATGACTTGACAAAGCAATACGAACTTGCTAGGTGTAGTTTTTGTTTAAAAGAGAGAAATAGAATAGGAAAACAAACATGGATGTCATGAAATTGTTTAGCTTCTGCAAAGCTTTACCAACCAAAAATCCAACAACAGATTTAACAAATCAAATGCATATATGAAGTGGATTACCATCGTTTTTGTCTGACAAAGGAAGGCGAAGAACCACATGCATTGTGATTACACCGCCCGGAAGTTCACCAACCAGGAGTGTGCAGTCAGCAAGTGTGCTGTTGTTTTCAAGTATCTTTCCACCATTGATTAGCTTCACATCTTGTATTGTCTTTGGGCAATTTTCTTTGTCTGCAAAACAGACCAGAGTTTTCCATATAAAAACAGAAGCTTATTATGTACCCAAGCACAACTTTGAATGTTATAAACAACACAATAATTCAGATACAAATCACAGAATAGGAGAATTATAAGACGAAAAATGTTTCTGATAAAGCTTTTATGACTGCCTTCCTCTTTAGATTTAACAAGTGGAAATCTAAAAGGTTAAATCAGTGAAGCTTTATTATTCAAGAAATCAGTATGTTATTTGGATCTAAGATCATCATGTGCCTTTGAGTTACACTGCCATGGATCCAAGAATATAAAAACACTCTTCACTAACTCAACTAATTTGCAAGCAAGCATGAAGGAAAATACAGGACATTCTTGAGACAGATACTTTTGATTTTGAAGCAATGGATAACAAAGACATCTTTCATGATAAAAGCACAAAACCAGGTGAAGCATAGTTACATACAATTGTTAAACAGGTAAAAATGGGAGAAAAAAAGGTTGAGCAAATTAACCTTTAGGCCACTGAGCAAGTATTTTCTCTTTGAGAGATGCCACAGTTGTAGCTGGACTGTACTTGCTTGGACCAATGTCAGTTCCGTCTGCAAGCCTGAATTTGAGTTCCACCAAATCTTCACTAGCCATAGAACAAATCTTTCACCAATAATCTAAACTCAAGCTCTCATGCTAATCTCTACAAAAACCAGTTTTTCTTTTTCTTGTTTTTTCTCAAACAGATTGAATGAACTACTTCCCTCTAAAAAGAAAAACCTTTCTTTTTGGAAAATGATATTGAAAGCTTGCTTCTTGTAAAGGGAAACCACATTTCAGAAACAACAATTTAAGAACCCAGATGATTCTTTTTGCAAAAGAAGGGCATCTTTTTAGTGGTTTGACATCAACCTAAGACCTGGGGACTGATCAGAATTCTGAAATGTAGGATAAATAGACCAGAGAATGGAGAAAGCTTTTTGCAACTTGATGTTGAAAGAAGAATGATCAGGCCACCAATATATGAACTTTTCAACTGAGATCTTTTTTACCTAAATCTAACAGGCAATCTAATGGTATTGGAAGTTAAACTTTTATTTTATCACCCCTTATACTCCATTAAAATGAAAATATATGCTCATATTCATTGATCTGGCGAACACAAAAATCATCTGTTTGAGTGGGATGACATGTTTTATTCAGATTCTATTGTTTTATTTTTGCTTTTTCTCTTTTGACTTGGTTGTTGGATATTATTACATGCAAACTTTTGGAAGGTAAGCTTAAGTCAATTTCATGTTACATGTTTAATAAAAGCAATAATAAACTCATATTCTGAGAATTGAACAGTAAAAGTTTATGAAAAAATTGAAAAAATATCAGACAGTGGAGACATTAGATTAGAATTATTATTGTATTATGATACTGACAGTGACATTAGAACATTAGCAATAATTTATGAGCAAGCAAAGCATTATCTGACTGCCTTTTACCAGGACCACTAACCAAACAGTGGCCTAAAGAAACCTTAGGTTGGTACAAAGATTCATGTTAATTTACTGTCATAATTTAATGCCTCGAATACAAAAAAATTCACCTAAATTTTGCTGCAATTAATGGTAAAAGATAACATTAATGAAACAGAATCATACACCAAAAAACTAATAACATAAGAAGGAAGAATCATTTACATTATAGATATAGTTTTGCATAATGGAGAATCTAACACCATTACATGTTCATTCAAACATCTTTCACTTTATTTTAATGTCTGGAGACAAATACTTGTGCAGATGCTTTGGTGTTGATAGATGCTTTTGGAGCAGCTTGGAATGGTGGTCACGCTTATAACCCCACATCACCTACGGTGAGTTAATCGGGTTCGAGTTACTCATATCGGAATACGTGTTGGCCATGAATAGAAAATGAAAAGTAGGTGGGCCAGCTAGCCAGACCAAATAATCATACCATCCTCCAGTTTGTGACCCAGCTCAGCTTGATCCGGTTAACGTCAGAACTAACTAACTATATATATATATATATATGGCATGAGATGCCAGTTGCTGGTGAGTAATTGAAGGTTCGTGGTATGGGGAGATAACGATCCTCCCCCACCCAACAATAAGGGACAGATGGTTAGGTTGCACTCAAATTCGAAGAAGCTGTTGATGGAAGACATTAAATAAATCCCTTTCCATGTTTCTGCAAGTTCCACTCATGCTTCACGCCAAACTAATTAATCTTGCACTCACAATATTCCTTATCATAAAAGGGTTGCTTGAGAAAAACATTGCAAAACCAGCATTAAGAGGATTAATTAGTGTAATCTGATGACTTTTCTTTGCTTTTTCCATGGGCAAACAATATGCTTTTTTGATAAGTGTTAGCAAACAATATGCTTTTCTTTGCTTTTTAGGAATTAGGTTCTACGACATTACAATCATTCCAAGTTTCTACTTTCTAAACCCATTTCTTTAATTGCTTTTCTTTTTAATTGTAAAGCATGCATCACTTTGTATGAGATAAGGGATAAGTGCAAAAACCTTTTTTTATTCACACATCAAACTTGGTTCAAGGCACCGTCATTTTTTTTTAAAACTTTTACACCGGCAATTAGCAGGTAAAACTATTGTATCCCAATCCCACGTCGGAAGATCTATTATGTTCACTGTTGTTGGTGGCTCGGTTAGAAGGCGGAAATAGAAATTGAAACGGGTCACTATTTGAGGCCAAAATTTAACCCATTACTATCAAATGATTGAAGTCCCTCTACTATTATAGTTTCAGTATTTCTTAAAATTTTAAAATTTTAATCCTAATATTATTCAAGTTTTAGAAGATATTAGTCATTAAATTAGTAACTTCAACAATGCTGAGGCAATCACTAGCGCTGCAGCTCACACAATGTATTTGTCTTTAACAATATCTCTCAAAATTTGGTGACTTCTCTTCACGTAAGAGAAAGATTTTATGTCTTTAAAATACATTATAATCATTGTCTGTCTTAGACAAACGGCTTGTCCTCTTCACGGCATGATGTATATGGATGCTATGTCATTTTTCTTTGACGCTTTATTTCAATGCAATAAGTTGTTTTGGATTTTGAATTCATAAATTTGAATTTAGTAGTACTTAGAAAACTCAAATGATAACTTTGGAAGGTGGAGTGAAAGCTAGAATGAAAATACTTTACGTTTTTCTTACTGATTTCTGATATAGTATCTTACACGTGATATGTAAAATGACAATTGGTAAAATATAATTGATGGAGTTGAAGATATTTGTTGGTTGAGGTCCAGGGGAGAGAATCACGAGGTGAAACGATCCCTCAACTGATTTTGTTTGGTTTTATGTCTTTCACTCCTATTTTTTATACCAATATTGTCTCTTTATTTTTTTACGTTCGCTATTGATAACTATTTTTTTACCTGTATACTTATTTCACCTCTTATTTATTGATATTTTTATTTGTTTTTAAAGATAACAAATTCATATTTACATTCATAATGTGTGAAACACATGAATAACTGAAATATCAGTTATAAAAAATTTGATCATAAAAAAATATTTGTAAACTATATCAGTTATAAGAAACATTGTATGTCTTTGATTATATATGAAGTAGTAGGAAAAAACAAATGAAGAGCACAAACTAAAGAACATATAGGAACTAGCTAGAAAGAGAATGCTGAGGCCATCAACAATGTCTCCCAAAACTTAGTGACTTCTCTTAGGAGAAAGGTTTTATGTCTTAAAAGGGAATTATAATCATTGTTTCTGTCTTATAGAAACTATTTGCCCTCTTCACAACATGAAGCATACGTATGCTATGTCTTTTTTCTTGACTCTCTATTTAAATGTAATAAATCTTAAAAGTGTTATATATTTTGGAATTTAAATTTATAAATTTGGATTTAGTATTGTTTAGAGAACTCAAATGATAAGTTTGGAAGATGGAGCGAAAGTTAGAATGGTAATACTTTACATTTCTTTTTATGATTTTTAATATAATATCTGACACGTGATATGTAAAATGACATTTGGTAAAATACAATGGATGGAGTTGAAGATATTTGTTGGTTGAGGTCGAGGGGAGAGAATCACGAGGGGAAACGATCCCTCAACCGATTTTGCTTGGCTTTTGTGTCTTTCACACCCATTTTTTACGCCAATATCTATATATTTTTTACACTCTCTGCTGATAACTGTTTTAACATCTATACTCGTTTCACCTCTTAATTATTGATATTTTTATTTGTTTTTAAAGATAACGAAATCATATTTATATTCAGAACGCGTAAAACACTTAAATCACTTAAATATCAATTATAAAAAATTTGACCATAAAAAGATATTTGTAGACCATATCAATTATAAGAAACATTGTATGTGTTTGATTATATATGAAGTAGTGGAAAAAAACAAATGAAGAGCAAAGATTAAAGAACCTGTAGGAACTAGCTCAAAAGAAAAATGCTGAGGTCATCATTTCCTTCACAACTCACACAAATCTGTCTTCAATAATGTCTCCCAAAATTTAATGATTTCTATTTGAATAACAGAAAGGTTTATGTCTTAATAGGGCATTATAATCATTGTTTATGTCTTAGAGAAACTATTTGCCCTCTTCACAACATGAAGTATATGTATGCTATGTCATTTTCCTTTGACTCTCTATTTCAATGTAATAAGTCCTCAAAGTATTATAAATTTTGGAATTTAAATTCATACATTTGGATATCGTATTGTTAGGAAATTCAAATGACAAGTTTGGCAGGTGACGTGAAGGTTAAAATAGAAATACTTTATGTTTTTTTATGATTTCTGATATACTATCTGACACATGATATGTAAAATAGCATTTGGTAAAATGTAATTGATGGAGTTGAAGATATTTGTTGGTTTAGGTTGAGGAGAGAGAATCACGAGGGAAACGATTCCTCAACTGATTTTGTTTGGTTTGTGTGAAATGTTAGTATTCGTCTCTTTTCTTCTTTTTTTTTTATACTCTCTGCTGATAATTATTTTTGACATTTATACTCTTTTCATCTCTTATTTATTTATATTTATATTTGTTTTTAAAGAAAACAAATTATATTTACATTCATAATGGATGAAACACTTAAATCACCGAAACATCAGTTATAAGAAATTTGATCATAAAAAAATATTTGTAGACTATATCAATATAATAAAGATTGTATATCTTTAATTACATATGTAGTAGTGGAAAAAAAACAAAACAAGAGCAAAGATTAAAGAACCAGTAGAAACTAGCTAGAAAGAGAATGCTGAGGCCATCACTTCCTTCGCTTCTCACGCAAATATGTCTTCAACAATGTCTCCAAAAACTTGGTGACTTCTCTTTGTATAGGAGAAATGTCTTATGTCTTAAAAGGGCATTATAATCATTGTTTATGTCTTAGAAAAACTATTTGCCTTCTTCGCAACATGAAGCATATGTACGCTATATATCATTTTTCTTTGACTCCCTATTTCAATGCAATAATTCCTCAAAGTATTATAGATTTTGGAATTTAAATTCATAAATTTAGATTTAGCATTGCTTAGGAAACTCAAATGACTAGTTTGGAAGGTGGAGTGAAGGTTAGAATGGAAATACATTATATTTCTTTTCATTATTTCTGATATAATATCTGACACGAGATATATAAAATAACATTTGATAAAATACAATTAATGGAGTTAAATATATTTATTGGTTGAGGTTGAGGGAGAGAATCATGAGGGGGAACGATCCCTTAACCGATTTTATTTGGTTTTGTGTTTTTCACGTTCATTTTTTATGTCAGTATTAGTCTCTCTCTTTTTTATACTCTCTATTGATAATTATTTTTGACATTTATACTCATTTCATCTTTATTTATTTATATTTTTATTTATATTTAAAGATAATAAATTTATATTTACATTTAGATCGCGTGAAACATTTACATGGTTGGATGGTATGGCTATTCCATCCCGTCGCTATTCAATGCCCTTCAGTAAAACAATAATTGGTTCTCTGAATGAGGGATTATGCAGAATAATCACTATTCAATGCCCTACAGTAAAATAGTGGATGGCGATGATAGTTACGGTGGTTGATCAGCAGAAATTTTACGCTTCTTCCCCCCAAATTTCACGCCTTAAAAAAAAACTACACTTCTCTCCTTCATCAGCGCTCTCACCAACTCCTTCTCCGGCAGTCTTACCTCCACTGAAGTAAGTTCCCTCATCAAATTTCAAATTCCCCAATTTTTTTCTATTTCTTCTCACGATCAGTTATGGGTCTATGCCTTAAAATTTTTTACTTTTTCTTTGAATACAAAAAGAAAAATTGTTTATAGCTTTTAAAAATCTAAAATTTACAGTTTTCCCTTCACTGGATTCATTTTTTTCCAATTATTTATATGTTGATTAGTGGTATTTATTTTCTGTCAAATTCAAGCTATTATTATCAATGTCTAGACGATTATTCAACTAAGTAGCTCCCTCATCGAGTCATTTGCTTCAGCAGTGAGTCATTTGCTTCAGCAATGCAATGGAATGAACACTAGTTTATATAGTAAATTAATTATAAAGTGATTAAAAGAGAGGGGGTGAGGATAAAATAAATAAAAGAATAATTTATATAATAATGTTTTAAGTTTATATAAATATTTTATATTATAACAAATATTTTTTTATCTAAGGATAAAATTATCATTTCAACATTTAACGTTTTTGGCTTTTTAATATTTTTATAAAAATAAAAATATAATTTAATTTATTAAAAGACATATTCCTCAATCGGTTTTTTTTTTGCTATTAATTAATTATTTTTTTCAACCAAACGTATAAATATTATTACAATATTCATTCCATTCAATCAAATCATTGTTATGTCTATTCAATTCAATTACAGCCTTATTTCATTCCCACAGAATGACTATTCCATTATAGTTTCATTCCATTCCAAATAAATTATTGAAACATCAGTTATAAGAAATTTGACCATAAAAAAATATTTGTAGAGTATGTCAGTTATAGGAAACATTATATATGTCTTTGATTATATATGAAGTAGTGGAAAAAAAAACAGTGAAGAGAAAAAATTAAAGAACTTATAGAAACTAGCTAGAAAAAGAATGTTGAAGCCATCACTTCTTTCACAGCTCACACAAATTTGTCTTCAACAATGACTCTCAAAACTTAGAGACTTCTATTTGTATAGGAGACAGGTTTTATGTTTTAAAATGGTATTATAGGCATTGTCTGTCTTGGAGAGAAACGACTTTCCCTCTTCACAACCTGAAGCATATGTATGCTATGTCAATTTTTTTTACTCTCTATTTCAATGCAATAATTCCTCAAAGTATTATAGATTTTGGAATTTAAATTCATAAATTTAGATTTAGTATTGCTTAAGAAAACTCAAACGACAAGTTTGGAAAGTGGAGTGAAAGTTAGAATGGAAATACTTTACGTTTTTTTTTCATGATTTTTGATATAGTATTTGACACGTGATATTTAAAATAGCATTTGGTAAAATATAATTGATGGAGTTGAAGATATTTGTTGATTAAGGTTGAGGGGAGATAATCACGAGAGGAAACGATTCCTCAATTGATTTTGTTTGTTTTGTGTCTTTCACGCCCATTTTTTATGCCAGTATCTGTTTCTTTTTTCTTCATACTATTTGGTGATAATTGTTTTTGACATTCATAACGGATGAAACACTTAAATCATTGTGTTAGCTTGATGGATCAACTCGATAATGACGGTAACGGAGGTTGAATCGACCTTTTAAAAGTTGTGGTGAAAGCAATTTAATTTTACAACAAAGAACACAAGGATTTATAGTGGTTCGACCCCAAATGCCTACTCCACAATCTTAGCTTTCTACAATTAAGGACTTTCCTAAATCCACTAGATTTGTATAACCTTTGAGGATAATGTTTAACCTTACAATCACTTAAGACTTATACTCCAAAATCCTAAGTGATAACTCCTTAAGGTTTCTACCTAAACCTTAAGTATAAACACCCTCTCAAAAGATAAACAAATAAGCAAACAAAGACATAATCCTTACAATATCAGGATGTTTGCCAATTAAGCACAAATACAAAGAAGAACACTTGAGCTAAATGAATACTATGAAAGCTCACAAGTGTTTACATGAAAAGGTAAGAAAGAATTAAGCTCTAGATCGTTTTGATTGATCTTTAGGCTTTGCACATTTCTCTTTATGATGCTAGACCTTTGGAAGATGGTATTTATACCCTCTAAGTGAATTCCAACCGTTGTGGTTGTTAGGAAAGTAATGTAACCGTTGCAACCATAAAAACCAGCATTAAATGCAGTCTGCAGCTTAGTTGTTTCGGTAGAAGCATACTTGTATCGGTAGAACTGTAATTGTATCAGTAGAAGTCTTAGGGTAGACGACTTTACAAAACATTACCGTTGGAGTCATTCTATCGGTAGATGCTTCATTGTATCGGTAGAACTCTGAGGGTTTCATTTGGTATCGATAGAATCCATAGAAGTGTAGGGGAGGATGAATTTTAGCTACTAACTTGACTTGTGTTGGTAGAAATCTTCAAGGTATCGGTAGAAGTGAAGTTCTACCGGTAGAAGTCTCACTGGAGTCTTTTCCACTTAGTTTTTATTCAAAAACATTTTAATTTGTTATATCAAAACATATTATCCAATAAGGCTTAGTTTAACACACTGAAAACATCAATTATAATAAATTTGACCATAAAAAATATTTATAGACTATATCAATTATAATAAACATTGTATATCTTTGATTACATATATAATAGTCGAAAAAAACAAAGCAAAAGCAAAGATTAAAGAACCTGTAGAAACTAGCTAGAAAGAGAATGCTGAGGCCATCACTTCCTTCGCATCTCATGCAAATATGTCTTCAACAATGTCTCCAAAAACTTGGTGACTTCTCTTTGTGTAGGAGAAATGTTTTACCTCTTAAAAAGGGCATTATAATCATTGTTTATGTATTAGAAAAACTATTTGCTGTCTTCACAACATAAAGCATATGTATGCTGTATCATTATTCTTTGATTCTCTATTTCAATGCAATAAGTCCTCAATGTATTATAGTTTTTGAAATTTAAATTCATAAATTTCGATTTAGTTTTGCTTAGGAAACTCAAATGATAAGTTTGGAAGGTAGAGTGAAGGTTAGAACGGAAATACTTTACGTTTCTTTTTATGATTTTTAATATAATATTTGACACGTGATATGTAAAATAGCATTTGGTAAAATACAATTGATGGAGTTAAAGATATTTGTTGATAGAGGTTGAGGGGAAAGAATTACGAGGGGAAACGATCCCTCAATTGATTTTGTTTGTTTCTGTGTCTTTCACACTTAATTTTTATGTCAATATCTGTTTTTTTTTATATTCTAGGTTGATAACTGTCTTTGACATGTATACTCATTTCATTTTTTTTTATTTTTTTTAAAGATAATAAATTCTTATTTACATTTAGAGTGTGTGGAACACTTACATCATGTTTGGTTGAAAAGTATGGCTATTCCATTCTGTCACTATTCAATGCCCTAAAGTAAAACAGTAATTTGATTCACTGAATGAGGGATTCTGCAGAATAGTCATTCTTCTTCTATTCCTAGAAGTCTCGTAATACAAATTCAATTAGTGAAAGACATGAATAGCCATTCAACCTACCATCGAATCAAAACAAATTTTTTTAGTCTAAAATATCCTTTAATAAATTTTCACTACTCCTACCTAAGCCACAATCCGAGCCAGTTAATAGAAGAGATATGGACTCTCTAGATTTAGCGTTAGCACTGTGGGTGTTGGATTTCAAATTTAAGGATAGGGAAGAAGAGAAGATGAATAGGAAATGTGAAACTATGTTTAGAGTGGCAGTGGCGGCAAAAAGATAGATTGAAATCTGAGTTATTTATGTAGATTTATGATTATTAAGATGAAAGCTTTCCCTAAAATTTTTCAGGGAGTTATGGGCTTAGATACGGGACGGGCAACGATTACAGCAGCGATTATTGTAGTTGCTGCAGAAAGCTGGGTTTTCTGATTGCTCTTCCTTTTGCATGAACAGCAGAGACATGAAAGAGATGAAAGAATGCATGACATGAGAGAAAACAAATGGAGGAGAGAAAACCAAACAGTCGATGGCGATGGGAGTTATGGTGGTTGATGAACAGAAATTTTACGCTTCTTTCTCCCCTCCACTCTCCTCTCTCCTCATCAGCGCTCTCACCAACTCCTTCTCCGGCAGTCTCACCTCCACTGAAGTAAGTTCCCACATCAAATTTCAAATTCCCAAATTTTTTTCTTTTTCTTCTCACGATCTGTTGTGGCTGTGGGTGAATACCATGAAAAAGTTTACTGTCTTTGAATACAAAAAGAAAAGATTGTTAATACCTTTTAAAAATCTAAAATATACAGTTTTCCCTTCACTGCATTCATTTTTTCCAATTATTTATATGTTGATTACTGTTATTTATTTTCTATCAAATTCAAGCTATTATTATCAATGTCTAGATGATTATTCAACTCGGTAGCTTCCTCAGTGAGTCATTTGCTTCAGCAGTGCAATGGAATGAACACTAGTTTATATAGTAAATTAATTATAAAGTGATTAAATGAGAGGGGGTGAGGATAAAATAAATAAAAGAATAATTTATATAATAATGTTTTAATTTTATATAAATATTTTATATTATAACAATATGTTTTTTAATCTAAGGATAAAATTATCATTTCAACATTTAACCTTTTGGCTTTTTAATATTTTTATAAAAATAAAAACATAATTTAATTTATTAAGAGACATATTCGTCAATCGGGTTTTTTTTTTTTGTTATTACATAACTATTTTTCTCAACCAAACGCATAAATATTATTACAATATTCATTCCATTCAATCAAATCATTGTTATGCCTATTCAATTAAATTACAGTATTATTCCATTCCCACAGAATGATATGACTATTCCATTATAGTCTCATTTCATTCCAGATAAATCATTGAAACAATAGTTATAAGAAATTTGACCATAAAAAGATATTTGTAGACTATATCAGTTATAGGAAACATTATATGTCATTGATTATATATGAAGTGGTGGAAAAAAACAAATGAAGAGCAAGAATTAAAATACCTATAGATACTAGCTAAAAAGAGAATGTTGAAGGCAACTCACACAAATCTGTCTTCAATAATGACTCTCAAAACTTAGAGACTTCTCTTTGTAGAGGAGAAAGGTTTTATGTCTTAAAAGGGTATTATAGTCATTGTTTGTCTTAGAGAAACGACTTTCCTCTTCACAACATGAAGCATATGTATGCTATGTCATTTTTCTTGGACTCTCTATTTCAATGCAATAAGTCCTCAAAGTATTATAGACTTTGGAATTTAAATTCATAAATTTGGATTTAGTTTTGCTTAGGACACTCAAATGACAAGTTTGGAAGGTGGAGTGAAAGTTAGAAAGGAAATACTTTACATTATTTTTCATGATTTATAATATAGCATCTGACACGTGATATGTAAAATAGCATTTGGTAAAATACAATTGATGGAGTTGAAGATATTTGTTGGTTGAGGTTGAGGGGAGAGAATCACGAGGGAAAACGACCCCTCAACCGGTTTAACCGTTTTTGACTTATATACTTATTTCACCTATTATTTATTAATATTTTTCTTTGCTTTTAAAGATAATGAATTTATATTTACATTCAGAACTCAAAAAAACACTTAGATAATTGAAAAATCAATTTGGTCTCATTTTATTAGAAATTTATTTTTGAAAGAAACTCTTATGTGTGGTATAAAGCACTTCTTGTATTCTTGGATTGGTCTCATTTTATAAGAAATTTACTTGTTTCAGTTAGGGTGATGAGATGAGTTTATCTTTATAGATAATTCAGTTAGATATTTAATTTTTTTGATATCACTTATAACTTTTATAATTATATATATATAATGAGATTTATTTTGTGATTTATGAAATTTTAAAGTACTTTTCATAAATAATTCTAATTTTTTTCAAATAAATATAAAGTAACCAATAACTTTTAGATTTTCTAGCTAAACCCTTGTTTCAAACTACTCATTAAATTACTAATTATTGTAAATAAACAGAACAAACTAAAAGGAAGGTCTTGTTATGGAGTGAATTACATCCGGTTGATGGCTTCTTCATACTAATTTCTCTCTTTACTTATCAGCATTGTGAAAGTATTGAACTCATTTCTGATAAAATCCTACCCGAATACGTCAAGCACTTGCGTGGATCTCCATACGTGTCCCTCCAATGACACATCTCAGGCACTGATAATGCTGATGTCATCGACTCTTCATGTTTCACGTTTCCATTGTCTTCTTCTTCTTCTTCTTCTTCTTCATCATCATTGTCTTCAGTTTCTTCATCCAGTTCTTCAACTTTCTCTAATTCCCCATATCCTTGAAAAAACTCCAGGTTTTCTAGCTCTATCTCCTTCTCCTCATCGTCTTCAACAGCATTGTTTTCCTCGAAAACCGTATGACAACATGTAAAACTGTCATCCAAAGGCACGAGGTCCAGAAAAAGGCGACCATTTTCTCTGTAGGCTTCAAAATATTCGTGATGTTTCACTTTCTCTTCTTTAAGAACCAGCCTCCCGTTGCTGTAATATCTGGCTAAAATCCAAGGCATGTGGCCTGGCAAATTCCCCGTTCTTGCTAGTAATGGAATTGGGGGTGGATATTCTCCCACCCTTGGGCGCTCTCGCTTCTTCTTATTACCTTGTTTATTAGAACCTTTGGCTTTATGATCCGCCGTTATCACTTTAAACGCACTATGGATCATGTAAACTCCACTTTCAGTCCCCAGCATATCGTCCATCCCAGAGGACCAAGAAGAGTAGGATGAAGAGTGAGTGCTGAAGGACAAAAAATCCAAGGATGGAGGCGATGGTGACTGAGGGATGGTGTAGGAATGGATGAGAGTTGGTGTCTGTAATTGATGGGTTTTATATTCATATATTAAGGTTTTGAGACCTGGTAGGTGGAGATACTGTTTGTAGATGGAGGCAGTACATTGACATTCATGGACTTGCATGGGAGATAACATAGATGACCTTGAAATGATATTTGAGAGGGATAAAACCATGGACCTAGTTTTTGAAATCAACCCATCTTCATCTAAAAATCCCATGCTTTAATCCCTTAACCTGCAGAAGGGTGAAAATAGAATAGGAAAAAGAAAAAAATTAAACAGAGATTATTTCAAACATATATTCTGTAGATATACAAAAATAAATAAAAGCAAGGAGGAAGGTTAATTAAGTAGGTAAGAAAAGAATTTCCAAAAAGAAAGACAAGGTTGGTAGGAAAGGAACAGGACAAGCTTAATTGTATTGTCTGTAAACAAAGAGCGGTGCATTTTAACACGAGGATGACACAAGCTTTTTCAACTATTTTTATTCTATTTCACAATACATCTCCATCAAAATCCCATCGCTTATACACTTCATTGAGCAATTGATGAAGTTTCACTCATTCTTATTTGAATTTACTAGGGTGAAAAAGGGACCAAAACGTTACATAATTCAGCATGTAAAGCTAGCTGTTTCTTAGGTACAGAAAACGACATTTAAAGTTGAGCTGGTATTTTCACTCACATTGAATTGGTCTCAAAAGAAACAGAATTGAGCTATGAAGATGATGTTGTCGTATTTTGTGGGTTTGGTCCTTGAACTGGATGCAATTTGGTGTAGAGAAAATGGAGGAAACCATTATTTGCTAGCAAGGCACATTAATGAGGTATCTAGAAGGGTTCGATTTGGGTGGTGGTTTTTGTGAAGAAGGTGTTGATTCAAGGCCTTAGGAAATTTTGAAGCTGTTTATGATCAAGGGATTGGCTGTTTGACAGAGTTTGGTATGGTGGATGTGGTTTCTTGTATACATACTCGGTCGTGTTTCAAAATTCATCTTGGAAAAAAGTGAACAATTCAAAGCCTTTGTTAAACCATGATGGGGTTAAATCAGGTAAAAAGAGCTAGCCAAGAATCAAAGCTATGGAAACCAACATGTAATATAAGAGCGAAAAATCAAGTAGTGGAGAAATATAAACAAATGAAGAACCTGTAGAAAGTAGCTAGAAAGAGAATGTTGAAGCGATCACGTGCTTCGCTGCTCACACAAATCTATCTGTCTTCAACAATATTTTTCGAAACTTAGTGACTTCTCTTTATATAGAAAAAAAAAAAAAAGTTAAATGTTTTTAAAGGGCATTATAGCCATTGTCTATGTCTTAAAGAAACGGCTCGCCCTCTTCACAACATGAAGCATATGATACACTGTCATTTTTCTTTTGACTCTCTAAGTCCTCAACGTATTCTAGGTTTTTGAATTTGAATTCATAAATTTGGATTTAGTTTTACTTAAAAAACTCAAATGATAAGTTTGGAAGTTGGAGTGAAGATTAGAACGGAAATCTTTTACGTTTCATTTCATGGTATCTAATATAATATCTGACACGTGATATATGAAATAACATTTGGTAAAACTTAATTGATGGAGTTGAAGAGATTTGTTGGCTGAGGTTGAGAGGAAGGAATCACGAGAAAAACGACCCCCTCAACTGATTTGTCAGTATCTGTCCCTTTCTTTTTGACACACACCTGTTTTTGACATGTATACTTGTTTCGCCTCTTATTTATTGATATTTTTCTTTCTTTGTAAATATAATGAATTCATATTTACATTCATTATGTTTACATTCAAAACACGTGAAATACTTAAAATCACTGAAAGATGAGTCATAAGATATTTGTAGACCATATCTATATATCATTTAGTATCTCATGTTGTCAATCTAATCATAAATTAGTTTTCAATCGTGCTTGAGCATGTATATTCTCATCTAATAAATGGGTTAAATACAAAACTTTTTAGTCATTTGTTAGGAGAAAGAAACTAAGGAGTTATCTAAGATTGTTAAAACTTGTTTAGAGCCGTTGTTAAAGCTCTAGGCAACTTAAGTTTAAGTATTGTCATACTTTTAATTTTTTTTCCTTTAGATACAAAGTCAGTTTAAGAGAATTACATTAATAACAAAGATTTGTCATTGATTTTGTAACGTGACACACAATTAGTATAAATAATGAATTGGTGATTGAAGTCTTATTTTATTCAGTGTCACGTTGTTACTAAATTCTGTAATAAATAATAATAATAATTTTTCAGTTGTCATGTTTCTTACAAAACTCTGGTAATAATAAGCATGTTAATTAGTCCAATAGTATCAACTAGAAAGACAAGTCAATTTGCACAAATATCGTGTCCTTTGTAATGTGTTTCACTCACTAGATTTTATTCAGTGAGATCAGGAAAAATAAATGCATTTTTCTCTCTCTCTTTTTTCCAGTTTATTTTTTAAAATATGTAAGAAAAAAAACTTATTTTCATCTAATTTGATGGGATTTTCATCATTAATTAACGTAATTTTTTAAATAACTTACATATGAATTAAAATTTTGAGTTTATTTTCTATTTTTCTTTTTATATTTTATAATTTTATAGTTGATTTCTTTTTTTTTTCATTATTCATATAAAATTATAAAAAAAATAACTTTTGTTTATTGAGTTTTAACTCGATTGACATGAGTATTATTGTCAATGCAAGAAAACGTGAATTCGAGTGCGCTGAAACACGTTATCTTCCTATTTATAAGTTATAAAAAAGTTATAAATAATTTTATGTATTATCTTAAAAAGAACAGAAATAATTAAAATCTATAATAAAATTATAAAAAAAAACTTAAAATAAATTTATAAATTATAAATAAATTACACATATTAAAATTTAAATTTAAATACTCAAAATCTCAACTTTTATTACCAAATTGAAAATTTCCATTAAATTCTTTAAATTTATTTTCACGTGTATGTATATATTCATTGCTTCTGACAAAAAAAAAAAAAACGGGTGGGTGTGCAGGATCACTATACACATTGACACTCAAAACTAGAAAGTGAAAAGCACATTTTGATAGGGATGTCTATCTTCACATCCCTTATAGGAAAGGCTCTAAAATAAACATATTCATGAGTTGGTTATTTTTTCATGTTAAAAAGTCTATTTAAAATTTGAAAAGATTTGGACAAAAATATTAAGATCCAAAAATGGATATGGGCAAAAATAGTAAACCTAATTAAAATATAGGTTACGTTCGGATTTGAATATTCAAAGCCTAAACTCGACTTGATCTGATTCTTTTAAGTTTATAATATATTATAATATGTTATTTGTATATATTATGTAATTCAAAATACACTAAAAAAACTTATACTAAATATATAATATTACTTTAATGTAAATATTTTAAAAAATATAAGGATGAGTATATAAAAATTTTCAATAAATAAATAATTTATAAAATTATTAAATATTAAAATAAAGCAATATAATTTTTAAAAAAAATTAAAAACTAATATGAATTGACCTAAAATGGGCTTGAATTAATCTTTTGCAAATATAAGCGAGTTTGGGCAAAATTTTAAGCTTAGATTTCGGGTCAGGTCGAACTTGGACAAGCATAAATTATATTAATATCATGCTTTGACTTGATCTGAATCCGATCCGACCCGGTCCATGAACACATCTTAGTCTAAAAGTGTTTACTTTCCTTTTTTCTTAATTTATTTTTTTGAAGGGAGTAGAAATAATTATATTTATAAAATAATTAAATTTTAATTGAAATGATAAAATTAAATGATTTTAAATTATAATATTTTAAATTTAAATCTCACAATTTATAATTTTTTATTGATTTTATATAAATAGATAAAAATATACTTATAATAATACAATTTATTTTGTATACATAATATTCTTTCAATAAACCCTAAATTGAAGTATGAATTTAATTATAGCTAATATTCAACTTCAAGTTAAAGTCAGTTTTTTTTTCCCTAGAAAACGATTGTTCCAGAATGTAATTGTTGAAAAACACAAAATTGAAGTTAGAACTTGAAAATTGAAATCATCACCATCAAGAAAAATCATTATAAGGCATTTGATTCATGATAAAAAATAATAATTAAAATAATTATGTGACATTTATGATCGAAATAAAAGAAAATTTTATATTAAAAATATATTTATAAAAGATGTAATCAATAATTGAGTTTAAATAAAGTAATAAAATAATTATGTGCAAATCCTTATTAATTTTGATTTCCATCACTAGATTTTTTTTATTTTTTTAAATATTGATATTTAATTGTTTTATTTAAATATTTTATAAAAAATAATAATGATATTTATTTATTTAAAAAGATTAAATAATTTTTTAACTGGATTGACATCTGATTAACTCCGTGATATCAACATATTTAAATATTTAAATATAAAATATAAATAAAAGATATTACGGAAAATAATATAAAGCATACATAAATAAATAATATGAATTTCTGGGAAAATAGTTATTGATTTTGAAAGACCAAAGAAAGTTAAGAAGGCAGACGAAAAGGGGCCCAATGGAAACTATATGGGGCAAGTAGGTAGAGCTCAAGTTTTATATTTTGGGCTAATGCCAGATAGCCCCTAACGTCCTGAAGTTATATTCCTGCTCGCTTGAATAGTTTTTCATATTCAATAATTCATTGAAAAATGATTTTATCCAGCGTTAAAAGAAATTATATTTGTTAATTGAGTAATATAATTTTTTGAACACAGTTTCAATAAAAGAATTATAATACAGATATTGATTAAGTCTTAATTCGATTAGCATGGGTATTGTTGCTAATGTAAGAAGATGTAGATTTGAGTGTGCTGAAGCGCATTATAAAAAAGAACTATGGGTAGTTTTAGGTATTGTGTCAAAAAAAACATATATAATCAGAACCTACAATAAAATTGTTCAAAATATATATAATATAATTTTAAAAAAGTAAATATTTGGTAATATGTTGATGTTCTAAATTAAAAAAAAGAATTCACTGTTATTATTTTCGAAAATAATTTTATATGCATATTAGTTTCTTTTTGTAAGTTGTGAAATTTAAAGAGATGATAATCGCATAAAATGTAGCAATATTTGAATGAAGTATTACTTATGAGATTGTTCCTAGAAAGAAAATGTTGATTGGCTTGTGTTACTGGTTGGTCCTATTAAATTTACATGTTTAGGGTATCTACTTACCAATTGAAGGAAAATAGTATTGTGTCTTTTTGTTTGCTTGTTGGGTATATTACTTAAAAAGTCTATTTTTTAAAATAATTATGAAAATAGATCATTTTGCTTGATATTTTTTGAAACGGCCCAATTTTATGAAAACATGTTAATCACTTTTTCTCTCTAATCTGTAAAACGCTTTCAACTGAAAATATTTTAAAAAAAACACTTCCAATAGAAAGTGTTTTTTACCACATTAGCACTAAAAATAGCAACATCAATTTTTTATTTATTTTTGGTGCCACCCATTAATATGAAAACAAAACTTGCAAAATAAGCCTTTATATAGACCCAAAATCACATTTTCCTTATTTTCTTAAGTAATGTAGGATATATATATATATATATAGACTCATGAATAGGTTAGCATTTGTTCTTAGACAATGTAAGATTGTTTCATTTTTTAACTAATAACATAGGATTAAAACACTCCACATATTTTATAATTTTTTTACTTATAGAGTTTAAAAAATTTACTAATAATGTAATAAATGTTTTTCTTTTATGTTTTAGTTTTTATTTTAATTTTTACATGTTCATAGTTGTATTTATATCTTGCATAATTTGTTATTATGATTTATTTTGAATAATATTTTGTTTAAAGTGATGTGTTGAAATTCATTATAATTTTATTCATGATGTTAATTCATAATATTATTTTTTATTTGTTCATAGTATTATTAATTTTTATAATATATAAAAATGATATTTTACGTTTTTTATTTAAAAAAAAATGTTAAAGGTGCAATTTCTGAAGCTTTTACAGAAAGCTAGAGCAGCAGCCATAGTTGGAGTAGTGCAGTTGCAGCAGCACCTGAATGCCGACACGAACACTTGTGTCAAATGCAGCATCAAAGTTCACTTTTCAATAGGTGCTGATTTTTAGATATGATAGGGAAATATAAAATAAACCCAAGATAACATGTGTAAACACACGATTGAGACATACATGGATTATATTCATTATGGAGCTCTCAAACAAATATTAAACAAGATACTGTGATTTATTAGTATATGAAAATACCAAAAAAATTTATTAGTACTCCAATTTAAAAGGAAAAAGTTATGAGCTGAAGACACCGAACAAGATTGTAAAAAGAAAGCAAAAAAAGTAAACTCTCCTGTCTGTTGCATGATGAAGAAATAGTATTAAAAAATAGAAACTTATCTCACATTGTCTAAAAACAAGATGCAAGCTTATTCATAAAATTATATATACACATATCTCATATCTCACATTACTTACAAAAACGAGAGAAATGAGACTTTGATTCTATATAAAGACTTATTTTGTAAGTTTTGATTTCACATTAATAGATGACACAAAAAAAATAATTCAACTATTTTTTAGTGTTGATGTGGCAAAAATGCTTCTAGTTGGAAGTGTTTTACAGATTAGAGAGAAAAGTGTCAGATGTGTTTTTTTTCCTTGAAAATGATGTCAGCTTAAGATATTTTTATAAAATTAGTCCATTTTAATAAATATCATGCCAAATGATCCATTTTCGTAATTATTTTAAGAAATGAATTTTTTTAAGTAAAAAAACCCTTGCTTATTAGCTACAGTTATTCTTTTATCCACTGTCATACTATTTTTAGTAAAATAACTTCAAAAATATTAGTTAATAAAATGAGATGGATAAAAAATTATTTAACAAAATGACCCATTTTGAACTGTAACTCGATGTCGTTGGTTGGTCAAGCAACACCATCCACCTTTTCAATGTCATCATCAGTTAATCATCACCTTTTAAAAAAATTTGGTGTCACTACTATGTTAGGCAAAACCCATATGCATTTTTTGAAATACCAGTGAAAAATACAAGTATTCACGGTAGAGAAAAAGAAAAGAAAAACTTGGGTGCTGCCGTCATGCTAGGCGACACCGGTGGTTGTCAAGGAATAATTTTTTAAAAAGATAATGTCAGTAAAAAAAAATTTTGGTGCCATCGTCGTGTCAGGTGGCATTGGGAGTGTCAAGGAAAGTATTTATTTTCACCGACACCTTCATGTTGTACCGCTGGGTGACAAATATGTAGTCCTCCTTGTTTGCAATTTATTGGCCTACGAATAACTCCTCAAATTCGGAATTTGCTACCAACTGGTAAGAAGGTATTATATCTACTTACCTAGGGCACACGGATGCATGCGTTGCATCGGGTTCTACGCTTAGCTTGGGAGTCCCAAGATCATAACGTATGATAATGTCACGACTTAGGTTCCCGACCAAGAGGGTGTGTACATTTTCACCATCATCCGCGCTTCATCGTCGATATCATCTGGAATCTCATTCAAATCGAGGTCATTGAAATATTCACCATCGTGATGAGAATGACCATTATTATCGAGTCCTTCACTATCTACATCAGTAGCAACCACCATTGGGTGTATCTGTAAATAGGGCTTCGAATTAGGGTTGTTATACGCAATTAGATCATAACCGCACTGTTCTATGCATCCAACATTAAGATCAAAGTCAAACTCGTGTACAGATAATCGTTTATCAACAGACGCTTTCGGAATCTCCATACACAGGTCTTGAACTCCATATTGTTGACTTAATGGAGTGATATTTTGAATGGGCCCCACATCCATTAACTTAGCAAACAACTGAACTGGTTCAGCGTTCACGTTCTCACTCGAGCAATAAAATGCGGTTATTGTCTTCAAGTCTTCACCATCTACAAGTTTCATCTCGGTAAATTTGATACGATTTGATGAAACTAGAAATTTGTAAAATAGTTTGGACATCCTCCTCCCATAACATCGAGCTATTTTTTCACTAATCTTTTGTTTCATAACTTCGAGTTTTACATTCATATTAAATTGCATTCCTAACTGCTAGAGAGATTCAAATATACAACCAACTGTTGTTTGTAAAATTACCCCCTCGAAATGAACATACACGAAGAGTTAATTATTTATCTTCAATACAATATATGTAAAAATAGCTTTAACTTTAAAAATAGTGGATCCTACTAGAAAAATATAATTACATGCAAATAATTACAAACAAACCTTATAAACTCGAATTTGATTTTTTAAATTTAAAACACAAATCTTTCTTCTTCTTTTTCTCTGTTTTCTCCACTTCTACTAAATACAAATCTTCTTTCTTCTTTTTTCGTTTCTCTTAAACAGACACAAACAACTTCATCAAAAACAAAAAAATTCAACAGATATTTAGGTGGTGTCGCCTGACAGCGTGGCAACACAAAAAAAATTTATAGCCGCGACACTAAATAAAACAAATTCCCTGACACCTCCTAGTGCTACCTGATACTGTGGCGACACAAAAAAATTATTTTTCGTTGAGATTATTTAAAATTATTATTTTTCCAATGCCGCTTGACAGATCGACGACACTCCCTTACAACCACCAGTGTCGCTTGAGACAAGGCAACAACACCAAAAAAAATTAACATGAATTAAAAAAATTGGACGATATTGCTTGATACACTAGCGACACCCATTAAAAAATATTTTTCTCCACCATGAATAAACATATTTTTCATCTGTATTTCGAGAAAACATGTGTCAACTGACACAAAAAAAACCTTTTTTTTTTTGTTTTAAAAAGGTAATGTTTGGATGATGATGGCGTCAAAAATAGATTGTGCTAGGGTTATTCAAATAGTTAACCGATCGGTTAATCAAATCGAATTAGTATTAAATGAATTAATCGAACTTTTTAATCTTTTAACTGTTAACTGAACCGAATTTTTTTCAAAAAAATTAACCGAACCAAAATATTTTGATTAATTTGATTGGTTAACCAAATTAATCACCAATCAAATTAATCGAAATTTACATGTTTTTTTGGTTAAAACAAGTATAAAATATATCAAAAAAAAATTGATAATGTTTATTTGACTGAATTAATCGAATTAAAACTACATATAATTTGTATTATTAATTATTAAGTTCGGTTAATTACCCGATTTCAAATCGAATTAACTGATAGCCGAACTTTCAAAAAATTATTAATCGACCTCCGACAAAATTAGATCGATTAACCGATCGATTAACCGAATTAGATCAGTTCGATCAATTAATTCGATGTTAATCAAAATTTGAACATCCCTAAATGATGTCGCTTGACCAATTGATAACACTGAATTACACTATTTAAAACAGGTCATTTTATTAAATAATTTTTTGTCCAAATCATTTTGTTAATTTATTATTATTATTTGGTTATTTTACTAAAAAAAACCTGGTTGGCTGCTATAGGATTGGTGGTGAAAGGTCTGTAATGTACTTGTTAATAAATGTGTGAGTGAAACATTTATTTGCTAAATAAGTTGAATAAAAAATCAATATGAAATTGGGTGAAGAGTACAAGATAGTTGCATAGATTTGTGTCTGCTTGTGCCAAATCTTGTTACGATTCCTTTGTATGATGGTTTTGTTCCCTTTCTCGATTTGTGTTCCATTCTTAAGATGGGAAAAGCAAGCCCAATTGGCCTTCCTCAGAGGCAGCGAAACAAACCTCAAGTATGAGGGAATTTTCCCGGAAATTTCATAGATTTTAGCAGAGAAAAACTTGTCTCACTACAAGTCTAGAAGATTAAAGATGGCAAAGGACTTATAGCAGACGTCATGACTGTATATAGTAACAAGATTGATGGTTCTAAGTAAGGGACTTGAATTGACAATACATTTTAAAGTAGCAGTGGAACCCTAACTATACAGGAGCATTGCAGAGCTATCTTTTGTGATTCCTCAAAATCCTGTATTGATCTTATTTTCTGGTATTCATAATCAGTGTCTCCATGTTTTAGTCTTGCCTCTTAGAAGCTTTCAATATGCAAACCAAATTTTCTACATTACTGTGCACTGAAGTGAATTCGAAATTGTATTGGTAGGTCACGACGTGAGAGTTCTTATGAATATCTTGTAAAATACTGAATCAAGATTACGACAGGAACATGTTTGTCTGTAAATGTGATATGATATGGGAAGAACTTTTAAAAATTGTAGGAAATTTTAACTTTTAAAAGTTGGGGATATGTCGAATCTGTTTATTGTCAAAAGTAGATGTGGGCTCCTTTGATGTTAATGTAAAACTTACCCTCAAAACCTGACTATTTTGGATATATAATCCAAAGTGCTTTCACTTTTTGTTGAAAATAATGAACAAAAAAAAACTATAAAAAGCATTTTATGAATTTAAAAGGCTGTTTAATTGTGGGAGGGGTCAATAGTTATATCACGCAAAGAAGTGATTATCAAAAAGGATTTATATTTAAAATTTTATGTGTTGATCTGACGGTCAAAGTGTTTATCGTTTTAAATGTAATCTGGATTCGAATTGTGTTAGTCCCGTTGCTGTTAGGCCTTTGCCTTAGTCTTATAATTTATTAAAAAAAAGATTTATATTTACTGTGTGTTTAGAGAAGATACAATTTGAATGAAGTAATAATATGATAAAAGCATTAGTTTGGACGTCTCCATCGCTCATTTTCCTCTTATAGAACCATTAAAGGTCCAGGCTTAGCTCCCAAGCCCAATCAGTTCACATCCATCTCATATTTAGCTTCAAAAGGATAAACATTCGCACTGTTTATGTGAACTTGTTTTAAATCTGTTTAGCCCTACAAAAACATACACCCTTGTTTAGGGGGAAGTGTTGATTGTGGGGGATGATCCTACATTGATAAGTTAAAAGGGAGGGAAATAATCCCACATCGACTAGCCAATGAATGGTTAGTTCGTGGCTACATATAATGAGGGTACCTTCCTTTCGAACGAACAAAATCATGAAGAAAATCTTCGCTTTTAAAGTCAACAATATATTATCGCGATGCATTCTAGCAATCCTTGTGCAAACAATTACCTTATTCGTAGAATATGAAGAGTGCAAGCCATAGAAGGTAAAAATTGTGAGCTATTGGGTTCAATTGAAAAAAAAACTTGAATTCAATTGAATTCGAGTTAAGGAAAGAACGTAGAATAAGAAAAGGTGTTGGATTATCTTCGTCAGTAACATTCCGTCTAGAGTTCATTGAAAAGAATTTGGGGATTGGAGATGTAGTGGATATTTTCATCCCAAAAAGGTGAAGTAAGAGGAGGAAGAAACTCGATCTCAAGATCAAATCCAAACTAAGATTGAAATTCAACATATGAATCCACTGTAAATTTTTTATACAAATAAACCTAATCAAATTTTAATTAAACGAGATTGAATAATTTAATTTTTATTTCAAATCAAGTATGAATTTGATAAGTTTTATTGGCTTCAACATTAAATTTCAAATCAAACTTTTTGCGGTTTGAATTTGGTTCCTTCTACTTGCAATCATTCCTCAAATTATTGGGGGGAAAGTGAAAAGACAAAAATAGTTTAGGCTTCATTAGTGGAACTGATCGACCACGCTAATATTAACTTTTGTTCTCCATAAAACCCTGACACTGAATTCTTACAAAGCCCTTACAAATTATTACATATGATGAAAAAAAGTTATGTAGTAAATATGGAAGGTGCGGGTGACAATAGGCCTGTATGCCGCCACCAAAAGGTCCATTCAAAAAGTTGAAAGATTTGAGAAAATATAGAGATTTAAAAAATAAATTTCGATAAAAAAATAAGATTCGTTTAAAAAATGAATTGAGTCTTGCGTAAAATTTTTTGACTCGATTTTGGTCCGAATTTGTAAAAAAAATTTTTTTTTTCTAATTTCTTGTTATTTTTTACTGTGATACTAATTCAATTAGGATCTTAAATTTAGTATACTAGATTCATATTACACGCATGATGTGAATAAAAATAATGTAATAAATATATTTATTAAAATTTTATATAAAAATTAAATAATATTTCGATTGTAATGGTTAAATTAAAAATTTTACATATAGTATTTTTTATTCAAGTATCATTATTTTAATTTTTTATTTATAAAATATAAAAAATTCAATTGAGTTGTTACTCAATTAATTTTAACACAGGTTAAAGATTTATGTTTTAATCTAAACCTTCAATATTTGAGGGACATGGTGGAAGTGGGCCTACATTAGTATTTTGATATGGGATTGATAAAATCCCAGTAATTTAAAATTACACAACCTATAAAGTTTGCTGCCATCTGTCAGTGCATTCTCAGCTATTTTCAGCCTTTGTTAATTCAGTCTTTCATTTTTATAATCAATTCATTTTTCTACAATGCCACCGCCAAATCAAACAAACCCAACATCCAATCAATCAATGGCCAGCGACCAACACGTTTCTATAGCTAACCCCACTTTGAATCTTCTATGTCCACGTGTTGCTCTCCTTCTCCTCCTACGTGACAACTTCTGATGTCATCGCCCATTATGGATCACTTTGATTAACACAGAAAAAGAAATGAAAACCAAGTTTTCTATATGTAATGCATGGATTTAGATGAGCTAAAATGATGTATATAGTCAATTATAATTATATTGTTTTATATATTAAAATTGAAGTGATTTGTATTTAATTTTAAAAATATTTATGTTACATCAAAACGTATTGAGATCAGTTCTTGATTTTCTTCTACAAATCGCATAGTTTGGAAGATATGTCCATTTTTTATTATTTGAAGTTATTACAGTATAAAATTTGAATATTGAAAATAAATTATTAGTTCCTCTTTCTCTCCAACAAAATAATTATATGAAAGAAGTTTGATTGTGGATTAAATTTTAGTTCAATTGATATGAATATTATTGTCAATATAAGAAAATGGGTATTAGAATATGTTGAAATGCATTATCTTCTTATTTATGGGTTTGGAAGAGACTATGAATAATTTTAGATTTTTGTGTAAAAAAAATGATTTGAAAAAGAACTATGTGTAATTTTAGATATTATATATATATAAAAATAGATATGATCGGAACTTGTAATAAAATTGTATTAATTTTTTTTTTTCCTAACGTTATAGATCAATTAAAAGATTAAGGTTAAATAGAAAAGTTTCAAAGCATTTCACCTTTGTATCTGTCTCCTTCATTAGAAAAAAGGAAGACCAAGACTTAAAGAAGTTTCTGGGCGAACTGATTTTGCTAATATCTTAGCAGTAAAATTAAATTAGCGTCATTTCTATTTCTTAAGTTGATTTGTTTTAGATTTAATTACTATTCTTTTTAAAGGACGCGTTTCCTTTAGTCACTATAAAATCCACACAAGCTTAGCCATGCCCATCACCACTAACCCTACCTTCTCCCTTTCTCTCTACTCTTTACGTTCCTCTCTTATTTTATATTCATTTTTGTGACCAAAAAAGTTAGTCTGCACTTTTCTTCAACCTAAGTACCCTACATTAAATCTATGTCTTAACTTGTTTAGACCAAAATCCAGTTCAAACCCTTCCAAGATTTGCTTCCTACTTAACCTCTTTTGCATTTCACTTAGACCGAAAAACCATTGCTTTGTGTAAATACACACTCAGGCAGAAAAACACTCATTCGTGAACACAAAATGGGGGTGGAAGGCACCTTGGAGTACATCTCCGATTTGCTTAGCAGCATGAAGAAGAAGAAGAAGAAGAAGCAAACTCAAACTGTAGCTCTCAAAATCAGGATGGATTGTGAAGGTTGTGCCCGTAAGGTCAAGAAAGTTCTCTCCGGAGTTAAGGGTATTATCATTTAAACTGACAGTTTTATTCCAATATAGTAATACTACTCCTCACATTTTTCTTTTTATTGGGGTTGTTTAATGTTGTTTTTTGTGGCTTTTGTAGGGGCTAAGTCTGTGGACGTGGACTTGAAGCAGCAAAAGGCGACGGTGACGGGTTACGTAGAGCCAAAGAAAGTACTGGCGGCAGCCCAGACGACCAAGAAGAAGGTGGAGCTGTGGCCTTATGTGCCGTACACACTGGTGGCGAACCCTTACGTGGCTCAAGCTTATGACAAGAAGGCACCACCCAATCATGTCAGGAAGGTTCCCGACACTGCCAACATCACTGAGACCACCGTCGACGACCGCTACTCCAACATGTTCAGTGATGAAAACCCTAATGCTTGCTCCATCATGTAAATATGAATCAAACTAATACTAAGAGAATTAATGTAAAGTTTCCAATTCCATGTGAAATATAATATTATTTAGGTTAAAATATTGCATAGATTCTTCGTGAATTTATAATTTAGTTTTTTATTTTTATTTCATTTAATCCTTTATTTTTTAAATTTTAAATTTAATTATTAATATTATTTATTAAATTTAAATTTATTATTATATATATTTTTTAATTACATTATTATCAAATAACTATTTTTTTATTTAAAAATATCATACCAACAAATGGCCTGAGAAATATGTGGGTTGTTAAGCGACAACATTATATCCAATGCGCAAAAGATATTTCCCTCAGGCAATGGGATATGTTCCTCCTTTCTTTCTCATTTTCAAATTAATTATGCATAATAATAATTAATTATAATTATAATTATTTAAATATATTATTTGTGGTTATACTTAGTATTTCCATCGTAAATATTTCTTTAAAAAAATTGATTCTTTTGCCATTACACACTTTGTAAATTAATTTAAATATTTTAAATTGATTCTTTTAAATATATTATATGTAGCTGTTATCGTTGCTTGACTAATTAATTTGTCTGAATTAAAAAAAAAAATAAAGTCAAGCATATTTTCCATTACACACTTTCTTTCGTGGACGACGATACATAAATTTTGTTAGTTCAACTACGTGTCTAAAAGTGTCCAATAATCTTTAAATAAAACAAAACATAGGTTTCTTGTTTCTATTTAAATAATCTTTTGTGGACAACGATACATAGCATCTTGTTAGTAGAGGAGGTTATAGGTTCGAGTGTGTTAAAACGCATTATCTTTTTATTTGAAGGTTGGGAAGAGGTTATGAATATTTCTAAACGTTGTATCAAAAGAGCAAATATGATAAGAACATATAATATAATATAATTAATGTTAAAAAAAGACATGTTGATTAATTTGCTTTTGTTTTTTTAAAACAGATTTATTGAGTTTTAATTGCTATAACTCTAATTTGGACTCACACATTACCTTTGATAGTTCTGCATATAATATTTAAGAGACATAAAAATAAAATAATAAAACGTGATAATTTAATTATCTGATTGATAAATCCAAACAAAATTAAATGTATACAAATTATAAGATTTAACATTTGTAGTAAAGGTAAGATTTTAAATTTTAATAAAGTAGGGTAGTTGGTATTGCCATTTTCAAACCATATCAGTATTTTAAATTGATATAGAAATCTTATTGCCCCCTTTCGTCTGTTTGCTTTTGGTTTTTTCCTTAAAAATTTGACACGTTAGAACCAATTTTAAAATTAAAATAATTTTATATATTTATATAATTTTCTATCACTAGAATTTTAACAGTTTATTTATTGTATTTATTAATATAATTGTATAAAGTCTTAAATTAATCTAATATTTTTCATTAAAAAAATATTTCTATCATATTGGTCAATAATTTCATTTTCATCCATATTTAATAGTTTAATTTTTTTATATTATACAAATTAAAAATTTTAATTCATTCAAAACTCAACAAATATAATCTACATAAATAAAATATAATATATAAGGATGAAATTGTTAAAATATTTATCCTACAAAAATGGCGAAAATATATACCATTGCTTTATCTTTTTAATTTTACCCTTACACTAGAATTTTTTTTGAATATCCTGATGTGATTACATGGTAGTATATTCATACTTTCTTAACTCTTTGATAAGACACACACATTTTGCACACACAGGTGCTCCTAAGATGAATAACATCCTCTTTATCACTAGAACCACTCATTGGGTTCTAGACAATTTTCTTTTAAACCCCTAATGAGAATTAAAACAATCAATTTAAGCTTTTCTAGCCTTCAATTTTTTTTGTCTTTGAGAAATTAATAATTCAATTTAAGTTTTTCTTACCATAATTTTTTAGCTTCTCCTAAATTTTGAAGTATTATTTTGATTTTCCTAAACAAAATTCAAGGCTTTGTTCTTGACTTTTTTATGATTAATATTTAGAAATTCATTGTATATGTAAAAGTTTTAAGGTAATTAAAAATATTTAATTATTTATTTTATTTAAGAATGATTAATCCGTATTGATAAAGTGATGTTTTAAATCAATAAAATAGAGATATTGGGTAAAATCAAAAATTTATATTTATAACAAGTATAATTATATTAATGAATTTAATAGTTAAAAATTTAAAACTATTAATTATAATAGAAACATGGAGATGGATTTACTATAAATTAATATTTATTTTTCAGTAAATAACAATTTAGAGTACTAAAACGTGAAAAATGAATACTATTGATGTGTCAAATATCCAACCTTAATTCCTAAGCCTCCTAGAAGACTGGGATTGACGAAGAAGAAGATACATAAATTTCAGGACCGACCAGTTTGACAAACTTAGGATCACCATAATATTTTAATTTTACTACTTTTATTCTTTGCCACATAAAATTTACGTTATGATGTGGTAGTTAATTTCACCGACATATGGATAGAGTAGGTTGGATTTAGCATCACCGCTGCTATGATTTTTAGTATTTCTTTTTGAGGGATGATTTCCACTAATTTTAATTCATACACAAGTTTTGATGAAAATGTATGGTTGAGTTATGTCCCATTTATATATTTTTATTTTGGGTAAATTTTACAATTACTCACTTAATTTTTATAATTTTCATTTTGGACACCGAAAATAAAGAACTTTGCAATATGAGCACTTTTGTTACAACAATTATAATATTAATCACTATCATTACATAGTTGCATCGTATTAGTCACTCCTTGTTAATTTGTCATTACATACATTCATTTTAATAATTCAATTTCAATAAGTTTTCATTTTGATCATTTATTTTCCTTTTTTAGAATTAATTTTGTTATTTAAAAAATTTTAAAATTTTACAATGAATTGGTTTATTCACTTGCTGAGTTGAAACCCAAGTTTTTCATTTGTAATTTATTTTAATGTACGAGCTCAAGTTTTTCTCTGTAAGAACCCAAGTAATTATTTTTTCCCTTTTACTAAATAAACTAAAAATTAATTCTAAAAATCAAAGGAAATTTTTAAAAATAAAATAGTTTTCCTGCAAAATCCAAGTTTTCTATAAAAAAACCCAAGTAATTTCTTATAAAACTCATTTTTTCCTTTTACGGAAAAACTAAAATTAATTCTAGAAAAAGAAAAAGGAAAAAGGAAATGAAAAGAAATATTTTTCCCTTAAAAACTTGGTAATTCCATGTGAAATCCTAAGTTTTCCCTTCCCTTTTACTGAGAAAAGAACTAAAATTAATATTTTTTTAAAAATAAATGAAATTAAAAAGATAAATTGATTTTTCTAGCCCGTATTTTTCCATATAAAAACCTAAGTTTTTCTCCTTACTGAAAAATAAAATTAAATCTTAAAAAGAAAAAAAAGACATTAAAAAATAAAATGAATGGCTAAAATGAAAATTTATTAAAATTAGGTGACTAAAATAAGTGCGTGTAATAGCAAAATAACGATGGATTACTAAAATGATAAAAGTATGTAATGACAACAACCATATTGCAAATTTTTTATTTTTGACGCTCAAAATGACAATTTATGAAAATTGAGTAATCAACTTTGTAATTTATCTTTTTATTTTTTAAATATCGATTAATGGCACTTATCAACTTTTTAACATTATTTGTGGCGTCTCAAACTGCCTGCATATAAAAAATTATATATATATTTTTTTTGAATATGAATAATTATATTTAATTTAATTGCATATCATTGTAAGGAAAATTGGCTTTTTAAACCCTATGGATTGGGCTACAAGTAGATCACCCATGTATGTATATTTTGGCTAGGCTTCAACGGTGACTCTGTATTTTCATCATCGTTTCGACATTATTTTATTATACAAATAATTTAGCATAATATTTTCAAGATTAATTAAAAAGGATTATTATTTGGCATAATGAAAAAAAAATTTAATTTCACAAACGAGTTAAAGAAATTGTCATGCACTAAACATGATTAATAAATTTTAATATACCTTTAAAATAGTTTGCTCTTGTAGCAATTTTTCTTTTTCTTTTTGTCTGCTCTTTTCGGATGTTTTCTTTTTTATTTCTGGCTGTTGATTGATACAGCAATGAATATTAATCTTGCAGGATTGACGATTGAAAGCGGCAAGGAAGAACCATGGCAAATAAATCTAAGCGAAGATGGCTCGAATCTAGCTTATGAGCATGTCTTGTCAAGTGTTTTTTTACTGGAAGTGTAATCCATTCCCAATTTATGTGCAATGAATTTCAAATATCTGTCATGCTGAACCCCGTGTATTGATTTGATAGTCAACAGTGTTCATCGTCCCAGGTGTAACATAGATTCGAATCGCGTTAATCATTGTTTGTAATTCAACAAAAAAAATATTTGTCCAAGTTTTATTATAAGATTGATGTTAATAGAGTTTTAGGGGGGCTTGGAATTTAGTAATAACCTATTGATTATTGGTAAAGTCGATAAGGGAGAAGACCCTATGGCGTATCATTATTTTATGCGAATTTTTTTGGTTCAAATTCATGGCTTTCCACATAGATTGACGTCGAAAGTCATGAAGTATATGAGTGCCATCACTAAATTAAAATTCAATTATATCTTCAAACACTCTAAAATAAGAAAATAAAGGAAGAATTTAAAAAATCAAATAAAAATTCAATATTTGGATTGGTGCAAATAATACGTATAACATAGGTCTTCATATAGACCCATAATCTATTTGTCTTTTGTTCCTAGGGAACATGGGATTCATTCTTTACTAACAAAACACTCACACTTATTTTCCAATAAATTGGTGTTGTCATTCAACACTCACCCCCAACACGAACTTTCACCATGCCAAACTAATGACAAAAGCTTTTGAACTTATTGCCACTGTCGAAACGTTCATTTTCGCAAAGAAAACAAACAAGTCTCGAACAAAAATCATCGTAAATAGGAAAAAATAGGAGTCACCACCAATTTTTTATTTGGTGTTATTGGATCACCACAAAACATTTAAAATCTATTTTGAAAAAATTTCGGTCTTCGTAATCCAGAAAACAGGTTCGGAAGTCGGTTACACATAAGGAAGGATTAGCATCCTCATACGCCCAAAATTGGTACCACATTGATTACTTTCGGGTCTTAGTTTGTTAAAACTTTGAAAATTCGAGTAAAATTTAAAATACGACCTTTGTTATAGAAGACTTTGTATAATTTCAAAAGAAAATATTATTTGAGGAAAATCATCCGCGTATTTCGAATTTCTAAGAGAACTAGAAATCGTGTCCAACACGTTAAGGCACTACGTTCTTGGATTTTCGAAGTTGAAGGGCATTTTAAAAAGGCTTTAAAGAGGATATTCGATTGTGTAAATTATACGAAAATCACACCCAGCACGTTAGGGCATGGTTTTTCAAAGTCTTCACACAAAAGGATATTGCCTCGTTTTGTTTTAAAATCATTTGTATATACATATATATATTGAGAACTTGAAATTTCATATTGAGCTTAAAATGCAATCTTCGAATACATGGCTTGGAAAATTTGAAGATAGAATGCCTGTTTAGTTCGACTTTCGTGGAGAATTAAAGTCGTGACCAACACGTTAGGGCACAACGTTCTCTGAATCTCGAAGTTAACAAGCATTTAAAAAAAACTTGGAGGAGGATATTCGATTCGTGTGAGTTATACGAAAAAAATCAAATCCGACACGTTAGGGCATGATTTCCCGAAGTTTACACACGAGAAGGACATTGCCTCGAGTTAAAAGATTTATGAAAAAATAATTTTTGAAAATAAATGCGTGAAATATGAACGATTGATAGCGAAGATTAGATAATACGAAAAGCAAAATAATTAAGCAGATAATAATACAAAAAATCAAAAATTAATAGAATATAAAATACGAAAGAATGATAATTAAAAATCTAAGTATGGATGTTGAAGAGAAAGGAAAAACAAAGCAAACGGGATAAAATGCAATTTTTGGATACCCGAGGGCAAAACGGTAATTTTGGACACTACAGGGGCAAGATAGTAATTTTTGAGGCTCAGGGTTAAAAATGGAAATTTTGAATATTTGGGGGTAAAATGGTGATTTTTGGAAAGTTCAAGGTCAAAAATGAATTTTTTGAAAAATTAAGGGTAAAATGGTAATTTTTGGAAAGTTTGGGGCCAAAAATAAAACTCTTGGAAGTTTAGGGACAAAATGGTGATTTTTGGAAAATTTGGAGTCAAAAATGAAATTTTTCGAAGTTTAGGGGTAAAATGGTAATTTTGGAAAAGTTTAGGGTTAAAAACATAATTTTTGTAAAGTTTTGGGTCGAAATGTAATTTTTAAAAAGTTTGGGGGTCAAAATATAGTTTCTAGATAGTACAGGGATCTATTGGATAATAAAACCAAAAGCAAGTGACACGTGGTAACTTCTTAGGCATTTTGAAGTCAAAGGACTAATTTGAAAATCATTTAAAATCTCTGGGCCAATTTTATAATAAAACAAAACTTGATTTAAGGGCAAAATTGAAACAAAAATAAACAGGGAAGGAAAAATTTCATAAATAAGCCGAATCTAGGACACGTGGTAGCTTCTTGGGCTTCAAAAAGGTTAAAGGATTAAATTGAATAAGAAATGAAATTATTGGGTAAATTTAAAATAACTAAAAATATAAAAAGGACTTGATTAGAAATTTAGAAAAAAGCGGAAGGACTAATAGAATAAATATTTCATTTTTTAAAAACACACGGATTCTGAGGTGGGTCGAGTCGGATCGGATCGGTTCGGCATGAAACGACATCGTTTTGGGGTTGAAACTCAGCCCTCAAAACGGCGTCATTTTCAAATATGCATTTAAGGAAAAAAAGCTTTTAAAAATCATTTTGGCCATTTCTTTAAAAAAATTTCCTTTATTTTCCTTTTTCTCTCAAACTTCCTTCCTTTCTCCTTCAAACCATGATCGGCCAAAATCCTCATGCCACCACCATCATCCTCGTGTCCGATCAAGCTCCGACCGGGGATTCCTCTTGAGCGTACCGTCTCTTAGTCGTCGCTCCGTTGTCCGTCATCGTCCGATCGCAGTCCACGGCCGTCGTCCAAGGTAAAAAGTTTCTCTTTTTTCACCCCTTTTCTTTAACCATTTATTATTATTTTTTTTAAAAAAACTATTTTGATTTCCTTTTTTTTTCTCTTTTCCTCTTTTAGAAACCTAGATCGGGCTTAGATTTGGAAAGATCAAGCCCCGATCTAAAAGAAAGTTTAAAATCTTCCATGGTTTTTTTGAATCTGCCCGATCTCTTTTTTTCAAATCTATTCTTTTTTTTTTGTTTTGTCTTTTGAAATCTATTGTTATTCATTTTTGGGTTCCATTTTTACTCCTTTTGATGTTTCTTTTGCAGGTCTCCCTACGACGAGGCGCAACGATGCTCCGGTGAGAACCCCCTAGCGGCTACAAGCGACGGCGGCGCACCCTAGGGAGCTCCTTCTGACCTTTCAACTTTTTTTACTATTTAATATTTATTAATATCATTATTATTAAACCTATTTATTATTATTATTATTATTATTATTATTATTATTCATTTATTAAATATGTTTTCAGTTTCAAAAATTTCATTAAATGAGTGATTAATAGGGGTTTTAATAGATAATAAATATACATACATAAATATACTAAAACAAAATACCACAGAATAATAAACAGACAATAAATGTATTTATTGGGTACCTTTGAGATGCTAAGAATCTGTCTTTTGATTGCTGATAATGGTTGTCTGCCCTTCTATTTTGGAATTCAGATGCTATCTGTTGTATTGCTGTGAAATGCTTATTTGTTTGTATTGATTTTGGATGTTCAAGCAAGGGTTCCCCCTCTTGCAAAATGTTTGAATTCTGGCTTTATAGTCGAAAATTACATCAAAACACTGTTTCTTTGCCTCTGTTCCTTGCTCCTTTTTTGCAAGTATCACATGGTGGCAGCGACAGTGACAGGCGGTGACAGACCTCGGGGCAAGTGCCTTGGTTTGTGTGCCATGACGTGGATGCTGACGTGGTGTGCTCTGGTTGGACATGGAAAAGGTGATGGCAGCACAAGTTAGGGCGACAAATTGGAGTTCTGATTTAGGATAGGATTTGGGTCATTTGGGCCCATCTGTGCTTAGGTCATTTGGGTGTAATGGGTTTGGGCTTAGGTTAGCATTTGGGCCCAATTTGTAATTGGACTTTGTAATTAGATATTATTTAAATAAATTTAAATTCCCAATAAATTTAAATTTAAAATAGACTTAATTTTAAAATAAATTTAAATTTTGTTGGGCCCGAATAAATTGGGCTTCAATAGCCACAAAAGCCTTTTATGAATAGGCTTGCAACCTGGTCTCTTGTCTTAAATTGTTCCAGCTTCATATGCTGGTTCTCACGACCACCATCATCACTTTGCTCAATCGAACGTTGTCCCTGAGTCTTATCCTTGTTGATGCCCTTGTGGCTCAAGTCGTGGTACTTTACTCTTATTTGCATGGCTCAATTAACTCCTCTCGGCACAATCGAATAACACCCAATCTTTGTGGCTTTTCATGGTGCTCACCTTTGGCTTTTGATTCCTCATAGGATTTTACTATGATTGATAACCTTGGGCACTCCCTAACATGGCGCGGTCCATCACACAAGAAACAACTCAAGGGTTTTCATTCGCCCTTTCTCTTAATTGTCATGGTCTTGCCCCTCTTTTGGTATGACTTTCTCTCATTAGCCTCATCCTCATTCGAAGAATCCTTACCCTCGAATTCTTTCAATGCTCCCCCACTCAATCTTGAGCTTCGATGCCCAATTACTCAAACCGATCCTTCTTGAGTTCTACTAAAGACCCGACAACTACCATTGCTTGTGTTATGTCTTGGACACCTCGACGTTGTAACTCAAGCTTTGCTCACAATTTGATTATCTTGTTGTTGATACCCACGACTCTACTAACTCGTGCCCCTTAGAAAGTTCTCCACATCGTTGACATCTTTTGAACATTTGATTTCTTTTGGTTTCGAAATGTCCCAATGATGAACCGAGGTACCAAGCATGCCTTTCATGGTTTTAAGCCTCATGAGCTGCCCCTATGCATGGCCTCCACCAAGGCTGTAACATCCGCGTGCTTGAATCGGATTTGGAACAGTGATAGAGTACAATTGAGAATTAGAATATATGGTTGAATTTAGAAAGGTTTGGAGAAATCATGGATTAAATAGTAAAGGAGAGAAAATATGGAGGACTAAATAGCAAATTATCCAAATTGAATTTTGAGTCATCATGGGAATTGGATTGATTGAGGAGGGGCAAAAGAGTAATTTTGTGGAAGATATTTTTGGAGGCAAAGTTTTAGGCTAAAGTGTAAAGTTGGAAGGCCCAAGGACTAAAAGTGCAATTTTACCATTTTTATTAAGTGAGATATTTTAAGTGAGATTTCTAGAGAATTTGAGAAAGGTTAAAAATCAATTATAAGTCAAAAATATCAGCTCTTTTCATGTTCAACCGTTCATGCCATTCCCTCTTCCATCCAACTTTTGATTTTATTCCAAATAGGTCCTTCCATCATTTTTAAGCCCTCCAAGCTCCAAAATCTCCTATTTTCTTTGAAATTCTGAAAGAAAAGTATAGAAAGGGGTTAGTAGACACCTCAAACTCCTTATAGAATTTATATTGAGGTGTTAGAGAGCATAGGGACTAAATTGAGAAATTTTGAATTCAAGGGTTAAGGTAAGAAATGGTTAAATTCTCATGACATACATGTATTTTACTGTTATTTAGCATGAAAATTATTGAATTAGAGCTTATAGCTTATATGTGTTTATGTGAAATTGAAGAGAAAGAGAAGAGAGACAAGGATCAAATTGAAGAGAAAGGAAAAGAGAAGAACAAAGAGTGATAAGAGAAGGAAATCAGCCTTTTTGTTGTAAGTACTGCAAGAATTTTAGTTTATAGTCTATTCTTCATAATATATTTGAGCTGTTAGCATGGAAATTGTTGTTTAATTAGGTGTTATAAAGATGATTAAGTGAGATTAGTGTAATAAAACATGAGAAAGAAAATGTTTTCATTGAAACAGATTGGACAGAATCAGAGGGTTAACTTTGAAAATGCACTAAAAATTGTGTATATGGAGTTAAGGGTCGAATTATATATGTAATTAAAGGTTATTGAGTGTAGTTTTATATGGAAGAAACATTGAATTAAATGGATCTGTATATTCTGAGTTATAACTGATTTTGTATAACAAGGTCAGAGCAGATACGAGTTCCCCTGTTCTGATTTTGAAAAATCATAGAAAAATGTAGAAAAATCGCTAGAGTCTGAAATTTATATGGTTTAATCCTTAATGAATCTATTTTCAAAAGAAATATACTAGAACATTATTGGATCTTTGTAATAAAAGATAGATAATTTTTAGTGAAGAAAGGTCGAAACTGTCAGACAGCAGAGAAGGGGTAAATTGAAAGAATTTACTGTACAAATTGGCTAAAGTAAAAATTCTGAAAATTTTATGGTAAAAAGATGATTGACTATAGTTTCAGAAACATCAAGCGGATATTAATTTTGAATTCTTTAGCTTGAGATATAAATAATTTAGTGACTATAACGCAAGTGGACAGCTTTGAAAAGTTAATGTGAAAATAAAGTTAAGAGGTATATAATGATGAATATGTGAGAAAAATATTGTATGAAATATTATGTGTTTAATTATAATTGTTGATTATATGACTAATTGGTGAAATTGTGGATTTATTTGAGAAAGTAAAGGTGAGAAATACATTATTATGTATATGTGAAGAGAAATGTAAATGTGATATATGAAATTATGAGAAATGATGTTATATAAGATATTATGCCCATGTAGACAAGTTAGAACCATTGTGATATTAGTGGCATGCCATTAAGGAACACTAGCGCGCTCTCTGATTAGCACTGTGTGTGCTCTCTGTTTAGCACGTCTCGTGCTCTCTGTTATTAGCACTGTGTGTGTGCTCTCTGATTAGCACTTTGTGTGCTCAGTACTTTGTGTACTCTCTGTTTAGCACTTTGTGTGCTCTCTGTTGCCCAGCACTTATGTGCTCTCTGTTCAGTACTTCGGTACTTTCTATTCCGTTTATCTGATGGGTTCTATAAAAGTCTACTATGGGCCAAGTGGACAAATAAGATAAGTGAGCTATGGTTAAGAAAGCTATGATGGCTAGATTGTGAAAAGTGAAAGAATGTGCAAATTACGACATTGAGGTAAGTGAAATGATGAATACATGAAAGATAAGTACCATATGTGTATGTGTAATTAAATGCTGATAATTAAGTGAACTAATGTGGCTGAAAGGACTAAGTTGTGAAAAAGGGATGAAAATGTAATATCTACCATTGAGGTAAGTTGGTATATGAGAATGAATGTGTGTTATGGTGGCATTAAGGTAAGTTAAATGTTACATGCAAGAAAGGTTAGAAATTTTATACGCATGAGTATTGAAATGTTTGATAAAATTAAGCAATAAATAAATAATCATCTATTATTCTTGTAGTGCTTACTAAGCCTTCACCGGCTTAACGCGTTTATTTTAACGCGTAGGTACAAAGTAACAAAGAGAAAAGTCGAGTTCAGGGACCTCTCATCACATCACATCATCCTTTGGTGGACTCCAAATATAGGTATTTTTTTTAAGAAAATGGCATGTACAATAGTATCTGTGTGAATCCCTAATGAGTGGGAAAAATGTTATCTCGAATGTTATGAATTATGAAAATGAAATGATTAATATATGATATTTCGATTTGAATGGTCTTAAAAGACATCGGTTTTTAAAGAAAATTTTCTGTTACTCAACTTTCTGTGCCTTACTGTAATGTAATGCTCCTATACTGGGTTTATACGTATAAATCGAGTATAGGGGTGTTACAAAGGCTATAAGGGCACATCACCTATCGTTGCATTGAGGACCCCTTGGAGCTCTCCTATTAGCTCCTCCTTAGACTTTGCACAGAACTCTCCACTGCCCATCTCTAGCCCATCCACGTGACCCTTGATGTTTCCCACCTTATCAAGGACATTCATTGTACTTTGTTGCACCTTCACAAGCCTAGTCTTTATAGACAATGCCACATCCTTCGAGTTCCCACCCGAGGCGCCCTTTTTATCCCTATTGTAGCACTTTTGTTCTCCCCACGCGATTTCTTTTGTATTCCGAAACATTCTGCAACTTCTTATCATCTGTCATGTGATTTGAGTAGCCCAAATCAACAATCCAATTTCAATCTAGGATTTATTAGTATAAATATAAATATCACAAGCTGAGTTAATTTTTAAAAAAAAAATATTTTTCACTATGCAAAAAAATCATTTTCAAACCATTATTTTTCAACACAACGTAACTTTAATACCAATTGCAATACACTCCAGCCTACAACACCACTAAGTTAAAATTTCACTACACCTCCTAACATTCCAAAATAAGAAAATAAAGAAGGAATTTAAATAACCAAATAGAAAACTTAATGTCGAAACCACCTCGAGAACGGGGCTTCAAAAAATGATTTTAAATTTTGGAATAAAAAGGAGGTAAAAGGGAGTCGCCACCAATCTTTTATTTCGGGTGTGATTAGAGCATCACAAAACGTTTGAAAACGTTTTAGAAAGTTGGTCTTCGAAATCCAGAGAAACAGGTTCGGGAGTCGCTTACGCACGAGGAAGGATTAGCACCCTCATATGCCCATAATTGGTACCACATGATTATTTTCGGGTCTTATTCTTATGAAAACAATGAAAACTCGAGTCAAGTTTAAAATGCGATGTTTATTTTAAAAGGCTCTGTAATCTCATAAATTCTTTTGAGAAATTTCATCCTCGTGTTTCGAATCTCTTATGAGAACTAGAAATCGTGTCCAACACATTGGGGCACTATATTCTCGAAGTTTCAAAATTGAAGGATGTTTCGGGAAATTTTAAAGAGAGTACTCCATCGCGTGAATTATACTTAACTCAACACACCAGCACATTAGGGCATGGTGTTTCGAGGTTTTCACACGAAAGAACATTGTCTCTTTTTTGGTCTTAAAATCCTTTGTAAATATATAAGATTGAAGAATATTTTGAAAAAAAACTTTTGAAAAGGATATCCGATTTGCATGAATTACAAAAATCATACTTAACACGTTAAAGCACGATTTTTCGAAGTTTTCACACAAAGGACATTGCCTCGTTTTAAAATTATTTGTGACATATGCATATAGATATATTTGAGAACTTGAAAAATTCATATTAAATTTAAAATGCAATCCTCGAACATATGATTTGAAGGATTAAAAAAAGATTACCCGTTTACTTCGATTTTCACGAAGAATTAAAGTCGCGACCAACACGTTAGGACACGACATTCTCGGAGCCTCGAAATGAACCGGCGTAAAAACTTGAAAAGGATATTCGGTTCGCGTGAGTTATACGAAGAAATCACACCCGACACGTTAGGGCGTGATTTTGCGAAGTTTATGCTCGGACGAAATATTACCTCGATTTTAAAATGTAAATGAATGCGTAAGTTTAAAACACGAATAGTGATTAATAAGAGAAGTTAAATACGAAGCAATATAGTAAGCAGATAAATAATATGGGAAAATATAAGATGCAGATGCAAATAAATGCGAATATTGGTGAGGAAGAAAAAACGACGAAATCGGGGTTGAAAAACGGGAATTTTGGATACCCGGGGGTAAAATGGTAATTTTAGACTTTCGAGGGGAGAATGGTAATTCTCGTGAAATCAGGGCTAAAAAAGGAACTTTAGAAAGTTCGGGGGGATAAAATGATAAATTTTGGCAAAATCGGGGTTAAAATACAATTTTTAGAAAGTTTTGGGGTTAAAAATATAATTTTAGAAAAGTTTTAAGGTTAAAATGTAATTTTTAGAAAATTTTAAGGTTAAAATGTAATTTTTAGAAAGTTTTTGGGTTAAAATATAATTTTTGGAAAAATTTTAAGGTTAAAATGTAATTTTGGATAAGTTTTAGGGTCAAAATGTAATTTTGGAAAAGTTTTAAGGTCAAAATATAATTTTTAGAAAGTTTTAGGGTCAAAATGTAATTTTAGAAAAGTTTTAGGGTTAAAATGTAATTTTGGAAAAGTTTTGGGGTTAAAATGTAATTTTTAGAAAGTTTTAGGGTTAAAATGTAATTTTAGAAATGTTTTAGGGTTAAAATGTAATTTTTAAAAAGTTTGGGGTTAAAATATAATTTTTGGGCAGTTTAGGGACCTACAGATCAATAAAACCAAAAATAAGTGACACGTGGCAATCCCATAGGCATCCAGAAGTCAAAGGATTAATTTAAAAATCTCAAAAAATTCGTGGTCGATTTTGTAATTAAGCAAAAGTTGATTTAAGGATTAAATTAAAACAAATTAATAATAAAAGGGACTAATTGCACAACTAAGTCGAAATAGTGCCACGTGGCAGCCTCTGGTGTATCCAAAATGTCAAAGGATTAAATTGAAAAGGAAACAAAATTACTGGGCCAAATTAAAAATAATTAAAAGTATTAAAAGGACTAAATTAAAACAATAAAAAATGCGGAAGGACTAAACTCGCAAATATCCCAATTATCGAAAACGCGCGCGATCCTAGAGGCGAGTTCGGGTCGGACCAGGTCGGGTCCACGGGAACTATAAATATTGTTTTTTAGGTTTTTTTTAAATTCATTTTTTCCATTTTCTTAAAATCAACCCCATTTTTCTTCTTTCTCTCTCCTCTCTTATGGCCGGTCGAACTCCGGCCGAGCCTTGCCCCCTGTCCGCCGTGCGTCCACGGTCACGCGCCACTGTCGTGGGCTCCACGGCCCGTCCCGATGCCTCCCCAGCCTGTCCCCGTTCGCACGCGTCTCAACCGTCGTCCACGCGCCACCTTCTCCGGCCGCTGGCGTTCAAGCTTCAAAGGTAAGACTCTTCTTTTCCATTTTTATTCTATTTCTTCCTTTGTTCTTTTTTTAAAAAAATAATCTTTTCATTCCAAAAAGAGCCAAATCCAGATCTGCCAGATCTGGTTTTAAAACCATTTCCTTCCTCGTTTTTTTTTAAAAAATTCCTTTGATTTTTAAAACCTTTTATTTTTCGTTCAAACCCGGATTTGGATTTTCCAGATCTGAAAATCCCTAAACACCGATGTTCATCTTTTAGTTTTTTTTAAAAAATATTTAGTTTAGTCCTTAATCCGTTCTCTTGGTGTTATCCGCATGTATCCAAGCCAACGGGGTGTGACAGAGGCAAATCAGCGGGTTTTGGCGACGGCTCTGCGGTGGTGGACGGCGACGACAGTCAGGGAGGATCCCGCCCTTTCGTTTTCTCCTTTTTTATTATTATTAAAATATTATTAATTATTAATGGTTGTTATTAATGTCATTTATTATTTTATTATTTAAACCGGTCATTATTATTAATGCCAATATTATTTATTACTGATATTGCATTTAATACTTTATTTAATGCATTTCAATAACCGAAAATGGGATATAATAATGATGATGGTACTGTAGTTAATAGGTGAATGCATGCATTGGTGACGAAACAGTTTTGAAATTCAAGCATTAAATATAAGAAATGAAAGACTGTTACACATATTTAATTTACCTTGAAACTATTGGATGCAATATTCTGGTTTGTACTCTGCTTTTGTGCCTTGCGGTTGTTCGTATAACTGTGCTGGAATTGATTGCTTCTATTTAGAAAAGGGATGAATGTATATTGATTTTTTGAAAAAAGGAAGAGGTCCGAACCCTTTACAATCGAAATCAATTTGGCTTTTATAGCCAAATATCAATCATGCAATTTTGTTTTGTACATTTAAATGCTTGTCCTAATTTATCTATTCTTTCGCAGGTTCCATGGCAGTGGCGGTTGGTGCAGTTGGTGAAAATGATGGCCGTGGCAGCGACTTGCTTGGAGGTGACCATTGGATTGCTGACGTGGCACCATACCATTGGTGGGAGTGGAGGTGGGCAGTGCAAGTGGGATACTCGGGTCAGATGGCCTTTTGCTTAGATTTAGGGTTTGGGCTGCTGTAACTCATTGTTTTTTTTTTTGGTTTGGGCCTTATTCGGGCCATTGTGATTGTAATTGGGCCCCAATTTGGACTTTATTTTTGTAATGGGACATTTGTAAATGGACTTTAATTTTAATTTTTTTGTTTAATATTATTTTAAATTTGATTAAACTTAAATTTAAAGTAAATTTAAATAAGTAAATTTAAATTTAAAATAAATTTAAATTTAAAATAAATTTAAAACCCATTTAAACTTCAATTAAAACCAAAGGCCCAAACCCGGTTAAAATTGAGCTTCAACACTTAATATTTGATTTGATGCAAATAATATTTATAATATAGGTCTTTATATAGATAAAAGGTCTTACTATCCTTGTTTTTCAAAACAATGTGAGATATGGGTTTTATATAAATACATGATTTTTGCTTTTAATATTTTTTAATTTAATTTACATTTTATATGGTTTTTTGCACGTATAAAGTGAAGATTTAGTTTGTCATATCATATTTTTGTGTCTGTTTATATATCTCTTTTAATATAGATTAATTGTAAAATAATTAAAAATTGAACATTTATTCAATAATATTAAGATACAAACTTATTATCATTCCACCTATATTTATTATTAAATAAATTTTAAAAAATATTTTTTAAGAATTAATATAAATGAATTTTTTCGTCAGTGACAAAATCAAGTTGTGTTTAAAATGCCACCACCTTTGATGTGAAGAAAATATATAGAAAACGAAATTGCAATGAAGACTGGGCCCTTCCTTTAGACCCAAGGGTTGGGCTACAATTAGCCCACCAATCTACATTTGGGCTAGGCTTCAGCGGCGACTTCCTACTTTCCATCTCCATTTCTAAATGACTTATTTTTTTTCCTGCAAAGAGGATTCAAATGTTATCATATTTTCCTTTTTTTTTTCACTATAACTTTTTTTTAAGAAAATTCATTAATTTATTCAATGAATGAAACTATACAATTCGAGGGAGAGGGAAACAAACACCTGTTGTACGCGTTGAAGGACAAGCTTCATCAACACAACAAAAGCTTTAACTTTAGCATCAATAGAGTATTATGGCACATTGACAATTGACCCTATCACAACTCAAGTACAACATATCAAGAGTGATTGTAAGCACTTAATACAATAAGAAAATTAGTCCCAGATGGTCCAAAGCGACGGGCATAAATCTGTAAAAGAACCGAGCATTCATCAAACTAGAGAGGACGATGACAAAACCAACCCTAAAATTACTCGCAAAAGCAAAACCATATGCATAAGGAAGACTAAAAAGTATATTACAACAGTAGATAGAAACTTCTAAAAGTAAAGACTTATTAAAAATAGAAAAAAACAAACAAAATAACATATAAAACTTAAAGGCAACACAAATCCAAACCGATTCATGAAATCATTTATTATTCTGAAATATTCTCAAAACAAAAACAAATTAAGGAGTCAACGAAGAGCTTGATGCGGTCGAAACTAATTAAAAATATGACTAAAACAAGTGCATCTATCAATTAATAGTATAACTACGGTGAGCAAAGATATTGTTTCAGAGGATTAAAAGTACTAGTAATTACTGTCTTTCTATTATTTAACCGATAAATTGGTGTGATTGATTAAAAACTAAAATTAACTAAAGAACACGACAAATAATGAATCAGGAAAACAAACGATTAATAACCAAGAAGCAAAACGATACCTAAGAAAAATTTCACCTAGATTTCATCTGTCATTATCAATCTGAATTAAGCAATTTATTCACTTAGTATCTTGATCAGTAAAAATCACTAAATTATGCTAATATCTCTTTCAAGATTAAGAGCAACTGACTCTAGGTTGATTAATTGGAATTTCTTTCTAATTAAAACCCCTATTATCACATTAACTTAATTTATGGATCTCCTATTAGATTTAACTTTAATCCAGTAGATTTATATTGTCCTATTTCTAGGATTGCATGCAACTCCATTTAATTATGATTAGATCACTCTTAAATATGGACTTTTCCTCCTCTATTTAAGCACATCAAACATGAATTAATATACCAGAAATACTAAATCAAGAATTAAGCACACATAATTGAAAACAAGATCTAAGTATTTATTGCGTAAAATAAAAATCAAATTACTGAATTCATCATAAGATTAATCTATCTTAGGTATTTAGAAAATTAGTTTATAATAATAATATAAAAAACATCTCAAAGGTAGTATAACAACAAGAATTCAAGAAACTCATATTCTCTGGTTGAAATCTTGATGGAAATCTGCTTCAAAGATAGCTTCAGTGGTGTTTTCCAAGTTGTTTTCTTTCATAGTCTCTGACGGTTTGCTCATCTCTTCTCATATTTGGTATATATAGGTCCTAGAATGCTTGAAAAACCTAAAAATTACGTTTTTCCCGCATGTTTTGGATGCAATTCACGATTTCCACGCGGTTTGACACATGGCTGTGTGGCTCACACAGTCATGTGCCCAGCTCGTATGGGAGGGTGCAGCCTATGTGGCTTTTGTACCTTGCGTAAATTTTCCGGTTTTCGCTCGTTTTTGGCTTCTTTTACTGTCAAATGCTCTTCTAAGTATAGAAACATGAATTTAAAGGATTAGGAGCATAAAATTCACCAATTTACATTGAATAATCATCCAAAAACACATTAAGAATGAGGCTAAAACATGTTACTTTTGTCATGTATCAGAGATACCCACTTTGTAAAAGAAATTGTCGGTGGTTAGTGGTGTTTTAACGATGATAGGCACTATTATCTATCCATCACAACTTGTGAAGGCAACAAAGGTATCCACAAAATAAATCTGTAAACTTAAAAGAGAGAAGAGGCATGAAGTGAATAAAAAAAAAATTGATGTGTAGGAATAAAAGATAGATGATAGCTAATTTGAAAACTAATACCGTCACTAGATAAAAAAAAAAGCAGCAAACTATTTGATTTTTAAATATTTTATAAGAAAGTATTGTTTTTTTTTTAATTTCGGTTTAAAATTATTTAACCGGTAAATAAAAAAAAGTAATGTGAAATATTAACCTTGGCGCAAGTGTTTAGTTGAACATTGGAAAACCAAACCCGGCCAAAAGTCAGGTTTCTTCTAAAATCTGGCCTAGATTGCTTTAGATTTAATGAGAATCCCTCTGCTAGATTACTTGTCTGAAATCTATATTTATAGATTTAAAAATTATGAATGTTATAAATGTTATTTTTAATAATAAATATTAAAATTCTAATATGCATCAAATTAATCTTAAGATTGATAAACATCCGAATAATGGTTTCGTGATATACCGTATTGTGTTAACGCCCATGGTTTTGAAAATATATATAGTTTTAAGAATACAGAATGAAATAAATACAGGCACGTATGGAGCTGTCAATTCTTTTTACAGTTAATTTGAGTTTATGGCAAGTTTTGGTATTATCTGACAATGCAATAAACATCTAAATGGAAGAGTGAGTAATTTATTTCCAAAATAAACATTTTTTTACACACCACACCTCATTATTATTATTTGTGTATTGCATTTGTTCTAAAATCTCTCTAATGAGGTGTTAAGGGTTTTAAATAAGTTAACATCATCTTATTTTGGATTTGTATATTAAATGCTAACTCATATGTGCTTATATCATGATTATTGCTTTCATATTTACATGCAAATATAGGTAAATCTGAAATTTCACAAATCATTATCACCTTATGTATAATTAAACTTAATTTCACAACAATTTAGTATATAATTATATTATTTTTTTATTGAAATATGTTACTATTTAAAATTTTGAAATTTAATCCTCGTATTTTTATTACAAGAAATTTAGTTTTAAATATTTAAAATAAAATATATTATTTATTTAAATGTTTTTTTAGCTAATATCTTCCAAACAAAAATTATAATCGCTGTCTATTTTTTTTAATTAATTAATTAATTAAAAGGCATATTGCATTACTAGATTAAATTCCAATTTTTACATCAAATTAAAATTACCGTGACACACGTTTAAAAGTTAAAACCACCCTTAAACCAAAAAGGTTTCGGCTTTGCGACACAAGCATGCCAATTTTCCCCTATAAATAAGCACTCCAAGTTTTCAATTTTCACAACACACTCCCGTCGTCATTTTACATACACCTTTTGTGCTTAAGCCTCCTCCTCCTTTAGCCCCCCATTGCTTGCCTCGCTTCTGCTCAAACATACCGTCTTCCATCAGGTAAAGCCCTCTTTCTACCTTTCATTTATCACCATAGTAGATTGATTTCAATCAGTCAATGGTGCTTTTGATGTTTTCAACGTCTCTCTCTAATTAATCATTTCCTTTTAACTATTATTCCTTATCTTTTTCGAAATAAAACAAAAGATATAAGTGAACTGCATGGCTTATATCTTTATTTATGTTTACGTTTATAAAAGTAATTACTTTGTGTTTGGAATTGACGCGCTATGAAATATCTATTATTTTGTGTTTGAAATTGACGCGCTATCGATTTATTATTTTGTGTTTGGAATTGACGCGTTATCAATCTTTTATGTTGTGTTTGGAATTGACGCGCTATCGATCTAATAACAATAAAATTAAAAATTTTTAAGAAAATTCTTTGTGATGTCATTTATAAACATAAATCTAAAAGATCTCACCTTATTTTATATAAAATTTCGACGGTGCAACACTAATCTAATAAGTAATAAAGTCGTCCATCGAAATTTAAAACCATTGTGTTTAAAATGAATGAGTTTAGAAAAGTTAAAAAAAAAAAAAAACATTTCGTTTTGCACATCATTTACGGAAGTGTGTAATATATACATAAAACAAATTTTAGAATAATTTTATTTTTATTTGAGAAAATCTTAAACAATGAAATTAAAAATAAATAAATAAAGTTAATGAAGTGTTGGGGATCTGGTTTTTATTTTGTGTTAACTTTGTTCGTTATTTATCCATTATTTGTTGGTTGTACATCATACTAAATAGATTTTATATTGTAATTAATCGGACATAGATTTAGACGCATTTTGTATTGAAGGATTATATTAAAACATTCATTTTAGTAAAATTGAATAGAAGGGCTAATATACATTTATAATTCTTTTGGTATTTTTATATTTATTTTATTAAGAAAATAAGCGTTATGAAAATATGAGATAATAAATGTCATTAAATATGGTGTTGTTTGTTAGTGAATGTTTAAGGAAAGCATATCTGGACATGAATTGAATCCTTCACCTGGTCAGCTTATTCCCATCTTTGCTGAGATGGCAAATGTAACAACATACCACTACCATGGGTCCACCAAAAAGTAATAATACAAAAACATATCGGACTGAAATTTGGTACTTAATTGAAAATTACCCAAATAAAATGAAAGCATTTTTAAAAAAAAAAATGTAATGAATACTATAGAACTGAAAATCTTTGATATGATTTCTTTGCAACTTGTACTAAACCCTTGTCTAAAAGCTTTTTTTTTTTTTTTTTTGCTTTTTTAGATTGACTTGTTGAGGCCTAATTAATCTACTTCTATTCGATTCTAAACCTTGACTACTGACTTGTAGTTGATTTAATTGGAAGTGGAATTTTAAATAATGCAGGGTTTGTGATTTTGCAGTAATTTCTTTTGCAATGACATGCATTTAATTCCCCTATTTTGCTGTATTTATATGTTTTTAAAGCAGAACAAGATATGGTGAAAGGGGGTAGCTCAAAAGCAGCTAATTCGAAGTTCCGGTTATTTGATTCTAATGGGGATGAGGATATGCAACAAAATAAGCAGACAGAAGGGAATTTCTCCAAGGTAAAAAGAAAGAAAGAAAGAAAGAAATAGTTTAACACTCATTTTTGGCAAAATCTTTGATAACATTTAAGCTTGAAATGCTTGCTTGATTTAGGGGATTGTGGAGCCTCCAAAAATCAGCAAACTTCCAAGTTCAATCTCCCTGCCTCTGATCATGACAATGAAGTCCCTGGATTTCTCTCGGCTAATAATGATCCAAACCTGGCTCAATCAGGATCATTACTTGCTGAGTATACAGCAAAAGAACTAGAAGCAGCACGTATCCAGAAAGAAGAGGTAGATCTCCATTTACCTACATTTTTCTATTTAATTTGTCACTGACCAAGTCTTGGACTCATCAACTTGTATTGCAAAATAACGATAGTAACGTTGTGATGTGGTCGCTATTTAAATCCCTACGTAAGAGTAATTTTATAAGATCAATGCCTAGTTCATTACTTGAAATTAGTGTCATGGAAACTTTTAGCAGGAGGCTGCGGAACTGTTACTTGGATTGGCAGCATCAGGAGATGCTCCGCCTCGGCTGGATCAAATGAAGGCAAATATCAATGACGACTCAAATAATTTGCCTGTTAGTTCTCCCAAACTAATGTGAATATTACAAGAACAAGAGGATGGACCATGATTCAGATTATTTCTTCATTGCCATTGACTGATATAAACATTGTTGTATTTATCGATAGGAGAAAGCGAAGTTGGTGTCATCACCTGCAGGCACTACTGATCAACCTTTGCTTCAGCATGGGAGGTCGAACAAGAAGCCGATGCAGCCAACATGTCCAGGAATTGAAGGCAGTGGTTCTTCAGCTGGTTATGCCACAGCTGCACGACAAGCAACATCGTTTAGTCCTCTTATAATGGAGTCAACACAGTCGTTCTCTTTGGCACTGGTACCTCTCCCAACCCATTCCAATCAGTCAGTTCCAGCTTCTGAAACATGATGTATAATAACAGACAATGACTTTCTCTTGTCATCAGGCGGAAAAGATCCCACAAAATGGAAGCTCTGCAACTCAAACGTCCCAGTCAAAGGATGAGGGAAATTTAGGTCAAGGAAACAAGCTCAATACTCAAACAGGAAGTAGCCTCCGTGCTGAGCCTCGACCGTATGTTGATTCCTTTGTTGACTTTTTATAAGTAAAGATGCATGACATTTTCCTCTACAAAATTGAACATGACGTGTTTCTAACATTGTAATAGGCCTCAACGGGTAGAACCCCTCGATAAAGGCAAGAAGATATTGTCTGCTGATGGGGTTGAAAAGAACAAGGGAAAGCATCATTCCAATGGCAATCAGCAAGCAGTTCACTACCCAAATTTGTTCCCTCAAAGCCCAGTGAGTATAAATATTGTTTACTTTAACTCAAGATTAGTATGGGTCGCATTTTCTCGACTGAGTTTGAAATAAATGATGAGCAGACTGGGAGCAGATTTCTGAATGGAGAATCTACACAAGCCAACCAGCCGCCAGCCCCTACTTGGTTCTCTAACAAAGAGGCTGATCTTTATAGGTCTTTGGCACCAGGGTATTGAATTGATATCTTCTAACCTCAAATCTTCTTGTTTGGAATCGAAAGAATAGTACTGAGATATACACTTAACTGTGTATGTTGTTTCTTTGGGTTTCAGGTCAGTAGTTGATCAATTCAAAGCAAATACATTTCTGATCCTCTGGGTTACAGCTACATGCTGCCGATAGCTTCTACACCTCCAAGGTATTTTGTAGATAATTTATATATCACATCAACATAAGAAATTTAGAACAATATTGTGATTGATTTTTTCGTATAACTAATATAGGCCCCAGCAGTTGAATAACCCGATGCAGCTGCTTCATCAATTGGCCGGTATGCCTAATGCATCTGGCCCACTGCTCCAGAATTCCGACCTGACTAAGCATTCACTGCCTATGGAGCTTATGTATTCGATCTCTACTCTTATCTACTTTGGTATATCTTCTAAAGGGAACGTTATGAGAATCAACTGTTTGTTCTTTTGTTTTTTTAGGGCTCAGCCATTCTCCTATCAAAATAATCAATTCCCATGGACACTTGGACTATATAATCCACAGACTGGTAGCACCATGTTCCCTGAAACTACCATTCCTCTTAGGTACGTACTACTTATCTTTCTTCTAAATTTCATTGTCAAGAAAGCAAGTAGATTTGTTCACAGCTTGGACTATCTGTTCGACACAGTTAGAAACAACTCGATTATGATTTTTACATTTTGGAATCACCTTGAACTTAGGCGAACAACATTGAAATTTCGGTTTGAACCCAATTCAACATGACCCTTAGATACTTGTAGGACTAGGCCTAGACGAAAAGAAATTTCGGATTGGTGTGTTCCATCTTTTCAAGCTAAATTTAGGACCCCAATGCATATTGTTTCAAGAAATTTTTAATCATACTCTATCTATTTGGATTTCAGCTCTCTTTACTACCAGCACAAGATCTGCAAGCAAGTAATCTATTCGCAATGATGCCTAATTTACCAACTCAAGACCATCATAATTCTGAGCTGTCTAGGTGAAATTTGATTCTCTTTTCTTGTTATCAATCACCCTTTTATATTTCTTTATTGACGACTAAGTTTATCATTAACACATAGAATACGCTTAAATTCTACTCTGGTTATTTGATTTAGATTTTAAACTTCATTTACAGGCTAGTAGCTGCGCAACAACAAGGGTTGCTGAATCAAACTACAAAACCAACTGCTACATATCCTAGCTCTGGGACTTCCATGTCTAGCTTAATCCTGAACTCGTCTCTTCTGCATGTAAATTACCTTTCTCACTAACAACATTTCCTGGAAATAATTATATGATTTCCTAACCAAATTCAACAATGAATAGGACACTGTTGGGTCACCAGCTCCTAATCTTATGGAAACGCCACTAAGCAACCACAGTGAGGTATCATCTCATCAGCATTCCTGCATTAGGATCTAAATTAATTTGTTTCCTCTAACTTGGAGATTATTTTGTTTTTAAATTGGTTTAGCAAGGAACTTCCGGACGGCGAGGCTATGCAAGGAGCAGAGTCGACGTGGGAGAACCATCACCTTTCAAGCGCTTCAGGGTATATTCTTATTAACTTCTACTACTCAAATTTGGATTCAATATTTTCTATATACTGTTTTATGTTCAAAACTTATAGACTATTTGCATGTGTTAGCTTAGGATTGAGAAGAAGAATTTTGGGTCTTAAAATAAGTGTAAATTGCGGTAGACATCACACATGAATTTAGTATTAACCATCATTTCATCATCTATACCAGCATTAGGGACATGGATTGTGTCGTGAAAACATAATTTGGGATTGTTCTTTATGGGCATCCACAAATCCCTCAAAATTTTGTCATCCATGTAGATCAATTGGCATCTATTATGTAAAATTCACTAATTTGTAGGGCTTATGAGAGCCTAAAGAGAACAATTTTGATTTATTTTCTCACGACATGATCCATACTCCATAGTAATTAAGGGAAACTTCGAGATTCAAACATGGTAATTTCATTCTCAAATTTATATAACAAGCTAAATCCAATAAATTTTAAAAAGGAAAAAGGTTAATAAGTAATAGCATTCAGCTTTGTTGTATGTTTTTTCTCTATTATTACTGAATTTGATTTGAAGTTAATCCTGTCTGGTCTTTCATTAATTACAGAGAGAAACCAATGAGCCACAAGCACCAAGTGCTGAACAAATCATGGGCAACTCTTTGTCTCCACAGACTGGAGCTAGTGCTAGTCCTAACAATGGCAACCCTCCTCCTCCAAGGTTGTTTAATTTTACAGGTTTCACTTGTTTATCCTGAATAAGTTTGTCTTAACTCTTGAAAATGCTGACTAAAGAGTCCAATGATTTCAGGCCAATCATGAATTCGCTCTATGATCCAATGTTCGAGGGTCTTGGACTGCCAATTGATCCCCATCTCAGGCTATTTGCTAAGTATAAGGTAATTACTGCTTTCTGAGCACAACTAAGCTTTGCCTTAACTTTCATGCACCCGAAATGTAAAATATCTAACCAGCCAATATTACCACTAAAATTATGCTAAATCTGCCTTAGCTAATTACACTTAGAGGACCTGATTATTTACCTTGAATTTTGCAGAAATGAGAACTTTGTGGGGACTGCTCAAGTGTGCTGATTGATGTCAACAATTACAGAATTCTGATTTTCAGTGAATAAATCTTAGAAGCGTGCTGTTCAAACGCTGGATGATATTTTTATTAAGTTTTTCGGGGGTTTTATTTCCTTTTTGAACTGAATCCTTAGAATTATCCATATTCGTGAACAACAGTAGTTTGATTTGAAGTTTTTTATTTTAGACCCTGATGTGCCAAACTGGCAATATTTTAAAATAATATCTTATGTGTTTCATGATTTAAATTCCAGAATTTTTGAATCTCTAATATTCAAGATTACAAATAGCTGCTTGATTGAGTGAAAATATTGGATGGATGAAATAAATTTCATGTGTTTAGTATAGAGAAAAATGATTTTTGGGGCCTTAGCAACTACTTCCACATTGGGGCTTGAATTTTTTTTCTGTCCAAGTTAGTCCTTAAATTTAACAATTGTTCCCGCCTTAAGGCTTAAAATTTTTTTCTTGATCCAAGTTAGTCATTGCCATTTCTTGAAAACCTTAAAATTTAGCCCCAACATGGGAACAATTATCAAGTTCAAGGACTAATTTGAACAAAACAAAAGTACAAGTCCCAATATGAAAATAATTGATTAGTTCAGGCTGCAACGTGGGAACATTTGACAAGTTCAGAGATTAACTTGAACAAAAAATGTTCAAACTCCAATGTGAGAACATGTGTAGTTTAAGTCTTAATATGAGAACAATTATCAAGTTTAGAGACTAATTTGAATAAAAAAGATTTAGACCTCAACGTGAGAGTTGTTGTCAAGTTCAAGTCCCAATATGAGATAATAGAAAACATAAGAAAAAAAATTATCTTTTGTCTTAACTTGTATAAAATATTGGTTAAAACTCTTGCTAAATATCGATTTGAGATAAACTCTAAATGGCTTGTTAAATTACTTTAAATTTTCAATCTCACACACTAAAAAGTTAAAATTAAAAAAAAAAATCTATCATTCAACTTTATTTACTCTTTCAATCTCACCGAACAGGTGAGTTGCATGCATAAGTAAGCTTTCCCCAAAATCTGCAAGCTTCAGCACGTTGCTTACTAGAAAATAGCAACAAAACAAGAGCTTTCAATTGATGGGAGTTATCAAAAGGAGAGAATTTGATAGAATATAGACAAGAAACTGTTGGCATTATTGACATCACCAGGCCTCTTTCTTTTTGTTACTTCAACCATCACAAGATATTGGTTTTCTATGGAGTTACACTGGCGCTAAGTTGCCTGCATTTCGAACACCAATTCTCTGGTTTCATGGCATTGACGGAACCGGCTCCTGCTTTGAATTAAAGCTGGAAATTTCACATTTAACAATTTCTGCAAATCTTGCCTCGATTTTCTTTTTCAGAGATGAAACTTATTTGAGTGCTTTAATATTATCTGAGACTTATCAGTTAAAGAAGTATTATGTAATTCAAGTGCAGATTAAAGATTATACATTATACACCTTTAGCATTCGACACTGCATTGGACTTCAATTTATAATTATTCGATATTAGTCCCTGAGAAAAAATGTGATGCATAAGATAAATATTTTTAAATTGGATTATTTCACCAGCATCACCTATGTTTTGGGCATTAAAGTTGCATCAAGAGGTGTCTTTCTCTATAAACTGAGTTATATTTGCAAACTGTCCTCACCATTACATATCTTAATAAAGTTAAATATAAGACTTTTATATATCATTTTATTCAACCAAAACTTATCTCTTGAAAGTGTTCTTTCAAAGTTCTATTCTAACCCATTTTTTTCCGTTGGTAATGGAATTTCAAATTTTGAATGGATGTCTCAATTTAGTGAATTTTTAAGTCGAGATGGATTCTTTCCCGGTCAAATAAGACAAAAGCTTCACAGAAAAAAAAATTGGCATTTTCAAAAAGCAATTTCCTTACATAGATTAGTAAAAAAGAAATTGGTGCTAATGAATCGCAGTCGAACTGATAAATCTATTTTATTTTTCATAGATTAAAAAAATAAAAATTGGATTAATATTTTTATTACCTTAATTTTCCTTGAATAGTGAAAAAAATCTTCTTAAAATTTGTTCTCATGCAACGAAATAATGAGGAGAAAGATGTTTATGATGATGACCATAATAAAGAAGTGAAAAAAAAAACTCATTCTAATTTTTTTTTTCTTTTATATTTTTCTAGTATTTTTATAATAAAGAAGTGAAAAAATTTAATTTTCCTTTCCTTCAAATTTATTCATTCTCTTCTTTGTTCTTCTTCCTCTCCTTGTTAGTTGATATTATAATGATGAAAGAAAAAGAAAAATTGAGTAACGAAATTGTTGTCAAACCTTCAGTTGTCTCCGTTACTCAATCTCCAATACCGTTAAGTCTACCATCAAGAAATAGGTTTAAATTTATGAATAAAAAATCCAAAATTCCTTCTTAATTCATGTTTATAATAAAGGAAATTGTTAATTGTATGTTTCTAATCAGTGTCTTTAAGTTTGACACCATTTCTAGACAATTTGGTGCTAATTAATCATAATAAAGCAGGTAAATCTCTATTACTTTTTCCATTGATTAGAAGAAACAAATTGGATTATCATTTCTATACCCTTAATTTTCTTTGAATAATGAAAATTTCTTCTTGAAATTTTATGACTAAAGGAACTGTAGAGCTGGTGGGTTTTGTCCTGCTATAAAATCGACATGTTCTTTTTATTTGAGGTGAGTGAAGTTTTATCGTTTTCTGTTCTTTGTTCTCTCTTCGTTCACGGTTAAGGCTTTTTGGAGGTGAGCTATGTTACCTGCTGACGCCTTTGACAGCTTTTGAATGTTCAGTTGATTTGGAAGCAATGAATACTCTCTTATGGATTAGTTTCCTGGGTGTCTAAAGTTGACTTGTGCCTCTCATTAGAGTGAAAAGGGAGTCAGTTTCTAGAGAATTTTGGAGAGAGTTCTGGGTTGATATAATTATTCGATGGCTTTTTCGGGTAGAGTCATTACAATTTGGGATAATTTCAGAATTTTATTAAAATCTTATGCACATTATTTGATGGGACCAAGATAATTGACTTAATTCTTCTCCCATTCAAACTTATTTCTTCTCTTCCCACATTTCTTCGTCTTTTTTTTCTTTGTTAGTTGATGTTAAGATGATGAAAGGAAAAAAAAAAAGTGAGTAATGATGCTACTACCAAACTTTCAGTTGTCTCCATTACTCAATCTCCAACATTACCAAGTCTACCATCAAGAAATAAGTTTAAATTTATGAGTAAAATCATCCAAAATTCCTTCTTAATTCCTGTTTATAACAAAGGTAGTTTGCAATTGTATGTTTCTAATCCGTGTCTTTAGGTCCAACATAACTTATAGATGATTTGGTGCTAATGGATCACAGTGGGACATGTAAATCTCTTATCTTTTTACATAGATTAGAAAAAAATTGGATTTACATTTTTATTCCCTTAATTTTCTTTGAATAATAAAAAAAAATGTTCTTCAAATTTCGTTTGCATGCAATAAAGTGATAAGGAGAAAGATGTTTATGGTGATGACAGTAATCAAGGGGTGAAGAAAAAAAATCATTCTACTTTTTGTCCCTTTACATTTTTTTAGTATTTTTCTTTTGGTACTATAATAAAAATTTCAAAATTTTTTATCCTATCCAATTATGACAAAAATTGATTATCTTGAAAAGAATTTATGTAACTTATCACGTGTTGATTTATTATTTAAAATACATTGAATTATTATCTATTTTTCACTCCAAACATTAGGTTCGATAACGGTATGATCAAAAGGATAGATTCGAATATTTTTCCCAACCAGTGTATATAAACCCTTTATAAATTAGGGAAAAATTTATTAATAAGAGAGAAAGTAGCGAATAAATTGTCATGATTTAATACTAGTGGTATGAACAACTTAATTGGTTACATATATTAATTCAAAATTTTTGGAGACATATTCAGAAAACACACTAAAGAATTTAGGCAATGCTAAAGAGACAATGGTATACATATATCTATATATATTTGAAGTAATACATACTTAGATGAAAGAAACTTGGTTATTATGTATTTCAGATGGAAGCCATTTGCTGGTGCTTAAGCCTTGATGGGTATGAAGATCAACAAAGAGCATAACGTTATTTCTCTTTTACAACTTTGGTATTTAATATAAAATGCAATATATGGATGTAATAATGAAATAATTTCTTATTTTTCCAAATAAAATGTACTTGAATGTGTTTTGTTCCCATCAATGATAGATGTATTCTCTTACTAAGTTTTTAATGTTCAATTTGCCTAGAAAATTATAGATTCAAAATATAAGATTGATATTGAAAAATCAAACATATTTAAATAAAAATTTGAGAGAAATTTTTTTATTTGAGATTTGATATTATTTGATTATAAGATAATTGACACTTAGTGTAATTATTGAATATTAACGAGGTTTAAAAATAATAAATTTTTAATTTCAAATTTAATTAGTTAGATTTTAAAAAAGAAAGTTAAGTATTAATTGCATCAAACATCCTAAACTATGATTCTCATTTTAAATTGATTCTTAAACTTCAAAATATTTTAATTACAGCCTTAAGCTATCTAAGTTATGTCAATCAGATCCTTTTGTTATTAAACTCATTAAATGACACGTCAAATCTTATGTAACTTAATTTAAAAAGATTATTTAAAAAAAAAGACATTGCAATATAACTTTTAAAAGCAAAAATTAAAAATAAAGTAAAACTGGAAAAAGAGAATGAACGATAAAGTATCAGTAAAAGCTTTGAAAACCTCAAAACCAAGATTTTGACATCTATTTTAATAATATTTCATTTGTTCTTAAAATTTTCATCGTATATCATGTTATATAAGATCTTATGTACCATTTCACAATTAAATTAACGATTTTAGCAATGGAAAAACCTAACTAAAATAATATTGGTAGTTTGAAGATGTAATTAGAATAATTTAAAATTTGAGGATCAATTTAAAATAAGAGTCATAATTTAGGGATGTCGATGAAATTAACTCAAAAGTTTATATAAAACATGGGGAGGTCCACAGTCTAGTTTGATCTTATCCAACTAATTAATCAGTGATTATCCTTAAATTGGTTCAAAAATATATAAGGCAAGTGGGCTAATACTATTTATTAGTCCCTAAAAAAGGCACACAACTTGAGGTGGCACACTCTAAAATAAAATAGTGTTAATTTGATTTCCATATAAAGCCAAGGAATCTTTGTTCCATTGTGTGAAACCTGACATTAGCTTGGTGTAGTGTAACTGACCAGAAGATTAATTTTGAGTGCGTTTTCGCTGTTCCAAGTTGAAAAACGTTCGCTCCGGTAAGGCCTTATTTACCTTAGATGTTAAATTTTAAGGTAAAATGTACTGTTAGTCCCTGTACTTTGACAAAATTTGAGATTTCATCCTCTTCTTGAAAAGTTGAAAATTAAGTCCTACTTTTTTACTTAAAAGTCTCCATCCAATCATTAAATCATAAGTATTTCCATCAATTTTTTTCAATTTAACATGTTGACTAAGCTACCCTTATGTAACGTGCCATATAATTGACAAATTTTAATGAAACCTGTCAACAACAATAATATTAATGATTGGACTGAGATTTTTAAATTAAAAAAATAGAAAGATTAAATCTCAAATTTTATAGATATACAAAGACTAATAGCATATTTTAACTTTTGAATTATATTTTATAAGTAATTTACAAGTACAATTATGAATATAATTATAACTATAAACGTGATACAACTCAAAATAATTTACACGGTCAATTAAAATTAGAATAAACTCTATATAAAATATAAAATTTAATAAACTAAAACTCGAATGTATATATCATAATAAATTTGAATGCAATCCGCATATAATATGCCTTAACCCCAAAACAAATTTAGGGAGAATCTACACATTATATTTGCTTAGGGTGAAACTTAAGACTTGAAGTTGAATGCTTAAGTTCTCAAGCATCAACCTTTGCCAACATTTCCAAAATCTCACAGGACATTTTAGACCATGATTTAAATGTGCAATTCAATCATTATTATTTAAACTACATTAAGTAGTATTTATTTTTCATAGCGAACATTCGGTTCAATAATAGTATGATCAAAAGTGAAGATTTTAATTTTTTTCTCAACCAATGAATATTTATGTATGCGTGTATATATATATATATATATATAAACTTTTTAAATTAAGGAAGAATTTTTTAATAAGGAAAAAGTAGTGAATAATTTGTCGTTGTTTAATACTATTGGTATGAACAATTTAATTGATTGCAACCATTGGTTCGGGATTTGTTGAGACATCTTTAGGCAATGCACTGAAGAATACAAGCAATGCTGAATAGACAATAATATACATATATCTATATTTTTTTGAAGAAATACATACATCTATTGTTGATTAAGGCAACTTAATTCTTTTCACATTCAAACTTATTTATTCTCTTCTCTCACTCTTTCTTCTTCTTCTCTCTTTGTTAGTTGAAGTTAAGATGAAAAAAGAAAAGAAAAAGTGAGTAATGAGGTTGCTGTTAAGCCTTTAATTGTCTCTCATATTTTTTCATAAATAAAAAATTGGATTTACATTTATATACCCTTAATTTTCTTTAAATAATGAAAACTTCTACTTAAAATTTTGTTTGTATGCAACAAAGTGATGAGGACGAAGATGTTTATAATGATGATGATAATGAAGAGATGAAAAAAACTCATACTAATTTATTTCCCTTTACATTTTCTAATATATTTTCTATGTATTATAATATTATTTTACAAAAATTATTATCCTATTCAATTCTAAAAAGAATTGACCTCAAAAAGAATTTATATAACTTATCACATGTCGATATATTATTTAAAATACATTAAATTATTATCTGATTTTCACTCCAAACATTTGGTTCAATAACAGTAAAATCGAAAGGGTAGATACGAATATTTTCCACAATCAATGTATATTTATATATGTATATAAACCCTCTAGAAAGTATTAATAAGGGAGAAAGTAGTGAATAATTTGTCATAATTTAATACTAGTGATATGAACAACTTAATTGGTTATAAATATTAGTTCAACATTTTCGGAGACATTTTTAGGCTATGCATCTAAAAATACAAGCAATACTCAAGAGACAACGGTATACATATATATATATATTGTTTTTTTAAGAAGAAATACATACCTCTATTGTTGATGAAGGAAACTTGAGTATTATGTATTTCAGATGGAAACCATCGCTAGTGCTTGAGCCTCGATGGATCTGCAGATCAACAAAGAGCAGAATGCTGTTCTCTTTTACAACTTTGGTGTTTATTATAAAATGAAACATATGGATGTAATAATTGAATAACTTTTTAATTTTTAAAAAAAATGTATTTTATTGTGTTTTGTTCTCAATAATGATAGATGTGCTTTCTTACTAAGTTTTTTTATGTTTAATATGCGTAGAAAATTATAGATTGAAAATATAAGGTTGATCTTGAAAATCGAACATATTTAAATAAAACTTCGAAAGATTTTTTTTATTTGAGATTTAATATGATTTTATTACAAAATAATTGAGACTTCATGTAATTATTGAATATTAACAAGTCTTAAAAATTTTAAATTTTGAATTACAAAATTAATTAGCTAATTTTTTAAGTTAAGAATTAATTGTATCAATCATTCTCAAACTATGATTTTTATTTTAAACTGGTTTTTAAACGTCAAAGTATTCTGATTACATCCCCAAACTATAAAATTATATCAAACATGTCCTTTCATTATTAAAACCATTAAATGACATATCAAATCTTATATAACTAAATTTAAAATAATTTTTTTTTAAAAAAATATGATGTTACAACTTAAATTTTAAAAGCAAAAATCAAAAATAAAAGTAAAACTGGAAAGGGGGGGTGAACGATAAAATATCAACAAAATTTTTGAAAAACTCAAAATCAAGATTTTGATAACATCTATTTTAACAATATTTCATTTTTTCCTTAAAATTTTTAATTTTTTTGATGAATTATAATAACAGGGCAAAACCCAAACATCAAATGCGACTAACGTGACTTGAACTCAGGCCACACTTGAGACGATGAACATTTTTGATCATCATGTCATCACATAGGGTTTTAAAATTTTTATTTTAATTTTCATATAATATTTTATGTATCATTTTAGAGTTAAATTAATGATTTTAATAATGGTAAGAACTAATTGATATATCATCAATAGTTTGAAGATGTAATTAAAATGATTGGAAATTTAAAGACTAGTTTAAAATAAGAGCCATGATGTATAATAGAATCAATTTAAAAGTTATTATAAAACATCAGGAGGTCGACAATCTAGTTTGATCTTATCCTTAAATTAGAGTGCTTCTTAGCTTGGGTTTTTTTAGCTTTATGGCATATTTTTATTTTTATTTTTGTTGTTCTTCCTCCGGTCTGCTTTTTAAGTTGTAGAATTGAAATGATGAATATAAAAGCTAATGTAGTTTCTTTTTGATGTTTTTTTTTTATTTGTTTTTTTCAGTCGAGATTTAGAGTTTTTTAATGTTGTAACATTGTTTAAGGGGTGTTGATCTTTTAAATAAAAATTAAAACTTTATATATATATATATATATTATTAACATTTGACATTACTTAAAACCTCTATATATCTCTCTTCTCACTCAAAAAATATCAATTCTTCTCTCATTCAATTTTATGTCTTCTCTTCTCTCATTCTTCATTTTCTTCTCTTTGTTAGTCTATATAAAGATGGTGAAAGGAAAAGAAAAAATGAGTAATGAGGCTGCTACCAAACCTTCAACTGTCTCCATTACTCAATCTCCAACATTACCAAGCCTACCACCAAGAAATAGGTTTAAATTTATGAGTAGAATCATTCAAAATTCATTCTTAATTTCTGTTTATAACAAAAGTAGTTTGTAATTGTATGTTTCTAATCCATGTCTTTAGGTACAATACAATTTTTAGACGATTTGATGCTAATGAATCACAGTGGGACATGTAAATCTCTCATCTTTCTCCATAGATTAGAAAAAAATTGAATTTACATTTCTGTTCTTTCATTAATGAAAAATTCTTCTCAAAATTTCTTTTGCATGCAATAAAGGGATGAAGATGAAGATTTTTATGATGATGACAATATTGATGAGGTGAAGAAAAAACTCATTCTATTTTTTTCTTTACATTTTTCTAATATTTTTCTTTTGTACTATATAAAAATTTACAAAATATTATCCTATCCAATTGTGACAAAAAAAAATAATCTTGAAAAGAATTTATGCAACTTATCACGTGTCGATAACGGTATGATTGAAAAGGTAAATTCGATAACGGTATGATCGAAAAGGTATATTCGATAACGGTATGATCGAAAAGGTAGATTCGAATATTTTTCTCAATCAATGTATATTTGTATATGTATATACAAACTCTTTATAAATTAGAGATAATTTGCCATGGATTAATATTAGTGGTATAAAACTACTTAATTGATTGCAGATATTAATTCAGAATTACCTAAGACAACTTCAGGAATTTCACGAAATAGTACAGGAAATGCTGAAGAGACATGGGTATGTATATATCTATATATATTTTTTTGAAGAAATACATACCTCTATTGTTGGTGAAGGAAACTTGGTTTTTATGTATTTCAGAATGAAGCCATTTGCTGGTGCTTAAGCCTTGATGGGTACGAAGATCACCAAAGAGCAAAACGTTATTTCTCTTTTACAACTTTGGTGTTTAATAAAAAATTCAATATATGGATGTAATAATGAAATAATTTCTTGTACTCTCCTACTAAATTTTTGGTGTTCAACATGTCTTGAAAATTATAGATCCAAAATATAAGATTGATATTGAAATTGAAAAATGAAACATATTTAAATAAAAGTTTGAGAGAAATTTTTGTTTATTTGAGATTTAATATTATTTGATTACAAAATAATTGACACTTAATGTAATTATTGAATATTAACGAGGCTTAAAAATTATAAATTTTGAATTTCAAAATTAATTAGTCAGATTTAAAAAAGTAAGTTAAGAATTAATTGCATCAAACATCTCAAACTGTGATTATCATTTTAAATTGGTTCCCAAACTTCAAAATATTCTAATACATCCCTAAACTATCTAAGTTACGTCAATCAAGTTCTTTTGTTATTAAACCCATTAAATAACACGTCAAATTTTATATAGCTTAATTTAGAAAGACTGATTTTAGAAAAAAATAAGACGTTACAACATAACTTTTAAAAGCAAAAATTAAAATAAAGTAAAACTGGAAAAAAAAGGGTGAATGAAAAATCATCCGTAAAAGCTTTGGAAACTTCAAAATCAAGATTTTGACAACATCTATTTTGATAATATTTGGTTTTTTTCTTAAAATTTTCATTTTACATTACGTCATATAAGATCTTATGTATCATCTCACAATTAAATTAATGATTTTACAATGAAAAGACCTAACTAAAATAACACGATAGTTTAAAGATGTAATTAGAATAATTTAAAATTTGAAGACTAATTTAGAATAAAAATCATAATTTAGGAATGTAGATGGAATTAACTCAAAAGTTAATAAAACATTAGTGATTAACCTAAAGTTGATTCAAAAATAAGGCAAGAGAGGTAATACTATTTATTAGTCCCTAAAAAAGGCACACAATTTGAGGTGGCACACCCTAAAATAAAATAGTGTTAATTTGATTTCCATATAAAGCCAAGGAATCTTTGTTCCATTGTGTGAAAACCTGGCATTAGCTTGGTGCAGTGTAACTGGCCAGAAAATTAGTCTTGAGTGCTGTTTGGCTATCCCAAGTTGAAAAACGTTCGCTCCGGTGAGGCCTTACTTACCTTAGACGTTAAAATTTGCCGTTAGTTCCTGTATTTTAATAAAGTTTTAGATTTAGTCTGTGTCTGTATTTTAATAAAATTTTTGATTTAGTCTATGTACTTGAAAAATTAAAGAATTAAGTTTTCCTACTTTTATATTTGGGATAATGATTTCATCGAAAAAGTCCAGGTTCTACCTAGAAAAACAATGAGATTTTTTTAAGATTTCCCCTTTTTAGTTCACACGGAGGTCACAAGCCTCGACCCATCATCATTGATGAGATCTCCTTGGCGTCTAGTCAACTCGAAGGTCAAAATCTCCATCTTCATGACTCAAGATCAATCCACTTGCCTCCAATGTCTCCATTATTGAGCACCCATCACTTTGCTTTCCCTTTCCCATCTTATATTCTACATTTCAGTGGCCTAGACCTTGAGGTGCATCAATGGGTTCAAGTACCAGAGATGGTGCCACAAGTTGAGTCTTGGCCTGACTATTGATAAGCTTAGAGAAATGAAAAACGGCGAGTTGATGGGTTTGGAAAAAATGGTGAGTTTGAGATTCATTACCAGGAGAAACAAGGCAATGCATTTTGGTTTCCTTATCTTGATGTATGCTTTCATGGTTTCTTCTTTAGTTGTCTTGCTTTGTTTTAAATGTTGGGTCATCACTGATTTGAATAATTTTTTTCCAGTGTTTTTTGGCAACGGGAATTGATTGCTATATGTATATATCTCAGCTTTCTTGAGGCTTAATGTTAAATTATGTGGGTTCCAAATAGTATGTTGTTTGGTCAATGTTCTTGAGACTTAATTCATTTCAATTTTTTTTCTTCAATGCTGTGTAATATTTAGTTCTTAAAAAAGAAGAAAGTAGAAGCAAATTAGCAAAGAAAAATAAATTTGAAAAAAAAAAGAAAAAAAAGTTTCAATTTCAAATGAGAAAAGGAAATTTAAAAATTATATATTTTTAATAAATTTATAAAATTTTAATTGTGGTAAAAGTGTTTGGAATAATTTAAATTTTCACTTAAGATTAAGTTAACAATTATATATTTTTAAAATTATTATACCAAATTAATTAATTGAGTTTTATTGTAAAATAATATAATAATGATATTTTAAAATTCACCTCTAAATGCATATAAAAGAATTTAAATAAAGAAACTTTCTTTTTTATTTTTAGGTTAAATTATACCAATAATAACTCAATTTTGATTTGAGGGACAAAATATTCATTTTGTTTACATTTCAGTCACTCAACTTTGAAAATATGATAAAATAATCTTTTTTCGCGTTCTCTGTCACAGACGTCACGGAACAGTAACATGATAATTAACGACATCAGTGATATATGGAAAACCTCCAGTTGACCGATTACATTTAATAGAATAATCATATTAACATATTTTACGGTTTAAAAGGGGAAAAAAGAAGAAAAGAAGAGAAGAAGACGAAGAAAAAAATGGAGATGCCTAGAGTGATTTCGGTCTACTACTGTGGAGCATTGGCAGCATTGCAGAGCTACAAAAATGGCGTTTGGCATAATTTGGGATTTCACAGTGCTCTTTCTTCTTCTTTTTTTTTTGAAACATGCTTTTCCTTCTCTTTTGTGACACTGTTTCTGTATTTGGGTTGGTATCGATGAAGCGGGTGGGCAGGACATTTCAGAATTTCAGCTTTTGCCATTGGGCACAAAAACGTTGAGTGCAAAGTTTTAATTTGGACCTAAATAACAACAACCAAGATGAGCAAGCATATTCTTATCACAGGCCTCCTTTGTTCATCTTCCAAAGAATTAGGGTTTATTAGTTTATTGAATCCTTAGTTCTTGCACTTTCTTCTTCCTTAGTCCTTACCTCTCTGTGTGTGAATCAAAATTATAGGGTTAAACAACATAATCCTTCATATTAACCCCCCATGTTTGACCTTTGGATATCAAGAGCAGTCAATCGCTCTAAATTTCTGGCATTGAGATGGTCTCCATACAAGTGTTCCAACAGTACTTTTTACCACCTGTTAATTAGAAAATTCAAGTAAATAACAGTTCTAATTAATTCAATCCCTTTCTTTTGTGCTTCTTCAACCTACTACCAATAATACATGTATATCAATTTTTGAAAGAGCGGTTTTTGAAAGAGATCAGCACCCTCGAGAAGAAGGGAGCAGAATTGAAGGAAGCAAACCAGATATTGAAACAGCAAGAGCATAAAAAAAGAAAAATGTTAACGATGTTCATACACAACATTCCGGAATCTATGCATTGGAAAGGATTGTGGGCATTATTTGGAAATCATGGAAATATAGTTGACGCTTTTATTCCGGCAAAAAGGAGTAGAAACAATCGGAGGTTTGGATTTGTGAGATTTTCTGATGGAAAGGATGCACAGAGGGTGATAGAGAGATTAAATGGTTTATATTTATTGGGGTATACAATTGAGGTAAAAATGGCAAAGGAAAAAGGGATGAGAAAGATTTAGAGGAAAATCCCAAACCAAAACGAAAATGAACAGAATGGTGTAAAAAACCAGAGAGGAAGAAACGAAGCAATACTGGGGAATAATGAAAATACAGAAAGTAGAGCTGAGAAAACAGTGAAAAGAACAGTAACAGGCTGTGTTAAAGACGAGAAATTATGGAGTTTACAGAAATGTCTGGTTGGAGAGTCAATCACGGTATTTGATTCGAAAAGTCTGAACGATCGAATAGTAAAATTCGGGTTAGGGAAAATAATTGTCAGAAGGATTCAAGGAAAGTTTTTCTTAATTAAAATTTCGGATGAAGAGCTATTGGATCTCTTAAGATAGACAGATTGGTCATATCTCAGGGATTTCTTCATTAACATTCAGCCATGGTTAAAGAGCTTAAGGATAAAGGAAAGGGTAACTTAGGTGGAGGTCCTTGGAGTCCTTTTGCATTGCTGAAACTTTGAAACGTTCAATCGGATTGCTAGATTATAGGAGACGCTGGAGTCAGTGGGGAGCAATATAACAAAACCTCTTAATTTCGAGAAAGTTAAATTGATGTTATCTGCATCTGAAGTCGATATGTTAGATGAAATTGTAAGGTTAGAAGTTGGAGAAATACAATTTCCGATCAGAGTGAGGGAACGAGGATTTTCGGAGCAAGAAGATGCGGTTCAAAACGTTAGAAAAAAATCGAATGGAAAGGAAGAAGAAAGCTCATCGAATTCGAAATTAGTGAAGAAGGCGTGGCCGGAAGGTCAATTGATGGGGAGAGAAAACGTTAGTCCTGGGGAACCTAAGGGAAGCAGTTTCGAAAAGAGAGAAAAGAATGAAGAATGTCAGAAATTGTTCGGAGTGGAAGTAGAGGAGGCTGTGTCAGTTTTAGCACAATCAATAGGGAAGGATGGAGGGGCTGATGAAAAAAGGGAGAATTTGGAGCGGGCTTGGGTGGATGTGAGGAATATGGGTTTGGGTAGTGAAATGGATAATAGGGGTGAGAGTGTGGGCTGTGAGGAGGGGTCTAAAGAAAACCCAAATAAGTTGGAAAGGGAATTAGGTTTGGGTAAGAAGGTGGGAAATAAAGAATTTGGGGAAGGTTTTTATGAATCCAGTAGTAACCCATTAAAGGAAAATACAGGTGTTCAGGTTTTAGAAGGGGGAAGGGAGGATTTTAGTGAAACTAATTTGGAGGTTAATGAAGAAATTAATAGGGTGCTTTTTCAAAGGAAAAAAAGAAGGGTTTAAACAGGAAGATTCGGTCGACATGTGAAATACAAAGTAGCGTATTATCTTCGAAGGAGAAAAAAAAAGGGATAGAAATTTAAAGAAGGAGAGAGGGAGAGAGAGTAGAATCGATAGATGAGAGAATTGTGAATTTATCCCTTTCCGATTCAAATATTAGCAACAAAGGGAGAGTAATATTGAGGGAGGCAAAAAACACTTGGGAAGTAGGGAAGAAGCTTGGATTGAGAGTTTGTGGAGATGAAGGAGGTGTAATTGAAGATTTAGTGCGGCTGGAGCAACTATAGAAGGAATGATCAATATGAAAAAAGAAAGCTAGAAACAGGGGAAGCTACGGGGCTGCTGGAAAATTCGTAGTATCAAGTGAGTAATTTTAATCTTGGAAGCTTCAAATTCTCAGAAGTAGAATAGAGGGAGTTGGGTAAAATGCGGGTTATGTTATGAAATGTTAGGGGTTTAGGAAATGAGGTAAAGGTAAGTTGGGTTAGGAGAATGGTTAGGAAAACAAGAGCAAATAGTTGTCTGATTCAGGAAACTAAATTAGTGTCTGTTTTGAAGGAGTCGGTGAGAAAGTTTTGGTACGATGATAATTTTCAGTTTTCTTTTATGGAGGCTAGTGAGAAATCCGGGGTTTGATTTTTGTGTGGGATAAGGACAGCCTAGAGGCTATTAATATTTTTTGTAGAGTGAAAGTAAAGTGGAAGAATTATTTTTCAAGGGATCTTTTAGACAGAGAAAAGTTAATGCTGATGAGTTTAGTGAATGAGGTTGAGAAGGTCAGACTATGTAAGGAGAAAGAGGATCGTTTAATTTGGCTGCATGATAAAAAAGGCGAGTTCTCAGTTAAAAAAATGTTAGAACTGCTTATGGAGAATGATAATGTAGAAGTGGAGTTTGATTTTGACAAAATTTGGAAGTTGAAGGTGTCACTAAGGGTTTGAAGCTTTCTTTGGTTGTTGGTTTTAGGGAGGTTACCTACGAAAGAGTTCTTGGTAAAAAGGGGTATTCAAGATCAGTACATGAGAAGGGAGTGTCCATGGTGTGAAAGAGAGGTGGAAGATACAGACCCTTTGTTTTTTAAATGCAAATTCATTGCTGGTTTTTGGAGAAAAATATTTTCTTGGTGGGAAATGAAATGGGAGCAAATGAGGAGTTTTCATGATTTTTTCAAAATGTGTCTCAAGGTGTGTTTTAATGGGGTGTTGAGAAGTTTATGGCTTATATCAATTTCAGCAGCGTGTTGGTCGTTATGGCTAACTAAAAATGAGAGGGTATTCAACAATAAAGTAATTCACATGGAAACAATGATCTTCCATTCGAAGATGAGAGCTTTGATGTGGGCAAAGGTGGTGCATGACGAAATTACGATAGTTGAAAGTGCATGGTGGTTCTGTTCGTTAAAATGCAAGTCCCGTTTGAGTTGCAACTCGAATAGGGTGTGATGTTGGAAAAGTCCTTCAACGGGATTGATGAAATTCAATGTAAGTGAGGTGACATTTGAGGAGGATTCTGGAAGTGGAGGGGTTTTAAGAGATGAGGATGGCATGTCAAGAGTAGTATTCTCGGGTCAGTGTATAGCTGATAATGCGGAATCAGCTGAACTGCAAGCGATTAACACTGCGATGGAGATTTTTGAAGGTTTAGGATGGGAGAAATGTTGCTCGTTGTTGATTGAGGTAGGGTCTAAGGTGGTGGCTGGTTGGTTGTCAAACCCAGAGATAAGGCTAGGAAAGTTTTGTAATCTCTTTGCTGAGATTGAGGGGAGAAAATATACGTCATTTAAGTTAGTAGGTCAAAAGGGAAATGATATAGCTTTGGCGATGGAAATAGCAGGGGTGAAGAGCAAATAAATGTTTACAGTATGGTCGTGAGAGTTCTTATATTTTTAATCAGGTCCCTTATTCCATTCTGGATGAAAATTTAGGTGATTTGAAGGGAGCTGCAGGGGAAAACAGAGACTGGATGTTCATATTCTCTCTCTAAATCGGTTGGTCATTAGAAAGGGTATGGGGTCTAATGCTGTTTTGTTTGATTATGCTGTTTGTATTTTTTCCTGTACTGGGGTTTGTAGATCGATTGTTTTGTATTTGTGGTTTTGGCTGTGAGCTTGCTGTTTGTAGCAGCTCTTTTGTTCTATTTTTTGGTTTTGGTTTTGAGCTTGCTGTCTGTAGCAGCTCTTTGGGGGGGGGGGGGGGGGTCTTTGGATGGGCTTTATTGCCTTCCAAGGCTCTTCTTGTTTGTTTCTTGAATAAGCAAAAAAAAATGTTTGACCCTTCACCTGGCTTATCTACGTGGCAAGTTAACTGGCCACATTAGCTAGTTAACTGGTCACATCATTATTCCCGTTAAGCCCGTAACAGAAACAGTTAATTAGTGACTATTTTGTCACTTTTGGATAACATTAGTGACTGTTTTGTCACATTTTCAAAGTTGAGTGACTGAAATGTAAACAAGATATTGTTTTGTCCTCCAAACCAAAGTTGAGTGACTGTTGATATAATTTACCCTTATTTTTATTGATTATACTTTAAAATTTATTATATTTATTTATATTTTGAAATTAAATTTAAACTTTATATTAATTTTATATAATGGTGATTATTTTATTATTTTTATAAACATGATTAAATAAATTTAAATCATAACTCAAAATTTAGGGAGTGAGTTTGCAAAAAAGCTACAAGTCTTTCAGAAGAAACAGGGCAGTCACCAGATCCTTGCTTGCTTAAATTTAACAGGGAATTAACACTTGATCCAAAAGGAAGAATATACAAATGGATTGAAACTTTTCCTATTCTTTAGGAAAAATTGAATTACATTAACAAGCGCAGTTAGAAAGTGTTTTCAAGGATTTTAAACCAGAGAAAAATTTGAACACCGGGTATCAATCTTCCAAGCTTTGTCAGCCATGAAACTGTGATTGACTGTAATTAATTGGAATGGTAAAGAGATAGATTTAAAACAGCCTCTAAGTTCCCTTTTCAAACCAATACACACTAAAGTAGCCAATTATTAGGACCAATTGGCCGACTTTTATTCAACTTGCTTGAAGTTCTTGATTAAGAAGTAGTTAATCAAGAACTGGTATTGTACAGTATGAAGCCATTAATTAGAAGTTGTTGATCGCTAATTTAGAAGCAAGGAATGCATCCACAGCTTCAGCAACCGTGAGGAAAATCCCATCAGATCCAATTTTCTCCACAAGTTTTGACAGCTTTAGCTTGTGGATCACTTGCCACCTGAGATTTGCCATTACCAACTGCAAAGAAAGATTATAGTTTTAAAATCAGTCATGTAATTCCAGGAATGGTTAAAAAGATCACAATATTGATTGATGTTATAATAAGCTTACTTTCATGCCTAGTGAAACCAGCTTGGTGTGTAGTTCTTCTAGCGCCAGAATCCCAGAAGTGTCAATGTTCATCACATCTGTCACAAGGGAGAATCAATTATACTGTGACATAGGCTGTTCTTTCTTTGGAAACTACAAGAAGAGTATTTAAACTCACTGGTCATGTCGAGGATTAAGATTTGTGCTCTGTCTTTTGCAGTTTCTTCTGTTCCATTCTCATCTTGGGTAAGGAGCTTTAGTATTCTGAAACAAACAAGTGGAATGTTAAGTTTGGGAGTCGAATGGAGCCAATTGTTTGTTTCTCTTGTGAATTGCAGCTATACACAAACCTTTCTCTCAGGAAATTGGCATTGGCAAAGCAAAGTAAGCTGGAGTTTATGCGAAGTGTGAATAGTCCTGGTGTTTTAACAGCCATGGGATATTGATCCACCTCAAAAAAGATATCTGTTCTTGGAAGTCTTCCCAGCTGTTCAACGGCTGGTCGGATGGAATTCAGCAACACCTTGGCAAATGAGATAGCTACCTGCAATTTATTGCGATTTTAATTTCCGTATTGATCCCTCTCCAAATTCTACATGCAAAATTGTAATTATTTATTCATTTAAAGTTTCAAACAGGATGGTTTTATGTAGTAACACAAAAACCCCATTTATACAGATCACGCCTCCTTTGAAAAACTAAAAAACAAAAGTCAAACAAAAATCAATTATGAGATGGAATGGAACCCACAAGTTGCAATGAGTTTTAACTTCTTTCAACATAGCATCCCTGTAGATCATATCCACATGTTTTTTTGTTGGTACTGAATATAATATCGTGTGAGCTGGTTTTGTTGCTATTATCCAGGCTGGGAATATTAAATAGGTAGAGTTATGTATTATTATCTAGTAGGTGTATGATATATATATTAAGCTTTTTATATATGTAAGTGTAGAAGAAAAGGATAAGAAATTACCGCAACTAGAAGACCGATCTCCACTGATTTGAACAAGACTCCGATAAAGGCACCGAGGCAAGCTAGGAAATCTAGTTTGTCAACCTTCCAGATACGGTAAGCTTCATTAATGTCAATAAGTCCAGGAAGTGCAGACATGATGATGGAAGCAAGGATGGCGACAGGGGTATAATACAGTAGCCTGGTAAACAACTCCAATGCCAATATCACTGTAATCGCCATCACTATATTTGACACGACAGTCTTGCAGCCTGCGCTAAAGTTCACTGCAGTCCTGGAAAATGAACCTGCCAATACGTATATAATTAATTTTTATGTATGAGGGGAAAATGTGATATAATTTATGGGATTCAGTTTACCAGTGGCTACATAGCAAGAAGTTAGAGATCCTGCAAGGTTCATGAACCCCATTGCCAACATTTCCTTGTTACCGTCTAAATGGTATCCATTAATTGAAGCAAATGATCGGCCAACTGCGATGGCTTCCTGAGAAGAATATGTTTCAATGGAGTTTCCGCGAACAAGCTAAAAAAGAAAGATGGGAGTGAGATGAAGAGTAGTTACGCACGGTGAGAGCAACAATGGCAGAAATCAACCCAATTTTGGCTGCTTCTGCAACATGTGGGCCACTAAACTGTAAACGATGGACTGAGCTTGGATTGAGGCCTCCTTTTAAGTGTTTTACTATCTTTACCCCATGCTTGTCAGCCCTGGTTAAATATACAATCAGGGTGGATAATATGACTGACAATAGAGGAGCTATTGCTGGGAACCAGAAGAGCTTTTTGTTTCTTTTTCCCTGAAATCAGATTTTCTTTTTTAGATTTACTGATGAAACAAACTAAATATTATTACTTCAATGGGAAAAGCCTGCCAGAATTTGATTACTTACGATAAACCTGGCGACAAGGAGGAATATCAGGAAGGATAAACCGAGGACGAAATTTAGAGGATACCACTGTTTAAAGAAATATAGAAAGGGTGAGACAATGAAAGCGAAAGATTTTAGCAATCATACTGAAATGATTGATGGCTGCAAAGTTAGGTTTCCTTTACTTCATGTTTAACTGATTTGGAAACCGAGGTCAAAACTGACACTACATCGGTTTTAGTGGTGAAGTGACTCAGTCCAAATAGTCCCTTCAGTTGCTGAAGCCCTATCACAATGGCTGCACCTGCCATGAATCCAACTACTGCAGCATGTGAAAGAAAATCCACCAGGAACCCCAGTCTGTGAAACAGCAAAACTGTTTTCAGAGAAGAACATGTGTATTGATTATTTTAAAAAAGCAACCACAAAAAAAAAAAAAACTCAAAAGATCTCACTACCTAAACAATCCAAATATGGCTTGGAAAGCTCCAGAAAAGAATGTCACGGTGAACACTAGACTTGTGTACCCAATGGGGTCAACTGCAGGATCCACCAGGCTTGGAATCATGGAAGATAGCAGCATTGAAACCACGGCTACCGGTCCGATAGCTATCTCCCTTGAACTCCCCATTAGCGCATATATAAGAGGTGGGACGACGCTTGTGTCTAGATGAAACAACCCCCATAACCCAATTTCATCAAGAACAAGAAACTTCAAGCATAAGGAAATGAAAAGCTTTGTTTTTCAGTAACTTACATAGACCGTATTGAGGGTCAAGTTTCGCTAAATTAGCATATCCAATACTCTGGGGAAAAAGAAAATACAGTGAGTCAAGAGAAAGCAAAGAGTGACACAGAGAAGCAAAAGAGATGAAGTAGGTACCTGAGGAATGCTAAGACTTGCAAGTGTTAAACCCGCCATTAAATCATGTTTAAAAAAGGAAGCCTTGTAAGTCCTTCCCCAGCTGAGGATCGGAAACAGAACTTGGAGGAAGGACATGGCATGTTTCCCCTTGGAGGAATTCTTTTTTCCAGGAGTTAACAAACTTCCTTTGACCGTACCAACTAGTTCCTGCCATAAACTAGGAGGCTCAGGTGAATTAATCAGCCACTGCACTCTCTCGGTTGGACTGGAATCCTCCAGGTCTAGCTGCTGAGCCTCCGCAGCAGTGTTTGGCAAGGAACCCATGACTGTTTGAAGCGTTTGGGTTAAGTCACTCTATGATTGTTATATTATATAGTTCATGAATGTTTTTTTTAATGGGTGAGCCTCAAAATTGTCTCGTCAATAAATAATAGTCACATGCGATAATGACCCGCCTATAAATGTAAAATTAATTCATTTGTAATATGGTTTCCTGCGTATAGAAAATACAAGGATAATGTAATTGTTGTACACGTTTAAATATCGTGTGTACTAAACCATATGAACCCCTCTTGTCTCAATGCAGAGCGTGTGAGTTGTTTACATGTTAACAATGAAGGTCTTTCCCCTTTCCTCTTGATGTCAACTCTAATTCAAGCGGCAAAAAAATTAGGTTGACTCAATAATTATAACCTTTAATTTTATTTTAATCTATTAGTAAAATTTATCTCTTCGAATTTCATTAATTTTCTTTTTAATAAGCTTTGATTTTTTTTTTCAAAATTCTGAACCATATTAATCCAAAAATCAGTTTTCAGTAACTAAAATTAAATAATAAAATCATTTTGATAACAAAAGTTATCATTGACTCATTTAATTGTTAATGGATACTAATGTGACAAACAAAAACATTGACCTATTAACACTTGGTACCCCTATAGATTTTTTTATTAAAAGTCAATTTTTTTACCCTTTTGCCTAAAAAAATATAAAAATTTTGATTAAAATTTTGCTTTTAATAGGAATCATACAATAACCAAATCATTGAAAGATCTCGTGAACAAAAAGACCACAAAAAGTAAAGTCTCAAATGACTTATCCTCAACATCATCTTGAAGTCCAATTTTGTTAATATTATCACACTGCTCTATCATGACATGAGGTCTCCCAAGAACAGTTCCAGATAAATTTGATTGTATCTTTGTATTGACAAATCTCATATATACACAAGTTAGAAACAAAAAATTAAAATCAACCCCTATTTTTAAAGAAAATAAAGTCTATCACAATTTTCAAAGAAAACAGTATTAGAGCAAACTATTATTTATTTGTAAATTTTCATACGATGATGTCTGACGATATGATCTTTCTATTTTTTAACTGAGTTAAAATTTTCAATTATATATAAACAAAACTTAATCAAGTCTATTAAAATACTTAGAACTTAATTTGCTTGATAACGTTTAATTAAATTTTTAAAAAATTAAAGGGAAACCCAAATTATTTAAAAGTATAAGGATATGGTGTAAATTTAAAAGGATATTCTAACATTTGGTCGAGGAGTTGTTAGAACGAACCTTTTCGGATTCTGAATATATAAAGCAGGGATTGTTTTCACATATGTTATCCTCATTCATTTGGTACCAAACAAATATAAGAATGATAAAATGAAGTGCGACACTATAGGGGGTCCATTTATGCAATTGTGGTGCTAAAATAAGGTACGATTATTTGTTGTCGGTTTGAATTTGAGGAGGAAGACGGAACTATATCATATTGCATCAAAGCTTCCACATTCAAACATTCAGCCACATCCATGACGGAAGGATGCTGCCCCAAATTTTTCTCTCTATGCTTAATTTCATATGAATATTTCAACCATATTATATATTTTTTAATATTAAATTTTTAACCTTTTTCTTCAACAAAATTTATTCGTAACATTTGAACTTTTAATTTTTCACTCCAAATATTGTTTTTTTGCTTTAATTTAAAAAAATCCTCGTTGAATCCAACAAACGGCTCCAGTGGAAAAGAGAATGATGTTCATCCTAGAAGACTCGGATTCGAGTACCTATGTGTGCATTGTCAAAGAATTAAAAAAATATGAACAGATACTACCATGTAATCACACCACTATATCCAAAAAATAACCGACTATATGGAACCTCTACCAGTCAAAACGGAAAGCAAAAATTCTTGAAATAGAAATGGAGGTGAATGGAGGAGATTCATGGATGGGTCTGGATCATGGCTTCCCGTAACTCTGAGCCACTTTGACTCAATTCAAAAGAAAAAGAAGGAAAATGATTTGAAGGGCTGGCCTTCATTCATCCTCAAACCCTTGGCTTGAGTTAAGATGGAACCTATATCATCTCCATTTCGCTCTTTTCTCTCACTTAAAAGCAAAGGCAGCATCATTATGAGCCAAACGTTTGGATTTGGCCTGCTGCCAACCCACTATCTCCGGATACCTCAACCCGTTCCATCTCTTTCGAGTTTCGATATACTTCACCCCACTCTCTCTCTTTTACATTAATATAATCATGTTTGATGGTATTATATGTTTATACAGTTTTTATACATGTAAACTTTTGACCTACTTAATGAGTTCTTGGCTCAATTGTAAACACCGAGTTTTAAGATCTTGAATACTTAAGTTCAGGTCTTACCATACGTAAGAATATATAAGTTTTCAAGTCTCATAATGTGTAATTGTCATGTCGATTTTTAGTCCAGTTAGTATGTTTATACTATTTTTTTATTGAGCTGCGGAGTCAATTAGATATCAATTTAATTAGAAATTAATTAAAATATTCTTATAAAATAACAAATATTAACATGAGAATTTTTTTTAAAAAATAATTAAAAATTTCTTGTAAAATAACAAATATTAATATGAGAGTGTTTTTTTTATATATAAAAGGTTTTTTTTATAAAATGCCAAATGTCACTCCAAAATATGGCAACAAGTACACCGCTTAGCAACCAACAAGCACCCTTTTGAATCTCCTCCCATACTTTTGAAACTAGCCTCCATATAAAAGAATTGTTTCCTTTGTGAATTGAGTCAGGAATACCCTCATTCACCTTATATTTAGAACTCAACTCATGAAGCTTTCACCTAGAAGCTCTCAGTGTTGGTGAGTTTTTTTAACGGATTCTTCACCGTACAAGGATATGTTTTCTTTTCTCAAATGGCAAAACACCATATCTGCATTTTCTAGAGGTCGACAGGAATTATTCTACCAAATTAAAGTTCGTTTATTATAACACCTCACGCTCAACCCGGTTGTCAAATTTGAGATGTGAATTGTCACATTCATTGCTGCAAGAGCAACTACAATTTCGTTTGCATATCAAATAAACAATTTAGACAAGTCATTAGGTTTAATACTTAATTATAATATGTTATTTAATCAAATCTTGGTTATAAACGAGCTTACGAAACCTCTTATGAAAAACCAATGTTAATTGAAGGATTAAAATGTAAAGTTTTTAAAATACCGGAATGACGTCACGATCATGTGGGAATCATGTCACGACATTGAAGGCAAAAGCTCAACATCGCGATTTCAATCGAAGTGAGTCACGACCTTGAAAACAGGAGGTTACCGTCATGACTTCAGCAGGGACGTCGCGACTTAGAGAACAGGGAGATTCAATATCACAACCTCAACAAGAGAGAATCGCATGGAGATAGAAGCTCTGTGTCGCGACTTCGAAGACAATTTCCCTCTATATATGCCTCATTCAAACCAAACCTGCCAAATTTAATACCAAGTGGCCTAAAAGCTCATTACATCCCATTTTGAGTATTAATTTATATGTCAAATTATAACCTCAACATCTATAATTTATTTAAAACATCTCTTTCATTATCTTGGCATATAAGTAAAATTTCAAAATTCTATTCATGGTTTCACACATATCTACTATCAATTCATATGTTGATATTCAAGGTTAACATTTCCATCCTAAATGCCAAAATGACAACTTACAATTTAGGATCAACTTAACCTAAGGCACATGTCATTTATAAATAACATAATGAGACTATACAAATTTGTTGAATCGAGAGCTGAGCTTTGGATGTTGTTTCACTCCTCGGAACCTCTAGATTTATTGATACCTATGCACAAAATAAACAAATCGTACGTTGAGCGATAAGACTCAATAGTACTTTCATGATTCAAATCAATAATAAAATAAAAATAACATGTCAAGAATACAATGAAAACATGATTAGTTATCAACATTTTCAATTTACCATTCTATGTCTCATGCACCAAAATTTATGCCACATCTCATTTGGCAACCACGTATGAATATATCATGCTATGTTTTCTATCATCATATCACACTTGCTTATATTTCATAGCATATCACTTATTCAATTCATTTGCTCATCTCTTTTTCAAACCTATTTATTCGTATGATATCTATATCTACCTTCAGATTCATCTAAACACAATGTTTATTAAAAACATGATAGAAATTTTTTAAAAAAAATCAATAACTTGAATATCATTAGTATACTTGAGCATACAAAATATATATAATGTAGAAATTTATCTTAAAAATCACTAATACGAACCCATGAATTTTTTTTTTTTGAAATTGAATCATATAAATTTTTTTACAAAAATGTACTATAATGCAAACACAATATAACAAAGATACAATTCGCTTTTAATTATTTGAAATTTATATTTGTTAAAAAAAGGTTTTAAATTAAATATTTTGAAAAGTAAAAAGGGAGGGACCAAAACCCTACCTGGTGGGGGTGGCGGGACGACAATCACAAAATCCATACGTCTTTGATGTATAAGAAATCTCAAGTCCATATCGTTCTGAAAAAGCTGAGAAATCATGGGTGCACAACAACCCCAGAATGTGCTAACAATACAGTACTGGTGCTCTCTCCACTACCACCAAAGTCAATCTTTCACTATTCGTTCTTCAAGTTTATGTCTTCTAATAGAACTCCTATCTCACCCACGTCCAAGATCATTCTATTTATTCAGGACTACTTCCGTGACATGTTGGGTAATCTACATATTTTGCAATTATAAAAAAAAGTCTATATTCTCCATCTTTTTTTTTTGTCTGTCCATAAGTTCTAACTATGATAATGAACTTGTTTTTTTTTAACCCAAAGAATCTTTTTCATATTCATCTATGATTTATTTATATTTCCTACATCCCACTGCCCGCTCACTCAGTAAGGTTGGGGTCTTAAACAAAGGTTTTCTTTTAAGTTAAAAATATAAGATTACTAAGTTTGGTGAGATGCAAGTGTCTCTCTCCTACCTTAATCAGTGGTTGAAAGTTCGATCATCGTCTTGAATATGGAGCAGCTTTAAACTTGTGATCAGCAACTACTCCTTAATGGACCTTCAGAATGCGAAGGATTAGTTACTAGACTCGCTCCGATAAATACCTCTTGAAAATAAAAAAAAATATAAAATTATTATTTCTAAATTTAATTTAATTTATTTATTGTTCTTTAAATAGTGAAATGAATTATCAAGCTAACTTGGGTTAGGTTCGATGCATGGACAAGAAGGAGTGGTTCACGATGTTTAAAGGAAAAATATCATTGAACTCTATCAACAAAGATTCTTACAATAATGAGGCAACACAAAGATATGATTTATAAACTTATACTTTCTTTTATTCATCAAGGAAAAGTGGAATGATTATATATATATATAGAAGAGAGAATATCAATAATTGTCGAGGATAGGATAGCATTAAGGTATATTGTTTTTTTAAGGAGAGGACGAAAATTTAAAATTAAAAAATAGTATTGTTGAAAAGAATAATAATAAACTTTAAACACAAATTGAAAAATTAAGTTAAAAAATATAGATTGTTGAAGTTTGAAGTTCCAATTTATGTTGGCAAATTTAAAGAGGACCCCTTTGAATTTTTCAAAATGATTTTTTAACCCTTTTGACAAATATCCATAAATAAGTTATTTTGTATTTGATTCCCAAATTTTTTTATTATTGGGGGAGGGAAATGAGGTTGGTAGGATAAAATTCAAATTCTTGTATCTACAAAATAATATTCTCACCACTAAATTAAGAAGTTGTTGATTTATTTGCATATGGTTTGTAATTTTACAAACAAAAGCTCTAGCATACTCAAAAGCAAATCTTGGCTTTAACAATAAAACTTTTTTTAGGAACAATAAATCTTTAATTCATACCAAATTTTACATATGTAATTTTGCTTTATATTTAAAAGATAAAAATTATATTTTTTATGTTTCCAATTTTAATATAAAATATAATCTTTAAATTTAATATTTTCATACCCAAATTGTTTATCGTGAGATCCACTCAAGCTTGGATAACAAAATATCTTATTTGTCTAAAGCTGAATCTATTTCATAAGACATTTGAATTTTTTTTAATAAACAAATTATTTTTATAATTTTAAATATATGTTTCCATTCTTTGGTTTCGGTCTTGTTTACAATGAGCCAATTGGTGCAAGATCCCATGAGACCTATTTTGGGAATCTATCCAAGAAGAAACAAACCTACCCCAGTTAGCCTATTATGGATACATTTTTTTTTTCTAACAGAAGAGCTTTTGAAAACTATTTGACTCCATCAAAATTAAATTAATAAATAGACTGGTAAGAATAATATACTATAGACTTAATATTACCCACCACCAATTTTAATATTCTTTTAATTATTTTATTTATTTTCAATTGAGTTTTCATAGTCTAGAATTACATATGATACATAAGCGGATCCCAAGGGGCAGATTGGAGGCTTTACGTCTTTCGCCTTCTGGATGCTTAACATTTTCTTTTTAATTTAGATACTGTTGGATAACGTTAAAAAATTTAAATGCCGGAAAATTAGTTTTTTAATTTAAATTATAAAATTTATTTATTGGGGCATACCTATCATTCATCTTTCCATTTGGATTCTTATGTTAATGAAAATACTGAATAAATGGAGTAGATGAAGAGTAAACTTATACCATTTAAAGGATAATATACTTTCAAAATATATAAAATAAATTGAGTATCCTTACACCATAAAAATTTATTGATTGAGTCTTAATTCGATTAATATAGATATTGTTATCAATGTAAATAAATATGGGTTTGAGTACGTTAAAACGTATTATCCTCCTATTTATGGGTTGGAGAGGGACTATGGATAATTCTAGACATCGTGTCAAAAGAGCAAATATGATCAAAACATATAATAAGATTGTTCAAAATGAAAATTTTAGTTAAATTTTACAATTCGAATAATTTGAATAATAGATTGATACAAATATCCCTTTGGTCCTTGTCAATTTCAAAATTGAATAAATTAATCATTCTCAACAAAATTAGAAAATAATCCAAAATTATTTTCAATAATTCAAACATTTATAAAAAATTAAAAAATTCATACTTTTTTTAAAAAAAGTATAAGATTTATAAAATAAAAAAAATCTAAAAAAATTCTAATGAATATATAAAGATGTTAAATTTTAAAAAATAAAAATAACTTAAAATAATATTTTTTGAGGCCTAAACGAGTAAATTATCCATTCAAATTTATTATACTAAATTATCTTTTTTTCTTATCATTTTGTTTTGAAAGAGTTTTCAAATATATATGGTTTCATATGTGCTCTAGCTTAAAATTAGTTATATTGTAACAAGATTTTAACTCAACTTGTTTACTTATTTTAAAAGAAATTAAATCGAATAATTTCATTCAACTCGACTCAAATTTCATTTCACTAGACTCAATTTAAAATATTAGGATTATAGAATAAGACTCATCAACTTGAATAACTTAATGATATGACATTATTTTATTGGTACTTAAAAACTATAGTAGAATTTTAATATAAATTATTTATATGACAAGTGACACTTGGCATGATTTTTGGCCAACCAAATTGTATATTTGTATGTATATTGGAAGGCATTGACATAAATGCATTATTTGAGACCGACCATTTCATTTATGGAGTTCTTGGAATTCAACTTCCAATCATATTTCAATATATAATGATAAGATTTCATTAGAATTTATTTGTTAAATATTAATGGTATATGGAATGATAAATTTGATAATTAATTATTCCATCAAAATTTAAATTAATTGGTGCATCATTGCTTACCCATTTGCCATGCTACGACTTACAAATATTTCTGTTCACTTTTAATTTGCTTAAGCTATCATCATTCATCATCACTCTTTTCAACAGTGATCCAACGCCACCCACTTATATAAGTAGGCAAGAAAATAAGATTAATTAACTATTAAAAATTTTGACATTCTTTTGTTGGTGAAAATAATAAATTAAAAAAACAAAAGTAGCTTTGGTTTTGGCCATACAATCATTTGAACCTATACCAACTCTTTAAACAATAAGTGTACGATTAAATTCAATATACATATTAAATAGTAGTTCAAATTATTCATATCAACTCAAGTAATGTTATATTTTTTTTGAATTACAATAATAAGATAAAGTCCGAACAATAAATGTGACTAGTACGATTCGAACCCAGATCACATCTGGAGCAGTGAACACCCTTGACTATCAGACCATCATATGAGGTTCAAGTAATGTTACTTTAAGTTACAATAGATAAGTATTTCTAATTTATGTTTTTAAGCTCTTCGAGTATAAATTTGTATACTAATCGTATTTAATAAAAAACCTTCAAATATTATGAGAGATCAATTTATATTTCTATAGAATTTTTACACATTTTGATACTTTTATAACTTTATATTGGTATCTCGCATTAAAAAAAGAAGAAGCATAAAGGTAATACAAATTAAAGATGTCCATTCAAGAACCCAACGAGTGGTTCCAGTGAAAAAGATGATGTTGTTCATCCTAGAAGACTCGGGTTCGAGCACTTGTATGTGCAAAACGTGTGTGCGTTGTCAAAAGATTAAGAAAGTATGAACAGATACTATCATATAATCACACCAATATATTAAAAAAAAAAATCCATTCAACGATTTGAATCGATATTAATATATGAATGGAGTGATAAATAATGAGAATTTATCTTTATTTAAATCCTTCCCAAACCTATTATTTTTATGCTAATCAAATAATCAAACCTAATAATTTTATTTTAACTCTATACAAACCCAAGAAAGTTGACATAACCCATCGGGTTATTTATGAAAAAATGAATCTAACCTTGGAATCGTCCATGTTCAACCATTTTTGGCCTACGTTTGCTACCAAATAGACCTGAAAAGGGAATCAAATCTAACTAGAGCCACGCCTTTATCTCTGACTTTTTGGCTTCTTAAAAAAGCAAAGCGACCATCGTGGGCGTCAGCTCTTTTGAACCCTCAATGTTTGAGTGCCTGGAAAGGTTAAATCTGTTGAAAGCATATTAAAGAAAACGATATATAGTATTTCTTTTACCCTTCTCTTCAAGCAGCTACATTTTATTTATTCATTCTGTTCATTAAAAAATGGAAAACGAGACTGTTGGGTTCATTGAGCCTGGATCAGATACGGTTATTTCAAGCTGATCTCATTGTTATCAGTTTATTACAGAGACAGATTATGACCCTCTGCTTTTGAACTCATTTTTGAGCTTTTTTTCCTTTGCATGTATACATATTTCATTTCTCTTTCATTTTTCTTTGTATATTTTTGGGAAAGGACTTTACAGATTTCCCTTTTCAAGGAAAGCTTGGCCTTCGAAAGATATATAGTGGATAAGATTTCAATAGTTTTTTTAAGGGTAAATTACAAATTTAAGGATAAATTTATACTTTCATCATTTCATTTTAAAAAGTTATATAATTTGATCACTGACTCGTTAACTTTGTAATAGACGTCAGATGTGGGGACGGGTCAATTTATAATTTGACCACTAAACTATTACTAAACGTATAAATTTACACTTTAATCACTTAATCTTTACATCATTATTTCCTAGCACAATAATCCAAACAGTATCAACAATAACTCAAGCCCCAAACCCTAGCAAATTCATTGTTAATCTCATGCCTCACCTCTAACCCAATTAGCTTAGCAACCCTTCATTCTTAGTCCACTCCTTATTTCCCCTTTGACCAAAATCATAAGTCAAGAAAATCCAAAATCAAACCATTCATATAGCATTATCGCAAACCAACGATGAAATATAACCAAAACCCACAATAAAAGCTAACAAAAATCTAACAATAGCAAATTACACTAGTCTTTTTTCTTTTCCTTTTCCGCTAAGTGTGGTTAAGGTTTTAATTGGGAGATGAAGTTGTCATTTTAAAAAATGATAGAATAACAAATTTAATTTTCGACTTTTTTATTTTGTGTTAATTTAGTCAAAATTTTAAAAATTAATTTTTAATATTATCTCAATTTGATTCTAATTATAAAAAAATAAAAACATATATATTTAAAAGAATATCGAAAAAATAATAAACCCAAAAAAATTTAAAAACAAAATACATAAAAATTATAAAAAATCAATTTACTTCTAAACCCAAAAAAAATCGTGTTCTAATAGTTATCTTCTTCAAGTTCATCTTGTTATTTTTGTTTTTTCAGTTTAATTCTAATAAATTCTAAACCCAAAAACCTTCACCTTCACTAATCTACCGAACCTAACCCTCCACCTATCGTGACAACTCTCAAAAATAGATTTGGAATTTTCTAAAATGAAAAAAAAAAAAAACTCCAACAAAGTTCTAAACCTAGAAAATTGATTTAGAAAGTTCCTTTTTTCCCTTCATTTATGGGGAATGTGGTTTTTTTTTTTCTAACTTTGTGTCGGTCTCTTCGTCCCCTCTTTTGAAGAATAGAAAGATTGTGAATACGAGAATCAATGATTAAATTTTTGGGGTTCAATACTTTTAGGTTTAGAACTAAATTGATTTTTTAAAAATTTAATATTTTTTTGTCATTATATTTATAGTTTTTAAATTTTTAGATTTTAAAAAAATATTTATATACATATATTGATTTTTTAGAATTAGGATCAAATTAAGATAATATAAAAATGTTCAAGGTTAATTTTTTAAAAATATGATTAAATTCAAATAATATGTAAAAGTTGAATGTTAAATTTATTATTATATCAATCTTTGAGTTGTCACCTCACCCTCGTTAAAAACTTAATGACATTTAATAGAAAATAACAAAAGAAATAAACTTGATTAGTCGAATGATCATTTTAAAATTTTTATAATTGGGATCTATAGTATCTTTATTGTAGTTTTCGTCTATATATACTTATATTTTCCGAATAGATTGATTTAATAAACTTAAGTTTTCAATAAAATACTTCTTGTAGAATATCAATAGATATTTTAACCTATTGTTTTCTATTACGAAAAAAATGAAACATTACATCATTAACATTATTATCAATTGTATTTCTCCTCAGTAGTTTTTACACGCAAAGAAAAATGTACAAACAAATATTAACTCATTGATCATCTTTCGTTTGACTAATATTAAATTGCATCATGTGGTCAGATCATCATGCGAGAAGATAATTTATATTAGTAGGTAATCTAAATGATTTGTAGTTTGATGAATAAAAATTGAGCAAATCAATTTAAGGATATTATGTCATTTATCAAGTCTAATTGGAGAGATATTTTATTTTCGGTATTAGAGGGAATGATTCCTAGAAGATAGAGACATATGTGTGATTGTCTGGGTTGATAAAATATTTGACAGGACCCAGGTTGAATTTATTCTAGATCCATTTATAGATTTGTTCACTTGTGATGTTTATATAATGTGTCTTACCTCAATCCCAAATAAATGATTGACTATGCATGTGTGACTCATATATTTTAATATATTAAAAGCATCATTCAATTAGTAATAGAATCGAAAGCTGGTACATTGATATATGACTTCTGTATGGTGTGACTTTATTTGCAATAATGGGATTCATAACCCAATAGAAGATAAATAATATTCTCTCATTGGTATTACAAGATTGATGAAAAAGTGACGTGACTACAAGTCATTTGTCTAGGATGAATGATTTGGTTACAATATGTTATTAATTGACTTTTTCATGAAGAAAGATGTAACGGATATTGTGAGATAAAATAGGATCATATTGGATGAACGAATTTAACCCAAGAAGATTAATGATATATTGTGAGGGTAACACATACATGACAAGATCATTAGACGTGCATAAAAAAGTTACTTTTATAATGGTATATAATGGGGAGAATTTAGTCATGGTACTTTTAGTGATTTAATTTCATAACTAAATAACGTTGTAATTAATAAACGAAGATTTAGAACTTAATTACAAATTATTTGAGCCTTAAATATATATGTCCAATTGGTCTCTCCATTAGCTCAACACAATTTTATACGGATTGCATTTAAAATGATACGGTTGAATGAATAAAACGATTAATTAAAGAAATCTTAAATTAAACCAATTAAAATTATGAAAAAAAATCATAAATAGAAATTAAGAAATTAATATAAGCATTCAATCTGTCCTACTTTGTAAAAATACAAACCCAAAATTCCTACTTTGTAAATATTACAAGAGCCTAAACATAAACATGTTTTAAAACATTGACTTATTATAAAAATCTCAAAAGCAGAAGAGCTAAGTTCTTAGAAATAAAAATACAAACCCTAAATTCCTACTTTGTAAATATTACAAGAGCCTAAACATATTTTAAACATTGACTTATTATAAATGTGAAATTACAATCATTTAATCTTAAGCTAATCTTTTAAAACATTAGTTTTCTCTACGAAATTGTTGAAAAGTCAGATTTTTTTTTTCTAGCTTTGTTATCCTTGTTGTTTTATTTTATTTTCATTTTCAAAGTTATAACATTCTTTAAAAGTTTAGAACCACTAAAAGTCTATGTTGATGGATTTGTAAATGGTGAAGAAGAAAAAGACAGTGAGATTTATTGTTTCATTTTACCCTTATCTTTAATCACACACTCTTCATTCATTTTACATTATAAATTAGATAAAGGTTACATCAATAAAGTTTCAACATTGGTGATTGAAATATCAAAATGCACCACACATGACCATTTGTAATTAATACAATTATTATAAGCATATGGTATGTCTTTAATTTCAAAAATGGATCACTAAGTTAAAGTCTTCACATTATGGATGCTGCCACCTGCGCATAGATTGTGAACATCTTCCCCAGCTGCATATCAGATGCTGACATCGAATCATCTCATATGCTTGATAGCTTTGTAATATTAAAATTTGCTACCACTGTGTCACGTATGGGACAAGTAAGATGTCCAGGTTCATAAATTATTGCTGATTATTGCTTGTAAAAGTTTGACATTGGAATTCTTACCGTACTTATATAAGCACGATCTTCCTTTGCTTCTTTCCATGTTAAACAACTCTTTTGCTTGCACTTTCTCCGCCCACTACCTCCATATCCACTTTCTTTGGTTAGCTTCTAATTTCATTTTTTCATTATGTTGTCTTCTAGTTTCTCTGGAAAGGGGTATGAATCAGTGGAATCACCGTTTCATACAATCCTTTCTCTTAATTGAAGTTGGTGTCTTTACATAAATTTTAATTAATAAGAGTCTGCAATTTACTAGATAACCAGTGCCCTACATGGTTATGGTAAAGGAGTTTTTAGTTGTTTATGCCTTTACATAAAAGCAATATGCTTGTTTGAATAACTTCTTCTACCCTCCCTTTATTAAAAAATTCCTGAGATAAGGTTTTAGGGTTTCGTTGGACGTAGATATGAGTCTCGTTTTGGTATCCCTTTGAGATTAGATTAGTGAATTTTTGGTTACCCTCTAGTCCACCCGTAGACTGTAAACTCCATATCTTCTGATCAATATATTTGATCTTTTAGATTTCTTGTTATGCAATGGTATTTGTTTTATAATGGATTGCATGCATGGATTTACTTGGTAAGTGCCGTGTTTATGGATGAGGCTTACTTTTGCTGTGGTACAGGAGCTAAGTGGGCATGGATTCGACGTCTCACTCAAAACATGAGGAAGTTGAAACCAAAGAAATGGACATTAGAAGCATGTCATCCTCTCGGCGTTACGTGCACAGTGCACGTTATCTTCACAAGGTGGGAGTCCCCGCTAAGCAAAACCTGTTCCAGGAATTCAAAGCCACTGTGAGAGAAACATTCTTCGCTGATGACCCACTGCGTCCCTTCAAGGGTCAGCCCAGGTCTCGAAAGTTCGTGCTGGCAGCGCAGGCCATCTTCCCAATTCTTGATTGGGGAAGGAGCTACAGCTGGAGAAAATTTAGGGGTGATCTCCTTGCTGGACTCACTATTGCCAGTCTCTGCATTCCTCAGGTGGATATTCACACTCCTACTCCTAAAACATACTCCTTAAATCACTAATTTTGATCATATGATATGAAGTCAGACTTAAATCACTAATTTTGATCATATGATATGAAGTCAGATTTATTTACCTATATATTCATTTAAATTACTTGGAAAACAGGACATTGGTTATGCAAAGCTAGCATACTTGGATCCACAGTATGGACTTTGTAAGTTTCCATTGTATTATTTATCCTCGTCTTACATTGTTTAAATTAAGTAGCTTTTTGTTGCCTTTTTTTTTTATATAAAATGATTGTTATTCTTCGACCGTTCCGTTACAGACTCCAGCTTTGTTCCACCATTGATTTATGCCTTCATGGGAAGTTCAAGAGATATCGCCATTGGACCAGTCGCTGTGGTATCTCTTTTATTAGGGACTATGCTTTCAAAAGAGCTCGACCCTGTCCAAAATAAACCCGAGTATCTGCGGCTTGCATTCACTGCTACCTTTTTTGCAGGCGTCACTCAAGCAACTCTTGGTTTTCTTAGGTATTTACCTTTATGTAATTCACTCATGGAAGTCTCTGATACATATAAATATTCTGATGATTTTGTGCTACTTCACTAAACTTTAACTTTGTAAACAAATAACTAGGTTGGGATTCTTGATTGAGTTCCTTTCTCATGCTGCCATCGTCGGTTTTATGGGCGGAGCTGCTGTCACAATTGCCCTCCAACAGCTTAAGGGACTTCTTGGTATAAAAAATTTTACTAAGAATTCAGATATTATTTCGGTAATGAAGTCTGTATGGAGCAACGTCGAGCATGGAGTAAGCATTTATATATCCTACTCTCTCCTTTTTCCTAAAAAATTAGCATTTCAGTTCTCTCTTTTTAAAGAATTACTAACCAGTATCAATGTTATCATTGATCACTACATTCAACAGTTACTAAAGTTGTATGATGCTATATATATTTTGCAGTGGAACTGGCAGACTATTGTCATTGGAGTTAGCTTTTTGTCCTTCCTTTTGTTTGCGAAATACATTGTAAGAGATCGGTCTAAACTCATATATATTCTGTTTACGACTATAATAGGCTTGTAACCATTTGCTAACTTTTTTTTGGATAAGTATTTTTATTTTATCCAGAAAGCATAAAACTTGCTACAAAGAATGAAGAACAACAATGTTCTGTGCAATAAATCAAAGAAAACAAAAATCAGATCAGTAAATTTCAATTCAAACAAAGTTGTCTATTATAATTATCCAAATAATTGATAAGCCTTCTAGTAAGACGATATCGAATCACTTCCCGAATTTTTGCTCACAGATGATCCACAGAAATTACAAGTCTACCAAATAATATAATATTTCTTTCTCATCAGGTGGAATGCACATAAGCATTCCAAGATAACTTAAGAAGAAATGAGAAAAGCGACTTACCCTTAAGATGAGTTACCGTCCTGCATAGTTTTTGATCCCACAAACCAATCATTCACATAATACCACACAATTCCAAAATTAACTGTGAAACCTGCAAGAACATTCACATTCAAAAAAAATAAATTAAACATTTGCTAACTTTGACATATGTTGTAACAAGATTTATTTCGTCTAGAGAAAAACAGGGATTTTCTATTGAAGTAGAAGATGAAAAGAGTGTTGGGAAAGCAAACCCCTTAAAAAAAGTCTTTAAAAATGTATATAAGCGAGGTTTTTAGGTTGAATTCCGGGTCATTAAAGCAAGTCGAATTTCGGATCGAGTTGTCATATATTTTATTATAATTCTATAACAATAGGCTTTGATTTGTGAAATAGGGGAAAAGGAACAAGAAATTCTTCTGGGTGCCTGCTATAGCTCCATTGATATCTGTTGTTCTCTCCACCTTTTTCGTTTATATAACACATGCAGAAAAGCAAGGAGTTGCGATTGTAAGCATTCCTATTCTTTTCTTTAACCTCTAATGGTACAATATTGCAATTTAATAGTTCAACTGTTCAAAATGATGGCACAAATCATATTAGTTATTGTACTAATTGAGTATTGACAGCAGAACCACTGTTCTTTCATCTTTGCAGGTGAAGCATATTGACAAAGGAATCAATCCCTCATCTGTAAATCAAATTTACTTCACTGGTAAATATCTTCTTAAAGGTATGAGGATTGGTGTGGTAGCTGGCATGATCGCATTGACGGTAAGCCATTTTTGTTTATTCATCTTCACTAACCAAAAAATTAACTATGACATTGCATCTACATAGACCCTTTAACGTATTCTTCTTTGTGGGTCGATTATATAGGAAGCTGCTGCCATTGGAAGAACTTTTGCTGCGATGAAAGACTACCAAATAGATGGAAACAAAGAAATGATGGCAATAGGAACAATGAATATCATTGGTTCCATGACTTCCTGTTATGTTGCCACAGGTAAGATAGGAGAGAAATCATGTAGAGTCACATAATAATAAAGGCATATAAAATATAACTGATGTCATTGTTCTTGCAGGTTCATTTTCTCGATCTGCAGTTAATTTCATGGCTGGATGCGAAACTGCAGTCTCAAATATCGTAATGTCCTGTGTTGTATTTTTGACCTTGGAATTCATAACACCTCTTTTCAAGTATACCCCAAATGCTATCCTGGCTGCTATCATTATATCAGCTGTGGCTGGGCTTCTGGATTTTGAGGCAGCAATTCAGATATGGAAGATTGATAAATATGACTTTCTTGCATGCGTGGGAGCCTTTCTTGGAGTAGTCTTTTCATCGGTTGAGATTGGCCTCCTAATTGCTGTAAGAACTTAGTTGTCCACTACCTAAACTTCCTTTACATCAACTATATAGATATATATTTTATATATTTGATATAAATCTTGTCACTGTAACTCAATGCATGGCAGGTCATAATATCCTTCGCTAAAATCCTCTTACAAGTTACTAGGCCTCGAACTGCTATTCTAGGGAAGCTCCCTGGGACTACTGTGTATCGAAATATCCAACAATATCCTGACGCAACTAAAGTTCCAGGGATTTTGATAGTCAGAGTTGATTCTGCAATTTACTTTTCCAACTCTAGTTATGTCAGGGAGAGGTATATACACTGTTCTTAGCCTTTCTTTCTAATTCTGATATAGAAATTCTCTAGTTTTAGAATTGTGATGGGCTTTGGATGTTTAAGAATTTGGCTAAATTCAGCCATGTTTCGGTTAGATCTCTCAAGATGCTCAAAGTTAATTGGTGGACATGGTTTGCAGGATATTGAGATGGTTGATGGATGAAGAAGAGCAAGTAAAAGCTGAATTCCAATCAACAATCCAGTTTTTGATAATTGAGATGTCACGTAAGAATCCATTGACTTGTTCTCAGTCTTTATGTCTTTTAAAGTGTTTTTTTTTTTAGCTCATTTTTCCTAATTTCCTGTGCGTTAGCTGTAACTGACATCGACACCAGTGGCATCCACGCCTTGGAAGAACTACACAGTAGTCTCCAGAAAAAGAATATTCAGGTAATTCAATAAATGATGGCTCAAATAAATAAATAGTAAAAGCTTACTGAAAAAAATTAATAAAAACTAGCTTTTAATTACCATTTACCTGACTGAGGCCGCCTGCATATATTGAACAGCTGATTCTAGCAAATCCGGGACCAGTGGTGATAGACAAACTTCACGCATCAAATTTTGCGAATTTAATCGGGGACGACAAGATCTTCCTCACTGTTGCAGATGCAGTGTCATCATGTTCTCCAAAACCAGTCCAAGAACAAGTATGAACATTTAAAAAACATGATCCTTAAATTATGACTCTAGTGTACATATATATATAGTAAGAAGGGAGGTTAATAATGAAGGCTTCGATTAGGAGAAGTGGTTTAAGTGGGAGGAGCTGAGTGTGTCTTAGATCATTCTCCAATGCCACAAGTGTACAATATGTTTGTTTGTTTTTTGTTTTGTTTTTTACCAAAAGCAATATGTTTGGCTCGGACAAATTGCTATTTGCAAAAATAAAAATAAAAAAAGCGGTCAATCCAGTTCTATTTTTTTAATCCCGATAGTCTGTTAACCAACGCAATCACTTATCAAAACCCAAGTGTTTGGTTTTCTACAAGGTAGATAACCAGTTTATATATACATCATTCAAACTTCAAACCAATTTATAAATGTTAATAATGGTAGGCAACGGAATGAATATAGACTTAAAGGAGAGCTATATTCATTAAGAACCCTACCCACTACATATTTTATAAAGATTGTCGTCACTGAAGATTAGAGGCGTAAGATTCTAGCCGCCTCTTATTGTTATCATTAATATTTTCATCGTCCTCCTCTTCCTATATTATTTAAGTTCCAATAACGCATTTTAAGGATAACATTATACGATTCGATTTAGTGGTTAGATTGGTTTTTGATATTTTTTGGTTTTAGATGAAATGATAAGTTAGATTTTTTTTAAAAAAATTATAAAATATAATAAAATAAAAGTTGAAAGATTTTTGGATGTTGAGAGATTAAATATTTATGGTGGAAATTTGAAATACCTATACATTAAATTAATTTAAAAAATATTGCTTTTGAATTCCTTTTAATCTTGAGTTTTGGATAGTTGTATTTTCAAACAACCCCAAGGTTGAGTCTATCAGTGATTGTCAACTTTTAAGGTCATTTTTAATTACTTGATAAATTTTTTTAGTAACTAGTTACTTGAGAGTTTTTTAAGGTCTCCAAAAGTCAAATATAAGATTCACTAATTTATTGTCACTTTATCTAGGCCTGGCTTTGGGGGTTGTTTGAGAGTGCAACTATCCAAGGCTCAAGGTTAAAAGGGATCTAAAAAATGTTTTTCAATTTTTAATGTGAGAAAAAAATTTCAGACTAAAATAAATTATTTAAATACATATGGCTTTCAAATTTTCTCCATAAATACTTGATCTCTTAGGCCCAAAAATATTTTTGTATTATATTTTATAATTTTTTTTTAAACGGTCAAATTTACCATTTCGCAAATGGCCAAAAAATGTGGGCCTGACTTTATCTTTGATTTTTTGTTTTTGGAAAAGGGAGAGCTAAGCTCTAAGAGAAACTATGCAAGATTTCTTCTATCAGGGGAAATACCCCCAGCATTGGACTTGAGGAGATATATATATGGCATGAATCCCTTGCGGAGGCTGCTCAAATCTGTTACACAAAGTGTGATCTTTGGAATGTAGGAGATGAAATTATTCCCACATTACGGAATATGAAATTATTCCTCTGAGACCATAATTGCCAACAAACTACTTCAAAAAGAATGTCCCAGTCCCGCCCAGCATGATCAACTTGTTTTCTATTTGAAAGATTGCTTAATGACCAACCTTGAATTGGCATCCTAAAGAAATCGTCCCTGCAGGAAATAGGAACAACTTTATTCCAACAGTTGGATGCTAGATGGCAATCTCTCAGCACATGAGTGACTGCCCCAACATCTCCCCCACATACACTACAACAAGAATGATCGACAATTCTTCGTTTGCATCTTAATTTCCAAGTTAGTCAACAGCTAACCATGATAAGCCAACCACAAAAATTCTTTCAACCGTGGAGGTCTTACTCTTCTATGCTTCCACATAAGGTCCCATTTAGAGTCTGCACTACCCTATTGGTGTTGATTCAAAAATTTATAACCATCCGCCACCTTTAGCCTTCCATTGTTGGTTCATCTCCATGAGTACCTGTCATTCATATCATAAGCTTGTGGAGGTCTAGTCCTCGCATTGTTTAGAAGAACTAGACTACTAAATCAGCCTACAAATTTTTGCCAATTCCTATGCCCACTATCATTAATCATCTCCCTTACTAAAGTATTATCCTCACCATGACCACGACATAAATGACGTTGCTTTTAAGGGTCCCAAGTCAGACACCAGACATCATAACAAAATATGAAAACCAGTTAACCAGAATTCATTACTGTTAGTCAAGATATGAAAACCCAGTTTCATGATGAAAGACATACTATGCTCTTTCAACTTCCGCATGCTAAGGGCGACATTGCTCAACGGTTTACAACAATTATCCCAGTTAACCAGTGCCATCATCTTAATAGTCCCCGTCGACCCCCTAAATAAACCTTCTTACCATCTTTTCTATTTCAGAATGGAACTAAGCTGGAATAAGTGTCGTTTGCATGAAATAATCCGGATTGCAAGAAGAACCAACTTAACAAGCGTAACGCGACCAGCTCTAGACAAAAGTTTGGCATCTCACCCATTTCAATGAGCTTGGACTTTATCAACAACAAATTGGAAGGCTTCTTTGGTAATCTATTTATGAAACAACGAAACACCGAGATATTTCCTAAGGTTATTAGTTTTTTGAAACCCAGTCTTGAGTTAATGTGATTAGCAAGGAGTCATCAGTATTACTCGAGAAGAAAATCTAAGATTTAAGGGGGTTGATGCGATGCCCAAAGAAATAGCTAAATTGATCAAGGATTCCTTTGATGGCATCATCCTGTGATGACTCTACCTTGGAGAATGAAATTATAAGGCCATCTGCAAAGAACAAAAGGGAAATATTTGGACCCTCTCTAGCCAATTTAATCAGCTTCCATAGCCCATCCTCAACTGACTGATTAATACTATGGATTAACCCAGCCAGCAAAGAAACAAAAAAGGACGTTGGGGTTTATTACTAACTTCACGACTAATTTGAGTGAAAAGAAGGCGATGGTCGAATTTCAATTATCGAAGGTCTATCTAGTCTCTCATGAATGCTCCGCCCACTACTCCAAGTAAATTTAGGTCCAACAGCTCCCAGATCTCTCAACCATTATTAAAAATAAAATCACGAAACAAATCATTACTTGTACTAAAAGCGGTTTTTCTCATCAAATTGAAGATTGGATTTGAAGTCACCGACAATCAACCAATGCTCAACCACCTGACTAAGCAACTCCCACAGTAATCTTCTTTCCGATCTATGCATGCACGAAGGTTGGCTATCACCATCATTCCAGTCTAACTGAATAGCATGAATTTTCTTATCAATCTTTTCAACCAATTGCAACATTGCCTTTTTAGGTGATAAATTCCCTGTTTACACACCAACCGAAATTTCACAGATGAGCCCTTAATCTCTCGCTTCATCTACTTCCATTTAACTGAAGAAAACAGGGGTAAGTACTTATAGAGACCACTTGATTAGGATCTTTATTCTTGTCTCCAAATTTAGCAAAGTGTCGACTGACACAACTTTGGACAAAATTTGATCGGAACTCTGGTTATTATCTTGGGAAAAACTTCTTTGGATCTTCCTGGGCTTCAGTTGGAAAAAGATTGACCACGGTTGGACGGTAAGGTTGTGTCTAAAAGTAGCCCAAGGACGTTCGGATAAAACTTTACATCTTATCATCACTATAGATGAATTTCATCATCAAATAATCCTTCTCAAGATCCACGTGTGAAAGGCTTTTGAAGGTTTCAATTGAGCATGAATCTTATTTCAAAGAGTTTTACACCTAATCTTCTTACCCTAGAGTTTAACAATAATCATTTGTTCTAGATTTTTGTGAATTAAATCCTTAGGCATTGTATTCTTAGTTATTTATTTAAATATTTCATATAAAAATAATAAAATACGAAAATATACTTTTAAGTAATTTTTTAACTGAATCGATTTCAAGTTGAATCGTGACACTAATTGGTAAAACTTTTTATATAAGTATAGATAGATGATAAAGTAGATAATTTATTTTATTGGAAGTTATTATAAAAATCGAATATATTCGGTACGTTATTAGTAAAAAATTTAGATCCATAAGTAGATTTAGGGGTTGACAAATATGTTATAAGGATATAGTAAAATATTAAAAAAAAAAGATACATGACAATTTTTTTAGAATTGCTTATGGAATAAAAAATAGATTATCAATGTACCAAATATTAACTCGTATAAAAATAAAATAATATTTTTATGATTTTAATTAAATATTAGTTCATTATAACACTATTTTTTTTAAAAAAAAATTCAAAATCCAAAGAAATTTAAAAAAATGGATGAACCCTTCAGGATTGGGACATGAATAAAGCCCATTTGCTAAAAAATGGAAATAAAGCTCAGTTGAGCCCACCAAAGCTTGGGCCATGGACATTTCCAGACTCCATAGTTCAACAAAAGGAAAGGCAGAACTGCTTCTTCATCCTCTCAGCTTCTGCTTCATTGATATGATACGGTGGAAACTCACACACGGCAACAATGGCTTTACTCCCATCTTTCCGTACTATTATCAATCGCTTTTACAGGCCAACGAATCCGGCTCCACAACTGATCTTTTCCTCGCTTTTCTTCCCCCAAAAGCTCTCTTCTCTCTTCCCTCACCCCCCTAAACCCCAACCACTTAAACCCCTTGCCTCCACTCGCCAAGGTTATTCATCTTCTCCGTCCCCCTGCCCCAAAATTCATTTATTTTTCTCATGTTCACTTTCATATGTAACTACCCATTCCACCTTTTGACCTTTGCAGAGACTAGTTTCGTTTCCAACAGAGATGAGCGCTTGGTGGATTTGGGTTCAGTGAACGATGGTGGGTCAATCGAGACCCAGAGCTCGACCAGCACCATTGCAGCCATCGTCACTTCTCTAGGAGGCCCTCCTGCTGCCGTTGGCATTGTTCGTTTGTCTGGTCCCACCGCTGTCGATATCGCTGGCCGTGTTTTTTCTCCAGCTAAGAAGAAGAAGAGGTTTGATTCAGGTTCGGGTTCTTGGAAACCTAAAAGTCATGTTGTTGAATATGGCGTTGTTTTGGATTCTCAGGGGAATGTAGTTGATGAGGTATGCTTTTGTCCAGGAAAAAAAATTGCATTTGTTAAACTTTTTCTTGTTTGGTTGTTTGTGTTTTTATTATTGGAATTGTTGGAGGTTAAAGTTGCAATTTTTTTTAAAGGTTTTAGCTGTGCCAATGCTGGCTCCAAAATCATATACTCGTGAAGATGTGGTTGAGCTCCAGTGCCATGGGAGTGAAGTGTGTCTGCGTCGTGTGTTGAAGGCTTGTTTAGAAGCTGGAGCAAGGCTTGCTGAACCAGGTTGGGTTGAACTTATGAAAAATTAAATTTATTGACACCTTTGATTCTAGTTTGATTAAAGCTCAATGTCCTTGAAAACAAGATTCTAGTAGATGTCTTCTTGGACCTCTCTAAATGAGGCATCCCCCCCCCCCCGGGGGGGGGGGGGGGGGTGGCGTTGCAAGACCTAGTTTACATACATGTTTTGTCCAAACTGTCCTAATCTTTTATTTTCCTTCCCTTGTTTTTAGGCGAGTTTACCCTCCGTGCATTCTTAAATGGTCGATTAGATCTTTCCCAAGCTGAAAATGTTGGAAAACTAATTTCAGCTAAGTCTGTTGCTGCCGCTGATGCAGCTTTGGCAGGAATGCAGGCATGAACTCACCCTTAGAATTTCTTTTTTTGCCATTTTTCTTAATTCTTCTAATTAAGAGTTGGTTTGCAGTGTGATTAACAACATTGATGAGCTTGACTGTGTGACAGGGGGGCTTCTCTAATTTAGTTAGATCATTGCGAGGACAATGCATTGAGTTGCTTACTGAAATAGAGGCTCGTTTAGATTTTGAGGATGAGATGCCACCACTCGATGTCAACGTAATTATGGATAGAATGCATGCCATGTCTCAGGATGTAGAGCACGCACTGGAAACTGCCAATTATGACAAACTTCTGCAATCAGGATTGCAGGTACAATCTCTGTGTATCTGATATCTTTGAATGTGTATCGAGTGGAAATTTTATGTTAGTGAGTTAAAGTGCAGGAGGCTTTTCTTATTTAGAATTCACATTTTTACTCCCCAAACATATCATCTAACTGAGCACCGTCCAACTTTTGATCATTCAGTTGGTTTGTCTATATCTGCTTATCGCTATTTTTCTTTGATAATAAGATAAATTGAGCTTTTGGTCTTTAAATGTTTGGAGACAGTATGTGCATCTTATATTTAGGGTAAGTTTTTAATAATACAGTTGCTTCCATTTACAAAATCTTGCAGATAGCAATTGTTGGCCGTCCGAATGTTGGGAAGTCAAGCCTCCTAAATGCATGGAGCAAAGTACGTCGTTATTCCTCCTTTCTTCCTATTGCATAAATTATTTGAATTGCCATTACTTGGTTTCGATGTCTGTGTCACATCATATAAACAATTTGTTTGACCCATGAACTCTTAGTCCTTTCATTTGCTCTCACTGGTTCTCTTACATAGAAACCGTATGGCATTTAGTTCAACTCCATGTCTTGCTTTTAGCGTGCAGAGTGAGAGAGCAATAGTTACAGAGATTGCAGGAACCACTAGGGATGTGGTGGAAGCCAGTGTTAGCGTTGCTGGTGTTGCTGTTACGCTTCTTGATACTGCAGGCATCAGGGAAACTGATGATATCGTGGAAAAGATTGGTAAGAATTTTCTCCTTCCCTCCAAAAATAGCTCATGTAATTTACAAGTATCAAGTAGGAGTTCCAAGTTGATTATTCTACTAGATAATGCTTTTCTAATAAGAAAGTTGATTCCTGTAAATATATCTTTGATCCAGCTGCCAGTCATCTTTCACACACAAAATGAAAATCGGAAATGGTATGGATTATATTTTTTGGTAGTCAGAAGACCGGGCTATACTCTGTAGTTCGTCATTTCTCATCATGAGATCTCCAAATAAGGCCATGCAAGATTTTAGTTTTTCTTTTTATTGGCAAAAGATACAATTTAGGTTGATTTCTATGAAATGTTTAGGACCTCAGTCTTTTCCTTTCATTGAGTGTATTTAATTTTACACTCTATATAGAAAGTAGCAAATGTTAGTCTTTGCCTCTTCAGAGAAGTTGATTTAAGTATGATTTGAACAGTTTTATTCGCGAGAGGTAGTTAATTTTTATGATTGATGTTTCTTTTTTAATATGTCAATAATTATTTAGATCTGTATGACTTTGTTCTAGGTGTGGAAAGATCTGAAGCTGTTGCTATGGGTGCTGATGTCATCATCATGACAGTGAGTGCAATTGATGGATGGACTCTGGAAGATACGAAACTCCTTGAGAGGATTCAATCCAATATGGTAAGCCATTAGCATCAAGGTTAACATCCACCAATCTAGATGCTTTTTCCATTTTTAAGTACCTTTTCCATTGACTTAAGATTCTTCGAATATATAGTGAGATTGGGTGTTGTTTTGAGTTTCAGGGATCAGCCTCCATTCCGATGATTCTAGTAATCAATAAAATAGACTGTGCTTCATCTGCTTGCTCTGATTGGGTCGATAGAGAAGGCAAGTCGTTCAGTAAGCATGTCTTTACATGTGCCATCACTGGTCAAGGGATACACGACTTGGAGAAATCAATCTTAGAGATTGTTGGCCTAAACAAGATTCCCACTGGGGGACGTAGATGGACCGTTAATCAGGTTAGCATTCTTAAAACTGCCATTTTCCTCTTAGCTTTAGACGACCGTAGTTCCATATTCATTTCTCGGATAAAGCTATAACATAACAGTCTGATGTTGATTCTGACTGCTGCATGTGGAATATTTTTCATGGGGTGTTTCTCAGAGACAATGCGAACAGCTGATGCGAGCCAAGGAGGCATTTGTAAGATTGAAATCGACGATAGAGGAGGAACTGCCACTTGATTTTTGGACAATTGATTTAAAAGAGGCTGCATTGGCTCTTGGCCAGATAAGTGGAGATGACATTTCTGAGGAGATTTTATCTAACATTTTTGGTAAGTTCTGTATTGGTAAATAGTTGTTTGTGAAGTTGCTGATGTAAATCACAATTTTTTGTTTGTTTATGTTTCACCTCAAATTACTGTATTTCATAGAATGTTAAATTTTCGATTTTCTTATGTTTATTAAATCTTATAAAAATTTATAGAAGTGTGCAATTAATTTAGTTTTATATTAATATAAAGATTAGATTGGTTTTAGATACTGTATGGTTGGTATTGATCTTTAGCTTCATAGTTGACTGGTTGTGTATTAAAAGGGCTGATCTTGACTTACAATTATTCATATATCGTTTGATCTTGAATTACAATTATTCACCTATAATGATTTTCAGCCAAATAAAGATAATTATTGCATGCTTTCTCCTGACAGATAATAATGTATTTTATCAACCACCCCCCCCCCCCACCCCCATTCACGTCCTACTCGCTGCTTTCACATTTGTTTTTATAAATAAATAATTTCTATCAAATATTTTGTTAGAAAGGTCAGCTGCTAGTCACTGGACATGAAAGAAAGCCACCCATGTTTTGGCTTGTTTGTTGAACAGCGATGGGTTAAAAAAAGTAGGAAATTAATTATTAATATTACTTGCAGAATAGCTATCTTTTCATTTTCTTTGCAATTAAAGCTTTAGGTTTTTGATAAACTCGTCAAAATAATTGTTCTAATTTGGCATGATTTTTGAAAATTAATATTATTGAAAGTGTCTATAATTTTATTTTCTTTTTATAAAAATAGAAATAGAACTTGTAAACTAATACCTAAACCATAAAATTTACAAAAAAAACTATAATTAAAATTAATCCATTAATATCATACTACTAGGATTGATTAAAAGAAAAGAAAGATAAAATTATACTAAAATATAATAAAATGAAATCACTAACACGCTAAAGGAAACAAAGAGATAAGATGATGCTGAGTGACTTCCAGATAAGTTTGGTAAAGGAGCATGTTTAACGGCTTCCTCAGCGGGAGTTGAGGGTGTTGGTGTAACTTTCTTATCAGGGGATGACGGTGTTGGTGTAACTTCCTCTGTAGAAGTTGTAAGAGCTGACGGTGTTGGTGTTTCTGATGATACTGAAACAATTGGTCGCTCAGCTGAATTAGCTATTGGCGATTCACTAGGAGAAGGGCTCGCTCCTGTAATGTTGCAGAAAAGGAATACAAATTAAGTTAAACTTAGTTTTCATTATAAATGTTTGATCAACAACTAATATAAATATTTGATAAAAATAAGTTTTTTTTTTTTTCCTTTTTTGTGTTTTTGAGTCTTGAACTGATAAATAAATAATCTACCAAAGCAATTTTCAAACCATGAAACTCGAAAACATTTGTGTATGTGATAAGGAAGAAGAAAGAGCACATACCAGGAGCTACACTAGGTGGAGAAGAAACTGCATATAACGTCGTTGATCAAATAAGTAATAGAAACAAGTAAAAACCAAAAAGAAAAAGAAAAAAAAAGATGATTATTTATTACTTACCTAAATTACATTTGTTTATGGGAGATGTCGAAACTTCACAAGCTGAAGGCAACATAACAGCTTTGGTAAGATTCACGTCGGCACCCAATTCGGCACTGCTTTTAAGAGCTTCGCAAAAGCATTTCATATTTGTTTCTAACATGATTTTAAAGCCAGAACAACATGCAGTTGTTGGTTTATCTTCGGTGTTGTCACCGCTCAAGAACAAGACACAATCTATCATGTCGTAAATGATGGTGGAACAACTCACTGATGGAGATAACGAAGGTGACACTTCAGGCTTTGTCACCGTAATGCAGAACATTAAAATAAAAATAACAATAATAGATTTCATTTTTTAAGTTTATAACTGAAAATAAGTTAGAAAAAAATTGCTGTAAATAAATATGTGACCTGAAACTTTTAAAATTGAAGATGACCTAAAATTTTAAAATTGAATTTTTTTAAAAAAAATAGGCTAAATAAGGATTTAGATATAAAATAATATTTAAATTTAAAATTTAAATTATTTTAATATTTAAAAATATTTTTGTTTTAAATGTCTATAATTTATGTTAAATAATATTGCACAAAAACTAACCTTTTAATTTTAAAATATAAATAAAGAGTTAATGATAAAAAAAAAATTACATTTTAAGTTCTTTTGTAATTTAATATTTATTTTAAATAAAAATATTTTAAAAAAGTATACACAAAAAATTGAAGTTAAAGCATTAAAAAATATATTATACTCAAAATTATTAGAAAATTTTTAAAATTTTAATGATAAATAAATATATTTAACTTTCAATTGTTATTTTTAAATTTGAAATTATTTTATTGTTAGGGAATAGATAATAACTTTTTTTTAAAAAAAATTGTTGCAACACAAAAATAGTTTAATTATTTGAAGTATTAGATTTTTTTTTTAAAAAAAATTTAAATAAAAGCTCGGGGATGGAAGAGGCGATTAGAAATTTAAATAATTAAATTTAATAATAAATCGTGAGAAATGGGTAAAACATAAATAATAAAAAAAGTTTCTTTTCTAATATTAAATATTACTTATTTATATAAATAGATAAATAATAGAAAAAAAGCTATAATAGAAAAAAAATTAGTATTCATTCTTATAAAATAAATAAATATAATAGGAAAATTTTAAAAAAAATGTAAACTATACCTTCAGCAAAAAATGAAGCAAGTAAACTATACATTTAAGAAAAAGTTAATTGGAGTGTCCACTTAATATATGTTTGATTCTTTTATCTGAAAATTTTTTTTCTTTTAAAAATTGCTTTTTTTTAGTTTTGATTTTTAGTTTTTAGGTTACTATTATTTCATGAAAAACTTATAATTATATATAATTTTTTCAACTTTTAGATATGAAAATAAACACAATTTAACGCGTTTAAACTCACATTTTTTTTACATAAATAACAAAATATTAATTAAATCACAAACTGATTTAAATTAGACAATTATTTTGAAATTGTTTTATTAATTGTATTTTTAGTCTCTTAAAAGACTGTCTACTTGACACATATTCAATTCTTTGACCGACACGATTTTTAAAAATTGTTAATATTTTTAGTTTTAATTTTTTTAAATAGAAAAATAACATACTATCAAAGTTGTGTTACATGGAAAAAAATTAGACATAATAATTTATTTGACGTTTAATTTTATAAAAAAATATTTTAATTTTTATTTAATTTTTTTATCTCTTTTAGTTTTTTTTTGAATGATTATTTTTTTTAGTTTTTGTACTTGTATTGTTTGTCGAATCACCTTAAAATGGATGAAAAATTAATATATATATATATATATATATATATATATTTAATATTATTTTTTATTTCTATATATTTTAAAAATTTATTATATTTTATTTAAAGATACCTATGTATTTTTTATATATTTCTTTGAATATTTTATAATTAGGATAAAATTGAGACCATTCGTAAATTTTGAGAGTTAAATTTTTTAAAATTATGATTAAATTAATGTAATATATAAAAATTTAGAGCTAAATTTATATTATATTAATTTTGTAATTACACACATCACTCTCTCGTCAACCACTTAAAGACACTTAATGAAAATGAATAAAAATAACAATCTCAATTAATTGAATCAACAATTAAAAGAATTTCTTTAAAAAAGAAACGAAACTATAGTTGAGTGAATCATAATTTACTCATGCTTTTATTACTTTTAAAACTTAATGATTGAAAAAGACAAATAGAGAGTGACTTTATATACTATCATAAGCCTTCAAAATAATTTCTCCAATACAAATAAGATTTCGAATTAAATGATGCAAACATCAAAGTGTTTGGTTCTACCTATCTGCTTCTAATTGAAATCTACAGGAATTCTCTTTAGCCAAATTGTTTGACAAGTTGAAGAAGTTGATGCAATCTACTCAGCTTCAAAGGTTGACAAGGCCACCACTTCTTTCTTCTTTCAACTCCACGAAATTGCTCCACATCCAAGGTTGAAAATGAAACCCAATGTTGTTTCTCCAATAGCTTGGATTATTATAAGAGCTTTCGTAAGTTTGTATAAGATTCGAAAATGATTTTGACGTTATTTTGAAATGTATTTATACAAGTAAGCATATTGTTTTGATTAAAATTTATTGCAGTTGCTTTGACAACGAATTTAGTATCTTATGACTTAAGCTTGATGATCGGGTCAGATAAAAAGTGTTACAATATAACATTTATCATTGCTAGTGACATTTAAGGGGAACTAGAAAATATTTATTTTTAGTTTTCATACATCCCTTGCTCGACAAAGTTTGGTGCAGGGTTTTTTGATTCCAAACGCATGTGGAGATAGTTAATGCTTGTTACACATCACAAATGAAAAGCTAGTTGCGACTCAGTTTTTAACTAGATGTTGTGCAACTTGTCTTATTTATTGGCATGTTTTGACCTACATATCTTAATTATTTACTTGCATCGCTTTGAGGATTTTGAGCAATAAATTTCGAGATTTTAATTGAAGAAAAGATCGAATCAAACAATAAAATTTACTTACCTTATTTAAAGAGATACAAATATTGTAAAAGTTAAAGTCATTAATATCTCTCTTATTTTATTTTTTTAATAAGTAATTTAGTTAAGGTGAAATTTCAAAGATTCAATTGGATCACAGTTGCTCATTTAAAAAAATATATTACAAATATTCACCCAAAAAAATATACTACAACTAATGCCTATAAAAGGACTTGTGTTTCGACTTTTGAAGAAGAATGAGAGCACTTATTTTGTTTATAGTATATCAATATGCTACATCAAATTTCTTGAAGAAACCTAATATTGAAGAAAAGCCATTTTAAATCCATACTCGAGCATTGTTTGATGGATTTTACATCTCACTTTGAACAAGAGTTAGGAAACAAAAACAAAAAATTGAAAGTAAGGTGGAAAGGATGGTGCTCATAAATGCTTGCTTTGTTAAATATGTTCTCTTTTTTATTTATATAAATTGATTTTTTTTCATGTTTTTCTAGCACAAATATTTTTTAAAATAGCGTTTGACAACATATATATAAAAAAATTTGGATTTAGATTTTAGAAATAGTGAAAATTAAGAGATATTAGATATGCAAATATAATATTTATGATTATTTTTCATATCTAAAAATTTCTTGGATGTGAACTCAACAAGTAGCTTCAGTGAAAAAAGAGGATGTTGTTCATCCTAAGGGTCTCGGGTTCGAGCACCTGTGTGTGCAATGTGTATATGCGTTGTCAAATGATTAAGAAAGTATGAACAGATACTACCATGTAATCACACCAATATATTAAAAAAAAATTCTTGGATGTCATTGAGTAGTGAATTTGAAATTTTGAATTAAGAAAGCGGAAACTTTAAACCCTTAGTTGTGATTTATTGGTCGAGTGTTCATTTTTTCTAAGAATAGTCTGGGTTTGTATCATCATTGTACGAAAAAAATAAAGTAGAAACATTTTAATTTTGAGGAATTGAATTGGGCATTTTTCGAAATTTGAGTTGTTGAAGCCCAATTTTGATCGGGCCTAACATTTAAATCCAATTTTAACTTTTAATTTTTTTAAATTTTAATTAATGATTAAATTTTAATTTAGTTTGAGTTTAAACTTTCCTTTTAAGTTTAAATTTTAATTAAGTTTAAATTTAATTTGAATTTAAATTTAAAATTAATTAAGAAGTCCAATTACAACCTTTTGACCCAATTGAGCCCAATTCTAATGTCCAATAAAAAACCCAAACTTGGCTCAATTTTGAATCTAAACAAAGGCCCAATTGGCCCAACTCATTTACACCCACAAAATAACCCTCAAACCCAAAAGTCAAAATCTGATCTCCCCCCCACGTGCCTCTGCTGATCTGCTGCCCACCAGCTCCATCTACCACCATCAGCTTCACCATGTCCTGCAATCGCTGCTGCCAAGAGAAACCTGCAACAAGCAAGAAGAAGGACAAGCATTTAATTATGTAAAACAAAATTGAATGATTATATTGGTGGCTATAATAGCCAGAGGAAAACATGGTAAAAGGGCTGGATTTTTTACTTTTGAAATCAATATACACTCTTCAAACTTTGAATAGAAACAAGCAGTCACTGTTGGCAAACTAAAGTTGAGCAATTAATAAAGAAGAGAGGCATCAAATATTATCAGAACAAAGCATTGAATACGCACAAAGGTACATTTAATACATACACTATTAATATTATGCATTAATATACCTATTAAATTTATTATTATTGCCATTTACTTTCCTAAGTTATTTTAGATGTTTAGTATTACATGTACATAGCAGGTTATTGTTTATTATTAGTTTCGTCCATCTGTTTTCCCAATATACATTAATTGTAAAATACATATTACATAATTTCATTAATGATAATAATAATGTTTTATTAATAATATTTATTAAATAATTAATAATTATTAAATAAAAAAAAGAATTCGGAAAGACTTCCCTTTTCGATCTGTTGCCGTCACCGGAATGTCGCTGGAGCCACCATCGCCTTCACTGTTCGAACACCTGCACATACAACACTAAAACAGATTAAAACAAGCAGAAATGAATATCCAAAAGTTTTAATAATAAAGAACGAAGGAAGTTTAAAAATAGGTTTGAAAACAAAAAAGGAATTTGGAGGAAAAAGGTTTTGAAATTTCCAGATCTGGCTGACTCAGATCTGAGTTTTTAATAAAAGAAGGATGATGAAAACTCTTTAAACTCATCATAAAAAGAAAACAGATAAGAAAGGAAATGAAATAGAAGATGAAAAAGGGAATAATCTTACCCTTTGAAGTTTCGGCGGTGTGAACGACGGAGAGACGACGGCGCTTGGGCGCGTGTGAAGGCTGGAAAAGATGGCGCGACAGTGGGGAACACAAGGGCCGGCGTGTTGCAACCGACGCGCATCAGGCCAACGGTCGGAGCTTGGCCGAAGTTCGACCGGACTTGGAGAGGAGAGGATGAGTTTTAGAAGAAAAAAAAAGGGTCAGAGATTTTTTTTTAAAAAAAAGGGTTTCAAATGATTTTTTTAAAAGCTAAAATTTGTCTTATATAGCCCATTAAAACGACGTCGTTTTGAGGGTTGAGTTTCAGCCCCAAAACGACGCCGTTTTGAGTCATTACTTATGGACCAACCCGGATCCGACTCGACCTGCCTGGAGGATCTGCATGTTTTTGTTAAATGGGTTATTTGTGCATTTGGTCCTTTCGATTTTTTTATTATTTTCATTTAGTCCTTTCATTACTTTTAATTTATTTTAATGTTGCCTAGTAATTTTAAAAGCTCTTTAATTTAATCCTTCAACATTTTAAATGCACCAGAGACTGCCACGTGTCAATATTTTGGATTATTTATGCAATTGGTCCCTATTATCTTTTAAATTATTTTAATTTAGTCCTTAAATCAACTTTTATTTAATTACGAGATTGGCTCACGAATTTTTTAAGATTTTCAAATTAGTCATTTGACTTCAAGATGCCTGTGGGGCTCCCACGTGTCATCTACTTTTTGGTTTTATTGCCCTGAAAGCCCCTGAATTGTTTAAAAATCATATTTTGACCCCGAAACTTCCTAAAAATTACATTTTTGACCCCAAAACTTCCTAAAAATACATTTTTAACCTCAAAACTTCCTAAAAATTACATTTTGACCCCAACACTTTCAAAAAATTACATTTTGACCCCCAAACTTTCCAAAAATTAGATTTTACCTCCTAACTTTCCAAAATCCCATTTTTAATCTCAATTTCACCAAAAATTACCATTTTGCCCCCAAACTTCTAAAAATCCCATTTTTAACCCAATTCCAACTAAAATTACCATTTTGCCTCCGGGTATCTAAAAAGTCATTTTTCAATCCCAATTGTGTCATTTTTTTCATCGATATTTGTATTTAATTTAAATTATCACGCATTCGTATTTTTGCTTACCATTTGATCATTTTATTTCATGTTATAATATCCATCATTAATTGCTTACTCATATTAAATTTGCATATTCATTTTCAAAATTGTTTTCATAAAAACTTTAAAATCGAGGTAATATTCTTTTATTTCGAGTTTCGAAATTTTGCGTCTTAACTTACTAGGTGCAATTTTTATTCAAACCGAAATAATCGAATACCCTTAATCAAGGGGATATTTCTTATCTTCGATTCTGAAAATTTGCGCCTTAACTCACTAGGTGCAACTCTTCTTTAAATCAAGATAATCAAATATCCCTTTCCCAAAATTAAAAATTTTACAAAGGAAAGCTCGTTGTTTCTGGGTCCCGAAATATTATGTCCTAACTCACTGGACGTAATTTTTCTTCCTCGATCACTTTGAAATAGTGAGATTTCCAAACAAAAAAATTGATTTCTTTAAAACATAACTCATGCATTCGAGGATCGTATTTTAAACTTTATTCGAGTTTTTAAGGTTTACAAATTACAACCCGAAAATAATCAAAACGGTACCAATCTTGGGTGTATGAGGGTGCTAATCCTTTCTCATGCGTAACCGACTCCCGAACCTATTTTCTTGGATTTCAAAGACCAACATTTTTAAGACGTATTTTAAACGTTTTGCGATGATCCAATCACACCCAAATAAAAGATTGGTGGCGACTCCCATTTTTCCAATTTTAAAATAATTTTTCGAAACTTCATCTCCGAGGTGATTTCGACATGAGTTATTTTATTTGTTATTGTTGTTCTTCATTTTACCATGGAGTCAAACACAAAGACGACATTGTAAAGGGACAAAGTGAGTTCAATTTATGGCTCGGTTTGAACTTCATACTCTATAAACCATTTAACTTATTATTTACTCCTCAGACTCAGCTAAGCTTATCGTGACTCTAGCTTCGAACGTTGATGATATCAAAAGCAACTTTCATTTTCCTTTTAATAGTGGGTTAATTGAACGAGCAACAAACTTTTTGTGTTCACTAGAGACAACAACAATAATGACAATAACAAGAGCAACTTGTCTAAACTGATGTCGAAAAATACAAACATGAATCTTGTGAAATTGATGAAGAGTGAGGTAACGAAAGAGGAGTCGTCTCAATCGTTAGTTTTCAATCTAACAGTGGAGAACCATGAGTGTCATGAGAAAAGGTGAAAACTATGATATTGGGTTTCTGGGTGTTTTCATTTTTTTTTTTTGTATATTTTCAATCAAATTTAGCTGATAAATTTTTTTAGTTTTTTAAGTGAAAGGTTTTCAAAGAAAAGCAAAGCTAAAGTGAATGACCAAATTGCACAATATATAAATATTGGTCGCTATTTCTTTATAGAATTAAGACTAAAATGTTTAAACGTTGAAGACTAAACTTGTTATTATACTACTTTTAAAAGCCGACACATCATCTTTCCATTAGCTATTTAACAATCGATGATAAAAAAAAAATAAAGTTGAATAGTTGAGAGATTATTTTGTAACTTTTCATAAATTAGCAACTAAAGGAGGGAAAGAGTTACTTAATTTATTTATAGATGATTTGAGGGTTGTGTATGTAATTAAATAGCTGTTAAATGGTATGCAGCATTATGAAAAGATTAGAATATTGATTAAGGCATGGGTTGTCAAGTGGTGGATGACATTTAACTCTTTTAAACGGGAAAGGTCATTTTAGAGGAATTTGGTGTCCAAAAGGTACAACAAAGGCGGTAGAAGGGGAGAAAACAACTACATCCGGATTGCTATTCACAATCAACTTTTGAGCCCTTCAATGGACCTTCTCCTTATTTAACAACAACATCAGAAATGAAACAAACAATTGCCGACCCTACCTCTGCTATAGTTTTGATAACAATGATGTGTTTCATTTTGTTCCTCATTTTATTTCTTACATTCATCTGTTTTTTATTTTTAACTTTGTGCAAATTGGGACCCATTCCATGCAAAGCTGACTAAGCCACACCACAAAGATTCCCAAATTTTGCTTTCATCACCACTAATCAATTGTCAGCAGCAAATTCCCTTTTATGTAAATCATTTCTCCTTTTTTTTTCCCTTGTTTTATTTTTATTCCTTTAAGGATTTTGTGCTTGGGATTTAATATGTCTTAAAATTTTTAATTTATTAGCAGAATCTTTTTTTTTTTGAGCCCTTGATCTAATATAATAAAGGGAACAAAACTTTCATTCTAGTTAGGACAATTATTGCTACAATATGTATTTATTCATAAAAAAAATTTCATTTCGTTCTATAGCAATTTATCTTTCAATTGGGTCGGGTTCTTCCTCAACCCTTTAAACAATTAATAAGGCCACTAGAAAAAAAAAACCAAAGAATTAATATTCAAAACCTATATAGAGCTGCAATTTTTTCTTGCATTAAGTACTAACAAAAATAAGAAGATATTATAGGAAAAGGTAGGGATTTAGACTTTAGGGTATGATTTTGATCATTTTCGGATCCACGGAAAATAACATGTCCAAAACTTGTCCCATTAGCATTACAAAGCTAAAACTAGCACTCCCCAGACATACATAGATACATACATATATATTGATTCCTTCTAGTAGCATGGAAATCGGGCTTCGTAAAATTCCTTTTTAGCCACGCTGATTAATATAACTGTACGGCGGCAACCGTCTCGCCTTTGGCGGAGACACCGGATCTGGCAACAGATGAAGCGGCGGCTTGTTTCTTCGATGCTATCGAACATTTCTCTTTTTTCTCGTCTTGGTTCATCTGTTGTTGCCTGCACTCAAGGCTGCAAAATGCACTATCACCCCTGCAATGAAACAAATAAATAAAGTTACATCATGAGTTAATGACCAAGTTAAACGTGTAATGGTAATGATTCATCATGAAAAAGATTGAACTTGAATTTTCCAACCAAATAAATTGTCTATCATTAAGATAAAGAAAAAAAAAAAAAAACCTCAAGAAGAAGCCTAAACGAGAAGCCCCCAAGAACACACTAAAAAAGTTTTACCCCAAAATAAATATTAAATTCAATATATTAAACAAAAAACCAGGGAATTGAAAGTTTCTGACATCCATAATCTAGACATGATCTAGAAATTCTTGTACTTTTCAGAAGTTGAGATTTAAGATTCCATCTTTGTTCTTACTTTTTAGAAATTTTGTCAGTTAATGTACTAAATATATATATTTAATCAAAAAATACCATTTTTTTTTAAAGAAAGAAAGAAAAAAGGAGCCAAGGAGGAGGAAGGGAAAAAAAAGAAATAACCTGTACATATAAATATCACGTCCAGGAACAAGGCGACGTCTGCAAAGACCGCAAGACCTTAAGAAATGAGGGGTTTCCATAAAATCAGCTGAGTGTCTCCTATGAACTCTAGGTGACACCGTCGCCAACGACCGCTGATCTAAACCTCCACCATCAGCCTGTATCTGTGGATCCCAAACGCCACCAAAGAGGCCAGCTTGCTGTTTAGGGTGGTTGTTAAAAGGGTACTTAAGTGGATCAGGCGGTGGAGCTGCTTCAGCGACGTTGCTTGTGTTTAGATCAGAAGTGATCTCCGTCAAGCTTGTCGTTCTCTTCATCGGTTGCCTGGGCCTCGGCCTCTTCCCTAGCTGCATCTTCTTCTTCTTTCGTTATTTTCTTTACAAAAAGGTCTCCAAAGGGAAAAAGGTTGAGAGAAAGGAAGTGAGAGAACAGAGAGGTGAAGAAGTGGAGAAGTGGAGATGGGGCAGATAAAAGAAGAGCCAGAAACCCAGGAATGAATCTGAGCCCTTCATTTCTTTTTCTTTTAATTTTCCTAGTTTATGGTATTTGGCCTCATATCATTGCAAATCCACGTCATACTAATAATAAATTAAATTATGTACTCTAAAATTTCCCAATGAAGTAAAAATGGTATGAAATATGAATATTATTTTTTTTTAATAATTTTATTTTAAATTTTAAAATTTTAATTATAATTTGATTTTATTTTTGGACGGAGGGAGTTTTGGAGCCTCCTCTCTAATTAGTAAGTCATCATCTCAGCTGTCCTCATATTAAATTATTTATTGCAGCTAAGTTGGTAGAAAAATACTTACATACTTCTAACCCAAAAAATAAAAAAATACTTCCCAAATGGAAAGCAATCATTATATGTCCATTTCAGAAAGCAAACTCCCCTAAATATATATTTAATTTGAATGAAAATATAATTATTAAGTCAATAATTACATATTTTTATATCATGATGATTGATAATATAAAATGTTATTATACAATCTTATAATTTTATATTTTAAACAATAATATTAATTATTATAAAAATTATCAATAATACTTGAAAAAAATAATTCTAAACAAATAATAAAATTTAAAATCAAATCACCATAAACAATATGTTAATTCAAAAATATATTCAGTAATACGATTTTAATAACTTGGGAAAGGATCCACTTACTCATCGTATTACATATAAATAATTGACAATAAACACTATGTAATTTAGTTAAAATTAAATAAATAATTAATAATAAATATTATGTAATTTAGTTAAATATTTAATAGGTCAAAATGTAAAAAAAATTATCTCCCATAAAAAATCAAATTATTTAAATGAGATTGACAAAATAACATATAATCATATTTTAAACTTAAAATTCTATAATTTTATTGTATAAATAGTTTCTTAAACTTAAATCATATACAAAATTTAAATTAAATCAAACTTTTTTAATTTTTTTTCTCAACCCTAAATGTAATATAAAGAATAATATATTATATAAAAAAAAATATAGTTGTAACTTGAGAATGGCACATACTAAATTCAAAAAAGAAAAAAGAGAAAGAAAATGCCATATGGTTCAACTTCCGATGATGGAGAGGCTGCTGCTGTGGCACAATAGTATACAATCTGCTAGAAATCTGTGTAGTAGTTGTATAGTACTGTCTAATATTTATTTTCACAATTAAAGTACATTTAATGGAATCTGGTTTTGTTTTTAGTAAACTGAGTTTTCACTTTTTATCATTTTGTATTACCCAGACAAAAAGGTTTATTATTATTATTATTATAAAACCAATGGTGGCACTTCAAATTCGGTGAAAAATGCCTCTCTTACGGGACCATGTTGCCATAATCTCATGATGGCATGACTTAATATTTATCTTTAAAAAAACTGATTGGATATTTATTAATAATTTGATAAGTATTAGGGTTGAAGTCCATTCTCTTTGATGGGTGATTTTAGTACACACTTTCAACCTTTTACATTTCACAAGATTGTAATCTGTAAATACATTTTTCTTTGATAGAATTGGAAATACTATTTTCAACTTTCATATTCGGCTATAAATGTACATATATTTTATATTGCTCTGAAAAGAAAAGAAAATTTGAAATTATTCTCCACCTTATAATCAAACAAAGTAAAACAAATGGCAGCAACTAGAGAGAAAACAAAACCAGACAGGAATGCAAGTAAGATGCCTCCTCTTTTATTCATATATATAGGAGAAGAAGAAGAAGAAGAAGAAGAAGAAGAGGAGGGTGGAATAAGTAAAGGAAAATCAAGAGAATTTACGAAGAAAAAAAAAATAAAGCTACAGATTCTATATACATAAAAGCAAAACCAGAAATCCAGATAGAGCCAAGTGTTTAATGGATCTCCAAAGCTGATGAGTGTATATATGCCCACTTTCCTGCATTTAGTAAGAATTTGTTTAAGTAATTATTATTTGGTTCGTAAATGAAAAATAAAAAGCCTTAATGCCCTTGGGAAATCTAAGCTCACAGTTAAGTAGAACTTAAAAAGGCAAAAAAAGAAAGTGCAGTGGAGCACACATATATCCAAGGCTATGGTTTATCAGTTACCATCAACTCTTAAAAAGACACGTATATTTGGAAAATTGATGACCTTTGGTTTTGCTGCATAGTTAAGAAATCCCATTTTGGGAATACAGTTTTCTTACCTTATTTATATAAGGTCTTCAAGTGAAGGCTAGTGGTCCCACATGATATTTGAGATTTTATGATTCCAAGTTCCTTTTATTTAGCTGTATAGGGCATATGCCCCTACACCATTCATATATAAAAATTAATTTCTTATATTGCACTCCCAATATTTTATGTTATTGTTGATGTAGGAATCTTTTATACCAATCACAACAAATTACTTCATCAATGAATAAAATAAATATATTGGTAAATTTATTTAAACATTATTAAAAGTCACTTATAATTATTATATTTTTTTTTTGAATATAAGAGATTATATCAGTTCACTAATTAAAAACACTCACCCTTTATCAAGTTAGAGTAATTATAAACATCCATTAGGAATATCATCTAGAATTTGGAGACTTGATTTTCAAGCAAAGCCCAATTTGATTAAGCGATCACAATCAGATTATATTTTCTGAGTATGTGTCTAAGTCTCCATTGTTCCTCCAAATGGAGCAGACGTCGAACTCGTCGAAAAACTGTTATACCTAGGTCTTTTGTCCATCCCTCAGAAACAGCTTTAATGACCTCAAGATTATTAGATTGGAGCCTTTGCTGAGTAGAATTAATACTCCATCTAGGATACCCCATAACTCAGCTTCGAAAGGTGTGCAGTGTCCTAGGAATCTGTTGCAGCCTAATATCCAATTGCCTTGGTGATCTCGAATCACTCCACCAACTGTTGTGTGACCAGATGAAGTTGTTACAGCCCCACCGGTATGTAAATGGACAAGAGATTCACTGAAGAGTGATTGTGGAGCAGGCTTATTTCTGGTAGCTCAAGAGGTAGCTATGTATTGCCAGGCCCAGCTGAGGGAAACTTTAATGACTTCATTCACCGACCAAGTAATATTTTGAAAGATAAATAAATTCTTGTTATTCCAAATGGCCAGAGAATTATACCAAAGAGGGTAGTCCAAGTAGTACGATATTCCTGCAAAATCACGGGAGAAACAATATTAGAAGATAATCAAAATGGGAAGGGTGTTGAAAAGAACATGGTTTGTTGCTTCGATGATAGCACATTCAACCAAACTTCCTTAGCAGCAAGACAATCACGAAGGGCATGTATCTTCAGTATGATGGCCACAAATGGAACAACAACTATGAGCTACAAGGCCTCGACACAAGCGTTCCGCGTTAGTGAGAAGCTTTTGTTTGGCAGCCAACCAAAGGCAAAGTCGAACCCATTAGGGACCATGATATTTCCAAATGTGGCTCCATTGCTCACCTTTAGGTTCCCATGAAGACTCCTTTAGGGATCAGAATGCACTGCAAACAGAAAACGTACCAGAAGATGAGTAAAGTTTTTATAAAGTATGTCTATTACATAGAGAGGAACAAACTCAATTTTTTTAATTATAAAAGAGTAAAATTTTAATAGCAACATAATTAATATAACTCGAATTTAAATCGTACATTAAATAAAAAATATTCTAACTATCAAATCAACACGCGAATTCTTAATAAACAAACTTTAATTTATAAGTTGAGGGGAAAAAAAGTCAGTCACACAAATGATCAGGTAATTGGTTGAGAGAGAAAGGATTGTATGAAACAGGGATATTATCCCTTTCCAATAGTTTTATGACACATCAACAATTTCATCCTAAATTTCAGGATTTTAATTGTAATTTGATTTTTTTCAGGATGAAATGTTGAAATTAAGAATGAAAATACTGATGTGGTATAAAACTATTGGAAAAGAGATACAAATGACGTGGTGTCACTGTTTCATTCAATCCTTTTCCTTGGTTGAGATATTATGGAGGGTAAGAAAGACTAATATGAGCCGACATCATTTAAACGTCTTTTACATTTTTTTCTTATCATTGTAACTTTTTTAGCGGTTAGCAGTGGATGGGACAACCTGTTTCTCATTATTGTGCCCATAATTCAGCATTGGAAATAAGTACAGCCCTAAATTATATATGCTTCCCAGAATAGTTTCTTAGGCAAAATTATCACAACTATACCGTAATATAATTGGTGTTGGTGGTTGGGGTATTTCATGACTTACAAATGGTTCACTTATCAAAAGATGTAAATTTGAGTATATTTATGCAAAGGTTTGAGAGGGCTTACAAATATTTTAGAAATTGTATAAATAAAATTACATGTAGTTCAAATGTATTGTATGTTATCATTGTTTCAATGTTTCTAATTAAAAAAAATATAAAATTGGTAATTTAGTATTAAAGGAAGGGTCCACTTCCCTACTTAAGAGTGCTATTTTCAAAGTGAAATTCTGTAGTTGTGTTTTTATTGTTGTGGTCAGAGAGGTGATCATAGTGGTGAGAAATTTGTATTTTTTAAAGTGCAAGGGTGAGAGAAATTGTCACAGTGTGTACGATTGAGTAGGTTGACATTGTAATTGTTGAAGAAAATGCATATTTTTCATTGAGCTAGGCTCTGCAAATGTAGGGTAACTGAATTGCATAATCATTTTCGCGCGTTCTATGTATTTTTCTAATTCCTCATTTAATACTTGGAGAAGTGCCTACCAACTCAAATATTTGTTTGTGTTGTTTCTACTCTTAGCAACGCCTTTTTACTAACAATGTCTAATATGTTTTTTATTTATATTATTATGTTGTTTTTATATTTAAAATAAAAACTTGTATACATGTATTATTGGTAGAGCGCATCCATGACAGTGACAAGAAACGCGTTCATGAAGTGGAAAGTTGGGGATCTTCGTAAGCTCGACTACGTGAATCTGAGCTATAAAAATTCTCAAGCTACATTTTTATTTTTTAAAGCATTTGATTCTTTTAATGTGGAGAATATGCCAGGAATGAGTTAAGGGGGGAGGGGGGGAGTGCATATTGTTGTAGCATATATATGACTCACACTGTAGCTTGAAATCTGAGATTTCCAGCACCTAGTTTTTAGGATTTGCATAGATGCTTTGGGAAAGGCATATATATGAAATAGTTACCCCCTACATATTTGGCTTCCAAATCACGGTTGACATCTTCAACAGTAATTTCATCCTCTATTATTTAAAAGAATTGAAACTAGAATTGATATGATATGATATTTTTATGGATTCTTCTCTATTTATGATTTGAAACATATAATATGGAGTCTTTTCCCATTCTTGAAATATTAATTATTTGTATACATTTGTTGTTATATTAAAGTGAGCCAGCTTTTTTACTTACTAAAAATGAAGATGACCTAAGAAGGAGATGGAAGTTAGGGAGACAGAAAGAAGGCATTGAAACCCTAAGTCCATAACATCTGGTTTGTTTATCTCTCTCTATGTTTTGTCCTCTTTCTTTTTAATTAATGGCCTAAAAACCCTAAATGGCTTTGGCTGTCTATGGAATCATCTTTCACCTAAGCACATCCAATTTGGCACCCTAAACTATCATAAAAGAGGGTTGAAATTTCAACATCGTGCCAAAGGTATGGAAATCAAATGAAGGAATCATGACTTCATAAAATGACATTGAACATATCTGAATTAAATCTAAATATGAGTATGTGTAGTGTTATTTATTTCCAGTGTCATTTTATTTCGTGGTCCAGAAGCTTGACTTGAGAAACAACACATGTGAAACAGGTAAGTAGAAGTTGAGGTGTCCATATTAGTTTAACAATTTGTTGTTTTCTTTTTTTTGCAAATGAAATTGCAAAAGCAAAGGTGATTTTTATTTTTTATTTTGCTTGTGAGCTACGTTTGCTCTCTCTTTCTCTCTGTCTAGTGGGAGGTGTTCGTAGAGTGTGCTTTCCAAACAAGCTAGTTAATTGTTTGTCACCCACAATAACTAAAATAAAAATCTACTCCATCTTCACTAACGTTGATTATAACCTTATGGGAAATATATTATTACAAAATAAAATAGTTAGTATTGACAGAATAAATAAATTGAGTCATAATTAAATGAAATAATCACTTTGTCATGAAAGAGTTACTATCTTCGAAGCAAATCTGTCCTAATCGGTGTAATCGTTTAGTGGATATCGTTCCTCAAGGTTAACACAATACTTCAATATTCATACACTCAAATAAAGAAGATGAAACCCAATTAGTATTACTCTTCTTAAAAGTATCAGAAAAGTAGACTGGAATTTAAAGCTGAACACTTGACCAGAAAGGTTTTCTGGATAGAAAACAAGCCAGCTAAGAAAGGCAAAAAAGATTATTGTTTGCTTCTTGGTGTGCAAAATGAATCACTTGCTATTTATATTGCTTTTTGAAAGAGCAAAATGGTAAAATAGCAGTGTCAGTTTCCAAGTCGAAAATATTATGCAACTAAAAAAACATTCTAAAATAAGATATCACAAATACAAACCAGGCGACGACGCATAAGTGTTTGGCCTTTAGTCCCCAATTACTCAATAAGAGTAAGAGGCAAGGCTATATTTAAAACCTCTTAAAAGCATTTCCTCAACCAATGTGAGATTACCCACTTTGCATTGCCAACAAATGATAGCGATGTTAATGCGTGGATTGGTTCAAGATGTGGGTTCTAAATTTCGTTTAAATTTATCTATATTTATAAATAGTTAATTCAAATTCATTTAAGCTTGTTTATATATTTTTTATTTTCTTAAAAATAATTATTTAATATTTAGTAATTATATTTTTCTACCATTATATATATTTATTTTCGTAAACTTTTAAGCATAAACAACTTGATATCTATACTATTAATAAAATCTCTAATTAAGTCGGTATCATGAATCAATCGGCCACCAACTCAATTAGAGAAATTATAAAAATGATCTTTTATTTTTTAAAAAAAATTATATTATTTGAAGATATTTTGACCCTTTTAATTTAAAAAATAATAAAAATAGGTATATGGTGCAATTTGGACCAATGTCAATCAATTACATTCGGAAAACTTTGAATTTTCCACTCAATCAAAGATTTATTTTGATTTACTTATACATTTTAATTTTATTATAATGTGCACTTTATTACATCCATTGATTGTATCAATAATATTGTTGATTAAGATAGTGTTATAAATTAACTCAATCCCGACTTAAGATTGATGACAACCATATGATAAATAATTGCATTCATTTAATAACCTTAATTTGATGTATTCTTGTTTTTTAATTTCGTTTTACTTACAATTTAATCTAATATTTATTTTAACATTATACGTATTTTATGTGTTATTTTATTAATTAGTTCCAAACTATATATTTCATTATTTATATTATATTATTTTTAAAATCACATATATATATTCTAAATATTTGTTTTTCAATACGCATATTAACTGTATAAAGTAATATGTTTAATTTAATACGCCATAAACTACATAATGTAATGTATCAAACAATTGTATATAAACTTGAAAATGGATCAAATTGGGCTTTGACTCTACAACAAATTTAATTTTTTGTCAAATTTAATTTTAGATTTAATATTTTTTTCTCAAACTTTATGAAACTTCGAACGGAGCTTCTAATCTGGACAGGTGAAAATTAAAATTACGCTGTAATAATCGGTGTCTCCCACTGATATGGACATAGACAAAAAAGGGAAACAAAAAAAAAAGAAAAACATGATTCATTGATGTTTGAAAAAAAGAAAATAGACTCACTCATTTCTTCCACTCAAAGCTTTTTAGCCCATTCATCCCTGTCTCACTTCTTTGGATCACAGCTGACAATGAATGGACCTGATGACCCAAAAAATATAAACTGACAAAAAACAAAACAAAAAATGTGCACACAAACAAAAAACTATATTATTAAAACATGAATTGTGCTACCTATAAGGTACAAATTCATAATTCATGGGGGACATATTGCGCAATTATATACTATCATGGAAGAGGACAGTTTTTAGTTCCCACCAGAAAAGAAAATATTGATACTTACTGATATTTATATGTTTTAGTATCTCATTTTGAGTTCATTCACAATTTCAAACAATTTTGCATATATAATTTTCATGTTCCCAATTGAAAATTTTGAAAAGATAATATATATTTTTGTAATTTGAAAATGCAACCCTTTTTTTTTATGGCTGTTTTTTGGGTTGAGAATTGGGGACATGTTAATATTGTAACCTCATATTGATACCCCAAGTCCAGAAACCCTAAAGCTTGATATAGCCATTGTTGATCATCCACTCCAGGCTCCAATGTTTGTTAACGTTCTTCAGAGTCCAGTATGCCCAACCAAAACTTGCCCTCCCATACACCTCCATTTGAGCCTCCCCCAACCGTTGGTACTCCTCTTTACCAGCTCCAACAACTTCCCACTCAGCCACCCATTCCCCTGAAAAATTACCATCACTCGTTTCATTTAGACTCGTCATGAATGAATGAATATCGTAAACATTTCAATTTACATGAGAACCGATCCTCCATTCTTACCGACAAAAGTTAGAGGACCATTAGATGTTGTAACATAATTCAGCTGCAAGGACCGATTGTTGTATACAAAATCAATGTTCTGTTGGACAGTCATGTTGTTAAACATGTCTTGGAAAAGGTTGTAATAATGTACATCAATAACACATCCCTTTAAGCCACTGGCCATCGGAAACAGCTCCCTCGGTTCCATCGGTCCTAGCCTGTTTGACATTACTACAAATGCCTTTGAAGTGTGACTACGCACGGCTGCATAACCAGCTTTGTAGTATTTTACCACGCTCGATAGTGTTGCACCCGGTGAGAGGGGCTCGTTGATAAGCTCCACTGCATAAAGGCTTGGGCTCTTTGCATATCTATATTAAAAGGACCAAAACGCATCATAAATTCATAATGAAGTTAGAGGTGATAACTATTATGTAATTGAGTTTCAATGAAGAAGATGGATTCATTGTTTTGACCTGGATGTTAAGAAATCTATGACAGCTACTGTTTGGGTTATGGTTTCATCTGTTTTGCCCCATTCCTGGGAGCTATCTCTGGAACCGCTGTGCTCCCAACCATTCTGTGAACCAGGTGCAGCATGTAGATCAATTATAACTTTTAATCCATATTTCCTACAAAAGTAAAAAGGAAAACTTGTAACATCATTGGGGAATATGAATCTCTTATTGATAAGATTCAGTTTGAGTGAATTGATAAAAAGTAGTTGTTTACAGGGGAAGAAAAAGGAACTTACTCTGCCCATTGGAAGGCATTATCTAATGCTTGCAACGAGCCGCCAACAAACGGCAGAGGTGGTGTCGGATCGCTGGCAATCCACCATCCTACTGGTATTCTCACAGCATTTAGCCCATTTTGTGATATGAATTTCAAGTCTTTTTCCGTAACTTTAAGACCTGAACGAATAACTCGACCTGAACGAATAACTCGACCCATGAACAAATTTAATAACAATTGACAGATCTTATTCATCATCAAAAGAAGCATTTTGTAATATTAAAAAAAAAAAAGACTCACCGATAATCACAACAAATAATATTTTAATCTATTTCTAGAATTAATTTAATTTTATCATTCAATTTTGGAATCCATTTGATTAGGTATGTTTTTTTTTCTCTTATATTATTATAAAGAATCTCATTTATAAATTCTTTTAGTTTGTATGTTTTTAATATTTGGTCTAACATTTCTTTTATTTGCTTTTCGTTACTTTCGTAAATATTTAAATTCTTATAGAATGAAAATTATTCTAATATTAATTATGAAGATTTTATAATTAAACATATATTTTATTTGTTTGAATTTCTTAATAGTTGTTGTTGAAAATTATAACTTTTTTTTAAAAAATAAGGAATAATTTAATGAATACATGCAATTAATTCTTATATTGTACTAGTAAAAAGAACTAATAATTACAAAACTATAGGAAGAAAATACAAGATTAAAGTAGATGTAAATTAGTGTTTAAATTTAAAATTTGTTGATAAGATAAACCTTGGCAAGTAATTTAACCTAAAAATATAAAATATTATAAATAGTGCACCAACTCTACAGTTACCCACACTTTGGAGGGCATCAAGTGGACGGTCAACGCCGAAACTTTAATGTCCAATGGCCTTATGAATTTTAAACTATTTTATAATGGTTTTCATAGTCATGAAAAGATATGCGACGGCCTCTCCTTTTCCTGGTGAATTAAAAAAGATTATCTTTTGAAGTTGTGTTCGATCCGTTAATATTGGATCACATTTATCGTTCCATATTCAACATTATTAATTTGCAATATTTAAATCATTCATTGTGGAACAAAAAAGAATATGAAGCAATGATGAGGACGTACCCTCATGACGTGGGGGGCTTTTTCAGGGCCATAGCCATTGGTCACTTGAAACTCGCCCTCCAACCTTCCTGTCATCTCCATCACAAATACTGATGGATCATCATCTCCCCATCCTTTACTCCCCTGTGAATCAGCAGTCACCAGTTCTGTTTTTGCCTGCATCTTACATCTTTAAGGAAGCACGTTTTCAGCTTTAACAAAGACTTGCAAGTTTCAATTACCTGTAAATAGTATCCATTCGGTGCTTTGATCCGAACCCGGTTCTTATCATCGGAGTTCCGCAAAATCTGGAAGGTCTCTGAATGTCCAGGAGCTTTTGAGACAGCTATTACGTCAATCCCATTCCTGCTCGTGTCAAGTCCAATGAATTGATTCCCAAACACCCTAAAATTAAAAGCTGTCTCATTCATCCTCCACAGCTGTTATATACCAGTGGGGAAATCATTTTGAAGTCACAAACGCTGAACTAATGAAACAACATAGCAAAAAAACAACTTGATCTGTCAAAAGTATAGCTTCTATTACTCTAAAGGTTTCCCAGTCAGAAGCAGCTGTCCGGTTGGCAACTATGATAGTTCCTCCACCTTGCTCGGCGGAAAGATATTTTCCGGTTGTTACTGACTTCAACTGAAGTGCAGTTCCATCCTGATCATCATATCAATGAAGCAGAGAAATGAAAGTGGAGTTAATTATATATTTTATTTTAGGGTTTTAGGAAAGAAGGGGTTTAACATGCAAACCAGAAACTCTTTGTTGACGATGCCATCAAAAAGGGAAGGTTTAATCCAACCTTCGGTCACAAGCCAACCTCCTAGATTAACTGCTCGAATCCGGAATTTGGGGTCTACCCTTCCCTGACAGCAACATAATACCAAAGACAGGACACTAACACACAAGGTTAACCGACGCTTTGTTGATGCCACAAGCATTTTGATGTTTCTTTTTGTTTTCACCTTCATGTGCCGGCCTCGAGATATTCAGTTCCTTGTATATACATTGTAAATCATCCCGGATGAGACTGAGGGTATAAATAAATGTATAATATATGGAAATTAAATGGCAGTGGCTGAAGCAGAGAGTTATAGAGCTGGATGTTGACTTGGAAATGGCTGTATATGTATGTGATATAGATTGAGAATATGTTGCATTTAGGGTCCATTTGTTTGACTGAAAATAGTTTTCGGAAAATGATTTCTGAAAAATGACTTACTTTTCTGGAATAGTTAATATTTTTTGGTGTTTAGATGAAACTGTGTAAAATATTTTCTGTTGTTTGGTAGATTTCGTGAAAATATTTTATAAAAACTGTTTTAAATTAAACAAATATACATTCGAGAATTTATAATTTTTTTCATTGTTTAATTGAGCTTATTTTATATATATTAAATTTATATTTTCCATTATTTTTACAATGATTTATTTATAAATAAATACATCAAATTAAATGTATAATAATACTCAATTATTTTGTTGAATTTCTTTCCCATCAACCTTGTTTGTACAATTTGCTTAATCTTCATCAAGGTTGCACCTTAATGAAGCTTGCCTTTCACCCCACATAGAATGAATATATGCACTCCATGCCAATTTAAGTACAACATAAGGAACTTGCATTTGAATTTAGAGACAGCCCAAGCCAAAACCCAGCTCCTATACCTCTGATGCAATACCATTTCCGAGACCTTTGAAAAAACATATTAAAAAACTATATGATTTCTAATTTCAGCAACCTTATAACAAAGCAAGCAGTAAGCTCAAAACCAATCCCTAGTAAACAACCTATTCAAAATTAGCATACAACCAGCAATAGAATGCCTAGAAACATGCAAAGGGAACCACAACAATCTATGCCAGCAAACTTTCCTTCCCTTTAGTATCCTCCCACAGTCTTGAATAAGCTATCTTATAGCCAAAATTCTTCGCACATTACCGACAGCTAACTCCTTTAACTTAAGCATTCCTCTCCAATTCCAGCTATTTGTAGAGTTAGGAGCAACATCCCAAAAGCTTCTTCCCTTCATAACATACTTTTTAATTGAAACAATCCAAAGAGAACCTTTCTCAACACACCATTTGATTTAGGAGAACATATTAGATACCAGCTTACCCTAGCACCATGTGCAACACAATTTTGACCTTTCCAAAAGAACCAAGCACAAATTTTAGAAAATTTCTAATGATTCCCCTTCTTTGTTTGTCCCGCATGAGAACAACCAATAAGTGACAGATAAAAATTAAAGGATTAATATTACTGTTAAAGAATTAATATTACTGTTAAAGAATAGAAAGAAAAAGAACAACCCCAAAAGAGAACGACCAAATTATGGAGTACAAATACGACATGAACCTTGTTCCATCAGCTCTGTATTGCATTGTTGTGGATGACTGACTAGGAGCACCATAGTCAACTCTTGAGCCCATATTATCATACAACCAGGCCTTTATTTTCCCATCAGTTGCTGTTGAGAAAATGAACTGAAAACACAGAAGAAAACAAAGAAAATGGAAGTCTTTAAGCTTGACAGCAAAATAAACATGAAATTTACAGGAAACCAATGATTAAAAATGTATAATTTCCCAAAAAAGAAACCCCAAAAGAAAGATAAGTTCTTAAGGAATGTGAAAGAAACCAGAAGGAAGTTGTATTTCCATAACAAGCTCAATATCCCAATATTTCAAATATTTTTACCATGCCGCGTATTGAACTCCATAGAAGATTATATTTACGACCCTCCTATATTTATTTAACATGAATTAAGCAGAAAGAAGAGGTCATTGGAGGTAAAACCACTGAATTTACAAACAGAAACTGCAGTTTTCATGCTAGAACTCAAGCAAAAAAGTTTGCCTTTCTGCTTCAGAACATTGTGAGACAAACCACTCCAAAACAAGTGGGTGAGGAAAAGCTAAAAGCAGACTTGGATTAAACATAAATTCATGGTCCAACGGTTGTGGTTTAACATCAAACTGAGCTCTCCTTCTCCTTCCCCTAAACCAATAATTATAAGATAAAAACTTTAGAATATACAAGTCATCCAATCAAAATGAAAATGAAAATTACCCAAGTTTGCATGAATTTTGAATTTATGGGGTCTTGTATTATGGGAAGTGAGAGCACAAGAGAAATCGGATGCAGAGGATGAAGAGTTGGGTAAGAAAGGAATCTGAGTGGTAAGAGAAGAAAAGAGTGCCAATTTGGCTACCATTTTTTAGAAGAAAATTCTGCAATCTGCATGTCCATTCCAAAATCTGCAATGATGTTGTGAAAACAGATGTAAAAAAGCATAAAAAACTAATGAAAAAAAAAATCTCAACTTCACTCCAAGAACTAAAAAACCAATTTCAGAATAGATGCAAAAAAGCATAGAACAGATGAAAAAAAACCCCCATTTTAGGCCAGGGTTGCAACAAAAGGAAAGGGGAAAGGGGAATAGAGTTTTTCTTGCTGAGATGTGGAAAGGAGGAAGATTGTAAAATGTCTTAAAAAAAAAAAATCTGTAAGACATTTTCATAAAAAAACCCTTCTTTTTCCCGTGTTTTGGAGAATGACTTACTTGGAAAGTTGATTTTCCCGCAAACAAACATCGTAAAAGAAGGAAAACATTTTTCGAAAAATCAATTACTGGCAAACAAACAGAGCCTTAGTTGGAACTGGCTGTATGTATGGCACTAGTGATGTATTGTCTACAATTGTAGATTTTATTCATATTCTCCAATTGGATCATTTTAGGTCACCATACTTCTTGAATTTTGAAATTTCAATCTTGATGCAAATAACAATCGTTACTCAATTAACTGAATGTTTAGTGAGCAATATATGAAAATAACAAGCTCAAATGGTATTACACATGATAATATATTTGTTACATCAAATTTTAAAAATAACATAACTTAACTTACAGTTATTATTTGGTGATGATTGAATTTTTAATTTAAAAAAATACATAGACTAAAAATGATCAAATTAAAGTATAGAGACTAAATTTATACCTTTTGCAAATGACCGAGACTTATAGCAGCATTTAACATTTTTTTACTACTGTTTTATAACCGTACAACCCTTTTTATTTTATGGCTGTTATTTGAGTTGAGAATTGGGAATATGTTAATATTGCAACCTTTATTGGCAACCAAGAGATGCTCCTATTGATGCCCCAAGTCCTGAACCCTAAAGCTTGATATAGCCATTGTTGATCATCCACTCCAGGCTCCAATGTTTGTTAACGTTCTTCAGAGTCCAGTATGCCCAACCAAAACTTGCCCTCCCATACACCTCCATTTGAGCCTCCCCCAACCGTTGGTACTCCTCTTTACCAGCTCCAACAACTTCCCACTCAGCCACCCATTCCCCTGAAAAATTACCATCACTCGTTTCATTTAGACTCTCCATGAAGGAATGAATATCATAAACATTTCAATTTACATGAGAACCGATCCTCCATTCTTACCGACAAAAGTTAGAGGACCATTAGATGTTGTAACATAATTCAGCTGCGAGGACCGATTGTTGTATACAAAATCAATGTTCTGCTGGACAGTCATGTTTTTAAACATGTCTTGGAAAAGGTTGTAATAATGTACATCAATAACACATCCTTTTAAGCCACTGGCCATCGGAAACAGCTCCCTCGGTTCCATCGGTCCTAGCCTGTTTGACATTACTACAAATGCCTTTGAAGTGTGCCTACGCACGGCGGCATAACCAGCTTTGTAGTATTTTACCACGCTCGATAGTGTTGCACCCGGTGAGAGGGGCTCGTTGATAAGCTCCACTGCATAAAGGCTTGGGCTCTTTGCATATCTATATTAAAAGGACCAAAACGCATCATAATTCATAATGAAGTTAGAGGTGATAACTCATTATGTAATTGAGTTTCAATGAAGAAGATGGATTCATTGTTTTGACCTGGATGTTAAGAAATCTATGACAGCTACTGTTTGGGTTATGGTTTCATCTGTTTTGCCCCATTCCTGGGAGCTATCTCTGGAACCGCTGTGCTCCCAACCATTTTGTGAACCAGGTGCAGCATGTAGATCAATTATAACTTTTAATCCATATTTCCTACAAAAATAAAAAAGGAAAATTTGTAACATCATTGGGGAATACGAATATCTTATTGATAAGATTCAGTTTGAGTGAATTGATAAAAAAGTAGATGTTTACAGGGGAAGAAAAAGGAACGTACTCTGCCCATTGGAAGGCATTGTCTAATGCTTGCAACGAGCCGCCAACAAAGGGCGGAGGTGGTGTCGGATCGCTGGCAATCCACCATCCTACTGGTATTCTCACAGCATTTAGCCCATTTTGTGATATGAAGTCGAAGTCTTTTTCCACAATGAATGTTCTCCAATGCTCCTAAGAATAAGATAAAATATTGAACATCACACGATCTAAAAAAATAAGATCACAAGCTATATAATCAAAGTTATAAATCTGTCAAAAACTATATTTTAATACAATTATGAGATTGGAATGGCAATTTTAAAGCCACCCAAACTGGAGGTCATCAAGTCAACAGCCAACGCCGACGCTAATGTCAAAGGCCAAATTTGTCTTACGAATTTTAAACTATCTTATAATGGTTTTTTCCATTAAACATTATTAATATGCAAGTAAATAAATTCATTATGAAACCAAAAAAAAAAGTAATTATCTTAGTGGGGCAGCACATACCCTCATGACTTGTGGAGCATTTTCAGGGCCATAGCCATTGGTCACTTGAAACTCGCCCTCCAACCTTCCTGTCATCTCCATCACAAATACTGATGGATCATCGTCTCCCCATCCTTTATTTCCTTGCGAATCAGCCGTCACCACATCTTCTGTTTTTGCCTGCATTTTACATCTTTTCTTCAAAAGGCATACACTATTTGGACACCATTATTTACTTATACACTGCTTGAATATCTTAAGAAAGCACGTTTTCAGTGGTGTTGAGAAAGGGAAAATGCACGTCTTAATATCCCAATTAAACTTGCCTGCCTTTCATCCCACAGTGAAATGCCGACTTATATGGATAATGAAAACAAGCTTTTGCAAAGACCTGCAGGTTACAATTACCTGTAAATAATACCCATTTGGGGCTTTGATCCGAACCCGGTTCTTGTCATCGGAGTTCCGCAAAATCTCGAAGGTCTCTGAATGTCCAGGAGCTTTTGAGACAGCAACTACGTCAATCCCATTCCCGTCCGTGTCAACACCAATGAATTGCTTCCCAAAGACCCTAAAATTAAAAGCTGTCTCATTGATCCTCCACAGCTGTTTCATACCAGTGGGGAAACAAGTTGAAGTCACAAACGCTGAATTAATGAAACAACATAGGAAAAAACTTGGTTCAGACAAAAGTATAGCTTCCATTACTCTAAAGGTTTCCCAACCAGAAGCAGTTGTCTGGTTGGCAACTATGATAGTTCCTCCACCTTGCTCGGCGGAAAGATATTTTCCGGTTGTTACTGACTTAAACTGAAGTGCAGTTCCATCCTAATAATCATATCAATGAAGCACAGAAAATGATCTGGAGTTAATTATATACTGTATTCTATTGTTTCATGAATATGCATAGGGTGGTGAATGATTATTCTGAAAGAAAGGGTTTAATCTCCAAACCAGAAAATCTTTGTTGACGATGCCATCAAAAAGGGAAGGCTTAATCCAACCTTCGGTCACAAGCCAACCTCCTAGATTAACTGCTCGAATCCGGAAATTCGGAGCTACCCTTCCCTGACAGCAAGATAAAACCAAAGCCAGGACACACATGCTTAATAGATGCATTGTTGACGATACTAACATTTTGATGTTTCTTTTGTTTTCCCTCTCGTATGCCGGCCTCTAGAATTCAGTTCCCTATATATAATAGTTATAAATTAAATCACAATGGCGGGAGGCCAAAGTTACAGAGCTGAATGTTGACTTTGAAATGGCTTGATTCAGCTGGTTGAGTGGCTGACTATTTATGAATGTTTTTGCAAAATCAAGTTTATCAATAATTTCAATTGGTGGGTGATGTTTAACCACCATTATTAATCATATCCGACATTTCTGGCATGATTTGACCTTGAATTACATATTTCTTCTCGCCACACCCAAGCAGATTGAAGGTTGACATCCAAGTTTTTCCAGCCAAAGCTAGAATATGAAACGAATTAAGAAGCATTATAATTATTATGGTCAAAAAGAAGGTGCTGGATACGTTGTATCTTTGAATGAACACGGGAGAAGATGGAGGCTGACTAAGAAAATGTTTGTTTTTTAATTTAATTTTCTATATCATAAAATACCTCATGCATGACATAACTCACCATTCTCATGCACTGAACTGAATTCTCAGGAAATAAAAATAAAAACTTAAAAAGGTTTGAAAGAAAAAAAGAGAATGTTCTGAAACTCATATTAATTGGCAGTGAAGGGGTGGTTGTAATGACAAAACCTTGCATTCATAAGCAAAGCTTATACTTACTATTTAGTTCTCATTACTTTTGCAATATATTGTGGTTGCTATAGAGTGGAAGCCCTCATGTTTGTACATATAGGAGTAGGACAGTTGATGAGGCGACGGCCATTCAGCAATTTCAAAACCAGATATTGCATTTACATCTATCCATTCCACCATTAAGCGTTACATATACCTGAGAAGTATATATAAATAGATTGAGTAAATGTTGAGTTTTTCACTGCATTAAGAGAAGCATTTCTTATCTTTTCATTCCATAATTAGCAAAATAGATTTGAAATAGTTGAAGTCGGCACCTCTAGGTGTCGTCATCTATATATATATTTTTTGAGCTCAAATGAAAAATAGGGGAAAGAAACCAAAGGGAAATGAGCATCAAATTCAGAAGCATCTAAGGCCTTAACAAAGCAATAAACCGAATTGTTGTAGGTGCAGTGCCCACTCCATTAAGCTCACCCACCCAAACACTGGCAATATGTTGCATTGGGGTTTTAAATCCCAATAGTGTGTTGATGGGCCATAGTCCAAAGGAAAAAGTCAGGAATTTCAAGGAACTTGGGGGTGGGAGGACATGCAACTTCCTCTGAAACAATGTTGCTATCCCACAATCCCAAGGTTCATTGATTCAATATTCCAATTTACTTTTTATGCACCCACTTCCCCACCGCAACACAAAAACATGGGACCTTCCCTACAACTTTAAAACAGCAAGGGTTTTTTTATTATTCCAGTTTAATCAATTAATCCAATGGATTAAAATTTAAATTTGGCTATATTTGGATTATTTGTTAAGACTAATTTTGCAGACATAAAGCATGTGTAGCATCAAATCCCCACTGGAGGAGAGTGGCAATGGGTTTGGTGATCTGAACTTGATGTCTTATGTTATCAATTATGCTTATACCTGCCACAAATTTGACTTGGGTTAGGAGCAATAATCGGAGGAATATTTCTCTTTAATATGTTAATAAGGATTTTCATTATAATATTATAAACCACTAAGTAAACATTAATTGACCTGAAGTTTTTCTAGGTTAAAAATCTTCGGTATTAATACTAGTAACGTTTTATTCAAATTCGAGTCAATGGGCTCATCACGAAAATTCCTTTTATCCATCTCACCAATAAACTTTTTAACTATATTTCACTTTTGTTGAAAAAATTAAGTATAAAAACCGTCTACCCTTAAAGCTTTAAGCAACACCGTATCAAATAAAGCCTGCTTAACCTTATCATTAGAAATTTAATGTTAAGAATTTACCTTTCACCATTTTCTCATCCATATAAAAGACCTAAGGGAAGGAGATAGTTCTGTTGTGAAAATTCACAATATCCTCCTTTCACCCTTCTCTCATCCATATAGGTTAGGTTATAGTTCTGTTGTGAAAGTATTTTTTGTTGTGGTCGCAATCCACTAATCAGTCACTCTTGATTTCGGTTATTATAGTATTTTTTTCTTTTTGTGGTTACAAATAGTGATTAACACGATTTGAACCTAAGTCATACTTGAGACGATGAACACCCTTAACAATTAAGTCAATTAATAAAAACTTTTATTAATAAAAAAACATTAATAATAGTCTAAATCCCTTTTTTTTTAGAAATCTAGTGAATTTTTATTCACCGTTTCACCAACAAAAACTTTTATTAATAAAAAACATTAATGTCTTTGTAACTGAAAAATATCATTAATCATTCCTATTAATTGTTAGCTTTGTACTTCTTATTATTGAGACACGATAAATAAAAACCTTTCACACCTAATGAAAAGATTTTTTGACACTTTGATCTTCTAACTTTTAATTAGGGGCGAAGCCCAAAAAAAAATTTTAGGGGGAAGTATAATTGTAATTTTTATAATAATTAAAATATATTTTTTAAAAAATTAAATTAAAGTGTGATTTTACTTTTATTAATTTAAAAAATTTTAAATACCTAAATAAAAAATTTTCTATTTTAAGGGTCGGAGTCTTGCCAGTACCACCCCCTAAATTCGCCTACGCTTTTAGTAACTAATTTTAAAACTCTCTCAATCTATTAATTTGTTTAGTCTTATTCTCAGCCATGTACAACCTTTATCCACCTTACAAACCACCACATGTCATTGTGTTCAGTGTTACTCTGATCTTCCTCTCCTCCTTCTCTCGTCCACTTGTTTACAATAGCTCTTTTCTCTCTTTCAAAGAACTTTATATAGGAAAAATTATTTTAGGAAAATCAAATTGTAATTACATTTGAGTTATTTTAATTAAAAAATATTAAACATAAATTTCATCAATAAAATTATATAAAAATCAAATTTAAAAATTGTAAAAAAAATGTTTATTTTAAAAATAATCAAATTTTAAAAAATAAAATATGATATTTTAGGTGAATAAAAAGGGAATTGTCATGAAGCTGTTCCTGCGTGAGAGCGTGACAAATGAGAGGAAAAAGAACAAAACAGGATCCACAACATCAACGATTGTTTCTATATAACCTTGGCGTCTGCAAATTTATTGCAGCGTGTACTAAAACAAGTCACAGTTTGTCTCTTTCAAACATTGTTTTGTTTTGTCCCTTGAAATTGACATTTTAAGTTTGTGAACTCTCTAATAATCTCTACCCCTCTCCTTCTCCGTCGACTGTATTTTTTTCCTCGTATTAATAGTATAAACTCTCATTATATTCACATTTTTCTTTGCCTCGGTTTCTTCGCTGTTGGCCTATATAACCCACCAAGTTATTTCCTGCACCTAACAACTCAAAGTCGCAACCAACCTCTTGTACTCTTTTAGCATTAGATTTTTGGGTTCTGGATTGTTGCCTTTAAGGTTTGATTTCTTCTTGCCCATCAATTTTGTCTTTTCCTTTTTTGGATTTTCGTTGTCCTGAAATTTATAATGTTTATTTGATAAAATGGGATGAATCCCCGATGTGGGTAATGTTAAATCTGAGTCTTTGATTGGGGAAACCTTTTGATTCTTGTATCTGTCAAATTGTTGTTAATTAATATTATTATGATCGACTTGTTGCATCCGAAAAATATTAGCCTTTTCTTCATTTTTGTTTTTCTCTCGAAGAAATAGCTTTCCTTTTTCTCTGATGAGGTTATCGTAGATCGTGTTGTTGCTTGTTGGAGCTTGTTAAACGATTAGATTCTTAATCTGCCTTAAGAATAATTTAACTGATGATTTAGAATGAAATGAAATCCTTTGTGGCATGGTCATAATCAACTCGTATTTCGCTCTAGCTTTCTTTTCCAGTAGTGCAATGGAGGGGAACATGTGTATGTCAATAGTGAAGACTTTCTCCTGTATATTTGTGCTTCATTTTGTCAAGTTACAGAAGATGTTCTTAGTTTAGTGCTTGCTTATCTTGATTTTTCAGAATGGCCAATGCTATGTTGCACCAAACAGTTGGGACTCTTCAACTTCATGGCAGTTCTGGAATTCATTGCCGAGGTGGAAATAATTCAGTGAGATTGGTTCCCAAAGGTTTTAAGGTGGAAGTTGGGTTCTGCAAGAGGGGGATTTGTAGTTCTGGAGAGAAGAAATTCAGTGTTATTCAAGCCTCAGCTCCTCAAACCTCTGTTTTTGATCCTGTTTTATCTCCCTCTAACAATGGCACGCATGAATCTCTCAAGAAATCAAGTAAGCCCGGCCAGACCACATGCATAGTTTTCCTACTTAGTGAGCGAATATTATAGCAACGCACCATTTCTTTTAATGATTATTAGCTCAATTAAACTGCCCTTTATTTGCACTTTCTTCACTAGTTGTTTTATGGCAAACTGCAAAACAACATTAATTCCAACTGATGAAAATGATTTGTTGTTTCCTCATATAACAATGGAAAAAAATTAGATTCACTTCTATGAAATCTTCTGATTGTTTTTTTCAACTTATTCTCATTGCAGATGAAGCAGCTTTGATACTGATTCGCCATGGGGAATCTTTATGGAATGAGAAGAACCTGTTTACGGGTTGTGTTGATGTGCCTCTAACCAAGAAGGGAGTGGAAGAGGCAATTGAAGCCGGCAAAAGAATCAGCAACATACCTGTCGACATGATATTTACATCGGCACTAATTCGCGCACAGATGACCGCTATGCTAGCCATGACACAGCACCGACGAAAGAAGGTAACTTGAGGGAAAATAATTCATGGTAACTAAAATTAAGGCACTACTGGCTGCTTTGTGATACCAGATGCCTGGCGTTCATCAGTCGGTAGTAAAATTATCGACATGTTTAAATGGATTTGAGCTATTGAAAATCTTTATTTACTTACTAAGTTCTGAGTGTGGTTATCTTTTTTTATCATTCTTTCGTTTATTAGACTGATTAACTTATTAAAATTGTACTGTTTGCAGGTGCCAATTATCATGCATAATGAGAATGAGCAAGCAAGGGTATGGAGTCAAATACATAGTGAAGACACCATAAAGCAATCAATTCCAGTTATAGCAGCTTGGCAATTGAATGAAAGAATGTAATCACTTTTTCATTTTCCTTGTATCAAGAAGAACGAAGTTATATTGCCAGTGCTTTTCTGATTGTCCTTTTATTGATTGTCTCAATGTTTCCAATCCTTCTTTTATGAACGATTTATGCACTCTCCTCTCTGTGCAGGTATGGAGAATTACAAGGTCTCAATAAACAGGAAACTGCAGATAGATTTGGGAAGGAAAAAGTTCATGAGTGGCGTAGAAGTTATGATATACCACCACCGAATGGTGAGAGTTTGGAAATGTGTGCTGAAAGAGCTGTTGCATATTTTAAAGATGAGGTAACGTCTACATCTGGCTTTGTCTGATATCTAATTAGTTTGATATTTTTATCATATGTTCGGGTCTATGCCTTGTCTAGCTTTAGAGATTCAAGTTCTTTAATGTGATTTATTTGGAACCTGACAACCGACTTATTGTTTTGTAGATTGAACCCCAACTTCTATCTGGAAAGAATGTCATGATTGCTGCGCATGGGAACTCCTTAAGGTCTATCATTATGTATCTTGATAAGTTAACCTCACAGGAGGTATGGATCCGTCTCTTTGTTCCATTCATGATGTTTTTAGTTTTCTCAGTGCTCTTGTTCGCCAAGGCTACATTTCTTATGTATTCTTTACGAGACAGGTTATCAGCTTAGAACTATCAACAGGGATACCCATGCTTTACATTTTTAAAGAGGGGAAGTTCATTAGAAGGGGAAGTCCCATCGCACCAACAGAGGCTGGAGTTTATGCTTATAGTAGGGTATGCAACTTCCTCTAATCGTTATCCTTGATTGTCATGAACCTGTGTGTAAATGCTTTCACCCTACTGCTTCTATATACCTACTTTTGCTTCACAAAGCATAAAATTCATAAGTCAATTCAAAGTTATAAAGGAGTTAGGATAGAAAAGCCAGAGTAGGTATTGTTTCATTACCTTTTGACAAGGGAAGGAGATGAAAAGGAGCTTGGAATTCACAATTTGTGTGTGATTTCAGAATGTTGCAATAGTTCATGCCTTAAACATTTGTAGTGCAAGGTATTTGGAACTTGCAGCTGGACAAGTGTTATCTGTATCAATATGCAAATATGGCCATCTCGCTGTATGAATATATTAAAGCTGCTTAGTTGTTTTTTTTTTTAAAAAACTCTTTTAGCTGTCAAATTGGTCATACAAGTTAGTGCTTTCATCACATGATATGTTTTCAGGAATGATAACTAAAACCTTTTTCAGGTTATACTATTATAGATTAAGAATCATGATTGCTTCCCCTTCTTGACATGTAGTATTGGCTACTCTCTTTGCTTGAAACCAGTAGTCTTGCTTAAGTAAAATGGAAAAAACCTGATTGATATAAAATGGAAAAAAGCTTCTTTTTTGAGACAAACACATGGAAAAGACCTGATTGATATAAAATGAGCCTTTTTTTGTTGAATTCTTTGGGTGGACATTAATCTAGAAACTATACTTATATATAGTCCTACGTTTGGTACTGCACGTCTCAAACTCAAAAGCAAATAGAACACAAAAGCTTAGTATGATTAATCATTATTATTCTCATATCCTCTTGTTTTGAGGAGATTTTTTCTTATTTCTTATCTGAAATTATTAAAGCTTGATGGAGAAGACCAATGCTTTCTACCAATTGAAATTTTTGCAGAGATTGGCTCAGTACAGGCAGAAACTAGATGAGACGTTGCATTGACACGTCCCTTTTCAAGTATAGGTAACATCAAGTTCTGGCTTTTATCTAGCTCCCTTTCCTACTCACATAATTTTACAGTTTCTTTCCCCTGTTTCCCAGGAGAGCCTACTGTCATGATCATTTACATCTACGATTGCGTTGGTTGTAATGTCGGGCCAAATACCTAAGGTTAGCTACTGTCGCAGTTGGTGTTTATTTTGGTTGCGGTAATCTTCGAGTTCCATCCTTATAATTCTAGTTACGTGTATCACTGGAAAAGATGATGAACCCTGTACCAGATATACATAAGCAATAAGAACTTTCCTTCATTTGTCTTTGTATTGAGAAACTATGGAGTGCAATTTTGACTATTCTTTTCCCTCAAATTTGAATTATTTTGTTTTAAGATGGCCCATCGTTAATGGGGCAAAATGAGCTTTCAGGTCCCATGGTCCTGGATGTGGAAGTGTAAGGCATTAGAGCCCCTTCCCTTGAAGCCTTGGTTTTATACATGGAGGATAAACGCAAAACTCAATTGCCTTTCATTTGGAACACATGATAGTGATTTTAGAATAGAATAAAAGTTAAGGTTTTCACTTCAGTGAATCAGTTTTGAGAATTTATTGAGTAAAAAAGAGTAAACTTGACAAGGCAATCTCTTGTCGAGGGATACAAATACATTACATTAACTGAACGATGTAATTCATGTAAACTTTAGTATAAAACGACAACGATAAAAAATGAGAGCAGATTTACTTTTGACTTCATATTTTTTTAACTAAAACAGTGAAACAATCGGCACCCGCTGCGTATGGTCAGATTATAGTATACCTTATTACCTCACCCAAGGCAGGTTCAGGCTTCGAGTCTCTTCTACATCTAATGAACTTCCATGGAGCCATTATCGCTTCCCTTTGTGAGAATGACCCTTTCACTGGGAGAGAGGGTTTCAGGGTCAGAAACATGACTTAGGGAACTGTCTACCTTGCCATTGTCAGAAGCATCAGAATCGGAGTTTAAATTAAGGGAATTCAAATCAACAGGTGGCTCTGCGGATTGAGGATTTCCCCTTGTCCAAAATGCAGGCATCCTCTTGTCATCTTCTCTCATCCTCTCAGCATACTTACTAATGTTGAAACCCGAATCCTCATTTCCACCAAATGCGGACTCCAGCTTCTCCATATCAAAAAGCTCCTCCATTATTTTCTTGCTATTGGGATCATCAGAGTAAACAAATTTTACTTTGTTCTGAGTCTTGGGTTCTAGAAATGGCTTCACCACCTGTCAAGAAACAGGCACCCAATATTGTATCAACGCAAAATAAGATTTCCTTACATTAACAAAACGAAAAATGGCATTGAACACAACCCACAATCTATCTGTAAACTAAAAGAAGAGGAAGACCAATAATAGTTTGCATAGTGCTGGATCTAAATGCTGGAAGGAAGAATTTCACATTAATTGACATGAAAAACAACTAGAGTGCTGAAATGTTTTAAACTAGCGTTGCCTAGTAATATCTTATTTATTACCTGTGTTTACCATTTAGGCAGAATACCATCGAAAAACCAAAAAGAATATAAAAGTTGAAATCTACATTATATCCGGATCTCTTCAAATCTGCAAAATCTGAGTAGGAACCATGTATCCAAATTCCATATTAACTACTAGCTAACTCATATGCTTACATATAGAGATCTCTTCAAATCATATATGCATATTCTTGAGACACCTCACATGGGTATGTAAAAATTTTTATGTTCTTTAACAAGAAAGCAGGAGAAAAAGAAAAAGCGGAAAAAATGTCAAAAAAGGGTTACCTTCCAGAATGGTTCAAAGAACTTGGGTGGGTTGTATAGTATTGCCACGCCCAGACGCTCTGGATAATGGTCTTGTAAAACATGTGCTGTTTCCCGTGTCACCTTCACTGATGTATGTGACAAGTTGTAGCCATTGAAATCGATCAACCAGACCATCTGTTCCTTGTCTAGTGGAAGATTTAAAATTGCATTCTCCATGCAATAAACCAAATACCTAATCTGTCCTTTAGTTGACTTTGTATTCTGCAGTCAAAACGAATGTAACTAAGTTACTAAGGGTAATCAATGTACAGCTAAGTAACATGCTTGCTAATCTGTAAGAAACCAGTACATTGACCTTTTATTGGGATTTTCTAAATGCTTAAGAGGCAGTGTAACATCCTATTATTGGGACAAATATGGGAACCACCATGATCAGAAATTTTAGACTGTTAGATTGGGGCTATCTTTTATTATTCATTTCTTTTATCCTTCTGCTGATCTACGGCACTCTTCGGAGTGAACTTTGACACCTTTCACTCAACGTTGCTTCAATTTTTATGTAGTACCAGATGTAAAAATTGCACAAGTAAAAGGCAAGGAAGTCAGATGGAACCTGGCAACTAGGTCTCATGACAAGAACTGTTCTTCCATACTTGTCCATATAATTTGATCTGTAGATCTTCCCTGTCTCAGCTTCATGAGCAACCTCTTCCTATATCATACAAAAAGCACAACATTGTAAAAACACCATAAAGGTTGATCTGAACCAGCAAAATGACAAGAGTTCAACCATAATAAGTAGATTTGACTTGAGTTACTCTTAGGTTAAGTCCATAGATTTAAGTTCCTAATTCAATGAACCATACTGAATGCAAAAGAATGCAACTTCTAGGAAAGATCATCAGGCCACTCATTGCCAATAGCCTAACAACTTCAAATTTCAAAATAAAATGGATATAAAAAAAGGGAAACTGTTAAAGCAAACTGGATTGGGTAAATTCTGCATGCATTTGGTATTCCCAATTCAAAACAACTTATTGTAGGAGGATGAATTGTAGCATACCCAGCGGATCTCTTCTGGTTTGTATTCTGCTCTCCATTTTAAGGTCTCTTTAAGCATTTTAGTTGCCTTCTTGACATTCCAGTTTCGCGCCCTTAAATATCTTGCGATGGCTGCATCAGAACAATAAATGGCCAACTTCTCAGGCAATGGACCTATCAACTTTCTTATCTCACTAATCTGCAAATATCAAAAGGTCAGAAAGCTTTACTCTCGACGGCATATAAAGAAGCTTTTGCTTGCTTCAACTTGCAAGATCTATGATAGGTCAAAATGATAATCTATGAGGTACAAGGAATCGGAGATCATATAAATGGAACATACCTTTGCCTGCTGCTCTTCAGTTGTTACAGACTTATCAGAGCCATTTGAAGAGGATTTCTTTAATGCAGCACTCATAGCTTTAATAGATGTTTGCCTGTATGTTAACAGTTTAATGCAGAAACGAGAAATTGCATAAGATCATGAAGGATGGATTGGTGTGGAAGTTCCCTTTGGGATCATAGAAATTGCTACCAATCCTCCATAAAAGAAAAAAAAAAGATTATTCAAAAGCACAGGAAGCTAGATTACCGAAATTATGAATGATCTGTACGATCAAACGAATAACTTGAAGACTATATTAACAAACCAGATAGCCCAAAATTGCTGAGCAGTTGTCTAAGCTAATCATCTTCAATAGCAAGATGTTACTATAGAATTTGTCATCGGTACCAAAAAAGCTTTTTTTACTTACACATCAACCCTTTTTCCTTTAGTTTGTCCAACAAAACAACGAATCAAAGAAGAAAATAATTTGGTGTAGCATAGAAGTCTGTATATGGGATGGAAAATTTCATCCAAAATATTTTAGACCAAAGAAAGGCATTTGGCATAAATGACATTATTTTCACCTGACGACAAATTCTATCCAACGCTTTAAGTTTTAGGATATAAAACAGTCCAATCAGCTTACAAGAAAATGGGGAAATAAAAACGATAAGATAAACAGGGAATTTTTGCAGCTGGAAGTAAACAAATTGTGAAAAGATCTAAAGACCAAAAGTAAGTCTGCATATATGGTAAAGGAAGGAGCAAACTAACCTGAAAGATTCAAGGAGGAATGGGATCTTCAACTTCAGGGGTGGAAGCTCAGATGGTAAAAATCAAAGAAAAAGAGGTCAACCATGAAAAGGATGTCGCTTAAGAAATAGGAGCGGTGAGGTTCGTGGCGTTGATGGTATATACTCGGATCGTCTCATGCAATCAATTCGAGAAACCGGGAAGTTCGGGGTTCCTTTAACTCCTCCTTTGTTTTTAAGTCTGTACTTTTCGGTTCCAGCCTTGTTTTCCAACCTTTCTAGAATGGTTGTCCACGTTTACTAATTTTTATTATTATTTTGGACTACGGAGACGACAAGGTAGAAATTGGGTTTAAACTTTAGGATAAATTATATGGTCATTAAATTATTAATAAATTTATATTTTAATCATTAAATTTTAAAAAGTTATATAGGTAATCACTAAATTATTTGAAAAGTTTTCATTGAAGTTAATAAGCTATTAAAATTACTATTATATAACCTTTTGTTTTCACACTACTTATACCAATAAATAACTCTCATTTTTTTTTATAATTCAAGTTTTTTCATGAAATAAACTTGAACATCACAAATTTGTGAACCAATTTTTTAATAGCTTTCTTTTTTGATCTCCTTTTTTGATCTTCAAGATTGATCGTCAAATTGACTTAAATTTAAAATATGTACTTTTACTCGTCGATGAGTACCAATCGAAAATACTAATTATCAAATCATTGTTTAGAACTCACTAACATAATTTCTTTAAAAAAAGATCTTACTAATCCAATGATTTAAATAAAAACTCCGAATAATTCAATGATTTAAATAAAAAATTTATATTTTAATAACCATTTTATAACTTTTTGAAGTTAAATGACTAAAAATAACATAATTAAAAAAAACTTAAATAAAAATTTTTGAATAACTCGATGATTTAAATAAAAAATTTTAAATAATTTAATAACTATTAAAATTAAGAAACCAAAATGTAAATTCACTAATTTAATACCCTTAATTGTAGTTTACCCTGAACTAAAGAAAATTACAAATTGGGGTGTGTTCACATTTTGATAGCTAAAAAATAGGCAGGCCAACATCTGAATAAATAACTAACCATCGAGTTAGTAATAAAGAAGGGTACAATAGACCTTTTAAAGCAGGAAAATGTTAGGGAAACTAGACAAAGCTAAAGGACAGGTTTGGATTGTAGATGCTATCAGAAAGAAAAATTAAGTAGAATGCCCTTCTGAGGATTTATCGCATTACACCCTGTATTTTTTTTTTTCAATTTTTTCAATCTAAAGTTTAATTGAAGTGTCAGATGTCTTGGTTTTGACAGCAAAGCTCACCAACTTTACAATCTTCTTGGTAAGCAGGAACGCGGCAGAAGAGCAAAAGAACAAATAGTGTCCAAACAGGAGGAACCTGTCGAGCTGTTCTTACTGATCCCTGGTTTTAGACTTGAGAGAACTTTTAAGATAATAGATTGAATCATGTAGGGAGGTGATCATTGCTACATAAATTATATCCCCCGCATTACTCGGCAATCTGAGGAAAATTACATCTCATCACGGTAAAATAAAACAGATGGTATAGTGTAAAACCTTGGGCCATTATTTGATGGCTTTCAAGTTCAAAACAGCAGCTGAGGTTTTTCGCAGCTGAGAAAGAATTCTTTGGTTCCACCTGAAGCTGTATACACAAAGTCAGCTAGATGAGAGTTCCTCGCACAATTCTGTACCCTTTTAGTAGTCTTACTTCTCTATACAGAATTTTGGAGGTGTGTCCTATTTCTATCCAAGTCATTTGGTTTAAAGAACAAAAGCAAAGAATACTTGGTTAACCAAACCGTATCCTGCAGAACTAAAATGTTATTCACCGCAGTGCATCTGCATGTTCAAAGAATATATACGGCAACTTTGATAGAGGTTGATTCTTAGGATTCTGCAAAGCACACCCTTTCAAGAATCGCTACTCCTCCTTGACAGTTTGCAAGCATTTGCAAATTTGATGAATGTACTTCAAATTTGACATATCCAAAAGAATCCATATCCACAAACTGAAGAGTCGGCCATGCATTCAGTGTATTGTGGAAAAGGACAAGAGTCAAAGAGTACCAAAATTTGAGATGACTGGCCAACTGTATCGATTAAAGACTTCATCCAAGTAATAGCAGATTGCAACAATCAATTATCAAGCAAAGGGATTGTAGGGCGGAACAACCCTTAATGCCAGCATTCAACTCCTGGATTAGAGAAAGCATTAGTTATATGTAAGACAGTCGTAGTGCCCACGTATGAAATTTTAAAATTAAAAGTTGTTCAGTCAATAATTTTGGCGAGATGATATGTTTCTTACCTTCGAAGCCTGTCTGGTGGGTGGATCTAGGGCTTGATTTCATACATCCTACCCCCAGATCATCCACCTCCAAGCAGGAATCAATATGGCAGACTGGCAAAAGTTCACTGGTGACCCATGCAAATCCCTCTCAACTTGTTCATCTTAGGGCAATTATCAGACGCAAGTCTGGCACCAACTTCCCACAAATTGTTTCAATACTCATAGAGCCAAGAGCTCCATAAATTTCAATGCAAGGATTATAAATAAAGTTTTGCTCCACTGACCGCCATGAGCCAAAACAGTTTGTAGACAACAACCAATGCCTAGGAATCTCTTTTCCCCATTGTACCAGCAGAATTTTGCTTCTTCAGTATACCATATTGCCAGGCATCTTTAGATTTGTCGCCTGACTGATGAAAATCATCCAAAAAAGTATCCAGTGGTGACTTAAATGGCCGATAATTCCCATTCCTAGAAATTACATTTGTGCCCGACTTATCTTCATCCTCTGATGCTGTTCCTGACCTGGATTCCATGTGCATGTCGAGTGATCTATGTCTTGGTCCAGCAGACCTTAAACCCCTCATATTAGAAGCCTTACCCTGTGATGGAGAGTAACCAAGTCCCCTTGGCCCTGAAAATTCTTTGGGGAGCAAGTCTTTTGTAAAGTCCTTGGGGAGAGAATCCATGTCCATATAACAATTCCTAGCTTTGGCATCAGAAATTAAGGCTGCCCAGTCATCTGATTGCACCAGAGCACTGGCGTTACCCATAACCTGTTCAAACATTAACGCCAATTCCAGAAAATAAACACAAAATAAAGTAATTGGAGAAGGATCAGAGCTAGAATTTAATAGCATACAAGATTAGAAGAAAGAAATCATACCCACAAAGCCCTTCTAGCACGAGTAAGAGCAACATTCATTCGTCGAATATCTGCAACAAAGCCCACCCCATGACCTGAGGCACGGACACAAGACATAATAATAACATCGCGTTCCTGGCCCTGGAAAGCATCTACAGTATTAATATATATATCCCTCTTCCCTTCCTCTGTCCTTAGAACACTCTCAAACTCACGTTGTAGGCATTTTAATTGTAGCTTGTATGGTGTTATTATACCAACTGTGATTTTTGGCACACCCAAAGATTTTAAGGTTTTCTGCAGGTACTCATACAAGCGCAAACAAAACACTGCTTCATGCACATTCTGGTATGAAACAGAACCACCTCTATGGGACTCTCGGCCATGGGTAACATCATAAAATAAATAAGGTTTAAGCAAAGGGTCCTTGTAGTAAACCTCGTCAGGTAAGTTGGCAACACTTTCACTATCAATAAGACGTCCTTGATAGAAGTACCTAGATGGGAAATCCCTGATCTGGGGATGCATCCTATATTGCACAGATAACAACATTGTTGGGCACCCTGCTTGCTGGAACCTTTCAAAAAGGCTTCTACTGTATAGGAGGGTCCCAGCAGCCTTGCTGATGACAGTTGCAGGAAGTTGCTGGGGATCCCCAACAAGTACACATCTTGCTGCACCAAGAGAGAGGGGAGGAAGTACTGCAACTTCACTGGCTTGAGCAGCCTCATCAATTACAACCATATCAAAACCATGAGTAAGGCGAGAGAATAATTTACGCCCACTACTTGAGACAGTAGTAAAAACAATCTCAGCCTCATTGGCGAAACTAGCCTCAAGATTAGCACGGGCTTCTTCTAAGTTGAAGTTACTGCCAACACGGAACTTAGCTTCTAAAATGAGAAGGCGAGACATCTCAACTAGAACCTTATCTCTGCTTTCAACAACTGCAGCCAAGTTCTGCAACAGTACATCTCGGTTCTGATCCGAGCAAGAAGAATTTCAGGATCAACACCAACTGAACCTTGTGACCGAACAGTAACAGCTGCAGCAGTAAGTTCCCTTTGAAGAGTAGAAATCTGCTGAGATAACATGGCCTCACGAGCCTTTAAAGTCTGAATATGTCCAAAAATTTCATCACGATTCTTGAGTAGAAGTTGTTCAGTTCTCCGCTCAACAGAAACTGCCTGGGCAGCCCGTGTTTGAGAGTCTACCCCAACTCGGGCCACATCAGGACGGTAGATCTTCATCTCGCCATCAATAAATCCCCGATCAAGAACACGGGCAAGAAGCTCATCAGTTGCAGCATTAGAAGGAGCACAAACTAGCATTCTAGGTTTTGGGCAGAGTTTAGGAAGGGTGCGGAAAAGATTCTGGTCCATGTTCTGGAGGACTTCATCAATCGATCCCATTGCAACATTATCAGGATTACTCTCATTAGCTTGTTTATAGCTCTCAGGTGCTAATTTCTTTAGCAAAGAGGTATAGTAGTGCTGATACTGAACCAGATGAATGACATTTAGCATCCCCCAGACTGTATGTGTCTTACCAGTTCCTGGGGGCCCCTGTACAAGGGTGAAAGGCCATGGCTCTTGTCTCTTTGTCACCCCACTACTTGTTCCGGCAGCTGTATGTGTAGCTGCCCACTGGATTGCTGCAAGCTGAGGCCCATTAAAGGTCCTATGTAAATAATCAACAAAATTTGGTGTGAAGCATTCGGGCATAGCTGGAGATTGCTGCTCATATTTTGGGAAGTGATCTGGGCTTGGTTTAAGGATAGCAGTTTGCATCTGTGCACGAGAGAAACTTGATTAACCCTAGTAGATACATCAAGCAACAAGAACTAGAGCTAGCCAGAGAAAATTTACAAATAAAATACCTGAGAATTAAGACGACAAAATGCATGCAATGCCACATACTCACGCTGGGTAGTTGCAAGAGATCCAAGAACAGTTAGATACCAGAGCGACCTAGGTTGAAGTTTCCTCAGAATGTGATCATCATCGACCTTGCTGTAAAATTTAGTATGTGAAAATTTTAACATTAAAACACTAAAAAAGGAGGGACGCTGGGGAGAAGGGAGGGGTGGCAGGGGGATACAAATGCATTCAGAACTACAGAATACCCACAAGTAATGTTTCTCTATATACCTGCTTGAATCATAGGAATCACCAACATAAAAGTGAACAATTGCACCAATAGGATCACGAGTATCAAGGGGTATGTGCCGCCTAACAGTTCCAACCACACGTCCAGTAACCTCAGTGTCTTCATCTTCTTCAATTGTAGAGGAGCTGCGTTTGTTTCTAACTGCTTCACACAAGATGTAAAACATTCCCAAGATATACATTAGAATTTTAAATTACTCCGAAATATATCTTAAAATAAGTTTTTTCCCAATGTCATACCTGATCCAGGCCTTGGAGCCGATAGAACTGCAACATCACCCTCCTTAAATACCCACTTACACTCATTAGCAGGAAGAACTATCACATCATACCATCCTGAACCAATAAAAGCAAATTTTCTGCCAATTAATAGAACTGGTATAAAAATTTGCTCATGATCCCAAAAATATTTGAGCACATTTCTACTCTGGAACCAAAAAGTTATCCAGAATCATAAGGTGACAATTGCCAAACTTACTAAAACCCATAACCTGAAGTAGCCACTTTAAAAACTAAGATAAAGACTACAAAGATGTGGACTACGAACAGTAATCAGGCACTTTTACCTCTTTCTCGCCGTTCAATGTTTTTGATGCGGACCATTATATGTGTATCTCTTGAGGCTGATTCAGTTAACTCTTCCCATGTGCTGTACAGTTGTGCACGGCATTCCTCAAAAAGTAGAGGCTCAAATACTCTGACATAATCTTCTACAGATTCAAACCACCCAGGAACGCACTGGAGTTCAGTATCCTCTGATGCATGAAGTGAAAATTTTAATTGCAGGTGTCAGAGCTGATAGCCCATAGAATTTTAATAAATCAACAGAATGAAATGATAAAAACAAACTAAAGATGAATGGAAATTCAGTCTAACCCTTGAAAGTAGCCAACTATCATACCATAGTGAATACTTGCATATACCTAGAAATGATGCAATCTATAAGCCGCCAAAAAAAAAAAGAAAAAAAGTAGGAAATTTCTTCAATTGCTTAAACAATAGTCACATTGCTTGAGCAATCAGTGAACAAATCTTCAAAAGCCCCATACCAAAGAACGAAATAGTTACAATCATATACTTAAATGTCTTCTTTTCCATTATTTCATATCAATGACTTCAGAAGTACAAATTTTAGGCCTGACTTAATATTCTAAGGCTTAACGTGTAGCAGCAAATCAAGAATTTGTACCCAGAGAAGTCTCCCACAACATGCAATACAAGCAAATGAGAACTTCAATAGCTGTTTATTCAAACACAAAAATATCCAGTAAACACATAATTCCAACTCAAGGAGAGAGAGAGTAAATGAGTACAGAGAACTTCACGGATATTTGACATTGATCTCTGCAATAGAAATTCTCTCAGAAATAACCAGATCATGAGAACTACTGCTAATAGATATAGCAAATAAGTCAATAGCAACAATACGATTAAAAGCCAACTTTCACAATAAAAATATACATCTCATCACCTTCCATGTCCTTTGAGCATTAACATTCTCATAGAGTGATAATTGAAGGGACACAGATAAGTGGCATGAGAAAAATAATAAGAAACTGTAAAGCAAGCAGGAGGAGAAAAATGTACAAATATCTTGAAGCTTAGAAGTAGTCAGCAAGTATCTGAAATATTGCCAGCATATATACCTGGGTGATGCCAAAACTTTTCACTGGTCACCTCTCGTATAAGGCGTTCCACAGATGTGTCCTGATACGATGTACTAGTGGCAGTTGTCTTTTTAGAAGGAAGATGTTTCTTATTTACCATCTTGGTGTCCATAGAGCTTTGGTTGATTGGAGCTGGCTTTCTATTAGAGAACTGCATATTCTTAAGCTGCCTCAAATCAGGTTGCTTCCATGAACTCTGTCTTGGAATGGGTGGTAGATGAGCCTCTGAAAGTTCAGTGTCACTATATAACCTCCTAGGCCTGGCAAGTAGTCCAGAACTGGTATCACCATCACATTCAGATTTATGATCAAATAACTCCACTGCAGGATTAATTCCATCATTACATGGTAAATCAACTTGCTTCTGATCCTCATTTATCAGCTGACCTTGCTTTTCTCCAGCACGTTCACCAGATTGAGGATTAGTGCGAACTTCTTTCACAGTACGAGTGATAACTGGTGTTGGAAAGTTCTGCCTTCTTGGAGTAGAGGTTTTGATCGGACCAGCTTGTTTGACATCTTCCAAATTAAGAAACATGGTCTTCCTATTCCGTTTCTTTCCCAGCATTGCTTCTTTCTGTTGATCTATCTTCCTCTTCACAGGATTATTTGCACACTTCAGCGCATGACTTGCTTCAATTCCTCTAACTTCTCTCTGTTTTGGCACCAACACAGGTTCTTCTTGAACATCAATGGATATATTACCTTTACTGTCGCCTTCTGAAATTTGGACACTGTTGCCCTTCTGTTCATTCAGATGTTGCTCCAGTCTTAATGGAGAATGACTGTTTTCAGCTGCACTAACACTTTCAACAGTCACACCCAAAGCATTAGACTCCAATTCCTGTACACCTTGTTCTTGAGAAGCAGTCCCTTCAGCATCAGACCATTCACCTTCTTCTCTTTCCACGGCCTGAGCATTTGCAGAACCTGAAACAAATGAAGCTGCTACTTGTGATTTTATCTCCCCACTATTGTTTGACCTTGAAGAAGACGATGCCAAATTGGAATTCTGATCGCCTGTTCTTTTGGGTTCAACACCTACTTCAGGGCAAGGAGAAACTTTAGGCCGAATAAAAGGCTGAAAACCTGAGCCAGTAGATGCATGGGAGAATGCATGGTTATTTACTATTCGTTGAGAACCTGATGATGTCACAAACAAGTCAGTAGCATGGGGATTTGCTGATGGAAGTGCCTTTTGTGGCTGGATGCAGATACCTTGATCACTCTCCTCATCGTCTTCAGCGGGGGGTTCATTAAGATCAAATAATAGTCTTCCTCGCGAGCCCATCTCATATATAAATGCATACAAGCAATATCACTACTCTTACAATATCTAACTGGATCTTCTTGTGTTTTTGTTTCAGCCAAAAATGCACATGGCATACCACGCTGTAAATAAAGTACAAAATCATCAGTGTAACTAGTAAATATAACTCTAAAAGCAGATAGCTTAAGCAAACAATATCCAGTTAAGAAACACAAAGGCGCACATCTGTTAAGAAACACGAAAATAGATTTAAGCAAGGCAATGTATTTGCTAAGTATTTCAACCAAAAAACCCTTTTATCATAAAACAAAAAGAAAATGACAGCCAGCTTGATTGCCAAATCAACACATCCACTTACATACATACATACACACACAACTTTTATTTATTAATAAACAATTCCAAAAACAAACCTATGACCTATCAACTCAGCAATTCCAAATATATGCATCAAAATTATTCAAAACACGAAGTAAAAAAAAATAAACATAAACAACAATCACAATAAACCAACAAGATTACTTTGAAAGGCGCATTTAAACTAAAGCAATACCAATCAACAGTATACAGTACCCAAACCAAGCAAACAATTTTGACTTAACTGGATGCAAACGTGAACATTACTCGAAAACCTAAAGAATTTCACCCGTCCCCCAATTGTAACTAGCTTAAATTGAAAAAAGGAATTCCAATCGGGACTAGACTAGAATCATAAGATCCCTAAATAAGACTAACCTAAGTTCAATCTCGAAAAACACATAGTACCTTTACCTAATTAAACCTCAAATCATCCCCAGATCGAAACTCCCTAAACCAATAAGAAACTAGGGTTTTAAAAAGAGCATAAATCTAAATACTTAAGGTCCGTTTCCGTTCATTTCAAATCCGCGAATTTTAGCAAATCCGTTAGCTAAAACCTTTCGCAGATCAAGATAAGAAAACCTAATAACTTCTCAAAACACGTCAAAGACATATTATCCAAACAATGCAACAATCCAAAGGTCAAAGTCTCTGTTCTCCGATTCAACAACGTCTAATTTCATTCCTCCAACATTTTTCCAATATTCGAAATATCTAAATCACAAAAAAAATACAAAAACAATTAAAACCAGTTGAGACTTGAGAGAGAGAATTTCCTTTTTTATAAATTAAAATTTTAATTTTATTATTTCTTTTACCTCTTGAGCTGTAGTGTAGAGAAAGTAGCGAAGCCAAAGAGAGAGAAATAGAGAGGGAATAAATATAATAAGAGGGAGAGGTTCTTTCTCTATTGAAACTAGAATGCAATTTGCCAAGAGAGAAAAGGGGTTTATATAGGAAATAACGAGCCCATCTAACCGGCCGGTCTTTTCTCTGTTCAAAATTTAATTATTTCCCCTTAAATTAAAAATAAATCCCACGCCTTTTTTTCCTTCTTTTATAAAAATTTTATTTATCCTTCCGATGAAACTGAATTTACGGAAACCACCTCGTATAGAACCGACCGACTGGGAGATTTAGAAATAAGGATTAGGGGTATTTATGGAAATTAGCGAAAAGAGAAGATCTATTGGTTTGGCTATGAGGTTTGGTTTGCGTGTATTATACTCACAGGGAAGAATCCTGTATCTAGAGAGATAATGGTCGTTGATATGCTGGGGTCCACGGTGATCCCACATGATCATCGTCGGGATAATTGTGTGCAAGAAATTTTAGAAGAAAAATAAAGTTACACACCTCAACCAATTATGGTGACGAGAACCTGCCATTTTCGGTGTGTTGTAGGGCTATTTTCGTCAATTCCTAGCGGGAACTGAAGCAGCTAAATTGCTCTCCCACGTGCGTTCCGAGGTGGAAGGGGTGATCACCGTCGTACCATCTCATTTGACAGCGAGGTGTTTCTTCCGGTTTTCTCTCTGTCGTGTGCGCGACCGATGGTGTCCTTTATTTACGAAACTGCCACTACCAATACGGTCGTGGGTGTACATGATGGATATGCGCGTGAGAGAAATGAGACTTTTTGCACAATTACGGGAAGAACCATTCATATACACTAATGCCCGTTCATTTTTTTTGGTAAAATAATTACATCAAGAGAAGAACCATTCATATACTCTAATGCCCGTTCATTTTTACTTATCATGATTCTCCAATTTTCCAAAATAAAATCATAAAATTATTATAAAAGAAGGCCAAAAAAAAAAAAAGTTCAATTGTCATGAATCATGAGTCATCACCAATGACTTGGAAAACCAAAAAAGTAACACTTAATATCAACTGAAATGACTGTTATATCCTCCTGCTCGTGCCAACGTTTAGAATCATCGATCTTTTTAATATTCAATCTTAGGCCTTAGCTATCTGAAAGCAAAACTAATTAAATTGCCACCAACTAACTTTTTCTGATTTAAAATTAAATTTAAATAAGGAGAGCAAAGGCAATTTCATTTCACTATTTATTATTGGACTATATAGGGAAAAGTGCTACCGTTTTTTTTTAGGAAAAAAGGCATTTCAATGCATTTTTTTTGGTAGATACAGAGGCATCCAAATGCCTAAGTTTCACTTATTCATATAATAGAAGCAGCAGTTATATCATCATATAAAAGCTTCCTAACATGATCATTAGGGAAGTCTATAATTCTCAAGGTATCTGCCTTTGTTGCACAAGTTTTGACTAAGAAATCCACAACCGCATTCCATTCTCCTTTGATTGTCTGTATTTTAAAGCCCTCAAAATGCCAAACAACCCTTAACCATACCAATTGCAACAGAACAATCACTTTTCACAACTAGCTTAGTAAAACCTCTGCTCCTTGCAAGCTGAACACTATGAAGGATTGCCCATAATTTTGAGTTAAGTGCCGAACTTCGACCCACATATTTTTGAAATCCTACAACCCATTGTCCTTTTGAGTCTCTCATAACTCCTGCTGCAGCAGACCAACTTCCATCCAGACTTGCCGCTCCATCTGTATTTATCTTAAACCAACCTGGACTAGGAAAGTACCACCTATTCGACATCCCTTCTGGACCATGTTTATATTGATTCACAGCACTAGTAACAACAAAGCTGGCCACCATGTCACGTGCCAAGTTAAAAACCACCTGCCCATCCCACGTCTTCTTTTGGAAAACAAACTCATTTCTTTGTTTTCAAAGAAACCAGCAAAGAGCTGCAAACATCTCAGATACATCCTCCCCATTTGTGGACTCCCAAAATTGCCCTTTCAGATTTTCCAATAACCAATTTTCCAAATCAAGAGCAAAAAAATTAGGAATAAGATCTGACCGAACCTGTTTTCTCCATACTTCAGCTGTAGGTCGACAGTCACGCAACACATGAAGGATTGACTCTTGTGATGCTCAACACCATGCACAATCAGCTTCATCTGCCATCCTACGATGAACCCGCTCACAGTTAGTAAGCAAGCGTCCTTGTCGAACTAACCATAGAAAATGTTTTAGTCGTGGAGGCCGCCTATTATTCCAAATAAACTTCCAACTGCTATCTGCAAGTGAATTATCATTGGCATTAATGCTGCTGTAAGCAGTTTTGATAGAAAAGCTACCTTTGACATTCGGCTCCCATAGGCAAACATAATCACCAAGGTTTTCATTAGGGGGATGACAAGCTACTATATTCTCCAAAATATTATTTGGAAAAAAAACACTCAGCTTTGCCCAATCCCAACTATTATTAGAAGTCACAAAATTTGCCACATTAGCAATAGGCGAGAGAGAAGTCCCACGCAAAGTGTGACCCAAAAGAGGTCCCAAAATCGACACCCAATTATCACCCATCAAACTCACTGTTCCGCCATTACCAACACTCCATCGGATTTTATCCCGAGTTTTATTCCAGATTTTTGAAAGAGAACGCCAAATAAATGAGCATTGAGCACGAGCAATTTGAACTGGACATATTTCACAAATCTTATACTTCGATCTTAGCACACGCACCCATAATGGATCAAGATTGGTCATGAAAAGGAAGGCTAGCTTCATTAAATAAGCAGTGTTCTGAGGAATTAACTTTCGCAAACCAAGCCCACCATTAGACATCTTCTAACAACAAGAATCCCAATTAACTAAGGATACTCTCGGGTTATTAGTAATCAACCCCCAAATAAACCGTCGCACAACTTGTTCAATTTGCTCACATATTCCTATAGGAATCATAATAGATTGCATGAAATATCCAGGAATAGTAAGCAAAACTGACTTTGCCAAGGTGACTCTACCCGCCAAAGATAACAATCTTGCATCATAGCCAATCAATTTCCTCTGAACCTTGTCAACAAGGAATTGAAAATTACAATTTTTAACCCTGTTATGAAACAATGGTACACCCAAGTAGCCTAAATCTTGAGTTTGTTGAAACCCCAAAATCCTCACGATACTCTCTTAAAGAGCTTCCACCGTATTATTTAAGAAAAAATTTTGAGACTTAGTCGGATTCACCTTATGCCCCAAGAACCGAAAAAAAATCATTAATAACCCCATGAATCACTTTAGCGTTCTCAAGAGTTGCCTCCCCAAATAACACCAAATCATCGGTAAAAAATAAATGAGATAAAGGTGGCCCACCCCTTCCCATGATGATAGGTTGTCATTTACCATTTGAAACAACCTTTTGTATCAAATGCCTAAGTCGTTCCATAGTCAAAAAAATAAATATGAAGACATAGGATCACCTTGTCTCACACCTCTAGTGGGTATGAACTTCTCCGTAAAGCCACCATTCCATAATACTTGCATAGTAGGAGATGAAACACACTGTATAATTGTAACACCCCTATACCCGATTCACACGTATAAACCCGATATAGAAGTATTACATACAGTAACGGAGATTTTTAACACGAGTATAACAAATTTTTTTTTTTTTTTAAATGATGTGTTTTAAGTTATTCTATTCAAAATACATCATTTCAAGTCATCAACTTGTAGTAATCCAAAACAACCTTTTATAACCATTCACTAAATATATATATTAGTACCATTTGTACATGCCATCTTTACCAAAAGTAATGTACCTAAATTGAAGTCTTCCAATAGAGATGTGATGTGATGAGAGGTCCTTTAACTTGACTTCAACTTCTCGTAGCTTTTGTACCTACGCGTTAAAATAAACGCGTTAAGCCGGTGAAGGCTTAGTAAGTACTACAAAAATAATGAATGATCATTTTAGTAATCATACATATAAACTTCTTGTCTTACTTACCTGTAACTTGTAAATTATCACAATAACATAATTTACACTTTTAACCACTTTCTGTAGCTTAGCCCATAGTAGACTATCATAGAACCGTTAAGATATGCGGAACAAACAGAGAGTACCAAAGTACTAACAGAGAGCACATAAGTGCTGGGCAACAGAGAGCACACACAGTGCTAAACAGAGAGTACACAAAGTACTAATCAGAGAGCACACAAAGTGCTAATCAGAGAGCACACACAGTGCTAATAACAGAGAGCACGAGACGTGCTAAACAGAGAGCACACACAGTGCTAATCAGAGAGCACACACAGTGCTAATAACAGAGAGCACGAGACGTGCTAAACAGAGAGCGCGCTAGTGTTCCTTAATGGCATGCCACTAATATCACAATGGTTCTAACTTGTCTACATGGGCATAACATCTTATATAACATCATTTCTCATAATTTCATATATCACATTTACATTTCTCTTCACATATACATAATCATGTATTTCTCACCTTTACTTTCTCAAATAAATCCACAATTTCACCAATTAGTCATATAATCAATAATTATAATTAAACACATAATATTTCATGCAATATTTTTCTCACATATTCATCATTATATACCTCTTAACTTTATTTTCACATTAACTTTTCAAAGCTGTCCACTTGCGTTACAGTCACTAAATTATTTATACCTCGAGCTACAGAATTCGAAATTATAATCCGTTTGATGTTTCTGAAACTAGACTCAATCATCTTTTTACCATAAAATTTCCAGAATTTTTACTTTAGCCAATTTGTACAGTAAATTCTTTCAAGTTACCCCTTCTCTGCTGTCTGACAGTTTCGACCTTTCTTCACTAAAAATTATATATCTTTTATTACAGAGATCAAATAATGTCCCCGTCTGTTTCTTTTGAAAATAGACTCATTAAAAATTTATACATATAAATTTCAGACTCTAATTATTTTTCTACATTTTTCTATGATTTTTCAAAATCAGAACAGGGGAACTCGTATCTGCTCTGACCTTGTTACACAAAATCAGTTATAACTCAGAATATACATATCCATTTAATTCACTGTTTCTTCCATCTGAAACTACACTCAATAAGCTTTAATTACATCTATAGTTCAACCCTTAAATCATTATATACCATTTTTGGTGAATTTTCGAAGTTAATCCTCTGTTCTGTCCAAAACTGTTTCACTAAATCACACTTTAATCCTTCCATTTTATCATTGTAAACCTTCAAATTAAATACCTAATCACAATTTTTATACTAATAATTCACATACCATTATAGAAATTAAACTATAATTCAAAACTCTTGTAGTACTTACAACAAAAAGGTTGATATTCTTCTCTTCTTACTCCTTTCTCTTCTCTTTGCCCTTTTCTTCAATTTGGTCCCTCTCCTTCTTTCCTTTCTCTTCAATTTCATACAAACACATATAAGCTAAAGGCTAAAATTCAATGATTTTCATGCTAAATAACACTAAAATACATGTATGTCATGAGAATTTAACCACTTCTTACCTTAACCCTTGAATTCAAAAGTTCTCAATTTAGTCCCTATGCTCTCTAACACCTCAAAATGAATTCTTTAAGAAGTTTGAGGTGTCTACTAACCCCTTCCTATACTTTTCTTTCAGAAATTTCAAAGAAAATAGGAGATTTTGGAGCTTGGAGGGCTTAAAAATGATGGAAGGACCTATTTGGAATAAAATCAAAAGTTGGATGGAAGAGAGAATGGCATGGACGGTTAGCTTTATGGAGAGAGCTGATATCTTTGCTTTTTAATTGATTTTTATCTCTCTCAAATTCTCTAGACTTTTCTTCAAAAATATCTCACTTAATAAAAATAGTAAAATTGCACTTTTAGTCCTTAGGCCTTCCAACTTTACACTTTGGCCCAAAACTTTGCCTCCAAAAATATCTTCCACCAAATTACTCTTTTGCCCTTCCTCAATCAATCTAATTCTCATGATGACTCAAAATTCAATTTGGATAAATTACTATTTAGTCCTTCCTATTTTCTCACCTTTACTAATACATCCTTGATTTCTCCAAACCTTTCTAAATTCAACCATATATTCCAATTCTCAATTGTACTCTATCAATGTTCCAAATCCGATTCAAGCACGCGGATGTTACAATAATTGTCCTGACAAGATTACCAGGAAATTTCGCATCCTCCATCGTGTCTTTGATAAACTCCCATTTCAGCCGATCATAGGCTTTCTCCATATCAATTTTTATTACCATCCAGCCAAGTCTACCCTTCCGAACTTCCATGGAATGAATAACTTCCTGAGCTATGATAACATTGTCCGTAATAGATCAGTCCTTGACAAAACTTGTTTGGTTCTCAGCTATCAACATGGGCATAATAGGCTTTAATCTATTCACAATTACCTTAGTAAGAACTTTATAAGGCACCATACATAAGCTGATAGGGCGAAATTATGTCACTACTTCCGGACCAACCACTTTTGGGATAAGGACAATAAGTGTCTTGTTCATAAAAGGTTCAATAACTTCTTCCTCCAATCCTTTCTGAACCATAGAAATTAATGACTCACCAATAACATTCCATTGTGTCTGATAAAACTGTGCATGAAGACCATCAATTCCCAGAGCTTTTAAAGGAGCCATCTCAAAAAGCGCATCATACACCTCTTGACTAAATAGGCCCTTCCCTAGAAATGTAATCCAATTTGAATTAATGGTAGAAAAAGCATCACTTATAGGAAATCGCCCGATAATGGAACCATTATCAGTATACAACTGTCTAAAGAAAGAAACCACCTCCACCTTTATTCGATCATCATCAAAACATCATGACCCATCATCTAACTTGAGAGATTTAATATGATTGACCTGTCTCCTTATATTAACTTGGCTATGAAAGAATCTCGTATTTCGATCACCAAGAGTTAACCAGTCCTTTCGCGACTTTTGTCTCCAAAGCATTTCCTCATTATCAAGCACTTTCTCCAACTCAGTTCGAAGTTCATTTTCCATATCAACCAGCTTCGGGGAGTAATAATTTTCAAGGCACCTTTGAATACCTCTAAGCCGTGCCAGAAAGACTTGTTTCTTCTTCAAGATATTACCAAACACATTAATATTCCATTGTTTGCCAGCTTCCACAAGTTTCGTGATGTTACCTACCATACGTTTATTATTGTTCCAATTATCAACAACTAACTGCCCAAACCCTTCATGAGAAAGCCAACTACTTAAAAAACGAAATGGGCGAGGAATTTTCAAATTTTTTGTAGTATTGAAGCTGATGGCTAAAGGTCGATGATCTGATTTAATCTTGGGCAGATGCAATACAGTCATTTGAGGAGTAATGGAATCCTAATGATGATTACACAAAGCTCTATCAAGTCATTCAAAAATGATCCCTCTATTCCATGTGAACTTCGACCCCTGAAAACCAACATCTTTTAAATAGAAATCATCAAAAAAGCCTTTAAACAACTTACAAGCACTACGCCCATGATTCACACCACCTTGCTTCCCATCATCATTCAGTAATGCGTTAAAGTCCCCAATCAACAACCAGAGAGTACTTATTTGCATAGCCACCTGCCCTAAATTAACCCAAAGACCCTTTCTAACAATGAACCGAGGGTTACCATAAATTTCAGTGAAAAGAACCCAATCTTGCAAGTCAGGGAACTTTACTTTCAAATGCACAAATTGAAAGTGATTAGTCACAACCACAACATCTATATTACTCTTCCAAAGAACCCTAATTCCTCCCGAGAAACCCCGAGCCTCCACTCTATGCGACTTGGGCAACCCGATCTTCTTAATGACATTTTCCACCCTAACATCGTTGATTCTAGTTTCAACCAAGACCACTACATCAGGATTAAACTCCCGCAAATACTCTTTCAAAATTCTATGAAAACATAGTTTCCCTGCTCCTTGGCAGTTCCAAACAAAAATATCAACTTTCATAATTAAAAAAATAGATGAAAGAAGGAAACATGGCACACCCTCAAGTTAAGGTGACATTCATTCCAACTGATTCTCCAGCATCCATGTCACACCCCTCTGTACCACGTAAACTCTACAATTCCCCATCAGATTGATGCATGTTAGAGTGATGATCTCTATTCGTAGTAACTCCAAGTTGCCTATCCACCCCATCTAAGGGAGCAAGCAGACTTTCGACTGCATGCTCTAGCAGAACAGCTCCATATGAAACATTAGAAATTCCTCCAGTACTATTCCCAACCAATAAAGAACCTTGGGCCATTTTAGTCTTCAAAAAATCAGGAAGAGAATCTTGAGTAATTTTATTCGAGAACCCCAATATATTATTAGAAAACCCACTACCACTTACTCCTATATTTGGGCTAATGTTCTCTTTAATGATAGCCACCAAATGGTTACTTGGATCAAGAATACGGACCCCATTGTGCTTTTCTTTTTGGTGTTTTTTCCCTACCCTAACATGCTGACCATTAAAGCTTGAGCCCACTTTAAAACCTTTTTTTTTATCCCAAGCTTAGGTATAGAAACCTTAGTCGTAGCAGCCTTCAGATTTTTGCCTTTGGACCCCAATTTACTCATCTGATTTTCATCCAAATCATTCCCCCCAATTAAATCTGCATTCTCCAATTTCAAATTATCATCATAATTATTTCTCATAAAATCAACCACCTTATTACTATTATGATCCTCTTTACCAAAATGGAAAACGCCAGCTTGATTTTTACTCATTCCTTCCTCGTCATCAGCCATAAAAAGTGCTGAAAATCGGAAACCATTAGGATTATTTCCTTAGATAATACCAACCCTCGATTCCTTCTACCGTTGCTGACGTCTTTGTCAGTGTTCCACCACTATCCAATCCTCATAATCCTCCTCAACCCGATTCTGAACATTGCATGCATTCACCTTTGATCCCAAATCCAAATTAATTGGCTCATTGTTCACATTCTCTTCCACAACTGTCCCTTTGGATTCATACAAACAAGCTTCCTTCTTATGCCCAAACCTCACACAAGCAAAGCAAATAGAAGGGAGAAACTCTTATTCAACACGATGAAGTCTGTTAGCAATTCGTATTTTAGAGATCAACGGATTAGCCAAATTAACTTGAACCGCCAGTCTTGCAAACTGACCACGAGCACCTTTTTTAGTTTGTAAATCAATCTTCACTATCTTTCCAATTAAACTACTAATTTTCTGCAACAGACTCCTTTTGTAAAATGCACCAGATAAATCAGAAATGTGAATCCATGCCACAACATTTTGTGGAAACGCATCTGTAGACGAAAACTGTGCCAACCATGATTGAACCGTAAGGTAATGGCCATAGACGACCCAAGGTCCTTTGGAAATCACATTGTTATAATCCACAGTTGACTCAAACTTAGCTAGATAATAATCGTTGTCAATATCCATAAGTTGGAACCGTCTGGATGGTTGCCAAAGTGCACACACTTTGTTTCATAATGCATTATATCTAATTTTCCTCCCCAAAAGTTTGACGATTAAAGTTTTGGCCATACTCTCATCTATAAGTCCATAAACTCTCTCCGAAAAATCTATCGTGGGCACTCCATCAACCACAAATTTCTTCACGTCATCCTTTTGGATGTCAAAATCATCAAATTCCCATTCCGCATCATGACTTGGAACTGCTGATCCAGAGTTTAACACGGCATCTCTAAACGAGAAAGACGTTGACCGCTCTCCTTCATACATATCATCATCACCTCTTTCGTCCGGGGGTTCATGCTCACATCGTCTCACCTTTTTGGACACCCTTACATGCACAAGATCCGGCGAACCTGTAATGCCTCCGTTCAACATTGAGAGAAAAAACTTGTAATATTTTTTTAGTTATTCTCGAAATTTGCATTCCAATGCATTTTATTCATACTTAAACTTTAGAAGTTGCTAGAATCTTTAAACAACAAAGTAAAAATATAAGAACTAGGAATGTCAATAATACGGATGTCAATATCCACTATATTGCAATTGCGAGCCAACCAGTTTGTCACCGCATTCTCATCCCTTCTGATTAGACTGAATTTGAAAGCATCAAAGCAACGAGTCATACGAATAATCTCTTTCACAATGGTAATCGAATGATCTCCATTTAAGCATTTGGTTAGCATTCCCAAAGCCTCTGTACTGTCACTTTCAATTACCACTCTCGAGTACCCTCGATGCTGTGCAACTTCTAACTATGGAGTATTGCCCACAACTCCGAGTTTATAGCTGATCCTCTGTCTAAGAACCTCTAGTAACCTGCGAGCCATTCTCCATCTGAGTTACGAGGTACATCTCCAGCTGCTGCCCATTTCCCTTTACTATCAGCTGCTCCATTGGAGTTTATTTTGATCCAACCCGGATCAGGAGGTATCCACTTCATATCTCCTTTGCAAGTAGACGACACCTGCTCCTGTTTGTAAGACGCAGCACAAATATTCCCAACAAAGCATATAACAACATTAATAATGTTACACCTTGTATCAATTTTCTGTTGAAAAACAAAAGAATTCCTCTGCTTCCATAAGAACCAACAAGTCACAGCAAACACAACACTGCTCTTAGCTTCATCAGAATCCATCAAGAATTTTCCTTCTAAACATCCTATAATCCACTCTTCGAACTTCATATTGAAGAACTTTTGAAGATCATTCATCAAGAGAGACTGCACTCACATCGATTTCACTAACTGGCAGTCCTTTAATACATGGACTATGGATTCATTCGCTGCACTACATAGAGCACATCCAGTATCATCAGTCATTCCCCTACAAACTCTCTCGTTGTTTGTCAAAAGTCAGCCACTTCGCACAAGCCAAAGAAAAGTTTTAATTCTTGGAGGTAAGAAATTGTCCTAAACTAGCTTCCATTTAGTGTCCTTCACGACTGAGTCATCTGTTACAAAACTTTTGTAAGCTGAATTGATAGTGAAGCTTCCATCTTTACATAACTTCTAGGAGCATATATCATCACCAAACTCATCCTTGAAGGGATAACAAACCCTTATATGTTCCAGAACCTCGTGGTCGAAAAGAGTTCTCAACACTTGCCAATCCTATCCACCTTTACCATCCACTAATGCCACTTTGTAATGATAAGGTAAATGAATACCAAGAAGTAATAAATATTGTAGTTTCCCCAACTTTGGAATCCATTCATCTTGAAGGAAATTAGTTGTTCTCCCATCCCCGATACTCCAATATATTCATTCTCGAAATCGACTCCACACTTTCACTATCGACCGCCACATGTAAGAACAAATCGGCTTATCAATTGTGGTTGGACAAATATCATCAATCTTATATTTTGCTCTAAGAGTTTACACCCAAAGAGCATCCAACTTTGTGACAGATAAGAAAGCTAATTTCATCAGATAAGAGGTATTTTGCGGAACTAACCTTCTCAATCCGAGACCTCCTTTAAGTAACGACTTGCAACAAATATCCCATTTTTCCAACGGGACTTTATTCCCACTATCAAAAGAGCCTCGAACAAACTTTCTCATTATTTGTTCAATTTTTTCACACACTCTTATCGAGATCATGGATGACTGCATAAAATAACCGGGAATCGTGAGTAAAACGGATTTGGCCAATGTCAACCTCTCAGCCAAAGAAAGAAGCTTCGCATCAAAACCATTTAGTTTCCATTAAACCTTATCCACAATGAACTGGTAGGTATTTTTATTGACTCTAGAGTGAAACAGAGGTGAAACAGAGGTACACCTAAGTAAATCCCGAAATCATTCGTTAATTGAAACCCATAATATTCCCAACTACTCCCCTCAAAATATCATCTGTGTTGTGAGAAAAAAATAACTTGGACTTGGCGGCATTAATTTTGTGACCAGAATACCTAAAAAATATATCCAAAGTCTCTATCATCACTGTAGCGTTGTCTACACTTTCTTCACTAAAAAGCAATAGGTTGTCCGCAAAGAAAATGTGGGATAGAGAAGGATCACCTCTACCCATCACAATCGACTTCCATTTACCCATAGAAACTGCCTTATTGACAGCGTGCCCCAGACGCTCCATTGTTAGAACAAAAAGATAAGGGGACAAAAGATCCTCTTGTCTAACACCTCTGAAAGAAACGAACTCCTTCATATAGCTACCGTTCCATGACACTTGCATATTAGCCGTGGATACACAGCCCATGATAATACGAGTTAGTTCACAAGGTACTCTTGCATCTTCCAAAGTATCACGGAGAAAATCCCATCTCAATCGATCATATGCTTTTTCCAAATCAATTTTGATGGCCATCCACCCTTTTTTACCTTTCCGAACTCTCATCGAATGTATCACTTCTTGTGCAATGATGACATTCTCCATTATGTATCTCCCAGGTGCAAAACTCTTCTGATTCTCTGCAATCATAATAGGCATAATAGACTTCAAGCGATTAATAATAACCTTAATAAGTACCTTATAAGGAACCGTGCACAAGCTAATCGGGCGAATTTGTATGACCACCTCTGGACCCACCACCTTTAGAATGAGAACAATAAGGGTTTTATTAAAAAACTCCTCAACCTCTCTTGAATCGAACCCTCTCCGAACAAAAGAAATTATGCCATCACCAATAACATTCTACTGTGATTGGTAAAACTGTGCATGAAGCCCATCTATCCCTAGTGCTTTTAATATTACCATTCCAAAAACTGCATCGTAAACTTCTTGAACAGACACACCTTTCATGAGATCCTTCAGTAAGTTTAAAGCAATACTAGGAAAAAAATTTCTTACAAGAAACCTGCAATTAACCATCTTATCATTAGTATATAAATGGCGAAAAAAATCAAGGACCTCACCTTTGATTTTGACCTCATCATAACACCAATGCCCATCCGCCAATTTTAAAGTCTTAATAAGATTGAAGGACCTTCACTTGATAACTTGCCGGTAAAAATACCCTATGTTACGATCTTTAAGAGACAACCAGTCATTACGGGCCTTTTGCTTCCAAAGATTTTCCTCACTATCAAGTACTCATTCAAGCTCAGAATGCAATTCTTTCTCAAGAGTAATAAGTTTTTGTGAATGGTACAATTCAAGACATTTCTGAATGCCTTTGATTCTTAAGATTAAAACCCGCTCCTTTCGCAAAATATTCCCAAATACCTCCAACTTCCACTTTTGCACTGCGGAGATAAAATCTGACACTGTTCTTTCCAATTTGTCCTCCACTATCCAATTCGCATTAACAAATTGACTGAAACCATCATGTGATAATCACCCACTAAGGAAACAAAAAGGCCTAGGAGGTTTCGCATTTTGTCGTAACCCAAAAGTGATCGCCAAGGGTCGATGATCTGACTTGATTTTTTGCAAATGATAAACCATCATATTTGGCGTAATTGAGTCCCAATGAACCTCAACTCCAAGTAAACCTTGAACCTTGGAATCCTACATCTTTCAAGCACCAATTATTACAGAAATTTTAGAAAAGTGGGCAAGAATACCTACCACGCGTTGAGCCACCTTGTCGTTCGTCATCATAGAGCAAAACATTGAAATCCCCAACGATTAACCAAGGTGACTGAATTCCCTTCGCAAGTAATCCCAACTTAGTCCACAACTCCTTCCTTGTGACCCAATGAGAACTACCATACACTACTGTGAATATGGCCCAATCTTGCAATTCTGAAAATTTCACTTTAAGCTGAATAAATTAAAAATTGTTCAGCTCGATAGCAACCTTAATAGTATCTTTCCATAACACCCAAATACCACTCGAAAAAAGTCTAGCTTCTACTCTATGAGATTTCGAAAAACCAATTTTTTGATAGCTTTTTTCGTTATTACCCCACTCACTATTGTCTCAACCAAAAGCATCACATCAAGATCAAAATCACGCAAATACTCTTTAAGAAATCTGTGGAAATTAGGGTTACCTGCCCCTTGGCAGTTCCAAACTAAAATATTAGTTTTCATGATCAAAAGTTTAAAAATAAACCAACCTGGAACATCAAAGTTCTCCCTAACAATCATCCATTCCTTCCACACCATCATCCTCTTTCTTGTCCTCAATAAGAACTCTGTCATTTTGTACCTTATCCTCCTTCCCACCAGCTTCTGTATCTTTATCAATTTCTAGAGGAAAGCTTGTACTTGCGCCAACATTGTCCAGCTTCTTAACTAAGTCAGTAATCGCACTATCCACTAAGATCGAACTCACCTTGCTAGTTCGGGAATTACCACCATACATTTCTCCATTATTTGTATTATTGCTCAACTTCGATTTAAGTGCTTTTGGAAAATAAATAGGAGAAATTAAATTCGTGAGACCCATTAAAGAATTTGGATCCGAATTTTCTTTAAAGGATGCGACAATATAGTTCTTTGGATCCAAAATTCGAATCCAAGCAAAGCCCTCTTTCAATTTCCTATTCAGCCCCACGCGAAACCCATTTTCAGCCAAAGAAGACCCTACACCATCCTTACGGACTCCCATCCGACTACCTCTAAGCCCAATAGATTTGCCTTTCAATTTATTGGGCTGCCCAACCCCTTTCTCTGACTGACCCACTCCTCCTTTGCCAACTCCATCCTTATCAACATTTCTAACTGTCAGAATATCCTCATTTAAGTCATCCAAGATCACCTCTTCCTGGTTTTCAGCTCTCTTATTAAGGCCAAATCGAAACGGTCCCATAGATTACTCCCTTCCCTCATCAACATTCTCATCCAATAGGGAAAAAGAATTAAAATTTAATCCTACCCAATTCTTTCCTAAAATAACTTTAGCCCCAATTTCACGTTGCTTAGGCTGTCGTCTTTGTCGCCGTTCCACCACCATCCGTTCTCCAAAATTTTCCTTTTCAATTCTTTCTTACATCTTCCCTGCCTCTTTTCTCACCATGGAATCCTTATGTTCCTGCCCAATCTGACGTTCTTCTTCCAAGTTTTCTCCCAAAGTAGTTTGATGGCAAACATCTTTCATGTGCCCGTACCTTTCACACTTAAAGTAAATTGATGGTAAGGACTCATACTCGGTCCTGTGTAATCTGTTCGCTATACGTACCTTTGAAATCAAAGGCTCAGCTAAGTTTATTTAGACAGCAAACTGAGCGAACTGGCCCCTCACTCCTTTATCCGTTTATAAGTCAATTTTCACCACTTTTTCGACTAAGCTTCTAATTTCCTGCAGAATGTTGCGTTTATAAAAAGCATCTGATAATCTTGAGATTCGAATTCAAGCCACCACGCATTGAGGAAAAGTTTCGAGAGTAGAGAAACTAGTTATCCATGGTTGCACTGTCAAATAATGACCGAATATGACCCAGGGGCCCTTCGATAGAACATTACTATAATCCAACACAAATTCAAATTTAGCAAGATAATAATCGTTTTCGATGTTCATCAAATGAAATCTCCTGGACGGTTTCCATAATGAGCAAACTTTGTTCCATAGGGCATTAAACCTTATTTTCCTTCCCAAAAGCTTAATGACAAGAGTTTTTGACATACTCTCATCTAAAAGTTCATACACTTTGTCTGAGAAGTCAAGTGTTGGAACTCCGTCAACTTCACATTTCTGAACATCTCCCTCAGAAAGTTTCAAGTCATCCCCATCCCACTCATCATCCATTGTCATGTTCTCAAAGGTCGAATTCATAATAGCATCTCGAAAAGAAAGTACTTGGGGTCTCTCTCCCTCTAAAATTTCATCATCTCCACCAACATCCAGTGGCTTCTCCTCCTTCCGCCGAATCTTTTTCCGTCCAATTGTTATCGCCGGTTGATCCATTTTTTATTTCGCTCACTTTTTGAATAGAATACTATTCTCTCATGTTCCAAGCGCTATTTTTAAGTGCTACCGTTTTTATTTTTGCAAATACAAGTATTTTGTAATTTTACAGTAATATTATTTTTTAATATATTGGTGTAATTACATGGTAGTATTGTTCCTATTTTCTTAACCCTTTAACAACGCACACACACCTTACACACACAAGTGCTCAAACCCGAGTCTCCTAGGATGAACATCATTCTCTTTTTCATTGAAGTCACTGGTTAAGTTCAATATTATTATCATTTTTATATTAGAGTGAAAGGGTGAGTTCTTCCTATTTAAATTCGAATTAACTTCTTATAGATAAATAAATAATAATAATAAGATTGTTCTACATTTTTAGTATTATAGTATAGTATATTCATTCTACTGATTTTTTGTCAAGTAATTAGCAATTTGGATTGTATGCATATTATTGTAAGTTATGAGCTTTGAAGGATTTAAGCGCATAGTATTTTCTTAAGATTAATTAATTAGATAATATATATATATATATATATTTTTAAAATTAAGTAACATTTTTAATCATCTTTACGAATGTATTAAATAATTAGGTTAAAATTTGCGGGAGAAAATTTGAAACTTAATCCTTATATCTAAAAACTTAAAAATTAAGCCTTTTATTTTTCTTTCAACTTAAAAATATCATTTGTAATAGTCTGTTTTTCAGTGGTGTTAGAAACAGTCACTTGACTTTGATCTTAATGACAAAACAGTTACTCAACTTTCAAAAAATAACAAATCAGTCACTAACGTTACCAAAAAGTGACAAATCAATCACCCACTAACATTTTTCGTTATGAGCCTAACGGAACAGGTGACATGGCTCGTTAACTAGTTGATATAGCCAGTTAACTGGCCACGATGGAAACCTAATTAACTCGATTAGCTAACTTGGTAGATTGATGTGAAGTTTTCCCAAAATTTACCCAAAATAATGGTCCATAATGGGAAAAAAAATATTAGCAGTGACAAAGCAAGCAAAACACAAACCCTAACGGAACCTAGAAAAGCTCTTTCTTTGTCAATGAAAATTGAAAATCAATGGCGAAAATGTTGAGGCTAGTGTCAAAACGATTGCTTGAGCTAACGTCAAGGGAGATCCCATCACGGGCCATTCAGATTCTTCCACGTATTTACCACAAAAATGTCATTGACCATTACAACAATCCCCGTAACATCGATTCTTTCGATAAGAACAATCCGAACGTCGGCACCAGTTTGGTCAGAGCTCCTGCTTGTGGTGATGTTATGAAACTTCAAATCAAAATCAATAAGGAATCGGGTAAGACCGTTGATGCTTGCTTTAAAACATTCAGTCGTGGATTGATGATTTTCAGAACCTAATTTGAACTTTTGTCTCCTTTTCTACCTTCCAACCTCTCCCCATCCAGCAATGAGATAGTGCATTTGGTCGGATACGACGGAGAAAAGCTCTCAATCATTCTCGTCATCAAAGTTGTTCTTTGTGAAGCTTGCTCCACCGCCACCATCGCAATCCATAACCTTATGCTACTGGTGAACCACTCCAGAAATTTTACTGCCCAACCCAACTAGTGTTTTAAATTGGGGTTGTTTACACAATAGGATGACAGGTCAACTTTCCGTTATGGACGTAATGGAAAATGGTTAGTAAGACTGATTTATTATTTTTTAAAAGTTAAGTGACTGAATTGAAAATTGAGTGATTATTTTGTCATTGAAATCAAAGTTGAGTGATTGTATACTTTACCTTTTTTATAATCACAATTTCAACTTCTGTTTCAAAATAACTTTATTAATCCTTAACATTCTTAGATTTTTGTAAATTAAACCTTTATTCCAAATTCCAAAATTGCGCAACTTTCTGTGGACATTTTTATTTTATCCACATTACTCACATATACCCTTCTTTTATGAATAAAAAATTCCTTTCTACACAATACATTCACTATTTACTTTTGTTTACATTTTAAAAAAAATAAAGTTTGATTATTTGACAATTTCATATGTTAACTGATAATCAAATCTAATTTAAATATTTACATTTTTATAAATTACATCATCAATTCGTGCATCGTGCGGGTATTCAAATTAGTGAGTAAATATTAAAAAAAATATAATGATTTATTTGACCTTTTAATTTTATAAAAAAAATATTTTAACTCTTCATTTATTTTCACCTTTTTTAGCTTTAAATTTATATTTTTTATCAAATCACATCAAAATGGATGAAAATTTTAATTTTTTAACTTTGTTGATATGACATACACATAGATTGTCACATGGATAACATGTCAACGTGAATTTTTTAAAAATAAAAAATAAAAAATAATTATAATTATAATTTTTTAAAAAACTAAAAATATAAATAATAATTTTAATAGGTTTTAAAATTTTAAAATAATTAAATATTAACAATCGTCCAAGTGATAATCCACGTCAACAAAATTAACAAATGTTAACTTTTTCATCCATTTTGGGATACTTTGACAGAATATGCAAATTCAAAAATTAAAATAAATAAATAAATGACTAAAATAATTTTTTTTAAATTGAAGTGAAAAAAATGTAAGTAAACAATTAAAATGATGGTTGGAGCTCTTATATTTTCTCCCTATCAAATAAATTTATCTATACTTCGTGCAATTAATTTTTTTTATATTTTTAATAATTTATTTGTTGTAAAAAACATATATAGGTATATTTTATGTTTTAATTTTAAAAAAATACATTATCATATTTGATTTATTTAGAGATTTTTATTATTTGATTGATGAATCATAAATTTATTTAAAAGTATGTTTTATTAAATTCATCTAAATTTCAAAAATATAATAAAAAAGGTTTTTAAACTTTCTTTCTGCGCTGTTCTATTTTTTTTTGTTCTTGATTAGTCAGCGATGACGTCAGTTTTAATGTTGGTAGTTGACTATCGGTATTTTTTTCACCTTAATTTTTATATTTTAGTTTTCTTTTAGTTTTTATGTGCCTTTATGGCACGTTTTTCCTCTGTCTTGTGGCACGCTTTTACCTTATAGCACGTTTTCATCTACTTTTATGGTAAATTTGCATTCGTGGATAGTTTTCTCACAACTCTCGGCTCTGATTTGCGATTATTGGTGGTCTTTCTGTAGTTTGATTCCCTTTTGTGGTTTGTTTATCTATGCAGTCAGATCTATTTTGCAAAACAACTTGCAAGATTGTTGGTTTCGCTCACTATTCCTACTTCGATACTTAAGCGTGTAGGTGGATAGAGACAAAGAGTTTTGTTTCCTGCTTCTTTTCTCCAGTGTTTCATTTCATCCCTGTCGTTACAGTCCACTGGACTTGTTTTGCTGGTCTGATGTTTCTTTTTCTAGTTTTTTTAGTTTCTTTTTATTTTGTTATTTTTTTGTTACATTTTAATTTCCTTTGAAATATTTCTTTATTTTAATTTTTATTAAATTCAGCCGTCATATTATTAAAAAAATTATTATTTTATAAAATTTATTTTTATTAAATAAAACAATTTGTTTTTTATCTGATCGAACAAAAGCGTGCCATGAAAGATGCTGTTTCAAACTTTTTAAAAAAAATATTGACTAATAAATATGTTATTTTCAAGTTTTTAATTAATAAACATATTTATCATATTTTTAAGTTTTTTTATTTTATTTTTAAATCATGTTTTTAATGAATAACATCATTTTTATATCGATAAAATAATAAATATGCAATTATATAATAAAAATGCGTAAATATTCATTTAACCTCCGATTTTATCATTTGTTCTCAAGTATGTATTCATAGTTTTTTTTATCCCAAGTTGATATTTGTCAAAAGTTTTTGTATTTTTTCAGTGATAACTCATGCCATAATAAAAATTATAAATAAATTATATATTCAAATAAATTAAATTGTTTTTGTTTAATTGCTTCATTTTCCTTAATTTTAAAATTTGCGATTAATTGGTTTTTTTACCTTAAAAAATTTGCGATTATTTGCTTCATATTATCCCAGGAACTTAACCAAGAATCGAAATCAACTAATGAATACCCAGCCAAGCAACAAACCCAACTTTTTTATCATCATCATCATCAGTTATGTTTACATCAAAATCAATTTTATTTTCATTCTATAATTCAATCTCATATCATCCATACAATAATAAAGTAGTAAAATAGATACAAAATACTCAAAATTCAAAGAAATATTTTTTTTAAGGACACCCGAATGCTCTTCATCATTAAATCAAGTTGAGCATTTAAAATTAATCACCAAAGCCACTACAATTTTTTGTCTTTACTCTTTTGTCTTCGATTTTATTTGACTGGAGAAACCCAAAATATTCCCTTTCTTTCTCTTCAATCAACTATGGCTTTGGTGGGCTGTGCAAGAAGCTTGGAGGTGGAGGTCGACAGTGTGGACTAGCGGCTGAAGGCAAGAGTAGTGCTGGGCGTCTGAGGTGGGGGTGGAAGGGAGAAAATGGGAGATGTGTGGACTGTGGACTGCTAAAGGAGAAGATTTTGGGGAAAAAAAAATCAAATCCAGATTCATAAAAATCAAACCTAGAAAATAAAAAGCCAGTATAATGAAGCTAATAGTATTTTGAAGTTGGATTTTTTTTTGTTAAGATTAAATTTTAGAATGAAAATAACGAAAAAGAATTGTTACCTGATTTTCAGGGTTAAATGAGTATTTAAGTATAATAAAAATATATAATTATGTTAGATATATTTTAATTTAAAAAAAATATCAGTTAATTTTTTATAGGTGAAATATTTTTTTCTTTCATATTATAAGCATGGTAATTTATTTGAAGAAAGGGTGCAGTAAATTTTAATATTATATATTTTGTATGTGTATTTGAAATAATTAGTGTAAATATTTCACATATAACAATAATACTATTTGAAATAATTATTTTTATAATATCAATGTAGGTGAAGTTTAGGGGCAAAACTGGAAAATTTTTTTAGGGGCCGAAGTTAAATTGTAATTTATACGATAGTAAAAATATAATTTTTAAATGATTAAATTAAAATTTTATTATTTTTAGGGAGGTCAAAGTGAAATTTTACCTTTATTAATTTAAAATTTTAAAAATTTTTAAAAACCTAAATAGAAAATTTTTCATTTTAGAAGGGCCAGACCTCTGCTAACCTCCTTAGTTTCGCCCTTGGTGAAGTTATAATGATATTTGAAATATTTTATATATAAAAATAATAAAATTTAAAATAATTATTTGATTTTATGATATTAAAATCTATTATACCCACAATGTAAGTGTATAAAAAATATATTTACTAGAAATAATAATAATTGAATTAATTAGTTGACTTTATGTGTTAGAATTTGTTATACCTCAATGTAGTTGACAATAACAATAATATTTAAAATAACTATTTAATTTTATAATATTAGAATTTATTGTACTCGTAAAAAATAAATATTTAACATATATAAATTATATATAAATTTAGTTGATTGTTTAAAAAAATAAAATATATTTAACATAATGATATATATCAAAAAAATATTTTCTTCATATAGTTACATATTTATTATTTTATTTATATAAATACAAAACATTAATTAAAAGCATGAATTAAAAATAAAATAAAATCTTAAAAATATGTTTTTTAATTAAAAACTTGAAAGCAACATGTTTAATAATTAAAAGTATTAATTAAATATTAAAAAAAATCAAAATATGCAATAGATGGAATTTGAATTGGGTTCACAAGTGAGGAAATTTATAAGCAATTTACCATTTGGTCAAAAGAGTTAGTTATTAATAAAAATGGTTTCGAAAAAAATGCGTTTGACATGTCACACTTTTGCTCTAATGTTACTATTTTTTTCAAAAGTGGCATTTAATAATAATTTTGCTTTTACTTTGTTTGTGGCATATTATTTGATTTGTAAGCATTTTTTTAGGCAAAGAATGATTACGGCTTAAATTTCGTGTGTTGAATTGATAGTTAGGGTGTTCATCATCTTAATGTGGTTTAAGTTTGAATCGCGGTAATCATGTTGTTGTTAGGATTTTGTTTTCCTCTTGTAATTCATTAAAAAAAAAAAGTGTCTGCTGCCTAGTGTTGCTAGAAAGAGACTCGTCTCTTGTTGGACTAGTTTAGCATTGCTTTTGAAAAGTACTTTTAAAAAGTATTGTGGAAACGTATTTTTAAGAAGTATTTTTGAAAAGTTTGGTGTAAAATTTGAGTGTTTAGCATTGCTGTTAAAAAGTGGTTTTTGAGAAATAAAATATCCATTTTAGACATGATATTATCAAGTAGCAAATGTAATAATGTTGAAATTAGTTAATATTGCAGTGAATGAGTATATTCACAGTGATTTTATGTGGAGTAAAAGCAATGTGTCCTTGTTTTAGAATTTGATGTAACAACGTAGGGTCATAGAAATATAACAAGTACCGAATCCGAATTCAAAATAAGTCGACATTGACACTGCTATTAAAGTAGTTTTCAAGTGTGCATCAATTCCAAGTAAAAACAAATAAACATGATACTAAAAAAAGAAAAAAAAGGAAGATGGCAGCTTCAATTTGCAAGATAGAACCTTTTATGATTTTCCGACAAACTTGTATTTGTAGCTATTCGCAGCTGATCAACTTCACCCGTAATTTCCTAGATTGGCACCCAAGTGTGGGAGGCCAATGACAGAAGCCATAATATATATCATTAGTACCTAACATTCAATCAACAGAGTTATCAAATGGAAACATCCAAGTTTGTGTTATTTTATAGACTCCATGAATGTTTTGAGAGCTTCGTTTTGTTTATGACCAAAAAAACAGGCATCTGAGCAATCACTAGAATTTTACATGTAAAAAGTTGTGAGGGTCCGTCCATTAATTCATTTCAGAACAATATGCTTAGGAATGAATGAATGTAAAAGAATATCAGGATGCTTGGGAGGATCATGAGCTTTGATGTGGCAGCATCGCTAGTATCTTCCGAGAAAACCACTGTGATCTCTGATTCTTTGTCTCCAATGCTCAAGAAATGAGATCCCTCATCTACCACCATTTGACCATCTTCCTTTGCACTGCTAAGATGCTCACAAGGGCTCAACTCAAATTTGATTTCAGCTTTTTCCCCTGCCTTTAGATCAACATTGTTGAATCCCACCAATTGTTTTATTGGCCTTCCATTACCAGTCTTTGCTTGCCTCACAAACAGTAGCACCGCATGCTTACCATCCATCTCACCGTTGTTTTGAACCCTTACTGTGACTGGGAGCTTGCTCTTTTCACAAACTTCAGTTCCCATCTCTGAAACCGACTTGTATCCCAGAGCTATTTTATCACTTGATTGATTGTTTAAGTAGACCTTATCTTTTGTAAGAGGGAGAAATTCATAGGAATAATTGGTGTAGCTGAGACCGTAGCCGAATTCGAATACCTTTGGCCCTTGGTAGAATCTGTAAGTACGTCCAGGATAGCCTGAAGATGGTTCAGGCCGCATTCTCATGTCTGTCATCGGTATTTTAGTCAAATTTTGTGGATACCATGTAATTGGTAATCTCCCTCCTGTATACAAATTAGGATTGCATTTCTAGTTATCATGCAAAACCAAGGAATATAATTTTAGTCATACAAACTTGGAAACGGAAACTTCACCTGGATTATGATCACCAAATATAATTTCAGCTAGTGCACGTCCTCCAGCTTCACCGGGATAGCCAGTCCATATAATGCTCCCAATGTTTTGATCATTCTTGGCAAATGTTATGTCTAATGGGCCTCCACAAAGAAGCACAAGAATGACAGGCTTATTTGCAGTGCTTGCAATGCGGGTAACGAGTTTCTGTTGATGTCCGGGAAGAACCAAGTCAACACGATCATGAGCTTCCCTCTCCTGAGTTTGATCCAATCCCATTACTAACACCACCTGGTCTGTCCCTTTCACTATCTTCATTGCTTCATCTGTCAGATCAGTAGAACAGTTAACCGTACTACAACCTGGATGGTAGTTGATGTTCTTGACATAGCTTTGCAATCCTTGCAATGGTGTAACAGGATTACAAGGAGGACCTGCATAATTTCCAACAATTGTTTCGCTAGAATTGGCATTAGGACCTATCACAGCAAGGGAAGTAATTTCAGTTTTTGCAAGTGGAAGAAGTCTGTTATCGTTTTTCAGAAGGACAATGCCATTTCGAGCAGCCTCGAGAGCAAGATTCAGGTGTTCTTGGGAGCAGACCTGGTCAGAACCGATGTTTCCAAAAGGCTGTTTAGCGGGGTTGCCATTGAAAAGTCCCAACCTCATTCTGATTGAGAAAAGGTTGTGGAGTGCTCTATCTATATCAGACACAGCTACTTTTTTCTTTTCGATGGCTGATCCGGTGTAGTTCTTCAAATATTCACCACAGTCCAAGTCCATTCCTGATCAAATGTATGGATAAAAAACTTAAATGATCTCATTAGCATTCTTAAACTAGATCATAGCTGGAGTAACCTAGAACAAGTTTAGAATACAGAGTTGATTAACCAGAAACGAAATGCCAACTATAATTACCGGCTGTAAGAACATCGGCAACAGCGTCCTCTGGTTCTTTAACATATCCTTGTTCATCATATATGATTGAGACAGCATCACAGTCTGAGGTGATGTACCTGAATAGTTTTTGAACCAAACAAAGAATCATCTTTCTGAATGACCTTTGAATATTTTTCTGTATTATGGTTGTTGTAGTTTCTAAAAGGAAAAAGACCTTGTTATCAATATTATTCCATTTTCTTACCCATTGAAACCCCACTGTCCTCGGGCTGTTTTTGACAAGAGATTGTAATCTGCACAGTTCGGAACTCCATTAATACGATTGTAAGCACACATTACCCCACTGGCTTTCCCTTTCTCTATACAACTCTGGAAAGGAGGTTGATATGTATCTGCTAAATCCTGTAGAGTGACCTACACAAAATCCAGAAACAAAAAAAGAAAAGTTGGAACATCAACATCAATATTGGTCAATTGATAAAGCACTTAACACCTGAATGAAATCCATCAAGTTAGTTTAAACGCAAACAAACAATACTAATGATAATGACAATGCACTTACATTTGCATCAAAGACGAACCGGTTAATTCCTTTCCAGTTATCCAAATCATAAGCTGTGAAATGCTTACAACAAGCTGAAACTTGAAGACTCTCACCAAGCTTACCGCCTTCGAAAGAGTCCCCTTGTATTCCTCTCACAAATGAGACTGCATACTTCCCTGTAAGCAATGGATCCTCACCGGGTGTTTCTTGGCCTCTTCCCCACCTTGGGTCCCTGAATATATTAATATTTGGTGTCCAAAATGTCATGCCTCTTGCTTGTCCTGCGTTATACACTCCTCTAGCTTCTATTCCAATTGCCTGCTCGTAATCACACAATGAAAATGATAGAATATCTAAATCTAGTTTGACTTCTAATTAAACTAGTTTTCTTATTAAAAACATATAGTATCTAACTCTTTCTCTTTGAATACTTTTGGAGTTGACATTAAAGCAGACAGATAGACTACAAAGTTATAGGACTTGCCTGGCCAATGCGGTACCATAGATAGGGATCAAATGAAGCAGCAGTGAGGATGACTTGTGGGAAACTGGTGGCAGATCGAATTGTCCCATTGAAGCGGATACCTTGGCTTATGTTGGCCACGAAGGCCACCCCATGCAAGGCTTCAGACCACCACTCATAGCCAGGGATGCCGAGTCGTGGAATGGCGGCAGCTGTGTTAACGAGTTGAGATATTTTCTCATCTAACGTCAGCCTGGAGACGAGATCTTCAACTCTTCGGTTGATGGGGAGTGTAGTTTTGCAAAAAGGGTAGGATTTGGTTAGTGGGTCAGTTGAGTCGCAGGAGAATGGAGGCTGATCGGTGGGCTGAGTTGAGACGAGCAGCAACGAACACAAGTGAATAAGTAGAGAGAGGTTCAGCAGCTTCATTTTCCGAGTCGATAAATGACGCATGGGATTCTGGTTTATGCGCAACATGTACCTGACAATCATTTATTCTTGCAATGTTTATTGACTCATGAGAAATGGTTCCTGATTATTTTTGTAGCTGAAGAACCAAGAATTGCAGAGAAAACGAAATTTCACTTGTATGGGTTGCACATAAAGCAACAATCAGTTTTCTTAGGAGTAAAGAATAAATTTGCAAGCTAATCAAGGGGAAAAGAACTGTAGGACCAGTAGTAAGGTCGCTGCTGGGCTGAATAGTTTTTCTCTCTTGCTGTTGCAGTCTGTTCAAAAGTCAATTTTAAGAAATGGGTTGACTGTATTTCCTTGATTTTATAGACTTTCATACAGTAAAATTAACAAGGTAGTTGATCCTATGTAGTGTTTGTTTATTTTTAACTCCACTTTTACACATAGTAAGGTGTTAAGATATGCATGTTGGAATTGTGCACATCAAGGGGACCATTAATTTCCAGTTTCCCTTTGTATTTGGCATGATATTGCCTGTGTAGTTTGGTCACCAGAAAACATCAAAACCTATTAATTTTGTAGTTTGGTCAACCAGAAAGAAGAAAGCAATTATATATATATATTTAGTAACTGATTATAATGGCCCTTGAACCCTAAGAGAAGAACATGCAGAATCACAAGCACTCAATCAATCATGTAACATGTAACCCCACTTTAATATCTTTCCATTTGTCACTACTAACAAGCCAACCCTACTAACTCCACGGCTCATGCATGCTTTCTGTTGATAAAGTGGTGTAATAATTACATAAGGCCATTACCAAAAGGTTTTTGGAAACGAGAAACCAATCAAATACTTTGAAATTACTACTATTTGATATTTCTTTAACACTAATATTTTTAATACAATCTGTACTAACTATGATTATCTGTTTTGTCTATGCAGGAAGCAACCGCTGCGTGTGTAGAGCATGGTGAATATGTGGCCATAGCTCGAGGAGAAGCCGAAATATTTATGAAGTTTGCAAGGACCGGGAAACAATGAGAAGATATGGGATGATTTAGCTGGTGTTATTATCATTCAGGAAGCTGGCGGTGTTGTAACAGATGCAGGAAAATGTGACGGACATCCAAGACCCAACCCTCCCGTATGAAGACTAAACAATCTTCCACTAACATACCCAAAGGGTGGCAAGCCTCTAAAGGTCGAGACAATATATTTACTACCCAAAGCACGTTCAATTCTACAATCAGTCGAGTGATTTTTAAACTCTTGGTTAATTGGAAACCTTCTCTAACACCCCATAATTCCACCTACAACTATCTGTAACACCAATCAACAACGTAAACATGTGAACCCACTTACCCACAACATTCCATAGCAACCCATCAACAGAAACTAATCTCGTGTTAGCTCTTACCGTCCCATCAATATTCAATAAAAAACAACCTGGTGGAAGAGGCTACCAAGTGATCCAATGAGGACCACGATGAATACGCGAAACCTGGACCAGTTGCCCTCGTTCAATATCTTAAACAAAATTCCTCGCATACGCTAGCATTTATTATAGTGAATCTCGAATTTTTTTAAAAAATTTCTTGTTTTGGAGCTTCCATGAAACCTTTCTTTATTTGTGCAAAAAAAAATTCCTATAAATATATATGTTTTATGATATATATGATTTCTTTTAACATCAATATTTTTAATGCAACTTTTTTTTTTGGTGAATATTTTAATGCAACCTTTAATCAGAATTATTACTCACCTAACCTTCTGTCTAATTCAATGGTAGCATTTTTATTATAGTAAAAACTAAGAAAGAAGTATGTTGTCTAAATTTTAGTTTAGTTGTTATTGTTGGAATAATTTATAAAATATGGGTTTGAATGCACCTAATTCTATAATATCATGGTTGAGGATTGTTATACCGAAAAGAAAAGGAAATTGGATTTTTCTTTTTTGAGAAAAGAAATAATTGAATTAAACTATTTAGGTGTAGGTTTTTTACACTATTCTGGGCTTAATATGGTGGGCTTTACTTAGTAGGCTTGGCAAAGAAGTCAAGCTTGTCCCCGTTTCGTTTCGTTTGGGCTCTACACATTCTGATATACACATTTTTAAGTGCGTCTTTTTTGTGCAGATTTAAATATTTTAAATTTAACTCTCTATGGTTTAAAACATTACAATTTTTAAAACACATTTTAATAAATAAATACAATAAATTATATATGCAAGCTAGTATACCACAATTTCAAAACTCATCATGGTATGCTAAGACTGACGTAAATAGATATTATAGATTTGATATGAATTATAAATAATTAATGGCTTGACTTTTGGAACTTGGAAAGGTCAAGGAAGATAGAATCGTCCAACCTTAATCTCTCATTTCATTTCACATATAAATGCACCACTATTCTATCCATTTTATTTGGATTTGATTATTTTAGAAAGAAACATATTAAAATTTATCTTATAAAAAAAATTAAAATTTAGAATAAAACTATTATTGTGATATTAAATTATTGAAAAAAAGATATAGACGAAATTATAAAGTAAAAATTTGAAGATTAAATATGTTTCAAGTCTCTATATTTTTGGTACATAATTTCAATATTTTTTTTCCAGAAATTTAGTCTATTTATTTTTTGATCTAAAATTTTAGGTCTAATTATTAACACCATTAAAATTCTGTTATTAAATTTATTGGTGTGACAGGTTGAAATAAAAAAATACACATTTGGTAGCTATGTAACAAAAAAATGGCAATCTGAACCTAACAAGTTGCTCCAGTGAAAAAGAGGATGTTGTTCATCTTAGGGATCTCGGGTTCGAGCACCTAAGTGTGCAAGGCGTGTGTGCCTTGTCAAAGGATTAAGAAAGTATGAACAGATACTACCATGTAATCACACCAGTATAAGAACCAAAACTAAAATTTAACCAGTTGTATTACATAATCCAAAAGAGAAGTAAAAGGTTGTGCATTATAGGGACCGAAACTGAAATTGGACCATTCATTTAAAATCTGAAAAAAAACTTTGTTTGTAATCTGGACAGGTGTCAACAGAAGATGGCTTAGACATTATTTTTATATATAGAGTATATATATATATATATATATTAATAATTATAAAATAATTTAATAAAGATAGGAATAATAGGATTAATATAAAAATCCATTCCAATTTTTCTTTCCAGCTTATTTGACACTGCACTTGAAACTAGAAATTGAGTTTCAACTTATTTGACTCGTGCATGGAAATTAATTTATACTATTTTGAAAAATAATTTGAAATTTATATTATATTAAAAAACCCAGCTCATGATTGATATTTCAAAGAAAAGCAAACGGATAAGTATACATTTATGAATCCCACCTGCACCGGGACAAGACAACCTATGCCTATGAGATCATTAAACCAAAACAAACTACTTCCCCCGACATTCGTACACACGACCTTTAAAAATGTTGTTTCCGTAGTGCATGACCCATACAAAGCGTAACATCCCACTAAATGCATGCATTTTTATAAAAAAAATTAATATATACAGAAGTGACTCAACTTGTTAAATTATATTTTTTGGTATTTACTTTTTTTAATTTAACTTGTATCTAAATTTAAAAATTATAAATTAATTTGATATTTCTTAGATATTTAATTATTATTGTTAAATTACACTGATGTAGTGTTGACAATTAATAATATAATATAACACGTGATGGAAAAGGATTGAATGAAACAGAGACACCATATTATTTGTGTCCTTTTTTTAATAGTTTTATGCCACATCAGTATTTTCATTCTTAATTTCAACATTTTCATCCTGAAAAAAATCAAATTACAATTAAAATCCTGAAATTTAGGATGAAATTGTTAATGTGTCATAAAACTATTGAAAAGATATAATATCCCTGTTTCATACAATCCTTTCTCAACACGTGATATACTCACATTTAAACATATAGCAAAAAGCAAATAAAGTTTTAAGTTCCATCTAGACTTTTTAGCCAATTGCACAATTGTTTGGTGTTTGGATTTCACACTAGAGAGGTATACTTCAATAATTAATTTATGCGACTCATTAATTTATACGACTCATGTACCTTCTTTATTATCATTCAATGAGTAAACCCATTTTGAAGATGCATGAAAAGACAAAACCACTCAAAATAGTGTAATTTCTTGAGTTCAGGACACTTGCTGTAGAAGTGTTTAAATGTACCGATACAAGTGCTCTAAACAATTCATTGAGACATTTTGTCTCATTTGTATCGACACCTCTGAATCTTTCTATGGATACTTCGACCTTGAAACTAAAAATTATCTTAAATTATCTTTTTTTTTCATCCCCAAACTTCACCATAAAAAAAAAAACCAAACTTTGGAATCTTAAAAAAAAAAAACACATTTTATTAGTTGAGAACAAACATCAAAATACCTCCAAATTAGACTTTTACAAATCACATTCGAAAAATAGATTAAAAGTTACAATTTATACTCATGTAACATGTTAAAATGAGGTATAACATGTCATAACAACCAAGATATTAAGCTAGCATATTAATCCCATAAAAAACCACACGAACGACTTGCCACCTGATCGACCACATGAGTGTACCACCGCCTGTATTGTTAGTTATATGGCACCACCAAGCATTATGAGATCAGACATGAGATTATCTAATTATAAATAACTTGAAGAACAATGAAGGGATCTTTTTACTCTTTCAGCAACCCTAAGCACTTATACACAACATCTAGTCTCCCTTCATTTATAGACACCTTAATCCTCTCCCATTCTTCTCCTTTTCCGACTCTATGTTTGTCTAGCTGAACCAACTTTATCACTTCCATCTCTTTTTTTTTATTTTTTTTGTTGTACATTGTATCAATAAATTTATATATTGTCATATTTGGAAAAATCGGGAAAGTGCAATTTTTTATATGCAAACGTTTATGATAGAGATCCTCCATACCTCACTGGAGGTTCCATTATTGTCCAAGACAATTACCATTAGTTGGGACAAGTAACGGTAGATATGCGTGCATGGAGCTTGGGATGCAAAAAGAAGTGTTACCAAATCCAAACATAGCCACACCAGAGTGAAGGGACTCTCCTTCATGGCCTCTACCTTTTGGTTTTGGTTTTATTTATCAGAATGTCTAAACGCACCAAAAACAAAGCTCTCACCAACCACACCCACACTCCTGCTCTAACCCTGCTTATCTTCATGCGTAAACCACGTTTAAAGACGAGCCGTCAGCTGCGACACCCCAAGTGGCAGAACCGGAGAGAGCCCAGGTTTCTGGATACGGTGTTTTGAGCTCAACACGTGGACATACCGAATCCTAGCTCGTGGACTGCATATTGCAGATAGGAAAGATGGGCCCCACGCATTATTTAACTTACTTAATTTCTTAATTTTGTTTTTCATTTGACGGAATTAAGAGTTAGCTCGTGGACGATACTAATACTATTGCTTTCATAAATATAAATAAATAAAGCATAAGCATCTGCTATGTTTCTTAATCTTATTTTTAAAATGTTAACCCTAATACATTTAACCAAAGGGCCACTGGTGAATCCTCATCTAGACTTAAATGTGCAACTGGAACAAACCGATGGCTTAGTTCGACTTGACTTCAGCGTTATCCTATTCCTACCTTCAAAAAAAAAAAAAAAACGATGTGACTTGATGAGATGTTGATGAGGACCTTCTTTATTGGATGAACTTCTTACAATTGATGTGCAAACATTGATAATGCTATTTTTGTCCTTTTATTTTATTCTAAAAATTATTATAAAAAAGTTGTAAATGTTAAATTTTAGATTTATGTGACCTGCATTTATATTTTCTTTTCAACCAAAGTATTAATTTAGTATTTTTACACATTCCAATTTTATAATACAAATTGTTTTATTTATTTTATTTGTATATCTATGTTATTATTGAAATATTTTCTTGAGTTGGTGTTATCTTCAATCGAATCATTAAATTGTCGAATAATAAGATTTGAACTTTAATCGATTGCATTAGTAAAACTTTTAATATACCACTAAGCTAAAATTTTATTTTAATATTTTTATATATTTTAATTTTAATTATGTATATTTTATTACTTATGTTATTTTTATACACACATTTGTGTTTTATATTTGTGGTTTTCACACGCATGCACGTGTGATAAGATTTCTAGTATCAATAATATCATTAATTAAGTTGTGTCACAAGCCAATTCAATACCAACTCAAGAAAAATGATAATATCATTATAAACAATTAAAATGCATTTAATTGTATTTAAACTATTTACTTGTATAAATATATTTTTATTCACAATTTAAATTATTTTTTAATTTTAATTTTGTTCACATTCCATTTGTATTGTTATTATTATTTTCAAACCTTATGTTTTTATTATTTATTGCATGTTATTCTTAAAAGATTCTAAAAATGTGGTTCCTAAACACATATACATGTGATAGAATATCTAGATAATATTTAAGATTTTTAATGAACTCGTGTCACTATTTGATTGGGTCTTAGCTCAATAGAGAATTATCTATATTATTATTTAAGTTCCTAAATGAGTTAGTGTCACCCTCAATAGGGTTACCAACTTAATTAGCAAAATTATGAAAATACTCTTTCGTAATAATTAAAATAAATTATATTATTTAAAAGTATTTTAATTTATTTATTGAAAAATAAAAATATACACATAATGTGATTTGAATTCAAATAAATTACATTAATAAAACTTTAATTTACTACCCAATTAAAACTTTATTTTAATATATTTTATTTTTATTATCTACATTTTGTTATAGTAAACTTTTTAATTTTATTAATTAGTTTAAAAAAATACATATGTTATTTTTAATCAGTCTTAAATTTATGGTTTTCACGAATATATAAGAATTCTAGTATGATTTACATTAATTTTAAATTAAATATTTAAATTTTGAAGAAAATAAACTAAAAAATTCAACCACCACGTGTCAAGCAACCAAATTCTAATCCAAAAATGAACATTGGGCTGAGCGAGCCTAAAAAAATGTACACAAAGCGGCTAACAAAACCAACCCTCTAAATTCAAGTTAATTACAGCTTAATCCATTTCTATCATACTCATAGTTACCGCTAAAATAGAAATTATCCCCAAGCTCTCCAACCGCCAAGGCTGGCAAATATCGCCGGTAGTAATTGGGCGGTCGAGACTGGTCCCTACAAAGCAACATTGGATTCCATTCTTTAATTGCTTGCGTTTCTAATTTTTCACCGTTTCAGTCCATGCTCACCCCTATCCTCCGCCTTCTTCCACTATAAGTACCCCTTCCGGGGCAGACTCCATTGATCTTATCGCCATTACCTCTGAATATCCTATTTCATTCATCTTCCGTTTCCCTCTCCCTCTCTCTCCATCGCTCTCTATTGTTCTTTGTTTAATCTTCAGTTTGACGAACCTGTTTTTGACTCTCTAACTCTACTCTCTGTCGTTGGACTGTTTACGGTTTCTCTTTCTGTTTCACTGTTTTAGACTCTGCTCCATTTATTTGTGTTTCTTTGTTCTTCCCCTTCATTTTGCTTTTACAGCCCTTTGAATTCGTGACTTCTTCCTGTCTATATCTATTTCAAGGTATAATAATTCGTTCTTCACTCTAATATTTTTTTAGTTTCAAATTTTCTTACATTTTTTAACGATAGACTATCACCGTCTCCGTGGAGTGTTTATTTTCGTTGATTCTTTGTGATCCTCTCTCTTTTGTTGTTTTCATATTATTTTCTCTCCAATATCAACTTAATTAATTCTCCCTCTCTCCCTTCTTTCTTTTCAAAGGAACAAAGAACAAAGTTCTGTGAAATTCTCCTAAAATTCGTCATTTGAGATTTTTTTCTATGACGGAGGGTGATATAGGGGTCTAAGGCTATGTTTTTCTTGATCAAAATTTTGTTTAACCTGTTTCTTAACTGTAGTATAATGGAACGATTTGAAAACGACGATCTTCAATACGTTGTCGATGACTACGACGACGTCGATGATTTCAATAACGACGGTCCCGTAGTCGAACCCGAGCCTCAGAGAGACACCGCTGGACTTGAATCGTTTGACTCCGACTTTGCAGACGATATTGAATTAGTATGGTTTTTAAAAAGAATCTTTCAAATTATGCCTGATTATCACGATTTAGATTGTAGAATCTGTAAATAACTTTCCTGAAAATACATATTCTGTGGTTATTTTGGAAACAGAGTAAGCCAAAAACTGACACATCAGCTGAGGAAGCAAGAAATGGAAAAGATATACAAGGAATTCCTTGGGAGAGGCTTAATTTCACTAGAGAAAGGTATCGCCAGACAAGAGGAAGAGAGTACAAGAACTACGAGAACCTCTACGGTTCTCGTGAAGAGATGGAAAAGGTCGGTTTCTGTATTTCTTGCTAAATCTAAACAGTTTTTGTAAGTTAAGTTCGACATGAAATATGATCGAAAAAGCTGTTCATTTATCTAAGGCCGTGTCTCAAGGGCTTGGACTGGTTTCCAAAAATTTTGGGCCGAGTTATTAAATATACAGATTTTGTTGACACTTGACAGGAATGCTTGCGAGTAGAGAAGGGAAAAACCTTTTATGAGTTTCAGTTTAACACAAGGCTTGTCAAATCGACAATTGTTCACTTTCAGGTAGAGAATTTGCTCAATTATCTTCGGTTTTTACTACTAACTAGCCAACTATTTGTTTGCAACTCCGGTCCCGTTTTGAGGCACATGCATTGCGTTTCCTTGTGTTGTCGCTTCCATTCTTTAATCTTTTGAGAAGTATTCAAGCAGACTTTTGGTCTTCTAAAATATTGTAAGTAGTAAAGATGTAATGTCTTGAAAGTTTTTGACTTTTGAATTGTGTGTTGATTTAGAGCTGTTTGCCACCATGAATGCTCCATATATTTCTTCATCTTCGTATCTTTGGTCTCAGTAATTCATGTAGTTACCCTTTGATAATGTTTTGAACTTCAACTATCTGCATATCACTACTCATAGTTCTCGAGTTTTAGTTACGGTAAGTGATGTATTTTAATTCCAATTTGACCTAAAAAAGAATTTGGAAACTTTTTATTGTTCTTTTATTAGTTTTACTTTTGAATATTTTATATATCCCATCTGAATGATCAAGATGGGGTGGTTATTCACATAATCCTTTTTGTGCAGATTTGTGAAGGACGCTTTACTTTATACTTGCACATATTAAGAGTTGTACAAAATGTAAAAATGTTAAAAAGAAATATTTGCGGAGGTACCATCCTGATCATGGATATTGATGCTTCCTGGCTGTGGTATGATTTGGGGTTTTTGAAAATTTTATTTACAATTTATAGTTGTAGAATTTTGCATTTGTAGTTGTTCACAAACACGCACTGATTCATACACTACGAATAGTTCAACCACATGCTGCCACAGCTCACTCCTGCATATGCTTGCACACGTCACTGCTTCAGTATACACCAACTGTGAAGTTCGTGATACTACCTCCGAGATGTAGTCTTTTGTGACACTAGATGAGCCATGGGTATAGAGTTGCCATAGGTTTACATTTGGCTACCCCCATCTGAACAAGGTGATAAGACAAATACATCATACTTTCTAAGAATCTAGGTGTTGATTTTGCCTTTCGCTTTTCTTTAAATTAAAGTATCTAGCATTTCTTGAGATTATGATCTTCACTTCGCATTAGATCTGGTTTATTTTTCAGTGTTTGTAATTTGAGAATTAGATATACAGTATGTCGCATGTTAATTATATGACTTTAACCTGTGGCATTTAGGAATGCTATTTCTCTCTTTTTTCAGCCTTTAAAGCAGATTGGGAGTAATTTCTAAGATGCTGGTGCGATAAAGATGCGTTGTTTATATGGTACGATAGGAAGCATTTAAGAAGCCTCTGTAGTGATTTCTGCAATTTGAGTAGAGCTATATTTCCCTCATCTGAAGGGCTTTTAATACTTAATTGCATTTCATCTTGCTGGATTGTCATTAAATTATTAGATCTGTTCATGGTTTTCAGAACTGTGTCACTTTCTTGCTGCTTTTGTGGGACCATTTGCATTTGTGATTCAATTTCATTACTTGGTTCACTTACAATATATCATCTGCATGATTATCCAGTTTGTGTTACTTGATTTATTGTCCAATATTGTTCTTTTGGATGATCTCTTTCATGTCATGAGTTTTTTTCTCCTATATATTTTTGTATATTCATCCAGTAATCAAGTATAGGAATGTTTTCCTTGTGCTTAACTCTGTTTCTTTGCCGTGAATGAGTTGTGTATTTATCTTTGCCCATTGCCTTTTGAGCCTCAGTTGCCGGGATGTGTTTATTGGAGCTGTGTAGATATATATGCATTGGTGGTGTAGTTTTTCATTGTTGGTTTTATGCTTTTCCATTTTAGCAAGGTATGGAGTGATAGGTGCATTTAAAAGACCTCTTTTAGGTTCTTCAGGAGATGCTAGGTAGTGCTGTGTTATATAAGCTAGAAAGGATGGGCCCTAGCTAGCCCATTCATAATTCTATGGCAAGTAGTCAGTACATAAGTCGTCACAATTTCTTTCGCCTTTTCTATGGCAAAGTTTTTATGCATTAGCCACTTAATGTGAATGCATTTTCCCTTTTATATGCATTTGTGTTGCTTGTTTTTTAATGTTATCCAAGTGCAATGTTAATGTTGCTTTGTATCACCAGGGTTAACTGTGTGATAATCATAACCATTAATGATAACACCTTGTCCTTTTACATTCACATAATTTCTATTTCTTTTGTTATTTTTGTTTTGTGTGGCATGTTTTCATGCATTACCCACCATCTGTGATTTTTTTTCCATCTTCGTTGTTTACTTCCATAATGCACATTTTGAGAGGAGAGGGAGGCCTGAATGTGTACTTGGATATGTAAGGTCAACCAAGGATCATGTTAACAGTTTTAACTCAGGCATTTATATTTTGGATATAAATAAATTGAACTTGTCTCCTAGAAAAAAAAAATTATCGAGTGCATTTATAGGTTTATCTAGTGAACTGTAAATATGACCTAACATATATTTTACCAGTAACTATTTTCAAATAAATATTTTTCCCCCTTGTGTAGCTTAGAAATCTATTGTGGGCTACATCAAAGCACGATGTGTATCTCATGGAAAATTACTCAGTAATGCATTGGTCATCACTGCTTCACAAAGGCGAAGAAATACTGAATGTGGCTAAACCAATTATTCCCAACCTGGTTAGTGAGGATGAACATGATTAATTTGACTTCAGCTGTTAACTTTGTTCAAAGGGCCTGCAAGTTAAAATCCTTTTTGTTGATATGTTTGTAGAAGCATCCTGAATTGCAATCTCAGCAACTCTCTAGAGTGCAGATTAGCACTATGGTAGTTAAAGAAAATTTAATGGTAGCAGGTGGTTTTCAAGGAGAGCTTATTTGCAAGGTATGTGGTTAGATTGATGGGTCTATTGATATTCTATTCTGCAATATGGCTCATGTGTTTCGTTTAATTCTTCTGTTGGGTCAGTACTTAAATCAACCAGGGGCAGCATTTTGCACAAAATTAACTACTGATGATAATGCAATCACCAATGCCGTGGATGTGTATAGTAATCCTAGGTGAGGAATACTGTTTCTCTTTGGCATTTTGGACGATTTGATGATATTTTGACAGGCAATGAACTGAATGCTTATTATATCCTCAGTGGTGCAATGAGAGTTATGGCTGCAAATAATGATGCTAAAGTCCGAATATTTGATGCTGAAACTTTTGCTAGTGTTAACCGCTACTCATTCAACTGGTCTGTAAATGTAAGTGCCAGCCTTCAGAAGCCTGCTTTAGACTTTTACGATTCATCCTTTTAATGTACTTATCCCCTGTATGGTTGTTTTCTCTTTCTAGAATACCTCTGTAAGTCCAGATGGGAAGTTGCTTGCAGTCCTCGGAGATAGTGTGGAGTGCTTGATTGTTGATGCCCAATCTGGCAAAGTATGTCAGTCTTGGCAACATAATTGGTGCGGTTTGATTTTAATTCTCTGTCTAATTTATTTCTGTAATTTTGCAGGTTACCAACAGCCTAAAAGGGCATTTGGACTATTCTTTTGCTTCAGCTTGGCACCCTGATGGGCACATTCTGGCAACTGGGAATCAGGACACTAGCTGTAGGTTGTGGGACATAAGAAACCTGTCGAAGTCCCTAGCTATATTGAAGGGAAGAATGGGAGCAATAAGAGGAGTGAAGTTTACATCGGATGGTCGGTTCCTGGCCATAGCTGAGCCTGCAGATTTCGTTCACATCTTTGATACAAAGTCGGGGTATGTTAATTGCCAAGAAATTGATATTTTCGGTGAAATAGCTGGAATATCGTTTAGCCCGGATACAGAAGCGCTCTTTGTTGGGGTTGCTGATCGCACTTACGGCAGCTTGTTAGCGTTTAACCGCAGACGATATAACCAATATCTGGACTGCATGTTGTAGAATGCAATGCCTCTGATAAATTATATGAGAGGTAAGGTAAGGTAGTGTGAATATTTTAAGGGGTTGTATCAGAGTTGCCTTGGATAATTGTGTTTTAGTGTATACCTTCCTGGGCAGGAGCAGCGGCCAGCAGGTTTAGTTTGGCCTTAGTAAGTAAAGATGTTTCTGTGAAGGTGAACTTTTTTCTTAGTAGCAGAAATGAAGGACAATTTTTGGTTGTAAAGCTGTTGGCAATACATTTAATACGTTTTTATGATATTATTTTTATGGATATCCAATATGGTACATTAATTGTGTAAATATCTTTATTTTATACATTTCTTGATTGTGTAAATTTATATGTTATAATTATTAGTTTTAAAGGATATGTTATTGTACTTTAAATATATCGTATATATAGAAATGAAAGTTTGTATAGGGGATAGGACAAGGGTGTCTCGAGATAAAAGCAAGTAAAGCCGTATGAATATAAATCCCGTAGGGAGGAGATGGGGTTGAATGTTTTAGGCCACCCGAATTTGTAGGTAGTGGAATAGGTTAGGACCGAGGGAGGGTAGAAGTGAAGTTAGGTATGTGTCAAAGAGTCGTGCTAAAACTGGAATTCCCTTCTTAATGGCTTTCTTCCTGCTCCTCTCCTCTTTCACTCATAAACTGTCTTGAATATGACCCATTTTACATTTCATCCACTGCTACCTGACAGTATTTTATATGTTTGGATAACTTTAAATCCTGATTTGAGGAAAAGATAAACAACTCTACAGATGAAAGCGATGTAATTTAACGAAATCATTTTCAGTGTAACAGTGTTGTTCCTAGTAGTGGTTGGAGTGAACGAAAATCCAATCTTTATGGCAACCTTAACGCTGTGATGTATTGTCTCCACAACCCAATGTTGCTGTTTTAGATGTATATCGCTGTTCTCCACCACTATTGACTATGGCAGCGTCTTCGGTATCAGTACGAAATATATTTAAATGTGTATTTTCTCCTCCTTTCATTCTGGCAAACACATCAACCATCAATGGCTAATAACTTATTGGGGATGTCACTGAAATCAAATGCCATCCTAAAAGCTTGAATGAAGCACATCACATGGATGAGAAACCAAAATAAAATTAATGCATTGCGGCTAATGTCACTCACACCTACTCTTACAATTAACTCGCTGTTATGCACATTAATTTATTTCTGGACTCATCATCTAATGTAACTCACCCTTCACTAATTTCTTAATTATATTTTAATTTTTTTCCTGAATTCAAGTGAATTCTATAGATAAAAAATCTTTAATCAGCATACCAATAAAAAATTATGAATTGAATGATTTGAACTCATATCATATTAAATTTAATTGTGAGATCACAAATCCTAAAATTATTTTTTCAATTAAATTCAGTACCAAATTTATAGTCATAATTGTACTTTCCTTATTTTATTTATTTATCTTTCTATTTGTGATTATCTACTCAGTTTATATTTATCTAGATTAAAGTTTATCTCCTGAATATTTTTTTGACCAAATCCCATGTTATATGACTTAGGTTGAAATACATTATAAAATAGATGTGATATATAACTGGACCCAAGTTGCATAAAAAGATAAAATTTATCGTATTTGTATTATCTTGAGATTTATAAATAAAATTATTATTTTTGAAACAATAAAATTTTCACAGAAAAGGGTTAAGGCATGAGTCTTAACAATAAATCAATAGGGAATTTTGAATCCTCCAAAAAATATATATGTACATATTATATATAATTAATTGACTAATGACCAAGATTGGAATGAAAGAATCAACGTCCTCAATTTTGAGTTCGGAAAAGTCAAAATTCAAATGCATGCTGCTAGGACTGGAGAATTAAAATTGATTTTGAACAAGTTAGAGAAAATCTTTCGTTCATTCCTTCATCTATTTTTGAGTCCTGGATCATATTTGATTTTCATATTTTATTCATGTCATTCAAACACAACTCCTTCAGCCTCAGCAATTGGACCTTCATCATAATCCACACCAAAATGATCAAGTTTATATTTAATTTACTACTATTGTTTTATTCAATGGAAAAGTCGTAATAACATGGAACAAGTTTGAACTTTAAATATAGGAAAATAAAAACAATAGTACAAAATTTCCAATACCTGAAATGGATATACCAAGCATGTATGGCTGCAAAGTTTGTGGTAATTGGATTGATGGGTTCGCATATGCAATATCGTCAAAATTAAAAATGACAAGCATTTCGCTGTCTTCTAGAAATTCAGAGAACGCAATCTTGATTTCCATAATCAAACGTGTTATTGATTAAGATTTATTTGCTTCTAACATGCAACCATGTAAAAACTTTTCATTACCCGTAATCATTCACATTCCACCTCAACCACTTCACCTGCAGAGCACTCTCTTTTTTCCTCCATGAATCTACATCTTCGTCCTTTTGTCATACAGCTAAACCATAATTGTTGATGCAATAATAAGACTTTTAAATGTGAATCTAAAAATATTAAACTCTAAATATATGAATTATAAAAATAATATATAACAAGGTCTAGTAGTGGTAAATTAGGGTTCATTAGAAAACGCCAGCCAAACCTGCTATATATAATTTAGTGATTCTATTTAAAATTTCAGCTCAGACTTGGGTTTCTCCTTGTATTTTTTTCAGTCCACTTCCATTTATTCTTCTCTCTCTATTTACTTCATCTTCATCAGTGCGTATTGAGTATATAAAATCAACGTAATTTCTTCTTATTATGATGACTTCAATGTGTTTCTTCTTTTGTTTGTGGCATATGGTACCGGATGACGCTTTGGAGCCTAATGCATGACGATATTATTAATGAAGCCACCTGGGTTCTCTACTCTTTTAATCTTTATTTTTTATGATTGAGATTAATTTGAGTTACAAGTAACTCTCCATTCTTTGGTTTAGAGTTAGTTTACCATTGAGTTTGAAAAGTGTTTTTGAAATTTTTGATAGTGTTTGTCATTGTCGGCGAAAATTGCTTTTGATACTTAATGAGGGGTAAAAATGTAATTTTATTGAAAACACTTTTTCAAGAGTTAAAAGTTAAAATTTTAACATTTTGGGTTTGGATTAAAATCTCAATTTAAAATCAATGTTTGGTTTGAAAAGCGGCATGTTTACCAATTTTTTATTATTATTTATAATCATAATTTGAATTGAAAAGTGTTTTTTGACCTCAATGATAAATACACCCATATATATATATATGGACTAAGTGATGTGATATCTATATGGGTAGGGGCGAATCAGAATTTTTTTTTAGAGGGGTCGAAATTAAATTTTAATTTTTAATAGTCTATCTCTTTATAATTTTTAAAAGATTAAATTAAAATTTTATAATTTTAAGGAGGATCAAAGTGTAATTTTATATTTACTACTTTAAAATTTAAAAAAAAAAAAAAAAACCTAAACAGCACTTTTCCATTTAAAAGATCAGGCCCTGCCAGCCACCCTAGATTCGGCTCTGAATATGGGTAGAGATTAAAATCAAATAGTGCTTCCAAATTCATTTGGCTTGCATTCTAGGGTTTTGAACTTGGTCATTTATGAGGAATAGAGGGCAAGTTATCTACAAAGCTTGTAGGGTTTGTTGTATTGAATCATGATTTGTTTCTTATGCCACAAAGAATACATGAACCATGTGATATTTCTTGTACCTAACAATCATGCATTTGAATTTTTGTAGCATAAATTGCGATTAATGCATGTGTATTTGACTCCTAAAAGAATAAGAAAAGGAAGGGGTTGAATTTGCATTTGATTTTAGATTTGTATTAAATCCATAACTTTTTAAAATACATGTTTCTCTTTCTTAAATAATTGACAGGCATATTCGGCACGTTGGTTTTGAAATCTAGATCAATTTTTTCAACCTTCCACATTTTTCTGTTCTAGTGAAGAAGGCTACTGCTAGTCATCTTGAATCTTCTATTTTGTTATAAATTGAAATATTTATAAACAGACGAAAATGTCCCCAAAAGCACTAAATTTTGATATAATTTTATGTTTTATTTATTCAATTACTACTCATTTGTTGATTTATTTAGTTGTACGCTTTTAATTTTGTAAACCTTAACATAAAAATGTAATTATTGCTAAGAATGTACGACCATAACATTTTGCATACATACATGAAAAGTGCTTATTAAAACTTGGAAAAAAGCTATATTGATACGTTGGATTCATTAAATACTTTATTAAGAATTTAATGATAATTTTTAAAATTAGTCACCAAATAAATTACAAATTTTGTTAAAAGGGACATTCATCAATTCATTCCATGAATGGACCCTTCTATTAATGGTAGAAAACAACAAACACTCATCGTAGGTGGTTAAATACAAACTTTATCAACACAACAAAAAGTTTAGCCTCAATATCAATAGAATATTATGGCACATTGACAATTAACGTCACAATTTAAGCACGATATATCTAGAGTGATTGTAAATACTTAATACGATAAAAATAAACTTTGGATGGTCCAAAGTGACAGGAAAAAATCGACAAAACAAGCCGAGTATCCACCAAACTTGAGAAGACGAGGACAAAACCATCTCTAAAATCACTTACAAAACCAAGACTACATGCATAAATAAAACTTAAAAATGTGTTACTAGAGTAGACAAAAATTTCTAAAAATGAAGACATTAAACAATGAAAAAAAACATATAAAGCTTAAATAATTTAGTATTCTAAAATACTTTTAAAATATAAACATATTAAGAAGTCAACGTAGAGCCACTGACTTTTCAAAAAATTTTGTTGGTGGCCAATAGAGTTTCAATGGTAACAGACACCGTCATCTATCCATCACAATTTATAAAAACAACAAGACACCCACAAAATAAATTTGTAAATTGAAAAAGTGATAAAACAAATGAAATAAATGAAGAAATGAGATAAAAAGCATGTTGTTGGGAGGAAGAAAAAGGCGAGTGATAACCCGCTCGAAAGTTGGTGAGCAAAACAAAAAAAAGCAACTTGTTAAGGTTTTTCTCCAAATTTTGTTAATCTTAATATTTTACCATGATATTTGTTGATAATAAAGGTTGGTTTATTATTAACAAAAACATAATTAAATCTATTTATTTTTAAATATGTAAGTAGTGATTAATTAGATTTTTATTGACATCCAATAATCAAGATTAATTTCCGTTCACTCAATTTGTATAAAAAAAATAAAAAGAATTATATTATCAAACAATGTTTGGAGGAAAGCAATTTCCAAAAAGCAGGGTAATACTTTTCACCCTACCAAGTAGGTAGGAGAAAAAGGTCAGCTCAACACGAATCATATTCCCCCCATTCATGTTCCAAAATGTAGAAAATGTTTCATTGAAATTAATATATTAAATGAGATTTATTTGACACATTTGAATTGATTTAATTTTGTAATCTTGGGATTATGTAAATCCCTTAATTATAGATATGTTTCGATATCATCCGATATGAAACTTGTTATACGGTTGGATTTGGAGAGTTCAACTATAAATAGAGGGTTTTTCCCTTATTGATAATCATTTATTGTATTCCATTCTTTAATAGTGAATTTTAATTTCTATAAAAAAAATTTACATTGCTAGAGCTAAGCTAACTTAAATGCATTTGAAACGATAAAATCACCTAATACAATACAAATTGCAAGATGAAAAAATCGAATTCCGTTACACTATCATATAACTATTATTGAATCTTACATTTAGTCAACCTTAATCTCTGTCTCTTATTCTCTCCGAAGGAAACCCAGTTCTCATGATTCCAACTTTCCAATATCTATTGCAGAACAGAATCAATTTTCTTTTCTTTCTTTTTTTAATTTCATCGGTTAGTTAAAGGTAAAATAATAGAATTAATGATATCGTAGTAGTTATAATTGTTTTATTAGACCAGAAATATACTAATTATGATTAAATAGTGCAGTTTGAATTAAACTTTTATTAGTAATAACATCTCATAATTATAAATTAAACTTTTAAATTACGTTTGATTCGCCGAATGTAATATTACAATTCTCAATGTTACATTATGAAATGAGATTCGGTATTTGAATTTTAACATTCTAATCATCTCGTAATCTCGCATTATAATCATCCCGTAAATCGTAATACAAGACGTTGTCTCATTACAGTCCATTCTTTAGATAATTTAACATTACAAACATAATCTTAAATTGTTGGCATAACAATTTACGTTGTAACTTATATATATTTCATATTGACATTGCACTATTTGACAAATAATTTAAATTTTATAAAAATATTCAAAAATAAATAATTTAAAAGAAAATTATAAAAATTCAAAAAAATAGCATAAAGTATATTTAAATTACCATTAAAAATATAAATTTTAACATTTTAATTAATATTTTCGTTAAAAAAATAATAATTTAATTTCTATAAAAAACTTAATGATCAATCTAATTAAAAAATTAAATTGATAAAAAATATAAACGGATTTCATCATTCTACCTAATAAAATAAACCTTTTAACTTTATAAATCGCGAAAAATGGAATCACTTTTCTGGACTTCAACGTTAAGAAGTCCAAATGAAACCAAATTCAGAGGTGGTGCTTGGGTTCAAGATTTTCCCAGCCGACAATGCCCGGGTTATCCTAAACCCGATACTCGGGTCAACTAACTTAACCAACACTTGTGCCCATGGTTTCCCTAATCCGCTCCCTTAACTTGTAAGTTAAAATTCTAATGTAAGAAGATTTGTCCTTCCCGCACCCTAATTTTCCAATTAATAATTATTAGCCCCCAAATTACACTTTTACTTTATCTATAATAAGATGCTGTTTTTATCATTAAAAAGAACAAGCTGCTGTTTCAAATGCGTGAACGTCACATCCTGTTGGAACCACTCCACCAATTTGTACGTTGTAAAATACTCTCCGGCTCTGAGCGTGGGTCAAATAACTCCGACAGTGCATTGGAGGAATCCATTGAAGCTCTTCCAGTGACTGCCGCCGCAAATGTAGAGTTGTCATCAAGCTCACTGCCTCCACACGTGACTTGTTCAACTGTAAACTCAACCATGGTCAAGAAAAAATAACCTGGGTGAAGTTCTGCCACGCTGGCAATTTCCATTGGCTAGCTTTTTAAAAGGGGTAGTCTTTTTGACTTTCTCGAAAGTAATGAGATGGAGTGGATATAAAAATGATGATGTCTGAATCGGACGGTGCTCATTTCCTTTGGCATCACATTCGTTGGTAGAGCACACAAATAAATTTAATTAAATTTCAGAACGTTTGTTTTCAACTCATATATTAAATAAAAACGATTATTATAAGATTATGGATGAAGAAAGTGGAAGGGAAGTTGGCGTTGAATTTGTTGACATAAAAAATAAATGATGGAGGGTCCACTCTCTCCCCTCTTTCAAGTTGCTTCATTTTCTATCCTAAACCTAAGTATTTTACTTTTTAAATTTTATATTAAATTAAATTGATCCGAATATTTATCGTTTTATATGTGATTTAAATTTGAGTTATTCTAATTATATTGTTGTTAGAATTTTATCATCTTCTTATAATTTATTTAAAAAAATTATCTTGATTTTTTAAAAAAGTTAATGATAATATTTAAAATGTTTTTTTAAAAATTAAGCTTAGCTTTCAAATACTTTTTTAAGGAAGAAAAATCATATTGAATAAAACTGTTCATTTACAAAAAAAAAAAAAAAATCAAACAAAGCAAGCCTGGTTTGTTTAGCGTCTAGAATGTGCTAAATAAATATGACGGAATCAGAGGCTTTTTGTTATAAAAAACTCATCCTAAATAAGAATTAGTAGCCAATTTTATAAGATTAATAATCACATTAGTATATAGTGAATTTCTCTTTCTATTCCATTAAACTAATAATATCTCCATATTTATTGGTTCTTTTTAGGAAATTTTGTAACTTTACCTTTTCTTAAAAATATATTATGAGTAAATTTTGAAAGGATTTTCTATGAAGTCACTTTTAAATATATTTTTATAAAATTCTATTTATTAAAATAATTAATGTCAAAATTTTAAATTTGGAATTTGTTTATTTATATTTTCTTTTTAGAGTCTTTCAGTTTCACCATAATAGTTATTTGTATAGATAATTGGATCCTATCCTTAAAAGCCACACGGGAAAGTGATTACAGCTCATCAATTTTGTCTTACTTGACACTGCCTTGTCAACTTGTTTGACAAATTTGAAAAAAAATTAATTACAATGTAATGTTTCGAAAACGACTCAATAATTAAATTTAAACGTAATTATTTGTAATTATATAAAAGCAGTATATTTACGTAATTATTGTGATCTGTGTATTTGATTAGTTTTATTGGAGCATTTTAATTATATTTTTTAATTTTTAAGGAGGGTCAAAATTGAAATAATTACAGAATCAATTACATTAAAATCATATTTTAAAAAAATATGTCATACAAATTTAAAAATTTTATTACAAGTATGAACTCATATAAGTGTTTGATATTATTATAAACAACCATTTCTTATATTATAAATATTAAATATAATATTTAAATATTTAAATCAATAATTGATGCATAATATTTGCTTAAAATTAAATTTGAATCTCATCTTCTAAAACTCCAAAAGAAAAAGAGTTATTATCAATCCTCCATAAAAGATTTGGGATAAAGTATCAATTCGAGCCGATAACGTGGGGATTATTTAAGTAATTTTTTCAAGAACTTCTATTTTTACATTTATCAAACAATTATTATAAAAAATGGATCAATAAAAAATGTCACATATTCCTTAAAAAGAGAATCCAAAGACTGATTACATTACTAAATTAATTTTTAACAGAAATGAAGATTTACGGTTGTTTGCGGAGAATCCATTAAGTTTTAATAGTTTAATCTAAATATTATATTTACTATTCCTTTCACCAAAAAAAATTTTAAACATAGGATTTTGAAAGTATTACTTTTTATAAGTGGAAACATATAAATTTACTAATTACGCTAATGCTTTGCATTATTGGGCATCATTAGATTCATATATCATGTCATTAACAGTCCAAAACACATATATAAATTTAGTAATTAATGAGGGGAAACAAGTTGGTGAGGCATTAAATTCGCCTCCACCTTTTTATTAATTGCCTTCCCTCCACTACATATCTGATCTCTTTTCATTTTTTCATTTATCGTACAAATTTATGTTAGATAAGGTGAAATATTTTGTTTATTATTTTGACATAAATTATATACAAAAATAAAAAGTTAACAATCACAATATAAATATATATTTGATTAATTATAATGTAAAATTAAATTAATACACATCATAATTACATACGGTATTCACACATGGTGAGATTAGAATCTCACACATCACAATTACATTTGTTGTGTCGACCTTTTAGTACAATAGTGTTTTGAATGTTACAATTTATTTAAAGAATAAATTTTGTTATTAATCCTTGCAGCCGGAGCAAGTTGTTAATTTAGTCATTGTACTTTAATTTAATTATTTTAAATTTTTATACTTTTCAAAATTTAAGATTTTACTTTTGATTAAGTGGTAGGTATTAAATTCAATAAGTTAAATAATGCTATTTTCAAAAATTAATGTGACAAACTTATTATCACATATGTAATATCATGTTAATTAGCTATTTTCATATATCACTTATGAAAATGCCAACTAATGGAATTAATGAATATCATTTGTATTAAGATTGAAATTTCAAAACCAGAGCAATATAGCAACTAAAAGTAATCCAATTGAAAAAACATTGACTACATCTAAAACTTTATGCATTGTACAAGACTAATAGTACAATTTAACCAAACATATTCACATGCTGCCAACTATTAAAGACTGCAATTTCAAAATTAAAAAATATAGGGACTAAATTTAATCAAATTAAATATATGAATCAATTCCACAACTTATAAAAAGTACATGGACTAATGATAGAATTTGATAGTATTTAAACAACAGAAATTATAACATTATTAGTTACGAAAAGGTCAAAATATGCTTTAAATCTCAATACTTTTTCTATTGGAATTTATTTCTTCAACTTTTATTTCAAGAATTTAGTTTCTTAGTTTTCTAATTTAAAATTCAAGTCATAATATTAATACAATTAAAATTATTTTGTCAGATTTAGAATCATTACAAATCATTGTTCAGTTACACATTATTAAATAAGTAATTTTTTTTCAAAATAACATTCCAATAAATTTAACGAAAAAATTTAATAACTTTAATAATTAGATTTAATTTTAAAATAGGAAAAGTTAAAAATTAAAAAGTTTTTAAAATAAAAATATAAAACCTAAATTTTAAATTTACAAATCATGCAAGGCTTATAGCAGATTTTAACCTTTACCTACTCAAGGTGTGAAGTGTGAATGCAAGCAGGAATGGTCAACATACTCTGCAGGCCATTAAATCCATGACAGAAAGCCTGTTATCCGACGGTAAGTAAAAGCACAGGTGTCGGAAAGTGAACAAGATCTTTCCACGTGTAAAACATAAGTGGTTAGAGACAACGGATTGAATGAGTCTGACGTTAGGAAACCATAGCTCAGTAGAATAGAAAAGGAGAGGAGGCCAGAAAAAATAAAAAAATAGAAACAATTGTAGCTAAAACTTAAAAACAGTGGGTTGATGATGATTAAAAAAGGTGATTAAGCGAGTTAATTAAGGAGCTGAAGTAGTATATAAAGTGAAGGGAGCTGGTGAGGATAAACCAAGTGAGGCTGAGTTTTTCACACCATAAATTTGTGAGAGAACAAAAAAAGAGAGCTTATTTTTCTTAGGTGAGATCTAAACAATTTGAGTGGTTCTGGTTTTTGTTGTTTGAAAATCTTTCCCCCTTTTTTCCATTAATCCCCGCTTCTCTGAATCCCTTTCTGTTAATCATCTGTCTTTTGAATCAAAATCTGATTTTTGGGTTTGTTTTTTCATCAGTACTTAGCAAATGGGTAAAAAGCAAACTTAGACAAGGATTTCTTTTAAAGTCAGGTGCTTTCAGAAACGAGATCCAGGTTTTTTTTTTTTCCTTCAGCTTTGTTGATATAAAGTTTCAATATTTGTCTCCTTCCCAAGGTTAATTTTAGAAAAATTCTCATTTTTTTTCAGTCTGTAGATAAATTCGCTTTGTGGGTAATTTTTGATCCCTCAAAGTTTTAATTTTTTTTGGTTGGATTTGAAAGGGTTGTCTATTTTTAAAAAGAAAAACCTCTTTTAATCCGTTCTGGGTTTAGGACCTGTTCTTCAAGTTTTGTTAAGAAACAGGTTAATTTTTTCTTAATTTGGTCCTCATCCTGATTTCTAGTTTAAGTGTAATGGCAGCTACAATGGATTTCATTAGTAGTGGAGTAGTTCAGTCAGATCTATATGGGGGAGAATTGATGGAAGCTCTTGAACCTTTTATGAAAAGTGTTTCCTCCCCTTACCCTTACCCTTACCCTTTCTCTTCCTCTTCTTCTCTTCCTTCTACTTCTTACCTTTCCTTCTCTTCTTCCGAAACACAGCCTAATTTTCACCCGGATAGCAGTTGTTACCCTTACCCTACACCAATGGACTCATTTTCTTGTCCCCAGCAGCCTCAAACTGGTTCAACAATTGGGCTAAATAGCTTGACACAAGCTCAGATCCATCAGATCCAGCTTCAAATCCACCTCCACAACAACCAGCCAAGCTACCTTCACCAAAGTCCCCAACCCAACACCATCAGCGCCAACAGTAACCAGATGGTTAGCTTTCTTAGCCCTAAACCTGTTCCAATGAAACACGTGGGTGTGCCACCCAAACCCACCAAGCTTTACAGAGGAGTTAGGCAGCGCCACTGGGGAAAATGGGTCGCTGAGATCCGGTTACCTAGAAACCGGACACGCCTTTGGTTAGGCACTTTTGACACTGCCGAGGAAGCAGCCTTGGCTTATGACAAAGCAGCTTATAAACTAAGAGGTGACTTTGCGAGACTCAACTTCCCTAACCTTCGTCACCACGGTTCCCACGTTGGTGACTACAAGCCTTTGCCTTCCTCTGTTGACGCTAAGCTTCAAGCCATTTGTGAAAGCTTGGAACAAAATCCAAAGCAAGGGAGCAAGAAGAAATCTTCCAAGGTTCCGGCCGACACCAAAAGCAGGAACAACAACAAATCCGACATGGCAGAGCCAAAGCCGGAGGAGAATACAGCGAAAGTGGAGAACTCCTCATCTTTGTCTACGGTTCAATCCGAGAGTGAGGGTTCGGCTGTATCTTCACCTTTATCAGATCTTACGTTCTCGGATTTCGACGAACAGCCATGGCCGGAAGTCGTTTCTTCTTCGGAAACTTTTATGTTGTCCAAGTACCCTTCTGAGATCGATTGGGAATCCATTCTAAAAGCCTGACGGGAAAAACCCATTTTCGTTTCTGTGTAACAGTGTTTTGTTGTTTAGGAGTTACCTTTCATGTATCTTTTTGTAAAGCTAGCTGCAATGGAGTTTTTGGCAGTTGCAGTGGCATGTATTTTAGGTTATTAAGAGTCTGTTAATGAGTGTAAGTCCTTGTGTTGATAAGAAATTGTGACAATTCTCCATGCTGGTCAGCTCGTTTTTTTTCTTGCTGAACCGAAAGGTGAAATTTGTTGGTGTCCATAAAAAAAGTTGATAGCTTTTGTATTTTGTACGAATTAAATGTTATTTATGTTGTATTTTCTGGTATCCTTGTTTTGTTCATTTTCTCACTTCACATAATTCTTAGAAATTAGAATCGAGTGGCTGAAAATGGAGGAAAACTCTAAGCAGAGATGAGTTCTTTTATCTGCTAAATAAAATATCACATAATCTCAATAATTTATATTTTTGTGTTACTGAATGGTTCATGTATACAGAACTTTTGTGAAATGGGGTGAAATAAATTTATAAAATTTTTGGAGTTGAAGATAAGAAAAAGGTTGTTGAATGGATTTGAATTATATTATTGATTTTTGAAGGATATACAAGCTTAAAATAAATAAATACATATTAAAATTTTAGTCTTTGGGTTGATTATCTTTCGGCTTATTATCCTCCGATCAACATTTTTTTTTTCTTTTTCTCAGTCACTTTTTTTTATGAGTATCTTTATCTCCCTTGTTGTTCACCAAAATTTCATGACCATCAATATTTTTTTTTGGTAAAGTGAGGAACTTTTTGTCAGTTTGCTTGTGTTTGGACAATATTTTAAAATAATAAATAATTTTATGAGTGAATTTGAATCAATATTATTTCAAGTTTCATATATATATATATTCCTTATTTTTTATTGTTTAATAAATTTTTAATTTTTAAAGTTTTTGTCTGTTTTTATAATATATTTTTTTAGAAGTTTTATAACATGTAATCTTAATTTTATAAATAATCTTAAGGATAATTTTGTTGTTATCTCTAATTTAGTGAATGTTTAATTTTTATTTATCGTTTTATATCATTCGAAGGTTGATTTTTTTTATTGTATTAAGTATTTACAATCATTTCGAATATGTTATATTTTAATTTTGATAAAGTTAATTATTAATGTATTATGATATTTTATTGATGCTAAAGTGATACTTATTATGTTGAAAAAAATTATCTTTTAAAATCTATAATAAATGTTTATTATTATTATTATTATTATTGAATTATGTGATTGAATAAACAAATGAATTTAGGTTTAAAGAAAATTATAGATGGTTGAGTGACAGTGGCGTCGTCAGACAATATACAGAACCGTGAAATGGTGGGATATAGAAAGTGCGTTTGGAGTCCCGAGAATGAGTCAGAATTCAGGAGGTTGGCACAAACAAGGGAAGAGTTTTCTTGGAATCTTAAAGCCACCTAAATATTAAAACTATAGAGCAAGACAGGAAGGTTTAAGTAGAGTAATTTACGCCAATGGTGGTGGCGTAACCTAAAATTTTCTCAAAACAAATCTACCTATCTTTTTCAACAGTCACAATTTCTTAAGATTTTGTCTTACATAAAACAGTGCCTTTACTTTAAAGTAACGCGTTTGCAACAGCTCTTTGTGTGTGTTCATTGAATTTCAATCATGGTTGTGGACGCACGCGTGCTCCTTTTTTTGGCTCATAATCATGCAGCCCTCTCTCCACTTCCAGATTATCCATTTTCTTTCTGAATCATCATCTTATCATTACATTCTAACCAAAAGAAGCATTAATATCTCCGACATAATCATGATTTTGGGTCCAAAATATGTTTAAATACCTTACAAGTTGGATTTGATTACATCCTTCTTTTCCACTTTCTTTTCAAAGTAAGGCATGATAAACAGAGGAGGAGGACGCTGTTTCTTATTTACTATTTGGAGTTTATTAAAAAAAATTAATTTCAATTTTAATATTTGTGTCATCATCTTTAAATCTTTATCAAAGTGTAAACACAATCTATCAAAATAGAAGGCCTACTGATTCAAGAAAGTTTAAATTAATATAATATAGGAAAGCAAGTTGGCTTGGAAGTTACTAGTTAGGCAGGCAGCATAGAGTGGTACAGTAGATGGTGGTGTTGTCAAGAGTCAAAACCAATCCATTCATTTGAAAATTGCTTAATCTCAACTCAAAATTATTATAATTTGGGGGTCCGTTTATGATGGGTCAAAATTGAAGTAGTGGAATGAAATTAACCCAAATTTGTGTCAATACATCTTTTATATGAACCAATCAATCGATATAATTGGAGGATAGACGAGAGATTAGTGTGGACAAAATTTCAGTCGGTAATGAATGAACAAGGGAATATCATCTTTACTTGCTTCAATTCCCCCAACTGGAATTAAGATTGAAGCAGAAGCCCCCCAATTTCAAGCCACCAGCTCTATCCATCATCAATTGAATTTACCCAGTTCCATCTTCTTTTTCATTGCTTTTTGACCATGGTATATACACGAGTCTATTATTCCCGAAACTGCGAAAACGCCTGCCGTACAATGCACAACACTTATCCGATTGTAACATACATAGATACTCAACACATCAACCATGAAGGGCAAAGGGCAATTACCTCCAACTATAGCACAAACGTTCGTTAGGAAGTGCAAGAATGAGACATGTTCCTTTGCGAAAGTCACCTGCGAAATGAAGTTTAGAACAAGCTCAGTGAATTAGCAGGACTCATAATTGAAACAACTTGAAAACAGTCCTAACTTAAGCTAACATTTATTACACCTCTCTTTAACAGATCTCTAAGGCTTTCCCTTGTACATATGAAAGTGGCGAGAAGAGAAGAGGTGATGCAGACATTGAGATTGCATGAAAAAAAAAAAAAAAACAGAGGAGAAACCAACCTTGATAGGAGAAAGGTCATAAATGAAGAAAACTCCTGCGAGGGAATCGATTAGGACTTTGTCGGAACCTTTAAAATGCTCTGTTACAGAAAACTGCAATACCAATCTCTCATGCATTAATCATTTTGACTAAATGAAAGAATAGGCCAAATCGAATCTTTTGCAAATTCTAGTTACACCTGATTTGTTTGGATAGTGTGTCCGTTCTCATCTGTGTACATGGTAGGAACAACCTACAAGATAAAATTTATTAAAAATCCCTCGAACTAACAGACCCTTTTCTTATTCAAAGCTCATTTAGAAACAAGAACTGCTACATGTATCTGACACAAAATTGCAGAATCCATGCCCCCTTAAAATGACCATGAGCCATCAATCCACTCAAGAGGTTACAACATTAGTAATAATTCTTGTTGCTCAGTCTAAGGGATTGCATTATTCTTTCATGCTCTCAAGGATTAGTCTCACTAGCATTTCCAAATGGAAATGTTTAGGGATCTCTTTGCTAGTGTCACTAGCATTTCACAAAGGAAATGTTTCAATCAATTTGACAGCATGAACTAAGTTTACAATGATTACGTTAATCAGGCAGACTTTTTATGTTTTGCACCATTTAGGTTTCCATGTAGTGACTTTATCGAATATTTTGAAAGATTAAATTTTAAAACAGTGATAGATCATGTAACATTTATATATGCAGCAGTTGGACTGGAGATGTCACATGTTGCATACACTAACAGGCTAATGGAATAAAATGAAGGGTACTAAAAATCAATTAGTGTACATCCAGGGTAATGTCCTGCCTTCAATTACTAGATAGAAGAGAACTGATAAAAATTGGAGAATATGATCACAGAGGAGAAAAGGTGCATTCACACAGAAAGCTAACCTTGATAAAGTACTGGTACATCCCAATTGGGTGTTTTTGCATCCATTGGACACTGGAATTTAGAAGAGAAAAATATGAACAGCTTAAATTAAAAGAATCATTTGCTAACATCCAAAAGCTGTTGTACATGGCCAACATTAAACGATTAAGTAGAAATTTGGCAGTACCCATCAAGAGGATTCACCACACCAGGGAAATAATCTCCAAAAGCTAACCGATTGATCCTGTGACTTAACTGCATCAAATGTACATGAAGCATGATAAGATTGGGTTAGATAACCATTTTGCCATATAAGACAAGCTAATGTGCAAAAAGAAAGCAAATATTAGGGTTAGGCCTTACATTAAAACTGTCCTTTCGAAATGCTTGCAAGTCATGTACATGAATATTTGATTGCTCAAAGCTTTTCCCAGGTGCAAAATGAAAATTCCCTGCCACCTTATTAACTACTAAAGAGCCATATATATTACACCCCTCACCTTCTTCATCCTTAATCTTCTGAAAAAAATCCTCTCTCTTGCACTGAACGCCAGAAAACAGAACAAACGCGTCAATCAAGACATAGACCAGGGTCAAGTCATGTAGGCCAACAGTCACTTGGACAAGCGTACACTGTTGATATTGGCTCACGCAAACCTCACTTGTATAGTTTTTGTTAACTATTGAAATATAGAAGGAATCAAGCCTTTTAATGCACCAAGAAGCTATATTACTTGGACTCCAGAATGAGTGATGGATATGGATATGTGTATGACATGGGTATGTTCATTTTTTTAATTTTTCTATGTATTTGGAGTACTCGGTAGGCATTATAAGGAGGGGAAAGAGGTTTTAATGTATGCTATGGCCTCTGCATAGCTTACCAAAACAAAAATGAACACAAGCATGATTATCAATATCAGACAATAAAAGCAAAATCAATATTATTTATCCCTGCACATATGACTATGCATGTCTCATTCCAATTGAAGTTACCTAAAAATTAGATAGAGCTGTAATGCACACAGACCTGGTCAATCAAATCCAGATTTGACATGGCCCAACCTTTCTTTCTGTATGCATCACGAACTTCCTCACAGGAGTTGCAACACTCACCATCAATCTTCAAGATGGAAGTGAAGAGAATGTTAGGGCAGGTTAAAATAAACATACCTGGAGCAAGAAAACAGTACTTCTTAATTGGACTAGTTTCAATGATTTTTCCCTATCTAAATACTGACGACATGAACTGCCTCTTCACTCCCTCATAAACCACATCCAAAACGACATAAGGAAATAGCCAAAAGAAAAAGAATAAATGCTACTTATCAAAAGTTTTATATAATATTTAGGAAAAGTATCACAAAATGATACTTATTAGGATTAAGAGGATAAGGTACAGGGACCTATACAAATAAAGTCAAAGATCCTTCATATTCAGGACAAACATTCACCCAGTGGATTGACTTGTATCACAATGAACTAGCTGATGGAAACCAGATAGATGAAGCATACCGATTCTGCACCATAACATGAACCACAATACGTCTCATTGCCACCTTGCCTCTGTAAAGGCTTTTCCATCTGTAAGAAGCAGAATAATTATGAGCAGAGAGAATTGCAAAGGTCAAAAAGTCAGCTGAATGTCTGGTTTTTATGATCCTTTAAGGGAAAAAAGAAAGTGACTGTGAAATCAACTTCAAGCAATATTATCATATAGCTAACCTTGAGAGAACCAACCCCTTCCGGTTTCAGTTCTATAACATTATTGCCATTCGAATCTAACCTTTTCTTTACTATGTCATGTTTCTGCAAGTTAGATAAAAATAAATGATATTATGACTTTAGTAGCAAGTACATGCGCATGCACATGCATTTCCTTTACGACACTTGACGTAAGACAAAACCCATCAATATAAAATTGGAAAAAAGAAGCATGAGATCTTGAAATACATACAACATCAAGGTGTTGCTCTCCACTTATGTCAATTGCATCGAGGCTGAGAATTGAGCATGCAATAGAAGGGAATGTGACATCAAACTGCACTTTCAGATCCAAAAGGAAAATTAAGAAATTAGAGGGGATAATCCCAAAAGACCTACATCGCATTACGATGAATGAAACTTAAAAAAAAAAAAATCAATTATAACATTTACAATCAATATTGATAATGTAGAATATCGGAATCAGCATATAATAAAGAAATTATAAGTCGAAATGGAACATGGACACAGGAGGAATCTTCAGAAAATTTGAAGTTAAGATTACATTGATGCGTAGAGTTTCCGCTCTTGAAGTGTCAACCACAAGCTTTGATTCAACCACAGGGTGCAGATATAATCCTACAACCGAGACCACAAAAAATGAGAGACATTTTGATGGAAACAGATCAACTAAGTCGTATATCATCAAGAAGACCAAATCAATTTAAATTGAGGGAAGAACATAACAGATCCAAATCATATAGCAGAGGAAAGGAAGTTACGGATCTCGGAAAGAAGAGCAAGAGCATAACGACGGAGGAGACGAGAGTGATAAAGCCACCGGAGAGTGTTCGGCTGTAGAAATCCTCATTTACCTTTGGATATGCATCTAAATGCCTTAGCTTATTCATTATTCCTTCCATCAGTTCTATAATTTTCTTTACATTTCTTTTTCTATTTCATTTAGAAAAACAAAATGATTCGTTTTCTTCTGATCCTAGAATTCAAAAAAAAAAAAAAGTCTTAAACAAATATATTTTTTAAAAATTAAATCTAATTCGATGGGATAAATATACCTAATGACTTCGTTAATATATGCTGTTAGTTGAGCTGAATAAAGTTTTTTGCAAAATTTAAGTGAATAAAAGTTTAATTTTTCTTCTGGAGAATTATTTATTTATAAAAGACCTCGTGTTACCTGAATATTATTGCATCGCATGTTAAATATTTTAAATCTTATATTGCTGTATTATTTAATCATTATGTCCAACAACGGAATGATAAAAATTTTCGGTTTAAATATTTGATGGTTTAAAAAGTTTTATTTAAGTATGACTTTTAATTTGAACATAATTATGCTTAGAAACTAAAACGATGACGAAACTTGTTGTACAAAAAATAATATTGACGTTAATATTGCATGGTGATAAAAAAAATTAAATCAAAATTAAATAAGAAAAGCACATGTCAAATTTTTATTGAAAAATGCGGTAAAATATAAAAATAATTATTTATGTATGATTTAAATTACATTTTAATCACTGACATTATCAATTTGTATTATTTTAATCACTGTAGAGTTATCTAATGTTAAAAACGTTACAAAAGTCTCATGCGACATAAATTATACCATTAAATGTTGATATGTCATCCGCGTCCATGCCGTATAATTAAACACGATATTTTAAAATTTGTAACCTTAGTTTTTCTTTTATACTTTATTCTTCTCTCATCTCTCCCTACTTCTTACACCTTACTCTTAGTCCTTGTCTAGCCTTTTAACTCCAACTTATCCACACTATCACCCAACTCTCAACCATTGACCATCTCAAACCACCATATATTCACTATTCCAGCTCCCCCAATCGAACCTACATCGCTAACCTCACACACAATACACTTTCTCGTAACTCACCCCTTCCAATAGCTCTTTGTCCCCAAGCCTCACAACATTCAGTGTTACCATCTACACACCCCACAATTCAACATCACCACCATCCATGATCATCATCTCCACCTCTCTTCACCCAATTGCCTCCACTATACTGATCACTCTTTCCTCACCATCCCTATTACACCCATAACCGAAACCAAATCCCTCAAACCATTACTCAACAACAACAAACAAACAAAAAGGGCTTTTCCTGAAGCATGTTGGGGAGGAAGCCAACTATTAAGTAATGTGATGTCATCAATGTTATATTTAATCAAAGTGACTACAATGGATGAATCTAGGGAGTTTAGTAGTCATTTAATTAATATGCATGTATGTATGTACTAATGCCATGGGCTACGAATAAAAGTTTGTGACGAATATACACAGGACGTCTCATAGAGGTCAAATGATTAAATGGGGCTCATTTGATTCACCTGAACTAGTTCAATTTGCAGAACATATGAAGAAGTCCATTTACTTGAAGCCATAGTAGCCCAATGAAACACTTTAGTAAAACTAGAGTTACCCGGATAGGTATTGTATATCCTAAGGGATAAAGATGTATGGAGTTTAAATATCTTAGGACTTTCATTTTGTAGATATGCACTAATTTTATCCGTTGATGTAATTCGATCTGTACCGTTGGATCTGGGAGAGTTCAACTATAAATAAAAGTCTTCCGTCTCATTTATAATGATTCCTTCTACTTCATTCTTGAGTTAAAGAATATTTTGAGACTCAAACACTTAGCGTATGCTATTTCTCTTTGGCTTTTCATTGCTTCGATGCCTTAAAAAATTTGTACAAAAATTCTCCTTTTTTGACTGTTAGGTAAATTTAAGCGGATTTGAACCCAATAAATCGTCTAAGACAATGTGGTTTACTAGATTAAAGTTTTAGTCCCTTCTCTCGGGATGACAAAAAAAAAACTCGAAACCAATAGGTTTTTAGTCGATTCGAATAGATAGGGTTAATTTTTTTGAAATGATTTCAAGTTGAGTTGGATTAGATTAATTTTAGAAAATGGTCGTTTCGAGTTTAGCATGAAACCGCCCCTCCCCCTTCCCCGAAATATTTATGAAATTGCTATCCCATATTTTTAATTTATTTAATCCTCTCTTTAAATCAATATCATTGGCTTAGACCGTCCGCTCAATATTTCTATTAATGCCAAAAGAAGTAATGAATTTATCCTGAAAAGAGATCTTTTCCTTTTTCATCCGGATCAATTACCATTCCTCCTTCATCAGGCGCTTGACTTTTTTTTAAAAGATTTTTGGAGAAAAACAAATAAAAAATATATAGATCAATATATTATTATTAATGATAAGTGCAAAAAAAATAGTTGCCTGCGATATCATGTCAAGTGCCAACCCGGGATTGGGAATAATAAAAGAACAAAAGGATACTTTTTATAAACTAATAACTTAGAAGTGGAATCAATCTAATTAATTACGTCAAAATTAGTATTTTTAATTAAAAATGCATAAAATATATTTAGAAAATAAGCTTTGCTAAAATTTGTGGTATGTGTATCTTATTTGGTTTGATTTTACTATAATTCCATTTTATTTGACTAACATTTGTCATAATCTTTTTACTATATCACGTTATTAGTATAACCATGTTTGTCCAGTATCAAATCATATGGCATCAAGACATTTCGGATGATATTAATTTTCCAATATATATTTGATAAGTTTGTAACTATGGGTCATAAACTAGTACTCTTTTGATTTTAGGATTTAGGTGACTAAAACCCTGACAAGAAAAATATTGGATATTAGGTTGAACTTACAAAAGCCAAGGAGGCTTCCAAGAAAATTGGGCCCAAACACTCCTCCCTTTTGTTGTCTTAAGCCCAACTAACAGTTCTCTCCAATTCTACCCCAAATTAATTCCAAAGCCTAACTACAATATATTTTCTTCTCTGCGTAATATGAAACTGCAATTCTGTTTTTGTTAAAAAGAAAAGGGTTATTCAATTCTAACTGAGAATATTTTGTTGTATATGCATGATTAAAATCTCGATATTTAAAAAGAAACAAAATCAAAATAGTAAAACGGGAGAAAAACAAATAGGATATTTGGTCATTTTTTGTGATTCGAATACTCTCTTTTTATGGTTTAGTTGGGTTCATAATCAATTTTCAACTATAATTGTTCTCATTACAATTTTTAATAAACGTAAGAAAGGAATTCACCCCCCCCCCCAAAAAAAATATAAACGTAAGAAAGAATGTGAAACCATTCCTCCATTGGATTTAGTTGGATATTTTTTCTTGCAGAATAAAGCATCCCCGGACAAATTAATCAAAAAATAATAATAATTGGAATTGATATATTATCCAGCTTAGCTTCACACAATAATATAAGATCCTTGATAAAAAGCACGTGAAGGTCCAAATTGGGTTGAGTTGGACCCATATCCATATGTGTCTCAATCTCAAAAATGGTGCATCAAAATCCAATCAAATCATAGGGGTAGCTTATGTTGAATTCAAATCAAATCATTATGTCCAAGCCATATTCACAAATGAATACCAGTTCGGTTCATCTCACTTTCTTCTCTCTCTATTCACAACTTTTCCATCATGGGCACTATTTCTGAATTAGACTTGTACCAAATAACTATCACACCTTAAATAATAATTAATTTAAGTTCCAACAAACCTCACCTTTGAAAAAAATATAAAGACACAAGTAAATTTATTATCAAATCAACCATGATAATTAAAATATCCAATTTTGCTATCATATCAATGAACCATCTAAAATTTTAAAAAATAAATATACTTAAACTTTTTTTATAAAAAAAATTATTTTGAAAGATGTGTGGTTACTTAATTCATTGACAATTTTTTTAGGGTGACTAAAAGCAGAATTTTAAAAAAATTATTTTGAAAGATGTGTCGTTATTTAAATAATTTATTTATAGACTAAATTCGTAAATCAGGTAATATTAAAATAACCTATATTAATCAGAGTTTAAGTAGGAAACTAAAAACAGAGTTTCACTAGGAGAGGAAAAGCCAAAAAATGTGGGGCATAACTCCACAAATCTTTACCTTAACTCGTATTTCCACAACACCTTCTTTGCTAAAGATCGCCACAGGCTTATCTCGAACTATGCAGGATATTAACTAAGTCAAAGTTGAGCTTAGAAGCTGGAAGACTTCTAATATTCGACTTGTGCACTACCAAATCAATACTGACTTAGGTCTGATTTCCACGAACACAATGCCCTATCTTTTAAAAACCTGCATCCAAAAGAGAATCCCTCTTATACGAAACGGTAATACCTTTTTCTTTACTATGACCAAGTTGTCTCCGCTTCAAAAGAGTCGGCTTCGACTCCTCAATAGATGAGGGATGTCCTGTTTCGCCGGTCACCATTGACCCTTCCAGAACATAAAAACTTCAAATCTTTTTACCTTTCATCAAAACGAAAGCTCTACGGAAACTTTAAAGATGCTTGACTCGATGTTGATTCTACAACCCTTCAAATTCAAATTTCTCAAGCAGATAAGATTTTTCTTTAAGTCAGGCACATGCCTGACATCTGACAATGTCCTAATTGTCCTGTCGTGCATCATGATCTGAACAGTACCAATACCGATTACCTTACTGGGTGAACCATTCCCCATAGGCACAACCCCACCTTCAACTGAACTGTATGTGGAGAATTAGTCCTTTTTGGGACACATTTGGAAAGAACACCCTGAATCCAAGATCCACTCGGACGTAAGCTTAGAGCTTTCACTTGTTGACACCAACAAGAAATCATCACTTTTTTAATTGGCCAAATTAACACCAACTAAATCTTCCTTCTTGATATCAACAATCATTTTATTTCGCAGTTTGTAATAATCTGCCTTGACATGACCTAACTTCTTACAATAGCGACATCTCTTGTCTCGTTTTCTTGATGCTACCAAAATTAAGGGTTTCCTATCTAACTTGCTATCCGAACTAAACTCATTGTCGAGTTTGTCTTTACTCAACAGATGACTCTTCACATCCTCGAATGATAGATTTTTTTTGCCATAAATTATGGTCTCCTTGAAAGACTTGTATGAAGGGGATAAAGAGCACAATAATAGCATAGCCTGATTTTCATTGTCAATCTGAACCTTAACTTTTTTAAATATTCAAAAGAGTAATAAATTGACTGACAAGATCTCTAAAGTGCTTAACTTGTGTTGTTCCACGCTTTCAACTCAATAATATGCTACTAAAACTTCTTAAAGATATTCAATTAAAAGCTCCAACCATTTTAGTCAAAATATGTCAACCAATTATGACAAGTTAAATTGGTCTCCTAGACGCAAGCTAAGTTGCAATTGGAGTTCATCTGCCCTATAGCTAGCACTAGGGATGTCAATTGGGTGGGGCAGGTGCGGGGGGATGCTCTCCAGCATTCATCCCTGTCAAGAATTTTTATCCCCATCCCCGTTTCACAACCCGTTGTGGGTACAAAACCATCCCCGCCTCACGACCCACAAGACTAAAACCATCCCTGCTCCACCACCCACGTGGGTCCTCAAACCCACCTAATCCCCGCTATACCCGCTCCACAACTCACTTTATATAATATATTTATAAGTATCAGTTAAATAAAATATAAACCAATTTTTTTTATGAAAAAAGTATGAAATTTTCAATCGAGTAGTCTTTCTCCGTTATCCTTAAGCTCACGTCTGTTGAGTATGGGCTCACTTCGAATCAAAAATTTTTTCACAAAAATTACCAATAGAGTAATTTCGCAATTTCTCTAAACTTTTGAGCCAAATTGTAAATAAAAAAATATCTCTAAATTTTTTTTGAAATAATATCTTTAGAGAATTTTCTCTTCATATAATTTTTTCTTGAATTCAAGTGTGTGAAATAATGACTTAAAGGCTCTTTTTATATAAGGAAAGTTTAGAAAGTTTAACTATGATTAAACTTAATCACTTTAATATTAAATTAATATAATACTTATTAAGATAAATATTAGATTAAATTTAATATTAAATTTTATTAAATTAATAGATTATTTATCTACAAAATAAACATCAAATTAAATTTAATATTAAATTAATAAATATTATTAAGATAATTATTAAATTTAATTTTTATAAATATGTTTATTATATTATGCGGGGTGGGCCGGGATGATGCGGGGTAGCGGGGATGGGGATGGGGCAGGGCGGGTGGGAATGAGGCGGGTACAAGGTCATATCCATGCCTATCCCACTACCCATGATAGGTATAATTTTTGTCCCTATCCTTACCTTACCACCAACAAAACCTATACCCGTCCTTATCTAATTGGATGCAAAGTAAAACGAGATCCCGCGAAACTCTTCCCACCGACCTTCCTAACTAGCACTAACACAATGTATTCTTTATTATACACTCAATGCATCAAATGAAATATTATTTTATGTCAAAAAAGAATAATGTTACTTTAGATGACACTTCCACGTGTTATAATATGATTAATTTGACGATATATACATTGATATTATATGAAATTCAAATATTAAAACCTTTAGATAATCATATATTATATTGCAAGGTTTTAGTTAAATAGTAGTGCTCACACTATATTTTTATGACATTTGGCATAACTTAAGAATGCAATGTGTCTTTTTAAATATAACGTCATTACAATATAAACTGTTACATATCTTTTTTGACTATTAAACATTTATTGTTAGAATGTTGAATCAATCAATAATATAAATATATTAGATGTAAATTGTATGAACTTTGGTTTGTTTTCTGTTGAATTCGATGTTTGAATAGAGGTTTGAAAAGATTCGTTTAAGCACATCAACGCAATAAGTAAAGCAAAGAATGAAATAAACACAAATTTACAACGTGAGTTAAAGAGATAAATAAAGAGAGAATCAACAAACAATATTTGTTAGTGCAGTTCAGATTTATCAATCTTACATTTGCGGAGTCTTGCTCAAAAAATGGTTATCGTTTTATTCAACAATTCTACCTTCTCCCAATGAATAATTGTTGCTCCAAAGTCGAACTCAAATTGTTAATAGCTTACATTAACTACAATATCTCTCCATAAAAATCTTTAAACAAGACGTGTCTAAATACACCCTTAAATGACTTAATGAGGAAGTTGATCTATAACTTATTTATAGGTTAATAGAAGAGTCCCTTTAACAAAATTTTGATAGAGTTTAAACTCTCATTTAAAAGTTGAATATACCACTTGAGTTATCTTGAATATTTATCTCAAAGTCCTTCGTAAACAAACTCTCCAACAATTATAAAATCTCTAAAAGGCTAAGGATAATGCTTGAGATGAGATTGTCTAACCCTTCTTGCTTCTACTCTTCCCAATATTGATTAGCAGCATTCAGATGTAATAAAACATGACTTACGGATCATTTGTTGACTGTGTGATACACCATGAAAATCAGTGACGAAATCAAAGAGGTTGGTAGAGGGCCGTCCCCTTTAAAATGATTTTTTTTTCATTTAGCCCCTTATATAATTTATAAAATTTTAAATTAATAATGATAAAATTACACTTAAACCCTCAAAATAATAAAAATTTAATTTAATCTTTTAAAAATTATAAAAATTTAGATTATTACAATGATGAAATTACATTTTTACTATCGTAAAAATATATAATTTGATTGCAACCCTAATTTTTTTTTTAACTTCACCCCGAAAATAAAACTAAAAAATGTTTAACTTTATATTAACTATTCCGAAAGCATGGTCAGACAATTATTCAAAGGGTTATCTAACATTATATCCAACAAAGAATTCAAAAGAACATGGGATCGAAACAGGACAACAGAAGTCCCAACATAAATTATTATATGTATTATAAAAGCATTTGATATTAATTGGTAACTAAATCAATCCCGTAATATGGAAATTGTTGGTAAATTTGAAATAAGCAGATAAAACCTGCGATTCTTTCACAAATTGAAAGAATCCAAAGCCAATTCAAAAATTTGTATGCTTCTTTCAATACATGCCATGAATTATGAAATAAAATTAATCCCATAAATCAGGGAAGGGAGATCAGAGATGCCTCATTATTCATTTTCTTCTCATTAAAAAAAAACCATATATGTAAACTTACAAACCCACAAATCATAAAAAAAGAAGAAATTATTGTGAAATAAAATAGCAACCAAAGACGTTTTCATGTTTGACAAGAATGGATGGCTATAGCGGTTTGTGGAGAGTACGTTGAATATTTCTAGATAATAGTGTTTAATTTATATGTTTGTTTTACATAAAAAAAAATAGATTTCATGTCAAAGCAACATTATTTTAAAAATACATAATGAATTTTTTTATCCTCCAATTTTATAAAAAAAATTTATTTATCTTTCATTTAAGTTTTAGTTTTTTTATCGTTTGAACTTGGATTTTTTGTCAAATCACCTCAAAATGGATGAAAAAATTAATTTTTGTTAATTTTGATGATGTGGCATACACATGGATTGCCACATCGATGACACGTAAATATTTAATTAATTTTTTAAATTTTTTAAAAATATTTTTTTAATTTTTAAATTTTAAAAAAATTAATTAAATACTGAGGTGTCGTCTACGTGACAATTCATGTGTACGCAATGTCAACAAAGTTAAAAAATATTACTTTTCCATTCATTTTGGGGTAGTTCGACAAAAAAAAAATTTAAAGGCTAAAAAAAACGAAAATTTAAATGAGGACTAAAATAATATATTTTTTTTAAAAGTGAAAGGGCGAAATAACTCATTATACTTTTTAAAGAAGAAGCTATTATGCATGGTTTAAAGAGGAAATGTTTATATGTTTTTGTTCTTTTATGTAGTTTAGTCTATAAATTAATTTTTGGTCTGTATTGTTTACTGAAAATCTTGAATTACATTTTTATATTTTTTTTTTGTGTTCTTAATATGGTTTTAATTTTTATTTACATTATTATATTTATCTAAATAATTATTTTTAATAGTAATCTTTTTAGATTTTTGCACTTATCTCAAAATCCCGATCAATATATATATATATATATATAAATTCTTAACTTTGTATAATTTTAAATGTTGGTTAATCTTGATTTTCTTTCCAGATTTCTTAGCACCTCTCTTACAATTTGAAAGTATGCAAATTTATTTTAGATAATTGCCTGAGAATTGCTTAGCACTTATGTTAGAATCTTACTTCAACTATTTTAACTTTGACAATATTTTAAATAATATTAAAATATTTATACACAATAATATTTTAAATAATTTTTTTAAGAATGTTTTACTTTACAACCAAACATCGAATTATAATATTTGTATTTCTTATCACTTTATGAATGATTTAATCATCAATAATTAAAACTAATTAATTTCAAAATCATATTTTATGTAAACATATTAATTTTAAAAAAATAAAATATGAATGACTTAAAAATAATTTTCATATTATACATGATAGGGGTATGTAAACTAGTGTAATATATAAACCTTGATTCACAGAGTCTGTAGGCTAATGACATACATATAAAGGGGAAACATGGGCTAGGCAATAGAGAGGGGGGAGGGCAAGCATTCGTTGCCATGGCAAGTGGAGCATTACATATATTATATTTTTTCCCATTTATTTATAGGAAACCAACTTGTTAAAGGAGTGGTGTTATGCATGCACTCAGCCACACAAAATTTGTTTTCCTACAGATCCGCCTGCCTGAGAGTTACACATGGAGAACTTGAAACAGGTTTTTGCTTGGTATCAACTTCATCAGTCCAACACTAAGTGAGCTATATTCATGGATAACCATGCTTTTCTATTATACCCTCACAATATCTAGGCAAGATTGCATGTCTTTAGTTGTTCCCTTAATGATGAGACCTATGATCATAGGGGAGAAAAGATGATGAGATGCTTTGATATTGCCTAATAAATTCTTCATTGGAACATCATTAAATCTTGGGTGCAATAAGCACTATAATAAAAGGCTGCTTGAAAAAACATAAAAATTTGGTAACTTGTAAAGATCTACAACATAAAAAAGAAGTGGAATCAGTGGGTTACTTTTGCCAAATACATTCTTAAAGATAACATTAATATATAGCAATTATTATGTTTTGAGAGTAGTCCCATTCAACCAAGTACATTAATCTTGATTTTCTTTAAATTTATAAACTATGGAAAAGTGATCTACCACCATCATAAAAAAAAACAACAACCAAGAATTAACTAAACTAATCATTAACCTTAAGTTGGCATAAAGAGCCACCACAATTTATACTTCATACATTTTTCCTTTAACTCCGATCTTTTCTGATTCTCTCCTTACCAACTAGGAGGAAAAATCTTCGTTTCTACCCTAAAATGTTCTTAGGGACCTTAATTAGTCTAGCCCTCTACTTACAAAAATACCGTGGAATATTTTCTCAGGGACCATAAAAAATATGTAATTATTTATTTTGCCTTTTAATTTTATAAAAAAATTATTTTAGCCATTCATTTATTTTTTCCTTTTTTTTTAATCTTTGAACTTTTGTTTTTTTAATCAAATCACTTCAAAATGGATGAAAAAAAAATTAATATTTGTTAACTTTATTAACATGACATACATATGAATTATCATGCTGTTGACCTATTTTGGATTTGACTCTCAAAATAAAACCTTAATCCATTTCAAGTGAAATTTACGTAAAAAAATAAAATCGTGACATTACTGCTCTCTTTTCTGTTGACATATATGGACATGGTAGATGTTCCCAAGCATACAATAGCAACATTCCAGTTTTCTAAAACAACAGCTAATTAATCAATTAATTAGATCTGTGAATGCCACCGGAGGAGTTGATAAATGGCGAGGATAATCCAGGTTAACTTTTTGAGGTGGTGGTGGTGGGGGCTTGCAAATAGGGACCAGAGGCCTTAAGACAAAGGGAGGGTGGGCCGGGTGAGTAGTCAGACAAACGTGGTAGGATGTAGTGGGTATAGCACTATGGGCATAAATTGTGAGCCCCTGATGAATCATTGCCATGCCAAAATGACATGTCAAATCATGGAAAGGGGAAGTGTGGACCCCTCACCCTTTTGTTTGTGAAATGCAGCGTCTGGTTTCTTATTCTTTGGGTAGAGGGGAGGGCCCCCATGTTTTTAGTAACCGAAAGTTATGATATCTCTCAGTTGTGGCAGTTTTTTCAGTTGCTTCCTTTACCTGTTTTTGAATCCCACCCTTTCTAAGATTGTCTTTCCATTTTGGGTCTATTTGCAGTATTTTTCATTTTTATTTAAATATATTTTTTTTCTTGAAAACCAAACGTTTAGTTTTACAACGCTTTCTATTAGATTTCAGAGATGCTCTCAATGGCCACTAGCTGCCGTAAATCTACATACCAAATTCAATTTACTAATGACTACTCTAAGTTGAGGCTTTTCTATTTTAGGCTTATATCACCATTTAATTACGTTTGTTGATAAATACACAAATGGGTAAAATTTATTTAATTAAGTTCATGAAATCTGTTAATTTTAAAGCCTGAAAAATCAGTCGGCTTGCGATGGAATTTTTGGATGAGATCCATCTATTTTTAGGTTTAGATGTTTTCTAACTAATGGAAGAGTTATCTTTTAGTTTTGAAATGCACTCTGAACGGGATTATTACAAGAATTACGTGTACTGAACTTTAATTTTGATTATATATGAGCTAATATTATATATATATTGAACAATCTCATTATAAGTTCTGATCATATTTGCTTTTTTTTGATATAATGTCTAGAACTATCCATAGCTCTTTCTCGACTCATAAATAGGAGGATAATACACTTGAGCGCACTCGAACCCACGTCCTCTCGCATTGACAACAATGCCCATGCTAATCGAGCTAAGACTCAATTAACAATATTGTATTTATTAAGTTTTAAGTTTTTTGTATTTATTTGTTTAGAATTTTACAATAATTTAAAGTATTTTAAGTTGTTAAAGCAGATTTAGATTTCGTAGTTGGCAATAAGGTTTAGTACAATTAGAATTACCTCTTGTTTAGCCAAATTAAAAGTTTAATTAAAGGCTCAAACAAAAAGTTGGTCATTCACGCTTGCATGTTTTATCAAAATGACTCCAATTATATTTTTGAACATTTTTTGGCCATCAACTTTTGTTCATTTTTTCAAACTATTTTTCTATCAGATTTAATGAAAGCGTTAAAAAGGTTAACGAGGATTATGTGAAATTTCATACTTGAAATATTTTTAGTGAGATATAATTTATTACTTAAATAACCCTATAAGATCCTTATATGTAAAAAATAATAAAATAAATAAATAATACATGAAATTTAAAAAACTTTTAATTTAAATAAAATAAACGTAATTATTTAAAAAAATTATCTCAATAGACAAATCTCTCAGTAAACAAATGTGTGAAGATTGAAACTTTTAATTTATTTCATTAAATCAGTTAAAAAAAGAAGTTTGAAAAAATATTCGAAGGGTGATGGTCAAAAATTGCTAAAAATACAATTAGGACCATTTTGACAAAATATGCAAATGTTAGAGACCAAATTTATCATTAAGCCAAAAATTAAAATTTTTTTTATTCAATTTGTAGCCTTTACAAAGACAATGTCCTTATTAATTGTGCAAGACGTTTTTGGTTATTTGATTCATAAAATCACTCTTTGGAGTATTTTATTTTCCGACATTCAATTCTTTCTTTTATTTAGAAGGTTCTTTTTATTTAATCTTATTCAACATTTTAAGGGAAGTTCTTCAAACTTCAGATTATAGAGAATTCGTTATTGGAGGCTCGGTTAGAGCCATTGATTGTATTTGTCGAAAATTTTTTCTTGAAGAATTCAATCATACATTTATTATTCTATTCATCTCCATCAGTTTATCTATTCCATCTTCCACATTTACTTGCTATTTCCATGTTCTTAAGCATCAAGAAAGCATCTTCCAAAGTTGGTTTTCTTCCTTGAAGACTTTTAAGCATTTGACCATTATTCTGGTCTCAAAATTGACTCTATTGTTTCTTTTTCTTCACTTTTTTTATTCTTTCTTTGCTTCGATTATTGGTCTTAATTCTTACTTTATTATTATTATTGTTTTCAAGCTTAAAAACTCACATTATTTGCTGCCAAAACCATAAAAATCGACCTAGAGCCTCTCGAGTTAAAAACGATTCTTCTAAGGCTTGAAACAACTTTGAATCATCTTAAAATTTGTGTGGACACTACTTTCATATCATTTGATATCAAAGCTCGGACCTCTTAATTTTCCTAAACTCGTGTTTTATCAGTATCATTACTAAAAACAAATTTCAAGTGCCTTAAAATTGTTTTTTGCCTAGAAAATTCACATCGTTTAATTCGAAAAAGGGGTACATGACTTTAGTTTAACTTAAAATTTTAATCTTGTACAATATTTTCGCAAAAAAAAAGTCAAATAAATCGAAAATTTAAAAAATCAAATGAAAGGAAAAAATTTAAAAAATATTTTGTGGTTAGAATTTAGTGCAAACAATTTTTCTTTAATTTCATTAAATCTGGAGGTATTTTACAAAATTTCGTGATTTTAGCATATCGGGAACATCGAGAACTGAATTTTGAATTGTTCCGTAATTTTTTTTAAGGTTTTTGGTAAATTTGAATTTCCCTTTGATTCTTAATTTTAGGATTTTTTTTTGTTTTGCTTTTTATTGATTTTTTTTACACTAACTAACATATTTTTTTTCCTTTTGTTAATAGAAACGAAGAAGTTGTATATTTTTATTTTCGCGCATCTTAATTCGATTGGCGTCAAGCTTTCCTTAGCTTCTTAGAGCTTAGGATATCTTTTGCTAGCGAACGAACTTCCTTAATTTTGGATATATTTGGAGTAAAATTGAAACTTTGAAGATTGACAAGTTTTAGATTCTTATTATTTTCCTTTAATCCTTAGAGTGCTAACATTTTTTAGAGTTAACGGTGAGGTTTGCTTTGTTTGAGTGTTTGTGTTTTTAGGACTATTCACAATGATTTGAAGATTCTCGACTTAACAATCTTACACTTGAAATGCGTACTATATTTCATAACAATAATGAACAATAAAAGGTATATTGATTAATTTAATATTTTCTAAATTCTTACTTTAATATATAATATATAATATACATATACCAAAGGGTATATATTTGTTCATATTATGAAACATAGTCAATAATAATAAAGCAAAAAGTAAAAATATAATAGTTATTTTTTCCCATGTAGCATTACGTGATTCATTATAGAGTTAGAGTTGTACATTAATAATGTAATAAATATAAATCCTATACTAAAATAATTAATTTTTTACTTTTTCAGATTTTTAATATTTAAAAATAAAAAAATTATAAATTAATTTATTTCGGTATCGCTTGACATATCGGCGGCACTATTAAATTTTTTTTGGTATAACAGTATACAATACATCATATTTTTTGGATACTTACATATTGGTGCTATCGATTGTTCAGGCATCACCATAAAAAATTATTTTTAAAAAAATCTAATCATTGCATAAAGAATTGCTATTAGAGAAGGTTAGTGTCGCCGATTGATCAGGCGGCATAGTGAGTTTATTAGTAGACTATGTGTGAGTGTAGTTAAGGAGTTAAGGAAGTTAGATTTAGTTACAAACTGTTAGTAGTTATTAACAGTTTTGTATTAGTCTATAAATACTGTGTAAAGAGACTAATGCATTTATGATGAAGAAAATAATTTTTCAATTAAGGTTTTCTTGAGTTTCTCTCAGGGTTCACTGTTTAATTTACCTATTTTTGTAAATAATGACCATTCAATCTCATTCCAGTAATTAATTTTTTATATTATTTAAGTAAAAAATCCATTTAAATTATAGACGGAACAATATTAGCAATTTCCATCTTACTTTTCTAAAAAAAAAGGAAAAAGAAAAACAACTAACTAAAACTTGCACAACAATATGTCAGATATATACACGCACATAAATATATCTTTATCATTCTTTCTTGCAGGGGTGTTCAAACAGTCGGTTCGATTAATATTCGAATCGAATTATTCAAAATGTTAAAAAAAGTTCTGTTAATCGAATCGAAGTTTTTTTTTAAAATATATTAATCGAATCAAAATATTTCAGTTAATTAGGCCAGCTAATTGAAATTTATATGTTTTTTGTCTTTTGATAAAAATAAGTATAAAACATATAAAAAAAACACATTGCTAATGTTCATTTTTTTTAATAGTTTAAAAAACTTTAAATGAAGGTGAAAATAACAAATAAGATATTAGAAACACTACATAAATTTTGAAAGTTAACAATTATATATAATATATATTATTTATTTCGGTTAATTACTTGATTTCGAACCGAATTAATCGATAGCCGAAATTTCAAAAAATTATTAACCGACCTTTGACCGAATTAAATTCGATTACCGACTGATTAAAAGAATTAAATCAATTCGATTGATTAATTCAATTATAAACATACCTCTATTTCCCCGAATCTTCAACCTCAAAAAAGGCAGAACACTACACATACAGTAGATGTACATCATAATTAATTTGTCACCAAATTGGTAGGACTAAATACCTAGTTTAAATGCATATAAACTAGTCCTATAATTTGCGTTGAAGAAATCATATATAGTTTATCTATCAAGTTCTCAATGAAAATAGTTATATTTTGTTCTAGTATGATATTAGTTCATTAAGAACATTCAAAAGAAATTGGAAGAAAATGGTATGAAAGTAATGTGTCCATTCCCTCGCATCGAATTCGTGATGCGCATGAAAATGATGCATCAAATAAGACGTCAATGATTTTAGAAAAGCACTTTGGCACATATATCATATCAACTTTTATATAATAATAGATAGATATCTGATTCCATCAGCATGGGCTATGGTTTAAGATCGAAGTAGCTATATATCTAGGCCATAGATGAAAAGTTTTCCCTCTCTCAATACCACTTTACTATATTTAGCTACCCACTCCATTAAAACCCATCAATTCTCACCCTCCCACCTTCAAACGCAAGACTTATTTATTATTCACTTGAAACCTAAGAATTTAATTCGTCATACTATGAGAAAATTATTCCACGAGTTTTAAGAGGTCAAAAGGGCAACAAGATAAAGGAGGTTCTTCCCCTACTCTAAATTATACCTTTTAAGCTCCTTAAAGATTTCTCACATTGATATTCCACCTTTTATATTCATTTAAGAAGGAAGAAAAAAATGGAAGGAACTTGATGAAGCAAAAGGAGTGTTATACAAAATAAATATTTGCATCCACTTGCAAGGTTGCTGGAATATCTATCATAGGATGATACGCAAACCGCCCCAAGATTGCATTCATGGCCAACATGTAGTAGCCCCAAGGGTTTTTACCATTCGTTGGGGGTAGTGCATGGCATATTCTCATTAATTTATGAAAATGCAAAGTGACACTGTTAACTCTTTTGATTCCTTGATGCTTGATTAGATTTAGATTTAGAAGCATGATTCTGTATGGCCCCCTTTGAAGACCGGCCCACCCACCAATTTGCTTCACGTGGGAGTTTAAAACAACAATTCTTGCGCGCAATATCTATAATTATTATTCCCTAACTTAACCACACTGCTTAACTTCAATTTTAGAGGTATTGTTGTGCCACCTTAGTTATTCAATACAAAGGTCAACAATTTAGTGCCAATGTTTAACGTTTTATCCAATTCAACTAACTTTTCATTTCTTATAAAATCCCAAGGTCAAATTTTTCTATAGTTTACCAACATTAGCCATATTAGATAAAAACAACATCATAAAACACATGTATAATTTATTTTTTTTACTTCAAAATATCAATAAAAATATGCATATGATGGGATTTAAGCTCAAATCAATTGCATTGGAAATAAAGTTTTAATTTACAACTAAGCTAAAACTTTATTTTGATATTTTTAGGCATTTCAATTTTTATTATACACACTTTATTATCTTCATTAATTGCATTTATTTATTAATGTATTTGATTGAGATGATATCACAAGTTAACTTGACATCGACTTAAGATAGACGATAATTTCATGATAAACAATTTTAATTTATTTTTTTATTTTAATATTGTACATGTTTTATACGTTTCATTATTTATTGTGTGCCATTTTTAAACACATATTTATACTCTAAATTTATAATTTCTATATATATAATAAGATTTTTAGTATATATAATTTAGTTTCATATTCCATGAAATCGCATAGATTATATTATAAGTTATGGTTGAGATCAACGTTTTCTCCTTTAGCTTTTCTCTATTTCTTTTTCCGTTTTTAAACTATAAGAGAAGTTATAATGAGGCTTAAAAAACAATCATTTTGCCGAAAAGTCCCGATTTATAAATAGAATGCTGAATTATAATTGAAAAATATTTACATAAAAGCGCTTTGATAGGTTAAATCATCATGTTATTTACATATTTGATAACTGCTGGTTATGAAATGACTGAAAATCATTATTCCACTTTCTTATATTCTCTGCAAGAGCGACGTTAGCATTTTCTTATTCCATTTCAAAACTTTGAGACATGAATCTTATACCTCCCCAAGACCATCACATCGGTCAATGAGTGAGTAGATTTGGTAAATTCATGTGTATAAATATATGTTCATTACTATTCATTCTGCTCCTATACACAATTTATATAAATTTAAGTCCATCCCAATTCAAAACTCAACGAGTGACTCCAGTGATTAAGAGGATGTTGTTAAAATTAATCACTATCGTTAAAATTTTTGTTTTTTTTATCGAATTGATGATGTGGCACATTAGCCCATTGAGAGACTGATATGTGGTATTCCGTTTAGGGACCTTTTTATAAAATTTAGGGGGGATTTTTGGACTAATTATAAGAAGGTTCCTAAACTATACTCAAAAGTCAACAAAAAATATCATGTGTCACGTCAATAATCCATTACAAAAATGGAAATTTTAATGGTAGTGATTAATTCACACAATTATTTTATTTAGAGGGACTAAATTGAGGAACAAATTTTGATGTGTCCAAAATAGGAGAAACCCTATTTTAAAGTGATCATTAGTATAGTTTACCCTATTTAATAAAGTTCATTCAATAATAAATTATTTTTATTTAAATGTAATTAAAAATATCTAAATATTAATATATTTCTCTTTATATATTTTGAATAACTAATTCTTTAGGGTACGTATGGGGTTGATCTAAATTGAAATTTTAAAAATGACTTAATATATTATTGTATTAGTATTTTTTTAATGTGGTACCTGTATTTTTTTGTCCAATGTGGTGTTAAATATTTAAGTACTTGAAATTAATGGTGTTGATTCTTTAGTGTTTAATTAAGTTTTAGAGTTCATTTAATGAAAATTTATAATTGGCTAATAATATTAGCAATTATACTTAACAAATTAAATATAAAAATTAAACAAATTCTCAGTTCATAGAATGACACTGCTATTTTGGAAAATCTTCTGATTGTTGCAGAATATTTTGGTTTTGGTTTCGACTCCGATTCTTTTGTGAGAAAAGCAATATCAATTGTGTTCCACCTTTTTTATTTGAATGTACGGATATTGAGTTATTGGGTTAACCTTGGAGGCAATGTTCACTACACGATTACACCGATTAAGACACAATAATTCTTTTATTGCTTAATTTTTGTTGTCGGTACTAACGATTTTCATTTCGCAATTTGATCTCCTTGAACGAGTGAATTGTGAAATCAATTTTTGATTGTGTTGACATAAAAAAAGGAAATGCATTTTCATGTGCTAAATTTTATGATTATTTATTGTTGTGCTTATTATATATTCCTCCAATGTGTGAAGATGAAAAGAGATTCCGGCAGCGACCCGTTCCATGGGAAAGCAAAAGCATTTGGAGAAATTAGAGAATGGGAAAATGATGTGAAATATTTAGACAAAACTTCCTTAAATTTAGTCCTACTTAGAAGTCGGTTCAAATTAATGGTTAAATAAAAGGGTTTTGGTTAATGTCAAAATAAAATTGAAAGGAAAAACCGCTGCTGGTATTCAATCAAATGCCTAACAAGCTTGTGGTGGGAGATTCTTGTTTCAATACAAGGGGCGGCTGTGAAAATATGTAATGCCATTTTTGGCTCTACTTTACTACATTTCCTCATTATAGACCATAGAGTACTGCCCAATAATGCATGCCTTCAAGTTTATTATTAATAATAATTAAACGACAACATTTTAAGTTTTATTTTGTCGTTTTTACAACTAGCTAATAATTTAAACGAATAGCCTAAAAAAAAAAGGCTTCTTTCCTATGAATAATTAGAGAATTTCTTTTAGTTGACCTATTTCATCGGGGGAAATAAACTTCCAATTGCATTTACATTTTGATAATCCATATGTTTTATTATATTGTCACGTTTAATGGATGTATAATATGAGATTCTCAATGACCAAACTTTTCTTATTATAATGATAAAAACATAGACTTCATATTAGTTTACAAACCTTTTGTTTTGTTAATAAATTTTATGGTTAAAGAGAAAAGATTGAGACTACATATGTAATTAGTATATTCAGAGTCAGTCCATTCCATTTTTTTTTAATCCGCAAAACGCCACCTTAATGCTTAGTATCCAATTTTAAATTTTGTATGTGGTGTTGAATGGTGATTATATTTATATAATGATAATAATTGAGAATAAATATTTTTGTTTTTGAAATTGAAGAAGGGGAATAAGGTTGTTCGAGATCGAATTCAAGTTTTCATGCTTATGTTATAATGTTTTTGCCACTAGGTCATATTTTGAAATTGTGGTTTCATTGTTGGTAAAAGTATCAGAGAAGTTCTTGTACTAAGGGGTGGACTTCATTTCGACCCCTCTACTGAAAAAATGGGCAAATTAGCACTTAAACATTTCGAAACGTGCAAATTAGCCTTTACGTTAAATTTTCCTGTTAAATAATGACGTGGAAAATGCTGAAAATATTTTTTTTTAATTTTAGAGTTAAGACTAAATTGATAGGTTTTGTAAATATTGAGGTCAAATTTATTGTATTTTTAGAATTAAAATTAAAATGACAAATTTTGCAAACATTGAGAGTTAAATTTGTTGAATTTTTTATATTTAGAATCAAATTGATAGAATGTGTAAAAATTAGAGGGCTAATTTCATTACTAGACCAATAAAAAAGCCCACATCAGTTCAGAGTGACTAAAATATTTAATTTCAAAAAATTTAGTTACTAAATCGAAAAAATTAATAATTGAATGACCAAAATAGAACAAAAAAGCATAGTTAGGCGACCATTTTTAAATTTACCCATAAAAATAATTTTCGAAAATTTTAATCAAGGGTAATTTACATGTTTCGAAATGTATAAAAATTAATTTATCCATTTTTCAATAAGGAGACTTCTTTGATACTTTTATAGTTCATTATTAGAATTTAAAAAAAAAAAAAAAACATTCCATTAAAAAAAGTTGACTAGATTTTAAGTTTAAGCATGCGGAAGGTATCATGTTGGGAGTTGATACAAATTGGCACAAAATAAATGACCAAATTCAATTTAAAATGATAATGATAGTAAGTATATACCACAAACTACTTGCATACTTCATCTAAAATCTTATGGATGTTCATAGGAACTATGACTATATAAATAATGAAATTAGGCATTACAGAAATAAAATACTGATGTGATTGGGGAAAGAAAACCTTTGAATACCATGCCAACTATGAATTTAAAACCAAAATTTCCTCTATAATTATATTTAATTAATCTTTACACTATATTTGACTTAATAATTACAAAAAAAGAAAAAAGAGAACAAGGTTAGGAAAAGAAAGTATTTTATTTAGATAGTTAAAATTAGTAAGTAAATGTAAAGTGAAATAAATTTAACCATTTTTTATTTAAAAAGAAAAGAAGGAAAATAATTGAATACAATAAATTTTTGCAATTACAACATTTTCATAATATAATTATGTAAAATAAGAAGGGTAAAAGAGATATTTTACATCTTAAAGATTTGTTTACTTTCCTTTTCTTTTGAGGGCCTTTTTATATATATTTAAAATTTTTACCATACCTTACATTCACATGTCATGATTTTAATCATATTAGTTTATTTATTAAAACTTAACATTAGGATAATGAATTGTGGAATTAATTCGGTAAATACTCTCCAACCAAACTTTAATCTATAAGGAAATAATAACACCTTTCTTTATCAACTAAACTAATAATATTTATCAATAATTTTAATTCCCTTGTATATGTTCAAAAAAATTCTCTTGTATACATTTATATGTTTAAAAGTAAAATACTTTGTATTTATTTAAAGAAAACGTTTTAATAATATATCAAATAATATATAAATATAAATAAGATTTTCTTAGTATTTTCTATCTTCTAATTACTATTTTAGCAAATATTATTTCATTCACAAACTTGTAATTTTAAATTTTTTGGTTGATTTTAATTTCGATAAATTTTAGAAGTTGATATCGATTCCGAAAACAATCGTTTCTAATTCAAGTATATATTAATTTAAATTTTATTAATTTTGATTCGAATGGTTAATATTTTTATGATAAAATTAAATTGAATTAAGTTTGATTTTGAATTTGATTTAGTCGAATTTTCAAACTTAAATCAAAATTGACAAGAGTGGGTACATACTTAATAAATCGAAAATATTTATTAATTTTGGAATGATCATCAATAAAAGTTAGGAAATATTTATTACCTCCTTTTGAGATGTCAAGAGTCGGACCCCATATATTGTAATGGATGTAGTCAAGAGTCCATTTTGTTTTGTGTACTGTTGAATCGAAACTTGTTCTCGTCTACTTCCCGTAAGTGTAGTGTTAATAGAAACCTAACTTATCAATTTCAATGTCTTTAAGAAGACCTTCTTTACACAATGTTGTCATACCTTTCTAACTTATATTACAGAGTCACGTGTGCAAGAGTTTGGTTGAATTGGAATTTGTAAAGAAAGAATCACCTCGTGTCGTTGCTACGTCATGTTGGTTCTCGTCGCGTGGTGGCGACGATTTTCACTCTTCTTTGATAATTGCAGCCGCACCAGTAACTATTGACCCTTGTAGAACGTACAGACTACCCTTTTTCTGTCCTCTCATCACAATGAGAACTCCATGAGAAACCTTTAAGTTGCTTGACTTGATAACAATACTGCAACCATTCAAGTTTAAAATTCCCAATGATATGAGGTTTTTCTTTAAGTCTACATACCTAAGATTTGATAGTGCCCGAATAATTCCGGCGTGCATCTTGATTTGTACTATTCCTATTTCAATTATCTTACATGGAGAATTATTCCTTATCAACACAATTGAATTGTACATGGATAACCAGTCCCTGTTGGAACACATGTGATAAGAGCACCCTCAATCTAGGATCCATTTGAAAGTAAGCTTGGATCTTTCGCTTGTCGACACTAACAAGAAATCATCACATCTATTTTCGGTTACACTAGCATCAACAACTTTGATTTTTTTTATCTTTCTCGTCGTTTTCGACATCCCTTTTAATCTTATTTGGAAGTTTGTAACAATCCAACTTGATGTGGCCCTTGTTCTTGCAGTAGTTACATTCTTTGTCTTGGTTTCTGGATTTAGATCTCGCCCTAAACCTACTTTGATCTAGTTTTCTGGATTGTTGTTTGGCCCTTGCAACTAGAATTTAGGCTTGCCCATATGAAATTTTTTTTGGGCCTAACTCGTTGTAGAGTTTATCCTTGCTCAATGGATTCTCCTTTAACTCGTTGTAGTCACATTCGGTCATTCTGAATATGTAGAGACGTTGTTTTAACATTAACCTGTTGGCCAATGATTTTGTCATATACAAGACTTCCAGTTTCTTCCATAATGTATATGTTGTTTTCTCCTTCAAAACCTCCTATAACACATTATTTGTTAGACATAATTGAATTGAGGATGAAACTTTTTTATCTAACATGTCTCATTCTAATTGATCCGTGTTTGCGAGCTTTTTCTTTGTAACAATCCTCTCAAGATCACTTTGGATCAATATTGCTAACATACGAACTTGTCACATATTAAAATTTGTAATACCATCGAATTTATCAATATTAAACTTTGTTGCTGCAATCTCTGAACTGGTTGAGTACAAAAATCAATCTAATTCTGATACCAGTTTGTTTAGGATCAACCCATATATGCAACGAACAAGTATATAAAATAAAATCAAAAGATCTAACACACAAATTTACGTGGAAAAACTCCTCAAAAGAGGATAAAAAAACCACAGACTAAATGAAATTTCATTATAATAAAAAGAGAGTAGAAAAGATAAAGAATATCAACAGAAAACTCGAAGCCCCGAAATAAAAACCCTTCAAACTCAAAAAATAAAATTCTCTCAATCTTAATATTTCTGTTATATAAAACCTAGAGTAACTAAGGCTTATTTATATGTTGAAATTCGTAGCATATATGACTAGAATATCTTTAGGTTAATCAGAGTTTAAGTGAGAAACTGAAATATTGTTTAACTAAAAGAAGTAGAGTCGAGAAAATTGAGGAACACGTCGCCATGTTGTAACGTGACTTTCTTCTCGTCGTGACGAAGTATGGTCGCGTTGGCGGGACAAACCTTGTTTTCTTGTTGTGACGTCGACTACTTGTCGGGACAAAGAGCTCCTCCTTATTGCGACGTCACAAACTATTTATGCTGAAATGCGAGGCATACTCCGCAATATTTTAAGGAAAAAGTTTAAGTTTGAATTCTAAAAATATCATTGTTGAAAAAAATAATCATGAATCTCCGAAAAATTAAACCGTAAAATGTAGATGAAAATACCTTAATCATAACAGAAAGTAATCGAATGAACCTTTCCTACGTTTGCAAATGAGTGGAAAATACAGAGAGTGCTACCAATACCAATACAAGCTGACCTTCTTTTTTTCGTAAAGCCAAAGCTCAGAAGCAAACAGTATAAATGGAATAAGACTGTTTAATCCTTGAACCTTACGGATGAATGTATTGATAGGTAATGAGTCTTGAGCACAAATTTTATGATTTGGGAACACAAGTTGGTGGTAAAAAACCTTATTTTTGGGAGCAAGGGGTGAAATATTCTAAGGTATCAGATGGGTGGTCCCTGAGTTCAAAAGAAGAGAGGAAGGGGTGGGGGAGATATATTGTTGGGGTCGAAAAGTACACATGGCCAGGAAAGTAATGGCTGTTTCGTCTCTTAGTGTTAAACCAAAGTTTATTAATTGACTAGACTAACCCCCGTCTTTTTGCGACTTGCTGTGTGTTAGTGCGCTTCTGTGATTTTCGCCTTTTCTTTCCTGTATATTTTTTTATCTTTTCTTTTTTATTTATTTTATTTTTGTTCTCTCTCTCTCTTTCTCTCTCTCTCTCTAAGCCTTTGCTTATTTAAAACCTACCATTGGGTGTCTTTGTAGTCCTAAGATCTCACATTGCCATCTTCTCTGCTCTTTTGATACTCTGTTTCTTTCTATACTCTCTTCAGGTATCGAGGCTAGGCATTGAAATAAGACTTTAAAGCGCGTGTGTTTTGTTTTATTGGCTATATCCCAGTCTAAAAGTTTTTCCTATTTTGGTTTCTCTGAAAATAGGCAGAAGATAAAGCAAGAAGAAACTAAGAAAAACAATGACTAACCAACAAAATGTGGTGGTTCTTGATGTGATATCGCGGGGTGTTAGCAATTTGTTGCCTCGATCATCTCTGCCAGTGCCCAAGTCCTTTTCACCGCAAGACCTTAAGATGTTATTGATGAAGAGGTTCGACGCTGAAAATGGGGGCGCTAAAATCAGTGCCTGGGTGGATTCCATGAGAGCTTCTTCACCAACCCGTATCAAGTCCTCTACCACTGCTCCCTTACCTGAAACTGACGACACTAGTTCCTGGACCGTAGGTTCCATTTCTCCATCAACCATCATTACTTCCCACTTCTTCAGCTTCTGAGCATTAATGATTAACCACCCCTTTGTTTCTTTGTTTTGTTATCTATTAGGTTCGCCATCCCTCGGCTTTGAGCATGTTTGAGCAAATAGTAGCCGCTTCTAAAGGAAAACAAATTGTGATGTTTCTGGATTACGATGGCACACTCTCTCCGATTGTTGAAGACCCGGATCAAGCTTTCATGCCCAAAGAGGTTAATTTCTTCTTATTCCCTATTAACGTTTATCATCAGCCTATAAAGCTCCTACTAATTCCCTTCTTCGTCTCTAATCAGATGAGAGCAACTGTAAGAGATGTTGCAAGATATTTTCCAACAGCAATCGTGACCGGAAGGTGCAGAGACAAGGTACATTACTGTACCATTATCTTACAGTCGATATACTTTTTCTATATTTAAATGTTGGATTGAATTGGTTTTTGATGATGGGATTTTACAGGTTTACAGCTTTGTGAAACTAGCTGGACTTTATTATGCTGGTAGCCATGGTATGGACATCAAGGGGCCATCTAAAAGTTGCAAATACAAGAAAGTAAGAGCATCAGTGTACTTGTGCAATTTCACCTATTGTACTTTTTTTTTCTTTTTTTTCAGCACCAGTGAAACGCCCTTTTTTTTTTTTTTTTTCCTTGGATGCTTCTAATTTTCATTTCTACTGTCAACTTTTTTGGTTGTGTGGTATTCAGGGTAACCAGGGAGTTCTTTTCCAGGCTGCCAGTGAATTCTTGCCCATGATTGATGAGGTTTCCTGTCTCCCACCATCTTCTTCACTTGAGAAAGTTAAAAAGAAAGAACCCATATTCAGGAAAAAAAATTTATACCTTCTTTTTTCCTCTTTAAAATTTCAGGTTTACAAAGACTTGGTGGAGAAAACAAAATCCATTCCAGGAACCAAAGTGGAAAACAACAAGTTTTGTGTCTCCGTACATTTTCGTTGTGTTGATGAAAAGGTACAAAACAAGCCCAACTTTTGTCTTCTTTTCCTGCGTAAACTGTAAAGCTATACTCTTTATATCTTACTTGAAAAAGTGCCTCAAACGGAGTATTTATACATTTGAAAGTTGATGTTTATATTCATATTGGAAGGCTAATATGATGGTTGGTGTGATTGGCAGAGTTGGGCTGCACTAGCGGAGCAAGTTAGATCGGTGCTCAACCACTACCCCAAGCTTAAACTAACTCCAGGGAGGAAGGTATTAGAGATCCGACCCACCATCAAATGGGACAAAGGAAGAGCCCTTGAATTTTTGTTGGAGTCCCTAGGTGATTCCTTCACTCAACCTTGGTTTTTATTTTTTACTAGGAATAATTTCAATTTTACTTAGAGATTTATTATGTGTTGTTAGGATATGCGAATTCAACTGATGTTTTACCGGTGTACATTGGCGACGATCGATCCGACGAAGATGCTTTTAAGGTTGGTTTTAATGATATAAATTAATTGAGTTTGGAAGGAAATGAAACACATTGTTTAATTATGAACAGGTTCTACGTGAGAGAGGGCAAGGGTTTGGGATTCTTGTGTCCAAACTACCTAAAGAAACAAATGCTTCGTATTCTCTCCAAGAACCATCTGAGGTAATATTACTAATCTTAGCTGCTTGCATTTTTGCTATTTTCCAACATTAATTTTGGGCTAACTTTTAAAAAGTCTTCATTCTTTTTTACTATAATTTTACAGGTTAAGGAGTTTTTGAAGCGTTTGGTGGAGTGGAAGAAAATGTCACAAAGAGCAGCTAAATGTGCTTAGATATATGATTAAAGGCTTCAAGGGTGGAAGGAAGGAATTAATTATTATGTATTGTTCTCGTTTTAAAGAGAGTAATTTCCAATTGTAATTAACTACAGGCTGTGATTGAAAAACATGAGCCCCAAGAAGAATTCCATGATTTTGGAAAATCTTTCAATTATTTCTCTCCTTCTCCCTATTTATTTATGAGATATTCTCAGATATGTTGACCATAAAAATGGTATAAGTTTGATGATGCCAACACGTGTTGGTGCAGTCACCTGCATCTGCCATTGTAATTTGTCTTCCCAGATAGAACATGATATATCATTGTAAACTAAAGGATGAATGCTAGCAGTTCACGTTCTTATAAAAATAAAAATTGACCCTAATGTCAGGTTTGATCTGCAGCAAACAAACATTCAGAATCTACAAATCCATTGGTTGTTTTTCCTTCTTTCAGCAACAACCAAGTACAATCAAAAGCTTTTATTTATATAAGCTTAGTGGGAAATTGTCGATGCAACTTCATTATAATTGTTAATTTATACATTCATAGCCCATCACCAAAAGAGGGTAATCTTTCAAATTCGAGTCAATTTTGTTTTCTAAAGTTTAACTTGTTTTGACTTTAAATTTAACGGGGTTATAGAATACTGGGAGATCTCAAGAAAGAAAAAATAAAACCTTGACCAATGTAAACAAGACATGTTACCATCTTAGTTTTTAATTAGGAAACTATGCCCTCTTTATTTTAGTAGGGAAGTCCTTCGATTGGGGACTTATTCCATGTGGTTACTATATTAAACAAATTAAGTTTGCTTAATTAATTACAAAGAGCTAATTAAATTAACTGATGGATTTGCATTTTTCCATGGCTTTTTTTGCTCGTAAATATTTGGAACTGTCAGCTTCATCCTTAACGCACATGATGGTGATTTGTGTGAAGAGAGAGACAGAGAGCAGTATATTGCTTGGGAGAAAGGATAGCAAACTCACAGGTTTTAGATTTGTAGTTTTCCTGAATAAGTTCATGCAAATGGAACCCAATAATAATAATGATAATTCCTTAATGTAGTTTTATGCATTTCTTGGCCATCATTTTCTATTTTTAATCCTGATTAATACAGGTTAAAGATGGGCGAAATTGAATAGTAAGTAATATAACTTCTTAAACAAATTCCCACCACATCAACAAATGGAATGGAATTTGAATTTGTACACTAAATATGGAATCCCATATACATATAATAGAAATTCATGAAATGGGGGATGCTGTTTATGTTGGGTGCCCCACATTGGTTAGAACCCTATGTTGGATTACACAAAAATTATTGGGAGGGGAGCATCTCTTGAACAAGTTGTAAAGATACCTTGGGAGCCAGACAAAAATCTGCTCTAATGAGACATTAATTACGTATATTCTGTAGCAATTGAGGGAGGAGGGCGTTATAATTGAGTAAAGAAGCCTAGGAAGGGTCTTTAGAATGGGTGGATCAAAGGACCAATCATTTTTCTAATGGCTAATAATTAATGTATCCAAGTTGTTTATGTTTACACTCTTTTTCGAGCAAAATGCATCAATCAATGACTCTACTCATTTGCTTGAGAAAAATGTAATTTTCCTTATATGGCTAAAGCAAGCACCATATAAATGGTTTAATATTGCAAGCACATCGAGTCCTTTTTTCCTCTCAATTTCATGTGCGATTTTTTCCCACTTCAGGACGAATTTATCTTTGTATGCAAACCCCATTTGTAAATGGGAGTACCATAAAGTCCCCCTCCCCCTATTTGCAATTAATGACAAAATCGTACGTATGGCACTCACCTTGCAATTATTCTCATTTCTGACTTAATTGGATTCTAAAGAATGGGAACCCTTTAATCATTGAATAATTACACGTTTTGATGGTAAAATGACCACATACCAACAAAACTTGGATGGGTCTCTTCAGAACTCAATAAAAAGAGAAAGGGATTGATTTTACTTTGAACATTCCTAATCATAACCCTGTTTTAACCATTTCCTCCGAGTTCCAATTATCCATTACCTAGCCAGGAATTGGACATTTTGAGGAACTTCATCATCTTATAGAGCAAGATAAGATCAAAGACAGGTTAGAAATGAAAATAGTAAGTTCACTTAGATATGGTCTTAATTATCCATAAGCATATGCTTGTAATTATTGACACTTGATGTTCAAGTCATTAATTAATATTTATATTACCATCCCAAAGATTCTTGTAACTTCCAACCTCCATATAACTTATTGCAGCCATCTGTCACGAATATTATATATATTAAAAACCTTGTTTTGGACAGCAAACTAATAATAACACTGCAACAATAATTTTTTTCCTAAAAAAAATTAAAAGGAGAATTGGCACCATAACAGGGTACAAGGAGATGTATAAAATACAATTGTTGTATCTTTAAGCAGATATTAAAAGTACAGATAAAAGCAGAGAGCTTTTGCTTTTAAAAGCAGAAGCATAATCTAATTGGATAATGGAGCTTATAAGTGATGTTTTAATAAAAAAAAAAAAAATGGGGATGAGATCTGTGCATGTTTAAGATATTAGGGAGTGAAGATATGGGGGGAAGAAGGCCATTGCACAGCAACAAGCATAGAACCAAACTATTGGGCACTTGGATTTGAGAGAACCCACCTTGAAATATTAAAAAGGAATCTTCAAGTAGTATTGATTTTTATAATGGGATCTAATTGATCTTTTATATTCAATGGGTTACATTTTTTTCAGAAAGGTTAGGTGGTGAAAAGGATGCCCACTACTAGGTGAAGAGGGGGGAACCCATGGTTGAAGAGGAGTTGGAATCCACTTGAAGTGCTTTCATTTTAACAAGACATGGACATAGACATAGACAATAGACATGGACATGGACATGGACATGGACATGGATTTTTAATGGGGACATCCAACATTATGCTTTCAAGCCGTGAAAATCTCTCTCTGGCTCCTTCATACGTGTAAAGAAAGGTACCACTAGATTTGAACCCATCATTGGGTCTTTAAAACTCAAATAAACTAGGTTGCAGAAGCTCCAATTATTGTAGGAAAAGAAGTCACTTCCCTTCCACAAGACCAACTCACTTCCTGATCCCGTTTGATTAAACAACTTTCACTCTGATCTATTTCAGGGACTGTGGTTATGTGGCTCAAAACTAATAAACGTAGTTAGATTAGATTTGGGTTTTCGAGGACATCCATTTTAATAGTATTAAGAGGTCCATTTTTTAAAGTTGAACCCCCCCTGCTTCCAACAAACCATCTCTGCCTTCCCATATTAAATAACTCCTAACCCCTTAATATAAAACCCTTTTGCATCACAATTGCCAGTGCTTCTGGCTTACAGCCTCAAACCCATTGATAAAGTTAAATATCAACAATGAAGAAATATCGTAAAAAATATTAGGGAAAACACACACACTGATTTTACGTGAAAACTCTTTCATGAAAAAACCACGGGCAGAAGAGAAGAAGATTCACTAATGTCAAAAATTGAATAATTACAAGAGGGGATGACTATGCCTATTTATAGGTTGAAAAACCTTATTCCAATCAACAACTAATAGAAGTAACGTAGTAAAGTTGAAACACCTTATTCTAATTAAAATAAAATAGATGACCTATTCAAATTAAAATAAAATAAAATAAGTCTAGTTTATTTGGACTTTATTTTATTTTATTTTATTTTATTTTGCCACTGAATTTTATTTTAACAAAAATTCTAGTCACCCAATTCTAACAATCTCCACCTTGACAAGAATTCTCTACTAACAAGAACTCTCAACGAACAAGTTCTCCATCTCTTCCACAAAACCCCTTGAGGGGTATTCTTCAACAATGAACACCAACCAAGTCCAAGCAATACTCAAACTTGGTTATGGGAAGTGACTTACTCATCATATCTGCAGGATTTTCATGAGTACTAACTTTGCTCACAACAATATCTCCGCGAGAAATAATATCATGCATAAAATGATACCGAACATCAATGTACTTTGTTCTCTCATGAAACATTTAATCTTTTGTAAGGAAAATGACACTTTGACTGTCACAAAATATTGTACCAATCTGAAAATCTTTATTGAGTTCACCAAAGAGTCCTTTTAACCAAATAGCTTCTTTACAAGCCTCGGTAATTGCTATGTACTTAGCTTCAATGGTAGACAAAGCAACTGTAGTTTGCAAAGTAGCTTTCCAACTAATTGCACAACCCCCAATTATAAAGATATATCTTGTAAGAGATCTTCTTCTATCTAGGTCTCCAGCAAATTCAGCATCAACATACCCAATGACTCCATCTTTAGTTCTTCCAAACAGTAAGCAAACATCAGTAGTACCTCGTAAGTATCTCAAAATCCACTGAACTGCTTTCCAGTGTTCTTTACTGGGATTCGCCATGTATCTACTAACTGCACTGACTGTATATGATAAATCTGGACGTGAGCAAACCATAGCATACATTAGAGAACCCACTGCACTAGAATATGAAACACATGACATGTAATCAATTTCATCATCTGATTGCGGGGACAAAGCCGATGAAAGTCTAAAGTGGGCTGCTAATGGAGCACTAACAGGTTTGGCACTCTGCATATTGAACCTGCAAAGAACTTTCTCAATGTACCCTTTCTGACTTAGGCACAACTTACATGCCTTTCTATCTCTAAGAATCTCCATCCCAAGCATCTTCTTTACTACTCCCAAATTCTTCACTAAGTTGGGCTTTAACCTTTCTTATCTTTTCTTTATCTTTCGTTGTTATCAACATATCATCAACATAAAGAAGTAGACACACAAAAGAACCATCACCGTTTTTCTTAAAATAAACACAACTATCAAAACTACTTCTTTTGAAATCATGGGTAGTCATAAAAGAATCAAACCTCTTGTACCACTGCCTTGGTGACTGTTTCAGACCATAAAGAGACTTTTTCAACAAGCAAACATAGTCCTCCTTTTTTGAGAATATAAAGCCCTCTGGTTGTTGCATGTAAATATCTTCCTCAAGTTCTCCATGCAAGAACGTTGTTTTTACATCTAACTGATCAAGCTCCAAATCATACATGACCACAATACCAAGTAAGGCTCGAATCGAACTGTGTTTCTCAATTGGAGAAAACACGTCTGTGAAGTATACACCGGGAATTTGATTATAACCTTTTGCAACAAGTCTTGCTTTATATCTAGGTTTTTCAATTCCTAGAATCCCTTCTTTCCTCTTGAATACCCATGTACAACGAACAACCTTTTTACCCTTTGGAAGCTTCACTAAGTCCCACGTTTTATTCTTATGGAGTGATTCCATCTCTTCTTGCATGGCAATCATCCACTTTTCTGAGTCTTCACAGCTAACTGTCTCAGAATAAGTAGATGGCTCTTTATTTGCATCAATATCTTCAACCACGTTTAAAGCATAAGCTACTAGATCAGCCTCGGCGTTCCTCTTCGAAGGTTTAATTACTCTTCTAAGTCTAATTTTGGCAATAGAATATTGTGGTAATGAAGTGACTCTATTCTGAATTTCTGTACTAACTTGAGAAGTTGACTCTGTTGTAAATACTGGATCAATCTGAAACTACACCTGTTTTTGTTGTTCTTTACTAGAAGAGTCTTTAAGAGATAAGTTAAGTAACATAGCAGTTTCATAAAAAATAACATCTTTGCTAATAACAACTTTTCTATTTTCAAGACACCATAACTTATACCCTTTTACACCAGCTTTGAAACCAAGAAAAACACATTTAATGGATCTTGGTTCCAATTTTTCATTATCAACATGAGCATAAGCAGGACACCAAAAAATCTTTATATCAGAATAATCAGCAGGCTTACCAGATCATATCTCTTGTGGAGTCTTTTTCTCAATGGCAACGGATGGAGATCGGTTGATCAAAAAACATGCAGTAGAGGCTGCTTCAGCCCAAAACGACTTCGGTAAATTAGCATTCAACAACATACATCGAACCTTCTTCATGATTGTTCTGTTCATTCGTTCTGCAACGCCGTTTTGCTGTGGAGTATGACAAACTGTCAAATGTCTCACGATCCCTTCTGATTTGCACAATTCATTAAACTAATCAGAACAAAACTCCAAGCCATTATTTGTATGGAGGTGTTTTATCAGTTTTCCTATCTTTTTTTTAACCATAGTTTTCCAATACTTAAATGCGGAAAACACATCGCTTTTCTGCTTTAGAAAGAATACCCAAACTTTTCGGGAAAAATCATCAATAAGAGTTAGCATATAATTAGCTCCACCTCTCGAAGGCACTCTAGATGGTCCTCAAAGATCAAAATGAATATAATCTAATATTCCTTTCGTGTTATGGATTCCTCTGGTGAATCGAACTCTCTTTTGCTTCCCAAAAACGCAATGCTCACAAAACTTCAGTTTGCTAATGCTTTGCCCATCAAGAAGTCCTCTTTTACTCAATTTTGTCATGCCGTTTTCACTCATATGCCCTAGACGCATATACTAAAGTCTAGTAATATCATCATCTGACAAGGAAGAGGAAGCGACTGCAGCATCACCAATAATAGTTGAACCTTGCAAAACATATAATTTGACAGTCTTTCTCTGCCCTTTCATCACAACGAGGGAACAACAACAAGATAGACCCGTGACGGGCTTTGGCAAAGATGGCATTGTGGAAATACGAGTCAAGGTGGAGATTTGTTGAATTATGACTCCTATTTCAAGTCAAATTTAAGAAATAATCTTTCAGTTAAACTCTGTTTAATTGTTTCAATTAAACTTTGTTTATTTGTTTGAGTCAAACTCTTATTAGTTTAGATTATTTTATTATTATTTGACCTAAAAATTTAGCCTATAAATAGATTCTTTTACAACCTTAAAAAATACTCTCATTAGATATACCCATTATAATTTAGAACTTCTAACACTTTTGGAGAATTTAGTGTTTACGTTTTGAAGGTTCTTTGTTTTTCGGGTTTTCGAGGTTTAGTTTTTATCTCCATCTTTTGTATTATTTATTCTTTTGTCATTATAGTAAAATTATCTTTACCCGTAATTTTTTATTCTTTTTAGACATATTTTTTCATGTTAAATTTGTGTGTTTAATTTTTTAATTTTTTTCGCTATTTATATTTATTTGTTGCTTAATCGGGTTGATCCCCAACACCCATGATGTGCAACAGTTGAATCCATTATTGCCCATAATTTCCCTTTTTTTTTTAAAGAACCAAAGGCAGAGAGAGAGAGAGTAACCCATACTATTACTACTCCGTTTGATACATTAAAAAATGCCTCTAGTTTGTGAGATGTGATTGTTCCCTAGAAAATGGTCCTATAGCTTGTACGATGTAGCAATTGTTTTTAAAGGAGATACTGGAATGATGGATTTATTTCATAGAGGTGTTCCCATGGGCGGATGGTCCCCGCATAGAGGGCCGAGCAAAGAAGGGCTTGGTGCTATTCCAATGTGAATAATAATAAATCAACTTGTTGTTTGTACGGATCAGGCTGGTCAATTTTGAAGACGGCGATCGCTTTTAACCTTTGATCTAATATTTTATTTATAATCTAATCCCCATCCAGATGACCTTCCAAGAGGGAGCAAATTTATCAGGTGTTTGTGCTTCAGGGTTGTTGCTTGGATCTTACCCATCCATCCATCATTACTGTAAACTAAAAGTTACTCCCCCAGCCCCTGACACACTCCCTATCACCAACACACCCCATCTCCTAACCAAATGTGAATGGCAGCTTAGTTTATATCGGTTTGGCCCTGCTACCTAAATTATTATTTTCATACCAATTTTACCGTAGTAGATGGCACCAAGAAAACTCAAGAACCCCAGTATTTTTAATTAATAAAGAAAAAGTAAAGCATTAAGTTTTTGAACTGGGTGTTCAAATGTTGAAAAGAGAGAAGGCAATGCACACAGGAACTGGCATTTTTAATCCGAATCAGCTCACCATTTTTAAGTTGTATTTTTCGACTTGTTTAAACCAACAATGGGGGGCCTGTTTTCCACCATTTCCAAATTTTCTATCATGATCAAAATTGACTCAGAAAAGGTTCCCACTCCCCCCCATCTTTAAAGCGGTTCATCTTTACCACTATTTTATATGTATATATGCACACACATACACATACAGGCACCTGGAGTTAGAAAAACTGATATAGTTGGTACATGAAGATGTAGAGCAATGCATTTTAAATTTGTTTTCTTGTGCCTAAAAAGAGATGAGGAAGAGAAAAATAGGATCCTGCATATCTTTATCAATTACTTTAGTAATATAATTAGACGGCCAAAGCTCCTCGTAGGTTGTATTTTCTGAAGCAAATCAAAGGTGTAAGCTTGAATAGGGAATGCCTTGTTTTTGTCATTATATGAATATCTTTGGGTTGTTTAATCAAGTGATTGGCAAGAGTGATGGGCAGGGTTGAAAAGAGCCAAGTAAGGGCTCTTTTCATTTTAAATAATATACTTTAAACAAGAGATTAGTTAGTGGGAGATGTCAAATTTAAATGTCAACAGTCGTCGGCCTGTAGTTTTTATTATTTTGTTTTTCAATTAAAAATTTGTTGTCTCACTATAATCACCATTTATTGCACTTTTTTTTCAAAAAATTTTAGTGCTAGACTTTTTTTTTTTTAATGTAGAAAAGATGTATGAAGGTTGAAAGAAAATATATAGTATGGGAGTAAATAAATAAGGGTGAAATTCCCTTCTTTTTGATAATGGGTGAATTTTTAATTCATACAAACATTTTCTTTTGTCAAGACTCGAGAGGGGATAGATTTAGGGGAAAATTTTCTATTTTTTTTTATATGAAAACTAAGATGCATTCATCATAGCATTTAAACATCAAGAAGAGTTATAGGATGGATAGAACTAATTCAAGTCTGATAGACTTACCCCATACACCCCCATCTTAATGCTTTCATTTTCATGATGCATCAAGGTAGTAGAACCATAAGCTATTAAAGAAAAAATATTATTGTGAAGAATATTTCATTTAGTGTGGTTTGCATGTGATAAGATTATTTTAATGAGAGTATGAGTCACCTTATTGAAACCCCGACAAATTCAATAAAAAGACAACGATCTGATAGAAAATTGTAGCATTAAATAATTGCGCAAGATCATACCAAGCTCAATATCCAAATTATGAGAAGTTCGCAGCGCTTCATCTACCAACAAACAATATGATTTTATGTTAAATGGCCTATAAGCTTGCAATGACTAATATTTTTTTCTACAAAAACAATGAAGAAATTCACACCTAATAATTTGTTTCTAAGCAGTTTAAGATAAAATTGTTTGTCTTTTGTGATATATGCACTGATGAGGTTAAATTTATTGAATTTCATTCATCGAAGCTGTCAATTTTCAAGTTTGGAAAATCAATCGACTTTCGACGATTTTTTGGATGAGATCTAGGCATTTTTGGGTTGAGATGTCTTCATAGCGTTCGAATATCTATCTCTTAGCTTCGACGCACACTTTAAATCACTTGATTTTGAGCTCAGAAGCTTAAGTTATGATTGTTTTAGTGAAGATTGCGCGAGCAAAATTTTTGGATAGAATTATTCCAAGAAATTACAAGTTTTTGGACTTTTAATTCAAGTTTAAATAATGTTGAGTTCGATTTTCATATTTAATTTTTTTATGTATGATTCCAATATTATATTTATTAGGTTTTATTATTTATTTATTCCAAATTGTAGATATTTTTTAAAATATTTTAAATTATTTAAGAGTTTATTCATTGTTCATTAGATACACAATTGTTTTCATTAATAAAGTTTTCAACTCTATGAGTTAGTTTCTTTGTGCAAGATTTTTTTTATTGTGGTTTTAGTAGTTCTTTTCTCGGTTTTCTTCAAGAAGTCGTGGAAATTTATTCTTTATTCTTCAATTTATCAAGGATTATTTCTTGAAAGTTAGATTAAAGTCGTTAATTGAGTTTGTTGAGATTTATATCTCAAAAGGTTCAATTAGATATTTATCCATGATATTCATCTATTTATTCGATCTATCTTTCGATTTTAGTTTCTTTTCGTTTATTTATTTATTGTTTTGAATATTTACTCTTTGTTCTTAAATTTGTTATTTTAGTTATTTTTGTTTTTGATGTTTTCCTAAATTTATTTGATGTTTACTTTTAAGTCAGATCCAAATATTTCTTTCTCGAATCGAACAACTCGAATAAAATCATTGGTCTGTTACTTCTTATCATTTTGACAACTCAATATGTTTTTTTTATGTAAATTACAATGTAAAATATTAAATTATGTTTATATTTTTTCCCGATCACTCAACTATAAAAAAAGTTATAAAATGGTCACTTAATATAATTATATTTGTAGTTTTTTTTTATCTAATTCTGTTAACCAACATTAACTCTGTGACGTAAAATTGAAATAATAATAAATTTAGCCCTCAACGCTTAGGTATTATGTCAAATTGATCCTTATTCTAAAAAAATTAACAATCAACATTTACATATTATTTCAATTTTTTTGGATCCTAAAAATTAAAAATATATAAAGTATAAAAAATTAAAATTATATAAGTCTAAATATTTTCAATATATATATAATTTAAACTAAAAAGGACTTTTTCTACTTTTGCTAGATTTCTTACAAACTTTACAAAAATTTCCCATTTACCAGATTTTGTCATCAACATTTAGGTTCCCTCTCATATCAAACTTAAAATAATGATTTTGAAGGATGATTGTAATTAAGAAAAAGTAAAGATGAAGCCTTCCCTTGTTAGGAACGTATTTGTTTGAAAACATTTCACTTGCTAACCCTGCGTTTCACATCTTTCCTTTTTTTCTTTTCCTTAAACAATGTGTTTCACAATTTTCTTTTTGAAAATAAGAATGTGATTCACAACTATTTGTGAAAAGGGAGGCAATTTTGGGTTTGATCAATAGTTTGGGCTTTATTCTGGGTTTCAATACTTTTTTATGAATTCATCTTTCGATTATCGCTATTATGAATAGTTTGTGACGAAGAAAACTCAGAAAAAAATGATGGTTTCTGTTCTTTTCTTTTCTTTTTTTGAATATAATGGTTTCTGTTCTTTAGTTTGAATGTTTTGTTTTTTGAATTAATTCTTGATTTATGAAGCAGATTTCAGATGGTGAGGAAGAAAATCCAGAAAAAAGTAAAATTTTTCTTTTATTTTTTTGGGTATTGAAAATTTTGTTCTTCAATTCGTTTTGAAAAATTCCGTCGATTTTTTGCTTATTACCTAAAATTCTGTAACTTTTCTTACTTAGGTATTTAAAGTTTTATTTTTTTATCAAAGTATAAAAAGTTTTACCCTATTTTGTTGAACCAATCAAATTATAATTGAATCAAGAATAAATGAGTCATAATTTGATTGATTAGAGGTTTTTTTAAATGAAATTAATTTTTTAAATATTTCATTTAATTAAAAATAATTTGATTGGGTCAGAAGTTTTTTATTCGGAGTTAAAGATTGATACTTAAAAGTGGTTATAAAATAAAATTTTAGATACCTACTTGTACCTAAATGAGAAAAATTGCATAGTTTAAATACCTATTTTTGTAAATGTTTTCATTCTCTGCAAAGGGTTTGGCACATCCAATAGCATGAATCCCTTAAAGCCTCCCAAAACGGGTTTCGCACCGTGACCCACAAACCATCCAATAAAATTCTCAAACTGCATTGTCACTACAAAGTTTTCATAAGCAAAGTAGTGGTGTCTTCAGGTGTCATGGTTCCTCATCTCGTCAGTCGTCATCCATAGTGAAGACTGATATGTCATCCTCCATAGGCAATCTCAGAGAATCCAATTAAAAAAAGGAAAGATAGAACGTGGTACAGGAGCGGAGAGTAGAACATGCTTGTCACAGAAGCAGATGAATAAAATCTTAGCTCAATATCAAGGTAGTTAAACATGCAAATTCCCTATGAATAAATTTGTATTAATCATCCGTCTCTAGCACACTGTTAATAAAGTGGATAAAAACTCAGTTCTGAGACGTACTAGTAGCAGTATTCTGATTAACGATAGATATTGGAAACTTCAAATTCTGTTTTTCGAATTTAAAAACTCAGCTAATTCTATTTAAAATATACATTGTGAAGTAGCAAGCAGAATAAAATCTAAAATGCTGAATTAGACTAGAAAAATAAACATGTCAGCGGACTAGTCTTTCTTCCTCGAAACCGCTGCAGCTCCATATTCACAATTTTCGCTAATTTCCCATTTGGATTTCTGGATATCCCCAAATCTCTCAGTTGTTAATAATTAAGAACATTATTTAATGCTTTAGCTTAAGTACTCTTCATGAGGTACGTATAAACAATCCATGCAATAATGCCGAGAACCAGGACAAGGATGACAGAGGAGAGAATCCAAATCTAAGGACCACAATGGGACACATGGCAACACGAGAACTGGTCGGAGAGACCCACAAACAACCCTTTGCTTTGTACCATTCAGATGGTCATTTAGTGGCCGATTATCCCCCCTCTTGGTAAGAAATCATCCATCCTTGATCACCTAATCGAACCTTCTATTAAGTTATTCGTTATTAACAAGTGCACTCTTCTCAAAAGAGGATCACTTGAAAACCATCACATCTCCAATAAATACCCTTAAAGCACAACATAGAAAATGGGTCTCTCCTTTCCTTCCAACAAAGCCCGAGAGGCCAAGCCCTCATTCTCTCCCCTCTATTATTCCCTCCACTCTCCTACTTTTCTAGCTGTCAACCCCGACGTGGGTGAACTGGCTTTCCTCATCATCATCCCTCCTCTTTCTCCAACCTAATTGACATCGTGTATTAACAATGGTGCGGGGAGTATGGAACCAGCACCAAGTGCATCTCTCTACCATCTCCCAACAACAACAAAAAAATAAAACAATACTACTCAAATCTTCAATATGTAATGATTCGATTTTCAAAGCTGTAGATAAATTCGATTTTAAGGCCGGATTTATTAAAGTGAATTGGTCTAAAATTTGAATAAGAGAAAAAATTACGTGTGTCCAAGCATGGAAACATCCAAAGAGTAAGGAATAAAAACATCCAAACCTTTCCTTCCATTGCCGCACATCATTCTTGAGGTAAGGGAAAACTTTATACTTCAATTTTTGGTGAAATTTCATGAAATAACTTTTGATAACGAAAGCCCAAGTATTAGATTAAAGAATTACTAAGTTATAATCTAATTTTCCATTATCTGAAAGTTTGAGAGATTTGATGTTAGGTATTCAAATTAGATAAAGTTATAGTAGAGTATGTTAAAATTGCAAGTAAAAATATTAAATTGTGCTTGAATTAAACTTAGTTAATTATGGTATCATTAAGGACTAAATTATACGGGATATAAACTTTGAGGGTTAAAAATGAATAATGGTTATAAGAGGTCCTGTACTATATTTATTAAGAATTTAAATTTGATCGGGTAAATTGTGAAAAATGAGTGTTTTGGATATTAGGAGTATAAGGACTAAATAGAATAAAATGCATTCATGTGTATAATGTATTGAATTGTATTTGAGTTGTGTGATTAATGAATTTTCTATATTTGGATTTAATATAATAACTAATAATAACGTAGGACCATCCCAAGACAAAGGGAAATCCAAAGTTGCCGACAAATAAATATTCTGATTTGTGCTCTCATAACTCAAGCTCATTAAATAATTAAATATATATGTTTGGCAGGTACATATATAATTGGTTAAGTGATTTGTGATCAATACATTTATATGTTTGATGGCATGATACGATTATTAATGAAGATATTTGCCCTGGCAAATAGAGTCACGGGTATAGTTCTCTAATATCTTGGGGGTTGAGAACGTATCACCAACTCAAATACCTTGGGATTATGAGCGTATTCTAGTGTCGTTGACGTGATCGATGCATTTATGTCTGATTAGCACTTCCATGCATATTTGGTGTGATGGTGGATTGATCCGAGTATCCGTTATTATATTTTATTTGGTTAATAGGGGTTAAATGTAAAAAAAGAAATGATATATTGAATATGTGTTGGATTGATACGAGACATTGATATTAATTTGAGATATGATTTTGATATATTAAGCTAGATGCAAATACCTTGGGGATGCATCATAAATTATATTGAGAAATTGGATAAAGTATTGATGATATTAAGATGAAATGATTAGAAAACTATCGGTATATACGTATCTCGGATATTAATGTAAATTGATTTGTTGATTAAGTTGAATTATTATATTACTTATGTTGTTTAAATATTGTTATGTTTATGATTGAATTCGAGTTATGTCAGCACCACTAAGTATACTTTACTCATCGTATAGATTTGTTTGTTTTCGTTCATAATTTGCTGATGTTTGAATGTATTTAGATATTTTAATTGGATGAGTGTGTTTTGGGGTATAGTTTTGGATGAGCAGAGTAAGAGATCGAGAAATCAAAATGCATCAGAGATGAGCCCAATGGGTCCTTCAGATCGGGAGACCCTGTTTCAATCTCAACTTCGCTAATGGCCTTTTGCTCTTCCCGCTTCAACTCCTCAACTTTGCAATCAATGTAATTGTTTCAGTAAATGGTGTACCAAATTTTTTTTCTAACTTTTGTTTGAAATTAGAAAATAAATAAATCTTCAAAATTTTAAAATAATATTTATATTTAATTAATAAATGAAATTTGCATATACTTTATAAGAAGATATATTTTTTAGTTTTATAATAAGATTTATACTTTATAAATAAAACGATTGTGTTTAAAGCTTAAATTTATTTAGTCTAAATGTTTAACAGGAATGAAAAATATTTTTAAAAAAAAAAGTCTAATAGTGAAATAGATTATTTTCTAAAAGAAAGGTTTAGATTTATTTGTTCTAAATATTGAGTTATGTTAATTTTGCTAGTTGCTACATCAAGTGTTGGAAAAAATTTTCTTTTTTTAGTAATAAAAATTGTGAAAAAATATTTGAAAAATTGAAGAGATCAAAGAATGAATAATTATTTGATTACAATTATTTTTAATAGCATTCACAAAGGAGAACACAGCTCAATTTAATCCAATCTCCATCCTATTACTTTAACCGAATCAAAATTCACATTAAGAATCTTCAGTAGCATTGAAGCTACTTGATCCGACTTTGGTGAGAAATATAACATCAAATTTAGTAAAATATAATTTTTGACGTAAACTACACTAAATTTTGCATAAACTTAACTTGTTCCTCTGTAATCTTAATTGATATTTAAGAAAATATAAATTAAATAAATAAGATTGAAATTAAAAAATTTGATTGTCACTGTACTAAATAATTTTTTTTATCTTTAAACATATAAATAATTTATAAACTAATATTGGTAATGAACACTATAACAACCCACTTTTTTTTATTTAACTGTACCAAAAAAATATTTAATAATGTTATTAGAAAAAAAGTAATCATGAACTTCTATGATTAATATTAGTGAATTGATATATATACTTAAGGTTAAAATTACCATGTCCCTTCTATTAAAAAATGAGTAAATTAGTTTATCTATATTAGATCAATGAAACTTACATCCATTTTTACTGTTAAAAGTGAGCCTCTGTACGTCAACATGAGGTACATGTGACACGTCTTATGTAACTATTTGGTTATTCCGTCAACTACACTAATTTTTAATAGAAGAAATAGATGAAATTTTTAACAAGAAAGATTCGACTTGTGTTTTAATCTAATTTATATGGACTAGTTTATCCTTTTTTTTTTTGCAAAAAAAATAAAATGCAACTTAACTTATTATACAAGACCCTCCATAGTATTTTTACCTACATAAAAAATACTTTTAATTCGAAAAAGGAAAAAAAAATTATGGGACTTGCACGCTGTTATAAAAGGATGATTTGTGTAACTAGACAGAGGTTGGGACATTGATTCAGAAGTTATGATTATTAGAGTGAAGCAGCTTTCCTCTGAACCTTAAACCATCAGTTTTTCACTGAATTTACCCCACATTTTCTCTTCAACCCCATCACCCAATTTCTACCCACATTTTCTGTCCCTTTGGTTTTCTTTTAGCAGGCAATGATCATCGGTGGAAATTTGTAAAAGACAAGTCTACCTTCATTCAATTTATTGGTTTTAGCATCAAACATGTTTCTCCAATTCAACTGTTTTTAAACAAAGTAGGAAAAAAAACTCATATGCATGAATCCAAAGTATGACAGATCCATGATTAAACCTTGTCAAAACTTTCCCATACTTCGAAAATTAGCGTGGGATTAATTTGTTGAGAATTTTTGGGAGTTTCATAACGGAATTGCGAAATTATGGAGATTGTGTGATAAAGTTAAAAGATTGATATCATAATCTCTCATCAATCCAGTAAATAAGAGTATAATGCATTTCAACGCACTTGAACCTACATTTTTCTGCATTGACAATAATATTCATATCAATTAAGCTTAAACTCAATCGGAAAAACTAATGGATTGTTAATTTGAAGGTAATCATTTTAATTATATAAAACCACCAAATGTCCATAGTGATCCAGAGGCTCTATATTGAATGTAAGGTTAAAATGATTGCTTCTGAGCCGTCTTCACCCCTTGAGAATCATATGGTTTGCATTATGAAAGAAGGGCCACTTTCTTTAAAGCACATATTATATAAATTAGTTCAAAAGCAATTGATGGGAATAAAGATACGTGTTCATTAAACCAAAAAAAATGCAGATCCTCCCGTAGGGTGGCTAATCAACTTACTTTTTTTTTAAATAATAATAATTGTGATTAATTGATATGATTTTTTATCATACTTATTTCATTAATCCAGTGTTGGTCTGATAATTAAGGTATTTTATCATTTCAAGAATGATTTGAGTTTAAGTTACACTAGTTTAATTTTTTTATAAAATATTTATTTTTAATCATAATTTCTCTTAATATCTATAAATTAAAATATATTTCAATTCACTCAAATTCACGCATTTGAGGCAATTTTAAGGTGAAAATGGGTGTCAGCACAGCAATTTCTTTTGTAGCCTTTAAATATGAACGCCATTGCACCAAATCTTCAGCTTTTGGCTTTTTCTCTCCCTTTCAGTCACGAAGCTATACATTATGTCACGAACCTGTTTATTAGCCTGCACCTAATTTCTCCCTACTTTTTGACAAAAATGCTCTTGTTGGCTACTGCCCAATGGTAACGCCAGTTGTTATTACGCAATTTAAGGTTTTCTTTTTCGTGGTGTCCACTTAATATTGACTAATAAACTCAATACAATGGAAAACACACTTGCAACTGGGTTTTAATCTCAACTGTAAAACATGATCGGATGTCTGGTCATGAAAAGCAATGGGTGTTTGTGTGTGATAGTCGAGGAAGGAATCTAGTTGTTATGACATGGGTAGATATGCATGCACCGCCGCCACCACCAATATAATGAAATGGTAGCTTAGCTAGCTTCTTTTTTAAAACTCAGCCCTCTTTTCATTGCCTATCATTTCCTCCAAAGCCCTACATGTCTATATAGAAAATGAAGAAGAGAATTTTCAAAGTTGTGTGGTTCCAATTCATTGATTGTAGTCGCCTAACTTTAGGCTTTGTTAGGCTTTGCTTGCTCGACCCGCTAGCTTTTCGACCCTACCCTTTATTTATAAAAAGAAAAAAGAGTGAAAATCTGATGAGGCTACCCATCTTAGGAAGCTTTGGGTATCAATTTGGTAAAAATCCCTTCGAATCTGCATTATTCTTCTTCTTTTTTCATCATTTCAAAGCATTACCAAAAGCTTTTATTTTTTTTTTGTTTACATTTTTTTATCAAGTAGTTGATCAAAAGCTTAGAGTTAAAAAGTAAAGGAAAAGAAGTAACTGTTACTTTAGAATATCTCATCACATTTGCCATGTTCAGAAACAAGTGGTTAATTCTAAAAAAGAGAGGAAAAAACATGATGTAAACACATAAGCTATAGCTAATAATTAAGAAGTGAAGTTTGGAAGAAAAATGGTTCCTTGGTTTACCCCCACTAATATCTCTCTCTCTCACTCACTAATGATGATAATGATAACAATAAATGAAAAAGAAGGGGGAGTTTAGAGTATTTTACTATGCTTCTCTTCCATCGTGGAAAGTCGTAAGCAAAAAGCAAAAGAAAGAGGGTGTAATTAATCGTAAGGCAATGCAAAGGTGATAGTTGGGTGGGGGGGCCATTCTTTTGCCCGTGCTCTCAAGTACTGCACCATGACTCATTATACCTTCCCTAACCCTTTTTCCTTTAACCTCTGTTTTCCCTCTCCTTGATTACTTTCGGCTACGTTTTTATCTCCTTAAAACAGGCTCCACTCTTTGTTTTTATCTGCTAAGAATATTACCACTAGTTGAAGTCTTGTAAAAGCTCCTATGGTGGTGGCACATATGTTTCTATGGGCACTATGCGGGTTGGCATCAATGGCATGGGCTCACAACTTGAGGGTATGATTGGATCATGAAACAAAGCTCCTGGGCTTGAACTTTTCTTTCTTTACATTTTAATTTTTTAATGTGTTTGGAAGGGGGGAAAAAGCGAAGGCCAAGAATGAAAGAAGCTCACTTGTGAGCTGTGAAACCCAATTTTCAAAGAGAGCAAACACGAGAGAAATTTAACATAAAAACAGGTTGTTGCAGTGGTAAAGAAGTACAAATAATAATAATAAAGGCAATGGAAAAGCAAAGAAAGTTGTCGAACTTCTCCCCCCTCCTTTTCTTTTAAAAACATCCCAAGTCCAACCACACCTCATATACATTATTTTTTTTAACCAGAAAATAAAAATATTCATAAGTGCTCGTTGTCCAACATCTAAAAACAAACAACTGAACTGAAACTGAAACCAAGCGAAGAGCACGTAAGAGGAGAAACCAAGGAGAGAAACAAAACAAAGTTGGCATGAAAGGAAGAGAAACCAAAGGAGCCCCTTCAGCAGATTTGCTAGTATGTTTCCCATCTCGAGCCCATCTCACACTAATGCCGCCAAAGCCCATTTGTAGTCCTGCAAGGTCATCAGAACCCAACAAGCGCCACCACAATCATCACCACCACCACCACCACCGTCTCCTTAAGAAATCAAGCATCAGAAAAGGTGGTGGAGCTGGCGGCCAAGCTAGCCCTCTCCTATGGGCTAAAAACAAGCAAATGGGATCCGAGATCACGGAACCAACCTCCCCGAAAGTCACATGCGCCGGACAGATCAAAGTCAGGTCTAAGACAAGCTCGTGCAAAAGTTGGCAATCAGTGATGGAAGAGATCGAAAGAATTCACAACGGCAGGAAACACAAAAAGAGACTAAGTTGGGTGGACTCACTCGGTTTCAAGAAAGAAGTCATGCAGTTCTTAACATGCTTGCGCGCCATTCGTTTCGATTTTCGATGTTTCGGGTCCTTTCCTCAATCTGACGTCACCACTGACGATGAGGATGAGGATGAAGATGAAGAAACCCAAGAAAACCACAATTACGTACGAGGCAATGAGACATCAAGAACCGTCTTTTCCAAATGGTTCATGGTCCTGCAGGAGAATCAAAACGATGGGCTTTACAAAGAAGAAAGCAAAGAACAAGAGAGCTCCCTCGATCATGTTGATGATCAAGCTGCTGCAGTCCCACCTGCAAATGCTCTCTTGCTTATGCGTTGTCGATCCGCTCCTGCTAAGAGCTGGTTAGAAGAAGCTAACAGGGTGGAAGAGGACGAGGAAGATCAAGGAGACAAACAAGAGTGCAAGAGGAAAGACGAGGAAAAAAGAAAAAATTTGAGGTCTTTAATGGAAGAAGAAAACAGGAAGGTGAAAGAGAGCTTAGTAGCGATGAAATACGACCCTGATTTCTACGAAATTTCATCTGATATAGCCCAAGAGACATGGCTTGTTGGTGGAATGAAAGATCATTTATCCCGAAGCCGAAGTTGGAAGAGATGATTATATTATATTATTATCCCCGGTGACGACTCTGTTTTCTTCATGTACTTTGTGCTTTATTTTTGAACCCCTTCATCTGAGAACTGGAAATTCTTAGCCTAATCACCACCTTATAGTTTTACTTTTGGAATTTTGATATGTTGTCATTGTTATGTATGATTTGAGAGTTTTATGTGTTTAATTTGTGCCACATAATTTGTACAGCTTTCCTTTCTTTTTCAATTGGAAAAAGATTTTGCTGCTATTCTATGCTATGCCATGTAAATTCCTGAATTGGGTGTTATTTTCATTTGCATGTCTGCATGTGATGAATTTATCTCATCAAATTTTTTATTGATGCTTGCCTGTTTGGTTGCACTCGAAGGAATCTGGAATGTGCAGATGTCTTCACCATGAAATTGAAGCTGATTAGAGTGAATTAACCAGCAAAGTTGGCAGAAGTACGGTTGAATTCATGATAATAATAATAATAACCTTCAAAACAGGGGTTAGACATGTTGACAGAATCATGGGTGTAAATAAAATATGAAACGGACATGTTCATATGTTTGATTAAAATCATGTTTAAGATTATTCATTTATTAATCATTTGGTCAAATAACTTTAATTTTTAAGTGGTTATAGACAATGTAAATTTGAAATTAATTATCAAATAATATGAGAAAGAAATAAATCGAAATCTTTCGACTCATAGCTAACTATTTATTTCACTCCATTGGTATTGTGAAAAGAAGGAGAGAAAGAAATAAACAAGCACGGCATTACTTTGATCATGTATTTATACAATCTTTTTTACTTTAACTAGTTGTTCATCTGGTCTGCAAAATGAAAGTAATCACTTGAAATTTCACATGCGGTTGACTTTACCATGAGTACCTCACGCATAATTTGTGAAAATTTTACTCTATAAGTTTGCTCCATAACACACATCTTTTAGTTTATTTATATATATTAGTGTGTAGGGATAAAAATAAATTTATGAGAAATTCACGAGAGTTTTAATGCGTGTATTAATATCATTTTTTTTAAGGTTCTATTTATTCCCACTTATATTATACTGTGAAAAAGAAGTACTAGCAAATGAAGTATACAATGAAATCCAATGAGTGTCTAAGTTTTTTGTGTTGATTTCTATAAAGAATTTTTGTAGTAATTTTTTATGAAACAATCTAGGAATATAAAAGATTGTGTGAGAATAAAAAAAAAACTTTATTTCCATGTTTTTTATGTCATGCAAATAAAATTTCACTGAGAGATCTCATGTCTTTTCATAGAAACATAATTATCTAAATAGATAGTCATATCTTAGCAATACATAATTATGATTGTTTGTTAATAATCAAGTGACAAAATTTTTGTTTACTTATAACTTTTCATTTGAAACTACCGAAACATTATATATATTTTGAAAATGTTCCAACAAGTGGCTCTAGTGGAAAAGAGGATATTGTTCATCCTAAGGGTCCAGGATTCGAGCACCTGTGTATGCAAGGTGTGTGTGCGTTGTCAAAAGGTTATGAAAGTATGAACAGATATTACTATGGAATCACACCAATATATTCAAAAAAAAATTATATTACTAAATTAACAATATTAGAATGATAATTTAATTTTATTATTAGGTGATAATAATAAAAATAATATTAATTAATATGATTGTATATTAATATTAAATTAATTAATTTAATCATATCTTTTAAAAGTTGCACTAAAAAAATAACCTAATATAACATTAATTTATAAAATCGTAAATCTATAAAATCATTAAATATAATTGTATAAATTAAAAATAATAAAAATTCAAGTTTTCAATTAAATATTCCAATTAAATAAATATAATTTTATGTTAAATAAAATAATAATTAATAATGTTAAAATCAATTTTTTTAATTAATAAGATTTTTTTATCATTAATTAATAAGAATTAAATACGTGAGATTAACATTACGCATATGAAAAGATAATGTTAATATATTGGTAATATAATTTTTTTGGCCATTAATATTGGTAATTTAATCTAAAATAATAAATTTATTTATTCTTTATTTATATGTCAAAAATCAAAAGAAAATGAATATTTTTTAATTAAATTAAATATTATTTTTTTATAAATATTAATTGCATCTAATAAAATTGGCTCAATCCAAAATAAATCCCGATAAATAATATGACTTATATCTATTTGAGAAATTAAAATAAAGAAAATTGATCCTTTAAAAATTAGTATTTTGTATTATCTATGTTTATTATAATTTTTAAATTTATAAAATCAATATTGTAATAAAAAGTATAATTTTTAGGCACCAATAAAACAGTACATTGTTATTAAATTTTAAATATAACAAAGTATTATTATACATTCATCTATATCTAATATATTCTCCAACTTAATTTAACTTTAATTGAATTTCTTAGAATAATTAATTTTTAAATTATAAACAAACATCTTTTCTTTTTTTACAAATTTTAATTATTTAGTTTTTTCAAAGTTAATGTTTTTAATTTTTTTTGCAACCAATTTTTAAAAAAATAGAAATTTTTGTGCAATTTTTTCCATGTCATTAACCCATAATTTAGATAATTATTTTACCCTGAACTTAAAACTCTAAACTTTGAAATTGACCTCAAATCTTAAACCTTGAAGACTTCAAAATTTAGGGTTTGAGTTTAGGATATAAGATTCAAGGTTTGAGGTTTAAAACTAATTTAGTATTGCTTTTGAGAAATGCTTTTAAAAAGTAATTTGGAAAAGTGATTTTGAAAAGTACTTTTAAAAAGCTTGAGTTAAGATTTAAGTGTTTAGTATAGCTGCTAAAAAGTGCTTTTAAAAAATAAAATGTCCATTTTAGACATGTCTTATAAAGTAATAAATAAACATTTAAATAATGTTCAAATTAGTTAATATTATGATATTTTAATAAGAATATAAAAAATAATTTATTATATTTATTATTAATATTTTAATATATAAAATATAAATATATAAATATTTTTAAACAATTAATCAAAGAAGGGAAAGTACCATGTGTTGGAGGGGTGAAAACGTAATTGAGCTATTAAAAGTGCTTTTAGGATGGAAAAGCTAAAAATTTTAACTTCTCCATCTCAAGAAAATTGCTTTTGAAAAGTCAAAAAATTCTTTCAAAAGTTGCTTGTTTAGCATTACTTTTGATTCAAAATTGCTTTTTATGTCAAAAGTGCTTTTAAAAAGCACTATTAAACAAAGCCTTAATGTTCATGTTTAGGGTTTAAGGGTTTATGATTATGAGTTATGAGTTTGGGGTTTAGTTTTCATGGCTTAAGATTTGAGGTTCATGTTTAGGGTTTAGGGTTTTAAGTTTATGGTTTAAGGTTTGAGGTTCTAAGTTTAAGGTTTACGGTAAAAAAGTAAAATTATGTGTCAATGACATGGGTAAAAATATTTAAAATATCATTAAATAATTAGAAAAGGATCGTGAATAATGTGGTGGGAAGGGTCAAAAAATAATTTCTCTATGGATGATTGTATAATAATAATTTAATTTCTTTAAAATTTGATGATGTGACAATTTTATTGGTGCCTAAAATCTTTATTTTTAATATCATCCTAATATAAGTTATTCCCAACAATAAACGTGTCTCGAACTCGAGTCACGCTTGTTGCGTTGAACATCCTTAACCATTAGGTCATCACATGCGGATCTATTCCTTTTTTTTAATGTCAATCATTTATGAATATTTTTGTTACATAAATTAATTTGCCAACTCTTATATAAAGAGTTGGCCAAAGCGTTTGTCGGCAAGTCTATCCCAACACTTACGAAAGTGTCAGCATAGTGTTGAAAAAATCTAACTCTTATTTAAGCGTTGCCTTAGGCATACATATCCCAACCATTATACAAAGAGTTGACCAAAGCGTATGCCGACACCAACACTTTAGGAAAGTGTCAGCCCAAAAGTGTCACCATAGTATTGGACAAAGTCGACTTTTATTTAAGCGTTACCTTATACATGCATATCTCAACCCTTATAGAAAAGAGTTGGCAAAAGCGTATGTCGACAAGTCTATCCCAACACTTAGGAAAGTGTTGCCCCAAAAGTATCGACATAGTGTTGGACAAAACCAACTCTTATTTAAGCGTTGTCTTAGGCATGCATATCTCAACCCTTATACAAAAAGTTGGCCAAAACGTATGTTGAGAAATTTATCTCAACACTTAAAAAAGTGTTGCACCAAAAGTGTAGTCTTAAAACTATTTTGTTGTAATGCATGCTTCCACTTAGGGTTGTAAATATGAAACAACTCAACATCATTATCACACTATAATAGATGAGCGGAAAGACTGAAATTAAAACGTTGGTTGTTCTCCGGAAGAGCAGCTGATGGTGGATTGTTGAGCTCGTATAGGGCCTTGTTCATGTCAATTTTGTTAGGTAAGAATTATTTGAAGAATGGAAACAGAGGGATCCCATCCAACACGTTTTACCAAAATTCGAGAGGTTTATTAGGAAACAACAATACTCTTTTAATATATCAACCAAAACTTCAAAAAATCTTCTCACAAATAAACCTAAAAATTCGGCCCTTGGAAACTGTCACACGAAGCATGGGTTTGGATTTTGGACTTGAATTGAATTCTGAAATGGTCCATCTTCCTTTTCAGTTTTCCACTGCCAGCCTGCCACTTCCTTATAAAATTTAAAGCTCAAAATTATTCTTAATATAGAAAATATATATAAAACAATCCAACCCCAACATTCAATTAACTTCCTAATCAAATTTAAACAATCAGTTAAACTTTTAGATCAAAATTTTGATGTAAGTCCTTGAACGACGTTTTATTTATCATTTATGCTGACTCGATTTCTTTTCACGTGGCAAAATATTAGTGGGAGAAAAAATGGCTTGGAAAAGGAAAAAGAATTAATGAAAGAAATTGTTTTTTAAATTAAAAATTACCTAAACCAATGTACCAATTCATATGTTGGGTTGATGTTTAACAATGTGGCCTGACCCCCATGAAATGATTTGTATCCATAACTTGTGCATTTACTCCTAATGGCAGATTTTTTCCCAGCAGCACCATGACTCGATTATGTATTCATACAAATTGTTCTTATTTGTATTTTATTTTCAATAGCCTCATACTTCTTCTTAAGATTCAGGAATCAATTAAAAGAACAGTGATCAAGGAAAAGTATGTAGAACAGTAAAAAGCATTGAAGGGATGGCGGCATAACAATGATGAAATGGAGAGGCCACAGCACGAGAAGTGCAATTAACGTTACAAATTGCTTCCATTTGGAATATTTTCTTTTTATCCACCAAATCTTTGGGGAGTAATGCCATCAAATCAAAAGCAATTTACCCATTTTTATTAAAAAGAAAAAGGAGGAGAATTCATGGGAATATTTTGGTATCTGATAAAAGAAAAAACCAAAACTAAATAAAAACACCTTGTCTCGTCTCCCAGCAAAGGCATCTCACATTTGTTTGCAAAAGGCCACGCGGAGTGAATTATATGACAGAAAAGATGCAGCAAACCATGATCTGGCATGAAAACATATCAGTAATTTCCGAACTTATGCAGGTTTGAGCACTTTTCTAGACCCTAAATTTAGTATGGCAGAGGGAAATGAAATCACATAAATGATTTATCGTGGAAACCAATCTGAGATGATGAAAATGGTAAAAGATTCTCTGATGTTATTGAATTATGGCTTAGATTTTGTTTCTGAATTCTGACTTGGTCAAAGGCTGAGTTTTGCTAGAGACTTGCTGCTATGCAATTATAATCCTGTTCTACCACCCTTACACACTTATCCATTACATCAAAACTATTTTTTCAAAATATATATAATAATTGATGAAATGAATAAAATAACAGCTTTCAAATTAGTAATGTGAATATAAATGTGAATAAAAAAACAACTATTTGATGGTACTGATTATCGTATCAATCGTCGAATCGTCGTTTAGAGTTTATCAGCGGAACTTAAAAAAAAATTATTAACCCAATGATTTAACTAAAACTTTTGAATAGTTTATAACTTAAATAAATTTTTTTGAATAATTTAATATTCAAATTTTAATTTATTTTAATTAAGTAATCAAAATAAAAATTTATCTTTAGTATAATTTACCCTATAAAATAATATCACATACACACCTAAACATTTTTACTGTTTGAAAATTATTATAATTTTTTTTAAATATGCAAAAAGTTTGTCCAATTATATAAAAAAAGCCAAAATATATAAATCGAAGTCATCAAGTAGTTTGACAAAATTAACAACAACAAAAAAAATTAATCCAAAGATTAAAAATACAAAGAAAATAATCAAATTATAATTGAGAGATTAAATTGGCAAAAATGCATAGCACAGGGATCTTTTATAAATTTGACCTTATCATGTTATTTACAATTTATTTCAAAATAATCTCATCAGATTTTTTATTTTATTTTTTTGTTCATAGCATATTAAGCCAATTACCGGCCAATCTTTCTCACTAGCTTTGAGTTTGATATATTGCCAACCACCACCAACTCTTTCTCACACCAAAGCCCCCAGAGAGATTTTCTTACATGCAACATTTGTTTGATGAGAGACAACCGGCCCCCACTTTTTTTTTAATTAAAAGGAAAAGAATAACCTTTCATCTCCTTTCATTTCTCTCTTTTTTCCTGATCGAAAAACCCTAATTCAGATCATATAAAGGTGAGGGAGCAAGGAACAAGAAGAAGATTTAACAGCTGGAATCTTTCCTGTTTTGCTTGTCGTCTTTTCTATTATTCTCTCTTCTTTTTATAGAATGTTTTCTTCTCTCACTGAAAGACAAGAGGAAAGGTGATTGATATAAGAGGAAGCTTTTAAGGATATATATAAATATGGCAACTTTCTCAAAGCTGTTTAGAAGGAAGTATTTTCTTTTCATTCATTTCTTGGCTACTTTTGCTATGTCTTTGTAATCGCTTTTTCCAGCTATATCCATATCTTTGTTTCTGTTTTCTCAACTGTACAACTTTCACCATCTAGATTATATAAATATATATAATATATAGATACCGGCCCTTTCTAGCTTTTCATACTGCAATTTTAAAAAAGTTAATCGAAGCTTTCTTCATGGATTCCAGTGATAGCAGTAGCATGCAATCTGCAAGTGGGGATGATGAAGGGTGTGAGTGTGAGTCACCGACGGAGTCGGTCCCAGCATTTATGAACACTAATCCCTTATCAAATCCACACCCATCACTTGTCTTTCACCAACAAAACCACCCACCAATTTTCTTTGATCCTTCTGCAAATTATCTCAACCCTGTCTCTCAATCTCAACAAATTGATTCACTTCTGAATATTGATGGGTTTAGGCCGCTCAGCCAAAGATCTAAACCAAACTGTTGCACTGTTGACTTGGGTAGCTTTCATCTTCAAGGCTTATCTTCATCGAGCCAATCTACATTAGGTGCCCAAGGACTTGATCAAGGTTGCTTATATCCAAGCTCATCATCCTTGCAATCAAGACCATGTCATGATGTAAGCCTTTTAACAAAATCCGATCAGAAAAGTGTTGCGAAGAACCCCAAGAAACGAACGAGAGCATCGAGAACGGCACCCACTACAGTTCTCACCACCGATACAATGAATTTTAGAGCAATAGTGCAAGAATTTACTGGAATCCCTGCACCACCGTTTTCGGGTTCATCATATTCTCGAAGGCTTTATCTTTTCGGCTCTAGGTCAGGTATGCGATCCGGTCATGTAGAAACTTTAGGTTCTTTCTACCCTCTACGTCCCTCAGCTAAAAGGGTTAAGCCAACTCCTTTTCTAGCTTCTTCTTCTCCTTCATTGTTAAATAATCCTTTAGCTGATGCTAATATTACCAATACAAGTAGCAATAATACCGTTCCCACTTGTAGTAACTATGCTCAACTGCCTTCTGACTTAGGCATGCTAAAACAGACTCAAAATATGCTAGACTTGCAGAACCAGAGCCCCCTCCTATCATTCCAGTCCTTCCTACATCCTACACCTCTTCAGCCCTGTCTTAATTTGGCTGGTTTTGGTGTGAATTCCCATGGAACTTCAGCCATGCCTTCCATTGATGACTTGGGCATGAGTCAAGGGAATGAAGATCATTTGAGGCCTTTAGATCACTGGAATCGTGGTAGCACTTGTACTGATCAAAATTCACAAAGAAATAACAGCTGCAAGTTGAACTACCCAGCTTCTTCATCAGGTTTTCAGCATGATAAGGAATTGGAAAACGTTTCACTTAGAGCTGAAGGTACAGTTGATTCATGGAATTGTCCTGCAGACCAGTAGAATAATTACTTGCATGAAATTTGTAACTAGAATTTTAATGTGAAGAGGCTTTTCAAGCAGTAATCATATTCTCCTCTCTTTTCTTTTTCTTCTCATTTTAGAAATAAATAAGAAATTTAAACTGCAATTTGTTCAGTGACAAAATTATGATTAATTAAAATACAAAAATTTTATAACTAATACTAAAATTTAAGTAAAATACTTTTCTTATTAAATTAGTCCTTTTAAAAAATTAAAATAATTTATTCTCCTCAATTTCTAAGATAATTAATCAATGCATTAATGTTTTCTATATATTGGTATAATAAATTTAGTTTTTAATGCTTATATATTTTTATTAATGTTGACACAATCTATAAATGTTGCGAATATAATTTGTTAAATTAAAATCAAATTAATAGAATATGTAAATATTAATAGTTAAATTTATTATTATATCAATAAAAATATATAATTGATGAAATTGAGAATTAAGAATTTAGAATTCATATATAAAAAATAACGTAAATTGAGTTTTAAATTATTTAGAAATATAATTTCTCATATAGGAGAATAATGCGATTTATCGCATTCGAACTTACATCTTCTTGCATTAATAATGATATCCATACCAATCAAGTTAAAACACCATCGATACTTTTAATCTAAAATTTTATGTTAAATAAATATTAAATAAAATTATGATTAATTAAAATATGTATTTGACATTTTAATATAAAATTAAAATTCCCTAGCCAATACTTTTTGGAATAGTGGTTAAAACTTCTATATGACATTTTAGATGACATGGATTCAAACCATGTCATCCCCTCTCCAATATTGTAATCATCAAAAAATTTCACAGATTTTAAGTAATACTTTTTAAAAATATTGTATAAATTGAATTTTTTATGGGGGATTGGTTTGCACTTTTTTACATAAATCTATTTATTAACTATTAAAATAAGTATTATTTCGAACTTTAACGCTCATCCACGTAAATTTTGGCACGCCACTCCTTTCTCCGCACAATTTTATAGGTTGCCTGAACGAGATATCTCCCACTAATTCTTTTCTTCAAGCTCTTGGACTCAATAATACTCCAATCGACTTTAGTTAAAAGCTAGACGACGCTTAGACTAGTTCCACAAATCTCATATATTAATAGCTTTTCATGGATAAGGGCATCGTAGATGCTATACCCAACAAGGATCCAACGATTCACTCATGGTCCTTCGACCAACTCAAACTCAAGGAACCTCGGACCCACTCAAACCAAGGAACCTCTGACCCATCTCGACTCAATCTCACTAGGCCTTCCAAGCCCACTGACCAACAAAGATGGAGCTTGCAATCGCTCCAATGCTACTCAAGCACACTTTTGCACTACTCAAGTGCCCTAAAATCGATTGCCTCAATAGGACACTACACTTGTTCCAATGATCTTCAAGTTTATTCTAGCTTGTTTCTTGTAGGAGCTTTCATTGGTTCCAACAATGGGAAACGAAAACGATTCTCATGTTTAAACAATAGTATAACTTGTTTCTAAATTGTTGGAAATATACTACTACAAAACAAAACTGTTAGTGCTGACAGGAAACCAAACCGAGTGTAAATAAAATAGCAATCATTGTGTTATGGAAGAACTGCTACCTTAAAAGCATATTTGCAATAGTCGGTGTAACCGCGTAGTGGACGTTGCCCTCCAATGTTAACATGGTATTTCAATATCCATACACTTGAATAAAGAAGGTGGAACACAATTGGTATTGCTCTTCTTGAAAATAAACAAAATCGAAAAAACAAAAGCAGTTGGTCGGAAATTTAATCGAAAAATAAACTGGAAGAAAACTGACGAAATCACACTAGGTTCAATTTCGAGGAAAGATTGGGGGATCACAGACGGTCCCACTTAAAACCCAATCTCCTAGGTTCAATTTTCTTTTCAGTAATTTTGCATAACACCAGAATTTAGAGAACAGAAGGATGAGAGAAGTTGTTTTTTCTCTTGTTCTGTTCAATGAAAAATGAGGAGATTTATATTGTTTGCTGTAGGGGCAGAACGATAAATTTGCAGAGTCAATTTCCTAAAAAATCTTAACAGTCAAATTCTAATTCTATCAAATCGTAATCATTTAAAAAAAACAATTTCTTTGCATTATCAACATTAATGGTATTAGTTGATTGAGTCTTATCTCGATTGACATCGACATTGTTGCCAGCCAATGTAAGAGGACATGGATTCGAGTACATTGAAGCACATTATCCTCTTATTTAAGATTGGGGAAAGACTATGAGTAGTTCTAGACATTGTATCAAAAAGAGCAGATATGATGAGAATCTATAATCAGATTTTTTTAAAAAAATGGTATTAACAATTGGGCTTACATTTTCAAATAAAAAAAAAAACTAAATTTCTTTAAATAAATGTAAAGAGAGTAAATTCCAAACATACAAAGAATATAGAGACTAACAACATATTTTAACATTTTCTCTAACATATTAGTTCAATAATCCAACCATTCCAGGTACATTCTATAGGCTTTAATTTTAACTTGTTCAACAATGATTTTTAAATCAAATTTGGTAATTGAACGGATCAAGTAATTGATTCATCGATCAAATCAATTCAATTAAAAAATAAATAAAATTTAAAAAATAAATCATAACTTATTTTATATATGGAATGATATTTTAATAATTTCATAATCGAATTGGTGTCCCGTTGAATCGTGACACCAATTAAATAAAATAATTTTATAGGTTGAATAGCAATAATGTTTGAACCAAATCGAATTGGTAAAATTAATAGAATCAAAATCTAATCTAAAAAATAACTTTAAACCGAGTAGACAAAAAATAATTCCAAATTTATACCAAACTCTCAAGTCTAGCTAGTTGGTAGCAAGCTTGAAGGACTATCCTTAAAAATGGCTCCTAGATATTTTTCTGATAATTATCCCAAATTATTATTGTTTTGCCGCATGCTAATATTAAGATACTGCCTAATATCTATGCCAATTTTAGGATTTAGGTTAATTTAATGGTCCGTTGAGGATAGAATTGATTTTAATTGAATTTATTCGAATCATTTAAATTATTATTTTAATTAGTAAATGAATTGTTTATTTTATTTTTTTGTAGAAAAGAAAATACACCAAGCCTAAAAATCAGAGATTTTAATTTTTGTTTGACTCCACAATAACATTCTAACAGATATTCTTTCTTAAAAAAATCTTGATCTCCAACGGTAAATCTTTAAAGATCATTAAACAATTGATATCATTATTAATTGTCTTAATTAGACAAATCGCTGCAAGTCCGATTTGAAAAACCTCAATAAACAAAGTACTGAATGACATGCTTATTTAATTTGATTATAAATGTAATACAAAATATTTAAAACATTATAATTGTTTTAAACAATAAAGCAGGTTTTTTTAAATTTAAAAAATTTAGTAAATTTTTTTTTAATAATATATTGGCTGAATTTATTAAAAATTAAAATAAAAAAATATTACAAACAAAATTAAAATGTAACAAAAAAAAATCTTACAAAGTTTTGGATAAGCACATTTTAAAATAATAGTATCTTTTTAGTCTCCATCTAACAAAACCGTAGAAACCATATATCCATTTTTTTTTCCCTGAATTCTGGTATTAGAAATATTTTGAGTAACAGTGAACCAATACCTAAGCATGAGAGAAACACAGCCAAGAATAAAAAATAAAATGAAAAATATTGAGATTTGATAAATAACTATACCTTATTATTGGAAAAATACTCTCTCATCTCATAATGGAACTAATTAATTTAACATACAATGATTTATTTCAATGTTAATATATAATTGAATTACATAGATAAAATATTCAATTGTATATAAAAAAATCAAATATATTTAACTTTATATTACGTAATTAAATTAGGCTTTTCCTAATCACAGCTGCAATTATATTATGAAATAAAAAAAATAGTACTCCACATATATATAATGATGGAGATAGAGTGTATAGCGACAAGATCTTGATGTAAACGCCATTTTTGTTGATGAATTGGATTAAAAACAGATTGTGTGCATTGATGGGTTATATATAATTTATGAAATTTAGGTTGGTGAGGTGGATTAGATATGTTAATCAGTAAATGATAAAGTAAAGCTATGAGAGATGCTATCAATGATATATATATTTTTTATTTCTTTCTTCATATGTTGATTGATTGGTTGTCTTCGATTTTGCTTCACATGCTAGATCTTTTCTCTTGCTCATTGGAATAAACAGAGAGATGGTGGTGAATGGCTTTGAAACTCAAGGAAATGATTCAACAGGAGAATTGGGGTAAGGAGGATGCAACAAATCATAATCATAACCCTATCAAAGGAAAAACATGATAATGATGGATATTTGGAAAACAAGTAATAGGGGGGATGATTAGGCTATGTGGGCAATTTGGAGGAAGAGGACATGTTTTTGGAATCAATAGTGGCCCATGCCAGGCAATAATCTGGTTTTTAGCAATCATGCTTGTTTTCCTTTCATCCATCCATCCATCCATCCATCCATCCATCACCCTCTCACTCACTCTCTTTCACTTGTCCTTTGAGTCATGTGAGGGAGGGAGATTGCACCGCCCTCCTCACTTTTTCCTGATTCATAAATGAAAATTCACTGAAAAGAGGATGATGTAATTTGTGTCATAAAACATGCTAATAGCTATTGTCTCTTAAACTAATACCAATTAAAACTATTAGCTGAAAAACAAATTTGGTGGCCAGTCCCAGACACGAACCTTTTCACTTCAACACACTCCCTTTCTTTCAGGATTATACATATTTATTTCAAATCATCAACTGTTTAAAATATTCCATCCAATCCAACTGATTTCACCTACAAATAGGTGATTGGTGACCACAGGAGAAGAAATTTAGCGTGTCCTTAATCCCAGCCAGCGCCCCCCTGTGGCTATGGTAGTGCAGTTAGGTTAAGCCCAGTAGCTTCTATTAAGGTAGGTAACGTTGAGCCGCCTACTCGCCCGAGCTTTGCGTCTAGAATGATTGGAATTCTCTCGCTACCTTACAAAAAACAATACACTTCTCAAATATAAAGATTCAGAGAGGTCTCTCTCAGCCTGATACAAACCAGGGACTGGTAATCTTGTTCATACACATGCTCTTGGTTTATGGACAACTTAGTGTTCAATGCTTATGATGATCTGCAATTTCAATCAAGTGTTTAAATTCCGTTTTTTTTTCTTTTCGATATAATATTAGGAGTGGAAAAAAAGATAATACAATTCGAATCCATACTAAATGAATGCTTGTTAAGAATTTTAACCACCGTATTATATAAAATCATCACACGTTAATCCTATTAAGCAAACTCATCTTCAAGAATCATGTACAATATATAACCAGCATGGTTTCTCATATTTATGCATCACATAAGGTTGGAATAGAATATATAGCAGTTCAAATTAACGGTTTAATCAAAATAGTGCAAATTTTGTAATATTATGTACTCATATTATTTTCAATGATTAAAATATTAGTTATACAATTTATCCAATCACAATAAAAGTTTAATTTGATTTATATTAATATTATTATCAATTTAAAAAAATGTGAATTCGAACAAGTTAAAAATTATTTACGTTTATTTTCAAGATTTATAATTTTCTTTTTTGATAATGGTATCTACAAAGATCGAATCCATATTTATTCGTTAAAAAAATATGATGAAATAATGCAGTTAATACTTATGGTAAAATAATGCACCATAATGAACTGCATGTAATTTTCAATTAGATATTGTAGGCTAGAGTTAGCGAAGCTTTAGAAAGAGAAAATCTTAGATCCGAAGGTGAAATCCACACTTTGTTGGTACCAGAAAAAGAAAAAGTAATAGGCAATAGGGTGGGGATGCGCATCTTAATTTTCATTGATTGATTTATAGGGTTACAGAATTAGATGCAAGAGCCTGTTAATGCTTGCATTTACCTCCTCCGTCGCATCTATGCCATGGTAGTCGACACATTGTATGGTTTTGGATCATATTAACCTGTGTTGGCGGGTACATTTCCACTTATAATTTCATATTATATACATTGGAATTTCATTTAAATGATTACTATAAAGAAATAAATCATCATCTTAACTTTGAAGTTTATACCGGCCGGGAAAACTCATGAGCTACAAGCTCTTAAAGGAACCATGCTTGCAAGTTTAAATATTTGTCCTACGATTTGTTTTCATTGCGTTTGGGATTTCAAAAATACTTTTGCACGGAAGTAAATATTATTGAAATACTCTTATTTATATTAATTATTTAAAAGATATATAAAAAAAATTAATTAATTTATATTTTATGTTTTATTATGTTAAATTATTTCAATATTTCATGTATCATTGTCTTCTTTTATTTAAATATCATTAATCATTATATTAAATTATTTAATTGAAACTTTAGTTTTGATTTAATCTTATCCATTTAAAGAGATAAATACATTGATTTATTTTTATGTTGGATAAATATAATTATTTATGTATGCAATATATAAATATAAAATTATATTATATCAATAATTGTGTTAATAATTTACGAGAATTGGATCAAATCAAAATTTCATGTATAAAATTGCACAAAATCAAAATCCAAATGTAAAATTGCACATTAAACCATAGTTCATGTATAATTTTGATATTTATCCCTTAATTTTAAAAATAATTTATATTAATCACTTAAAAGGTATTTAAAATTTATATTTTATACATCATTATATTAAATTATTCAAATAATTTTTAACTTTTCATTATCACGTCCAAAAAAGATATTTTAACTTTTCACCATAATTTTTTACAGTCATAGAGAACACTAAAAATTAACAAACCATATTTTTTCACAATTTTCTATTATATTTTAAAAGCACTTGTTCTAAAAGTACACTTTCGAAGAATATTTTTCAATTGCATCAATAATGAACAACTAGTCCTTAAAACTGTATAGTTCACTAAAATAGACAAACTGGGCCTAACTTATAGTTGATTCTTCACAAGCCAGCATCGTAGCCTGGGCCAAATCGTTTCCTATGGCTGAGAACCTGGGGAAGGCAGGCTCTTTCTGGCCTAGCCTCCTTACCAAACTTGGTTATTCGAGAGCATTGCATGCCGAGCTGCCTCAAGGTTATATTTATGATTTTAAATGTAATTTTTTATTAAATTATCTTATTTATTAAACATATTTGTTATACTTTTATATACCATCCAAATTAAAGTATGAAAAGCTTTTTAATGTAAAGCTCAATCTTACAAAATCTAACTTAAACAATTTGACTTGAATCATAGCATTGCAATCTCACGTCGTCTAGTTCTTAAACAAGTTTCATCCTTAAAACCTCTTCAACACCTTCCCTCAAGCACCATTTTTCTAGGACTTACATTATACAAAGAATATGTATTGGGAAGACCCCTTGCAAGCAGCCATCATTAATTCATAACCATAACACATCCTTTAGCTCTCCCATCTGATTTTTCTAAGTTAATTCCAACAACACTGTATGCTAACACTCACCACCCTATTATGACACCTAGGTTTGAGAGATCGGGGTTCATAATTGGTCATCCTTTCCCCCTATAAATCCCTTGGATGATGGGTAAAGGCAAGCCAACATACTTTATATTATTTAGCCCAAATCGTATCAAACTACCTTATTGTTTCTCTGCGAGCAGCGGCTTCTGCACCTCTCTTGATCTGAACTTCCTTTATAATAGTGACCCTCTGCACCCCACTTGGTGTGAGCCAACCTTATCAACCATACCATACTTTTGTATTGTAATAATATTCATTTCCATTTTTTATCAAGCTTTCCTCCCTCATTTTTCTATTAATTCTTATCCAATTCAAATTCAATAATCATTTATAAACGTGGCTTATGTAAGAGGGAAGTCAAGAATTTTATATGGGGAGTCAAAACAAAATAATAAGATTTTTGAAAATCAAATCCACAAATATTAAATTATGTGAATTTTTTTATTTTTTTGAAAGTATACAAGTACAAATATATAAAAAAAATCACAAATACATTATAATTATAAATACATATCCAAATAATTAAAAATGGAATCAAACAAAAAAACTCGAAATATGATCGATGGGAAATTACACATTATCCTAACTTTTACCAACAATGTTAAGAATTGACTTGTTAATTTTAGAAAAACCTAATCATTTTCATTTTAATTAAATCAAATTATTAAATCTGCAAGTACCTTTTTTTTTTTTAAACTAAGGGCCAAAGCGCCTACCCCAGCTTTGCCACTGAACCTACACATTTATAAACAAAATACAAAAATAATAGACAAAACAACAATAAATTGAAACTCAACGCCATGTTATCCAAAATGTTTTCTTCATTTTCCCCTCATTACCAAGTGGCGACTTGTAAAATTAGGGGTGAGCATTTAATCGAATCGAATGAAAAAATTTCGAGTTAACGAATCATATTTTATCATCTTAACTCGATTTGAAATTTTCTTAAATCTAGTCGAATGTGATGGAATTCGAATCGAATCGAATCAAATATATTTGTTCGAGTTAATTTTTTTTAAAATAAAACTTTAAGTCCTTATAACCATTGTCACCCATCGTAATCAAAATTATTATTAATTTCCATCACCTCATAATTTATTTATTAATCTTTTATATACGATTAGCTTTTTTACTTGCTTCAATTATCTTTTAATTCTTGTCACTATGTATTTTGAAATTAAAAAATATATTAAATGTAAAATTGTGATTTTTTAGTAAACCTTATTTTAAAGATAAAATGTAAAATTGATACCAATATAAAATTTTAATACAAATATTTTATGACATCATTAATAATTCAATTTAATATAAATATTCAATATGATTAAACAATTCGATAATATACATAGTACAAAATGTATTTTTAATTTGATAATATAAATAGTAGATAAATAAAATTATTATTATTTAGGTTTAGGGATTTTTTGGATGATTTTAATTTTTTATTTGGAGGTAAAGGGTGAGAAGTAAAAGTTTAGGGGAAAATAAAAAATTTTGGGAGTTTTGGAGAGTAAAATTTTGAGAGAAAGTAAATAGAAGAGTAAAATTTTGGAGGAAAAATATTCAAAAAAATTGAGAGGGGGGAATGAGTTTGGGGTAGATGAAGGGTTAGATGGGAGGGAAGTAAAAGTTTTAAGGGAAAATGAGAGACTAAAAGTTTTGGGGGAAAATAAAGAGTTTTGAGGTTTTTTGGGGAAAGTAAATTGGATGTAAAATTTTAGAGAAAAAATATTTAAAAAATTTGGAGGAAATAGATTTGGGGTAGATAGAGGTGAGATGGGAGGGGAGTAAAAGTTTTAAGAGAAAATTAGAAAGGAGTAAAAGTTTTTGAGGAAAAGTAAAAAGGTTTGGAGTTTGGGGTAAAAATATAAAATATTATAATTTAATATTTAGTTTATTCGAGTTATTCGAATTTGAAAACTCAACTAGATTCAAACTCGAAATTCAAAAAAAAAATTCGAGTTGACTCGAATAATTCTATTCGTTTAACTCGAAATTCAAATTTTTTTCGATTTTTTCGAATCGAATCGAGTTTTACTCACCCCACGTAAAACTCTCCAAATCCACAATCAGAAGATGCTATTTGAACTTCACCATCGTCCCCAAATTTCCTTTTCTCTACAACTTCATCCGATTACTTTATGCCATGAAATCAGTAAAATAAAATCTTAAGCCAAATAAATCTTTGATTTGATTCTTCAACTTTAACCCCAACCTCCATGCACGGCACTGTACCATAAATTAATTTCCAATATTATCTATCGCTGACCCGACCGCCTTGCAATTCAGTCAAAGTCCAAAATGTTACCCATGCGTTACACGTATCTCCAACTGCCTCCATTTGCCTTGCCACAGACATACCCCACTGTCGCCATATCCCATAGATATATAATCCTTTCCAATTTTCAACACCCCAAAATTCTAAGCATCCGAATATTCCAAAACCAACAGAGGCTGCCAATTAGGAAACTACTCCACTATTCTACGTTATTGTCCGCAAAATATATCCCAAAACCTGCGGGACAATAACTCAGCAGGGCGGAAAAAATGAAGGCCGAGACTTTGACTCTGGTCCTGGTGAACCTGGCAGGGATCATGGAGAGGGCGGATGAGTCATTGTTACCTGGCGTTTACAAGGAAGTTGGTGCTGCCCTTCACACCGACCCCACTGGACTCGGCTCTCTCACCTTGTTCAGATCTATCGTTCAATCCGCTTGTTATCCAATAGCTGCATACCTGGCTGTGCGTCACAATCGAGCCCATGTAATAGCTCTTGGTGCGTTTTTATGGGCTGCTGCCACTTTCCTTGTTGCCTTCTCCTCCAGTTTCTTTCAGGTAAACTGTAGCTACCTACTTTTCCCCCTTTATTTTTGTTAATCTAGTGATCTTTTATTTATCTTTCTTTGCTTGGTTGGTGCGAATGTGAAAGTTGATGCCTGGGAATCAGGGATTTTGGTTTTGTTCTTTATATGCTGTTTCGGTTCAAGTTTGTTGAATTGGGTATGGTTTAATAGAGGTTTTCTGTATTGTGAATTAGTGATTGGAGCGTATTGCCTGATTATGTTTGGGTTGTTGTGGATTGGATCGGTCGAGTGTATTGGCTACTATACTGGTGCAAATATTTGGTCTGATGGTGGTGATTTGGTGGATGTACTTGTGTTCTTGGTTATGATTGATCTGGTAATCTGGTGAAGAAAAACAGAGGAAAATACATTAATGGATTTCATCTGCCATTGATAAATGTAACTTGAATTAAGAAACATTGTTGAGGATGCACATTTCTGGCACCAAAAGAAATCTTGGAATATTTTGGTGTTTTCACTTTTTCTTTAATGTTGTGTTTTTTTCCTTGCTTGTTCAGTCAAGCACAAAGGGTTAGAGGTGTTTATTTTTCTTGGTTCAACTGCTTCTTAAGGCTGATGTCAGGTTAAACTTTTTTTTTCTATTATTTCCTTATGAGTTAACAAATCTGCAGTTATGAATCCCCTAAAATATCATATGTCTACAATTTGTTTGGGGGATTTTTCAGTTAGCTACTATAAAAATTGCTTAGAGTGCTACAGGAAGTACCGGTAGCGGCTAGAGCAGGAAACCAACTGATCAAAATAAATTATTTAGTCATTTGGCATCATTTGAACAGGTGGCAATATCTAGAGCTTTAAACGGAATTGGCCTTGCCATTGTTGGACCTGCAATCCAGTCCCTTGTTGCTGACTCAACAGATGACAGTAACCGTGGTATGGCTTTTGGGTGGTTACAACTCACAAGCAATCTTGGTTCTGTTATTGGAGGATTCATTGCAGTACTAATAGCTCCAATAACATTCATCGGTATCCCTGGTTGGAGAATTGCCTTTCATCTGGTAGGACTAATCAGCATTATTGTTGGTACGCTAGTCTACCTCTTTGCCAATGATCCACATTTTTCGGATAGTGGGGCAAATTCTAGCAATCAAATGTCAAATAGAACCTTATGGTCTGAAGTGAAGGGCCTGGTTCTGGAAGCAAAATCAGTCGTAAAGATCCCATCATTTCAAATTATTGTTGCTCAGGGTGTTACTGGTTCATTCCCCTGGTCTGCATTGTCATTTGCACCGATGTGGTTGGAGTTCATTGGGTTCTCCCACAAGAAAACTGCATTCCTAATAGCCATGTTTGTGATTGCTACTTCTGTGGGGGGTCTTTTCGGTGGTCGGATGGGGGATTTCCTGTCCACACGTCTCCCGAATTCCGGAAGGATCATTCTAGCCCAAATAAGCTCGGCATCGGCCATCCCTTTAGCAGCAATACTCTTGCTTGTTTTACCTGATGATCCATCCACAGGTGTGATGCATGGTTTGGTCTTAATCATTGTTGGCTTCTGCATTTCCTGGAATGCTCCAGCTGCAAACAAGTAAGATTCTCAAACTTTCTCTTTTCCCTCCATCTTTTTGTTTAATATTCCATTACATGAAATTACATTTTACATACTCGCAATGTTGCATTTATCAACTTAGTTTTGTCATAAGCTGGACAAAACTAAATATATTTCGAAATGTCCTATCAAATATTGAATCAAGGAATGCAAGAGTCTGAACATAAGACTGAGTTCAGATGTAGAAAACACATGAAGAGATTGACAAACTTGAGCATGAATAGTTGAGGGTTCAAAGGACTTTTCTTGTTCATATATTTATAACGTGGAATGTGAATGTTCCTATGGATGCAGTCCAATATTTGCAGAAATAGTTCCGGAAAAATCTAGAACAAGCGTCTATGCCTTGGACCGATCTTTTGAATCCATCCTGTCATCATTCGCCCCTCCTGCAGTTGGAATTCTAGCTCAGCACGTTTACGGTTACAAACCTATTCAGAAAGGAGCAAGTGAATCTGAAGAGCTTGCAACAGATAGAGAAAACGCTTTGTCATTGGCAAAAGCACTGTACACAGCAATAGGAATTCCGATGGCACTCTGTTGTTTCATCTATTCATTTCTCTACTTCACCTACCCGAGGGATAGAGAGCAAGCTCAAATGGAAGCACTCATAGAATCCGAGATGCGAGAGCTATTGTCAGATACTATGGCTGAAAGTGGAGATCATTCTCAAGCTCAACCATTTGAATTGGAAGAACCATATATTAAAGACAGAACCATTATTGAAGTGGTTTATGAAGATGAAGTTGACCTTGATCCCGACGAAAATGACGAGAAGCCTATACTTTACCGCCAATAGACACTCTCTTTGACGTATAGCGAGGGATGTTACAGCATCCTGTTGACATTTTGAACAAGCTGAAGCCAATTTTAGATGTTGCTGCAACGGTCCTTTGCGATAAGGACCATGATTGTGTTCTAACCTGCTCTGGTCTTCTTCAGCGATACGTACTCTAAAAGGAAACCTACCTAAGTTTGATAAATTCAAAGGTAATACGCATTGAAAAGGCTGCATATATGTTTGAATTGACAATATTTGAGTAGTCAAATTTGATCGCATTTGGTCGAGCATTACTGTAAATGACTACAAATTTTTACATTCATTTTTCTTCTTCATGTACATTTCGGCCACCTAGGCAAACGGTTTCAAATTCACTAAAAAGACAGGCTATAAAAGGTGAAAGCTCAAGCAACAAAGAGCAGGGTCCTGTACAGCAGCAGCAGCAGCTCACGGATTGTTACATAAATCCATTCAATTTTGAAACCAGTCCGTGCTTATGTTCTTACTGGAACCGATATTATTTCTGGTCTCTGAAATATTCTTAGAGAGGCTTCTGTAAGAGAGAAATTTTTTACTTGGAAATAAATCAGTAAATCAATGTTAACACTTACAGTTTCATCATGACATATGTTCTCCACCCCGCAAAGTGTACTGTCTACTGGAATAAAGGACTCGTCTCCAATAAAAGGATAATGCTAGAGCCCGTTTGAGCTAAGAAAGCTTATAATCAAAGATAAAAGATAATTATATTATGATTAACAACGAGAAGCAGCAAGCCCGTCTAGCTCAGTCGGTAGAGCGCAAGGCTCTTAACCTTGTGGTCGTGGGTTCGAGCCCCACGGTGGGCGTTAATTGTTATTTTTGCTGTTCGCAGGCCAGGCGACATGACATTCACATCCCCACGTCTTGGGTTGTTCTTTGTCCTCATTTGTTCAGGCCCATTGTTAATTGAAACTTGTGGATGTCTTACAAGCAAAGCAAAGCAACTAGTCGAAATTCCAAAACTCCACCACCATGCATACAATAATTACTTCTTTTTCATCACATCCACATTAGATTCATTGTAGGTATCTTTCTTTCTTTTCCCTCAACAATACAAAATTTTCTTTCCTTCCAAAGCAGGAGTAGATGTTATAAATTGGGTCAAACTTTGTTATTAGCTTTTATATTATGCAAAAGATGTGAATTTAGTCACCTTTTTTAATAGATCAATTTTAGTCATCTTCACTCAAACATTAGTAGTTAAATTTATTTGGATAAATTCTGCTATTAGTCTTATACTATGTGTAAAATTGTGGATTTAGTCCATGTTCCTTAATTTTATCATTATTAGTTTTTTAGATTTTTCAAGATTTGAAATTTCAATCTTGACACAAATAACAACAGTTAAATCCTTTAACTTGTATTTTTTTTAAATAATATATGAAAATATATTTACTACATAAAAATTAAAAATAATAATAAAACTTAACTTAATAAATTTAATCATGGCAAAAAAAAAACGTATTGCATTTAATGACGGCCAAAAATAAACTTTTTGAAGCTATTAGTTTAACCTATGGATTGGTTAGCAAAATATTCTTCCTTGTAAAGTGAGGGTAGAGTGTGGATAATTCAAACTTGGTTGGTTGAGTTAAATAAAGTCATGGTTTCCTTCTGGTTATGGTGTTGATGTTTAGAATCAACAGAGCAATCAAAGCTTAGCTAACTTTTAAATTTTAAAAATGTGTGAGTCATGTAGTTAAAGATACCTGCCGACACCTTCTGATTGGTCCCAAATATTTAGTCAATTCATTTGCTCACCTTTCTTTTCCTAAAATTAAGACTGTTTCTTCTTCATTACCAACTTCAACATATTTTTGGGAAGGAAAAAGATCCTTCACCGTCAAACATTTGCTTTGGTTCTGTCTACCATTCGTAAACTCAAATCAAGGAAATAAATCTGATGTTATATATGGTTTCTTTTAAGGAATCTTTGGTTTCGTTTGTTGGGTACTGTCCAAGTTAATTCCCAGGTTCCCACTGCTTTTGCGTCGACTCTTTATTATTTTGCTTTTTCTTTTTTATAGTCTGCTCATTATACTTTAAAAAAATTGCCCATGTTTAAACTATTTTATGGAATTTTAAAAACTCCGCAATTTTCATAAACTATACACATATAACTAATGAAAATGAAACAATGTAGGGGGTGGGATTATATAATAAATATAATATGAAATCATAAAAAATCGAAAATTTTAACTTTTTTATAAGAATGTTAAATTGTAGCATGGCATATACAGGGGACACGTGTAATAGTGTGCGTCCTAAGACAAATGGGTGCAGAAAGCTCAATTGCTCCAACCCACCCCAAAAAGATTTTCGCTTGCCTCTACTACTCTTCAGTCAAAAGAAAAGTAGTCCCACAATTATTAATTTACTTTTTTGCTTAAAAGAAAATATTGATGGGTTAGTGGTGTCGAACGTTTTGACGGAGATTCTTATGGTAATAATTCAGCATTGTTATCATCTAAAATGTCAATCTTCTTAGGATTCTAATCCTAACCGATAACTACCATTGTTAAAAAGGTTTAATCACCCGCTGTTTCCTATTTATTTTTAAAACAATTTAACTCGTGTTTAATTCACTTGTTAAGCATTGATATATTGTTTTTGTGCGTAGGTGTTAGGTGATGTTTCCGACTGACTCCTGTAATTGATGACATCTAAAGGCTCATATGATCAACTCAATCAAGTGAAAGCAATGTTCATTTTGAAGTCGTTAGTAAATGGCATATACCTAAGCCTAGAGAACCTATGAGTTTTATGTGTTCATTGGAAGGTTTGAATACTTTGAATGTGTATGCATAATGAATTGGAGTGGTATATGCACTTGAACAATAACTAATGGTGTTTTGAGTTGATTGACAAATTAGAAAAACATGCTTTTGAAGAAATTTAGTTTGCATATGGTTGTTCTCTAGCTTGATTTATGTTGATTATGATTGGTGGTGTTTCAATATTTTTAAACTTGATTTTTAAGTCCCCTAAGTTCAAGCTTGAGTTTTTAAGTGTCAAAACTAACAAGTGAATTTTATGTAATTTTTGTCATATGGGATAGAGGTATCGATGCCAAGCTCTTGTGCTATTGCAACAAGTGTGTCAAAATACCAAAATTTATAGTACCAAGGAGAAGTATCCGTACTTCTCCCCACTTGCACTGATACCATAGTGCAGGACCAATGTCCCTACCCTGTTTTGAGTATTCTCAAACTTTTTAAAACCTATTTTTGGTCATTGTCACCTCTAAACTCTTATAGATAAATTTTTAATGGTTTCAACATGATTTTAACGTTTTAAAATCTTATTTTATCTATTTCATGTGCTTTTATAAAAATATTCTAAAAATTTATCATTTAACTTGATTTAATGAATGATTGTTGTCTGAGTTGCTCCAATAACGGATCTGACATCTCGAATTTAGATCTGTCATCTGAGTTGGGTGTAGAATGCCACAGGTCTTAACACGTGTCCACAACGTTCTTGGTTGGCCTCCTATGGAATAGGGTAACCTTTCTAGCTAGGCGGTGATAGGATTGGTGTTGACTTGGTGAGGCCACATGTAAGCTCTATGTTTGTTACACACAAAGGAGAAGCTCAACACTTGTTTTTGACAAGGTAGGTTAAAAGTGTTCCATGTTGGAGCATTTTCAAAATATATATAGTGTTCTAATAGTTACAAATGAAAAGTTATAAGTAACCAAAAGTTATGTCATTTGGTTATTAACAAGTAGCCATAAATATTCAGGTAGATATTTATTGAATAATTATGTTTAGTGCTAAAGATATCACTATCTATTTCAATAGTTATGTTCCTATTAAGAGACATGAGACCTCCTATAAATAAGAGTAAATTTTCATTTGCATGACACACCCAAAAAACATAGAAACAAAGTTTATTTCTATTCTCCCATCATTTTTTTATATTTCTGGATTGTTATATAAAGAATTAATGCAAAAATTACTTATAGAAATCGATATTCTTGCTATGCTCCGATCAATGCTCAGTGGACTATTTTCATCAATGCAAAACATCGACAATCATTGGATTTCATTGTATCCTCGATGTTTATTTATCAGTAACTATTTTACAGGCCAAAATATAAGTAGAGACAAATAGAACCTTGAAGAAAATGACGTTGATTCACACCTTATAGCCTTCATTAATTTTCATAAATTTATAAATAGCGGTGGTTGAAGAGATGATGAAGGATGGTGGTGATGAAATAAAGAAACCAAAGCTATTAGAGGCAATCTTTAAAATAATATTACTATTTAAGAGAAAATTCCATTTCACGTCAGATATTCATTTGAAAATTTAACGAAAGTGATAAAAATTATCCAAATAAAAATTTTGATAATTAAATGATTATTTGTGGAATTTACCCTATATTGTAAGTAAAGCTTATCCTTAGCGGGTGAGTCCATTATCACCGCACGTGAAAACAAAGCGAAAGGCCATCCGCGGAAACATCTGGCTTCGAGCCGTGAATGAATGAGCAAAGCAAAAGGGCACCCAATGCGTATATTGCTCACATGGGGCGGAGCTGCAATCCAAAATTATTTTATTTTACATCTATATTTTTTCCAACTTTCTAAAAGCAATTTATTCTTCGAGCTGACAAAAATAACAGATGTTGATCTTTTAATTAAAAAGCGTACAAATGAAATTCAAATGATTTATTTGCTTTTCCCAGAAATAGAGTCAACGAGAATTTTTGAGTTTAATTTTGAATACTGACAAGCATTCTTTCCCCAAATTCTCTTAGGCTCCAGCTTTTCTTTACAAAAATGTAAAAAAAGATTCTACCAGTAGTATATTGAAATTATAATAACAGATAAGATTATTATTATTATTTATGTTCGAAATTTACAATCATTGTTTTGAATAATATCCACTCCAAACTTTGAATTAATTTATCTTTTTAAAAATGTAATTACTTTTTGGAGCTTTGATCGCAGTGGCTAAGCACGTGGTAGTAATTATTTAGGGGAGATTGGTTTCATAATGATGCATCCTTTCCATTGTCGAATTATTAAATGAAGTAAAAGGTTTAGGATTCAAACCTAATCCAACAACTTCCCTTTATTACATTTTCTAATCCAACAAAATTAGAACTCATTCTCTTTTAAAACCCAATAAAAAGAACACTAAACTTATAAAAATAGATATAAAGATGATATTCAAATATAGATTCTTAGAATTTTGAAACGATGACAACAAAATCTGATTGGTATCGGAGCAGACCAGCTGACATCAACAAAAAATTCTCCATCGAAATCTGAACTGACACGTAGCGGTCGAATCCTAAAATCAATAAAGTTTTTAAATTTTAAATTGGATTTGAATTTTTAATTAAAAACTAAATATATTTTATTGTTCCGAACGGATTCCATCCATCAATATTCAATAGTGTCCTTCCATCTCCATTTTCCTTTTTATATGTTTCGGGTTTTAAAACTGAAGTAGAGTAGCAACTACTCTTACGCTTCCTCTAGCGTTATATAAATATAATTTCAGCAATCCAATAAAATTACAACAAAGAAGGGAAGAAATGATTCAAAGCAAAAAGGCAAAAAAGAAAGTTGCAGAGGAATACCTGCGTCATTTCTCTCTTCCTCAGATCCCGTTTTCTTCATTTCATTTTCTTGAAACTTATTTGAAGCTCTAAAACAGTGCTCTTTGTTGTTGTTGTTGCAGAGGAGGAGTAAGAGTAGAGGAACCCAAGGCTTTTCTTTTTCTTATTTCGGGTTTTGTATTTAATTAATTAGAAGCATACTGTTTTTGGTAGTTTTGTGAGTGAATATAGCGACAAAAAGAATCCACACAAAAATGGAGAGGAGCACTCCAGTGAGGAAACCACACACTTCCACAGCAGATCTGCTCACTTGGTCCGAAACTCCATACACCGATTCCCCCGCCTCCGCCCCGCGCTCCACCCGCCCTTACCAGGTACTTATTTTAGATTTTCTTTCTTTATTCTTTTGTTTGGCTGGTGAGTTAGTGTTTTTGATTTTTTTTTTTTCATTTCTTGGTAGCCGTCGGATGGGATCAGGAAAGTGGTGTTTGGAGGTCAAGTGACAGATGAAGAATTTGAAAGCTTAAACAAACGGTGAGATCTGCTTCCGCCTTCTTTCTCTCCTAAACCTACCTTCATTTTCATTTTCATTTTAAATTTATTGTTTTCAAAACTTTGTAGGTAGACGTTATTTTGTTTGTCAGTTGGAAACTTGAACTGTTACTAGAATTTCACCTTTTGTCTTATTATTCTTGTTTGTTTCTGTCATTTCTGTCTTTATTATTTAAACATTACCGTTCTGAAATTTTTGAAAAAAAAAACGAAGCAAAGAAAATTTTGACTTTTAATCTGTGCGTATCTGTGATTAATTTCCTTATTAGCTTTTATTTGCCAATGATTTGTTGGTGCTCTATCGGGTTCCCGTTGAAACTCAACTGTACCAACCGTTTACGAACTCTAACTATTGCTCACGTACCACATCCATCATGTCTTCTTGAATCCGATTGAAGTTCTTACTGTTTGAAATTAGTAAAAATTATGCGAGGTTTATGATTTAATGTACGTCAATAAATCAGTTACTAGTATAATTTCTGAAAATAATTTTCTTTTATTAAGATTCATTTGCTTGTTAGCATTCTAAGAATAATTAAGTAAAGCTGTTCAAAATTTGTTCCATTTTTTCTTCCTTCCTTCTTCTCTGTGGTAGAGCGAGAGAGCGAATTCATGGCACCACCGATTTTGCATCTTTATGATGTCTATTCATTTGGTTTTAAGCTACTTATTCATCTGTTCGAATGTCCAGGAAACCATGTTCTGGAAATAAAATGAAGGAGATGACCGGTAGTGGTATTTTTGCAGCCAACAGTGAAAATGATGAGTTAGAATCAGGTAGTGCCAATTCCATTCCGAACGGAAAAACAGGACTTAGGATGTACCAGGTATGCGTTCGTTCTTTCATTTTTTGTTATGAGAAGATAGATATCTGTAATTCATACCAATGTTTAGAACGTAATATATTCATATCAATATTGTTTTGTTAAAACACTTTTATGTTTTGCGCCCAGCAAACCTTAGCTGGAATCAGTCACATCTCATTTGCTGAGGAAGAAAGTATTTCCCCAAAAAGCCAACTACTCTTACCGAGGTAGCGAAGCAGCGTGAGCTAAGTGGAACATTGGAAAGTGAGGAAGCAAAGTTGACGAAGCAGCTCTCTGATGCAAAGTGCAAGGAGCTTAGCGGACATGACATCTTCGCGCCTCCACCTGAAATTTTGCCCAGGCCGACAAACGTACGTGCATTGGCATTGAAGGATAATTTTGACATGAGAGAACCTGATATACATAATGTAAGTACATGTATTTTGACCCCTAACTTGGTTCATATTTTAAATGCATAAGCAAATTGTGCCTTGAACTTGGTATGCATTTTCGTTTTGAGATTTATTGTTCAATGTATTGTACCTAAGGTAGCTAAGAATCCTAAAGTTGTGCTTTGGAAATAGGTTATGAAATATCAGAATGACATTTTTTGCTTCAGTTTTACTTATATGGAGACTGGAAAGCATAGTTCCGACGTTCCTAGCCGAAATTTGCATCTTTAATTAAAAATCTGAATATCTAACTGGTTGTTGAGCTTGGATGTTATTTTGTAGCTTGCTGGAAGTAGCATGTCAAGTGAGGAGGACGTGGTTAAGACAGCAAAGAAAATTTATGATAAGAAATTTGCTGAGCTTTCAGGAAATGACATATTTAAGGGTGATGTTCCACCAGGTTCTGCAGAGAAACCGCTCAGCGTGGCAAAACTGCGAGAGATGAGCGGCAGCAACATCTTCGCTGATGGGAAGGTGGAGTCTCGAGACTACTTCGGTGGTGTACGCAAACCCCCTGGCGGCGAAAGCAGCATTGCTTTGGTTTAACTTCCCGGGTCTTAACACAGTCATTTTGGTGGTGGTCTTTCTGTTATCTTCATTGGGGTTGTGTTTATATTATTTGACCTTTTCCGTTATGGGTTCCGGAAGTGTGTTTTAGGTTTAACATGTCAAGTAGAACTATGGACCTATGCTAATTGCTGTGTTTGTCCATGAGTCTAGTGGTTTTCGGTCCGTCTCAGTGAATGTCTTGGGCCGTTTCATATTTAATTTTTATTTCTTAGCGTTGTATTGGTTTTCATTATTTTTGTTTGTGTCTATATTATTCAGATTTGGGCATAAGAGTGTTAGACATCGAGCAGAATCTTGATGCAAAATTTTAAGTTTATTTTTTAGGTTTAGGTTTAGGTTTGGCTCGATTTGAAAATTAGATTTAAAATTTTGTCTAAATTCGGCCTATATTAAAAATGTTAATTTAGATTATTTTTTTATAAAAATAAATTTAAAAAATATAATACATTAAATATACAAAATATTAAAACAAATGTTTCTCAACTAAATGAAAATACAAAATAGGCAAGTGATTCGGATTAGACTTGGATCAAAAAATTCTACTTGAGGTTCAATCTATTTAAAAAATGATTTTTATATTTTGTTCAAGCCTGTTTTTGGGGTTTATATTTTTGCTCGACCCTCTCAATTTTTGGACATATCTTGGGCTTGGGAAGGTAACCCGCTCATGAGCAGGTCTAGACATGAGCATATTTAATTTTTTTAGTAAGTTTTTTTTAATCTATATCTATATTATATTAAGTATTTAGTTGAATTGGTATTATGAACCAATCGAGTATCAACTCAATTGAATAATGATGAAATTATCTTTTCTTTACAAAATAAATTATATTATTTTAAGGATATTTTTAATATTTTATATTTATATATATAATAAGATTTAAACTTAAACTTTTAATGTTTTCAAAGTTTATACTTTATTATTCAATCAAAATTTATTTGTTATTTATATCATTTTTTTTATAAATATATTTGATATATAATTTTGTTTTTCATCCATCTAATTGATTGAGTTGACATGTAACTCAATTGAACAATTACTAAAAAAATCTTTTTTGAAAAATAAAAAACATTAACTTGAGGATATTTTTATTATTTTAAATTATGCAAAATCTAAAATAATACATTTCAACCACTCTTATTTATTTTAATATCAAATTTTCTAAATATATTTATTATATAATTTTGTTTACCCACAATATGGAATGTGCCGTAATCTAATGTATTTGAAGTGTTTTCACATAATTATGGTTTCACACCCAATCTTAATGTACCTTTTCATATGAATTATCAAGTACTTGTAAGAGAATCAAAGAGTTGTGTGAGTTCATACTCGAATTAGGGGTGAGCTACTGATGTAATGTCGAGTATTTAACCAACAAAACATGGTCGAGGACAAAATCTGAGTTGGCGGAGTTGAGAGCGGTGAGCAGACCATGAATGCCCATATCATTGTCTGACAATCTATTGTTGGCTTGGCATTTAAAGTGTGCATGAGGCCAGAGTTTTTGTCACCATTTTCATCTCGGTTTAATTGCTCACTGCCACCCTGTTTACATGCTTCTGGCAAAGACAATGGTACAAGACAGTGGCAGATGTAAGAACAATTGTTTATTAACAGAACAGCATGAAAGCTTAATATTTTCTCTCTTTCTTCATTTGTCACTTTTAAAAACAAAAAGTAAAAAAAAATTAAATGTGTTTTTTTTATAAAGAGAAGGGAATAGAAATTGATATTAACTCTTATTTAATAACACTTTAAAAGAATTAAATCAATTGAAATTTTTTTAATGATTTAATTTTGATAATTCACATTATAATTTTTCTATAAAAAATTGAAAAATGATAAATAAATAAAAAATTACTTATCATTTAGTATAAAAGTTTGTAATTATTTTAATTATATTATGATATTATATTATCTTTTAAATACTTTACGTTTAAATTTTGACTTTATTTAAAATAATATGAAATATTTTTAAAAATTAGATAAACATATAAAATAATAATTTTTTATTATTTAAAATTTACATTCAAATTGAACAATCGATCTATTTTGTAACTAATTTTAAGTAATATATCAAATAAATTTTATAATTTAAATTTAATACTTAATTTTTTAATTTATCAAATTACATCTCAATATTAAATTTTTTGTTATTTTTTTTTGTGACCCTGCCCACAACTCATGTAATATTTAATGAATTAACAATTGAAGGATATATCTCAAAATTGCACATGAATTTTGATTAAGTGTAATTATACATATAAAATTTTGATTGTAGTTTAAATGTTATATGAAAAATTTATTTTGATTTAATTATACACATTTAAAAAGATAAATATATGAAATTATTTTTATATTGAATAAATAAAATTATTTGTGTAACACCCTTCACCCGAAATATACTATTACATCACAAGTAAGGGGTGTCACATTTGTAGCTTTAAATGAAAGCCTCCCCCATACACAAAACTCGTGACACTACCTTATTGACACCTCACCATCTTGTAACTTACAAGATTAAAGACCATTAATGACCAACTTCCCTCTTATTATCGCACATTACCTTCAAAATTAGCGTACCCATTGCTATAAAAAGGTGTCGGGTTTTCACGATATTCTACAGCAGTAGTCATTGCTAATCTTCCACAAGTTACTCAGAAACTAGCCATAGGCCTATTTGTTTGGGGGAGGGGAAACTTTTGTTAATAACCCAAAGTTATACGAGCCTGGACTTAAAAGAACATATGTACGAGCTTAAGCTAATATAATAGCTCAAACCAATGAGCAGGCTAGCCAAACATCAAAACCTGCAACAGGTAATTGACCCATGGAACAAGCCTCATAAGGAATCTTTCCCTGCAGACTGCAGAGCACAAAAACTATGTCATAAGGGACCCTTCCCTGTAGGGCACAAAAACTATCTAACAACCTTGAATTTGCAGGAAAGAGTTAATGCTCAAGTAGTTAGATCTCGTCTCGGCATTTGCTTGAGAAGTTTTGGGCAGAGGCCAAAAAACCTTATAAATTGTCATATTCACCATAATAACCGACTTACCAATAGCTTACCTTCAACCTTTTTCAGACTAGCCCACAAATCGACATCAATAATGTTATATTGATAATGATGTTAATGTTTATGAAAATTGAATAAAATCATAATTTCATGTATAAATTTAATCAAAATCAAAGTTTATATATAGAATTACATATGGGATTTGAATTTCATGCATAACTTTGAGATTTATTTTACTAGTTGAATGATAAAATCATTTCATTTAAAATCTTTATCAACAAAATTTAATATTATTAGTTTTTTATGCTAATATAATTAGTTTGTATAAATTAAAATTATAAGTTTTATATCACCTAAAATATAAAAAAATATGATTTTTTTTTATCCATTTTGGTTATGTGGTTTGAAGCTAGAGAAAATACAGCAAAAGTTTCCAAAGTGAGAATCCATTTTATTTATATTTTGCTGGGCAACAACCGTTAAGATTAGATTAGAAGAATAAGGGATCTGATGCGGTAAAGATTACCGTATATATCCAAAAGATCAAGTTTATGATCAAATCACACTCTATTTTTTAACCTGAGAATCGTAGAACAAAGAGAATGTCCCAAATTTCAACAAATCCAATGAATAAAAAACTTCTTTCAGTCTTTGTTTTCACTGATAAAAAACTAAAATTGACTGTACAGGTTAAAAACAAGTCAAATTAATCAGAGAAAATCAAGCATTCTGTTTTGAATTTCAAGATAGATAGCGATGATTAAAAAAACCGTAATTTAAATCTCCAAGGGTTTTTTTTTATTATTTTTTTTAATTTTTATGTATGTATATATTTTCACAATGTAGTGCCTGCTCACCTACTGCAATGGAGTGAGCTTAAGCCATAACCAGTCCTTACGCCATTCCTTTTGTAACCGTCAATATACAAAAAGAACCCATTTTTCTTTTCTTTTTTTTGAAAGAGAAAATCGTTGAAATAAAGAGAGCCAAATCAACCAAAAGAACAATCGTCTACTGAAAAGGAAGCCTTTTTTTGTTTGTTTGTTTGTTTGTCCGGTGAGCTTTCTGTATCTGTTTCGTGTGAAAATATCCTCTTCGTAATAAAAGTTTGATTGTTTGTTCTTTCTCTTTTGTGTGTGTGTGTGAAGATGTTTGAAACGGGTGAGAAGAAGGAGAAGAAGATGATGACGAATCGAGTTTCCCCTTCTCCTTCAAGCTCTTTTTCAAATGGGTTTTCTTCACATGAAGAAAGTTCGTCATTTGAAGACCAACAACAACAACAACAGCCCGAGTTTCATGATTATAGACTCTGGTTGGATTCTACATCGTTACCCGATTTTCATTTCAGAAATACGAACGTGAATGAAGAAAGATCGGTCGAGGATGGTCTTGATTTGTGCGATAACCTATATCAAATGCATATTAGAAATGAAGAGATAGATAGTGACGGTTCTGCTGAAATGAGGAGATCTGAGAGCGACCCAAATGGTTTTGGCCTTGGTTTGGGTGATGTTTATTCTTATATTGCTCAAAAATATAGTTCATATGAAGGTTTTAGCAAAGGGTTTCAATCTTCTCCACTACAAGTTTCAATGTATTTTGATGGTACTGATGTCATGAGGTCCACATTGCTTGGTTTGCAGGGAGGAAACGAAAAGGGTGAATCGTTGGGGCCTCATAACATTGCTTATAATCATTCCAATGATTTGGCTTCAAAATGGAGTTGGCATAATAACCAAAGAAACTACCATTTGGAGCAGAGAATGGAACAGTGCAGGAGTTTTGATAATAGGGGGATTCCATTACAGAATACCTATTATCCTTTTGTTTTCTCAAAGCAAAGTGGGATGGATGGTAATGGAGGTAGAGGTGTCATTGATTCTTTGGGTTCTCCTAGGTTCATGCACGCTAAAATTCCTCTTGTGGAGGATCGCAGTGTCATCATTCAAGGAAGAGATTTGAAGTATGGTATTCAGAACTTGGGACAGGATTCATTCAAGTGTCATAAGAAAAAATCTTTCAAAAACCTCCAAGAGAAAAGCTCTAAACTTGATAAAAATCATGGAGAAAATGTAAGACTAATGACAACTCCATATTCCTTGGCTGAGTTCCGAGGATGTATTAATTACATGGCTAAGGACCAGAATCATTGTCGCTTCTTGCAAAGGATATTTGATGAAGGAAGCTGTTTAGATGTTCAAATAATATTCAATGAAATTATTGATAATGTTGTGGAACTTATGATGGATCCCTTTGGAAACTACCTTGTGCAAAAGTTGCTGGATGTGTGTACTGAAGAACAAAGACTGCAGATTGTTCACATGGTCACAAAAGAATCAGGACAGCTAGTGAGGATTTCCTTAAACACATATGGGTAACTGCTTCATTATCATTGAATTCTTCATTCTATTTTCTGTTACTCATATTCTTTGCCTTTTCTCTTCTTTCTCTTTCTATAAATATACATATATATATATTTGTTGCTAAACTGGTTTACTGCTACATTTCAGTACTCGTGTAGTACAGAAGTTGATTGAGACTCTCAAATCCAGACAAGAAGTTTCTCTTATCAAATCAGCTCTTAAACCTGGAATTCTTGATCTAATCAAGGATCTCAATGGAAATCATGTTTTGCAGCGCTTCTTGCAATGCCTTGGTAATGAAGATAATAAGGTACAATGATGAGGGTGAATTAACTTATGAGGTTCAATACTTTTGCTTACAAATGACCCCAACCATGAACATTCTTCTCCTTTTTTTTTTTACATATATTAGGTTACTTAGACCACTACAGTCTCGTTTCATTGTGTCAATCCAGTATATGGTTTATCTCTAGCTAACTATTTGGACAGATCACAGATATATCTTGCTTTTTTTTCATCTTGACAAGGTTTACTCAAGTCTTCTAAAGAAAATTATATGGTTATCTTGGAGGTCTTTATGCTATGGACTATTACCTATGCCTGGTGTCATGCCTTAGTTTGATTCAATATAAGTTCTCTTTCTTTTTTAAAATGTGTTTCTCCTCTGGGTCAGTGCAGGATATGTTTTGCGTTTTTGCGTGTGTATTATGAGACATCGATATATAGCTTAACTCGTTGATTGTTTAGGTATGCCTTGTGAACAGGAGAAAGATTTCTTGCACGTACTGGCTTAATTACAGGTATTGGCATATTGCCAGTGCATGACAAGCAACTGACACAATGCAAGGATCAGTTTGAAGGAATCTATTCTATCTTTCTGAATATTTATTACTATGAACGATTCTTTCCAAGGGAGGAACCAACCTTTAACAGGCTATGATAGGTTTGAGATATATAGTAACTCGTGATACTTGAAGAGTTTTTGGTCCATTGGGAGAACTTTTAGCTTGCAATTTTACAGAATTGGTCAGGCTCTCTTGTTGTGGGTCATGAACCAAAAGCTAGAATTCAGTCATAATTGTCAGTTCCAGAAGCATGCTTCTAATTCAAAGTGTAGTTGGTGGGGATTGGTGCATTTCCTGTGTTAGGAATTCTGTCTCTACTTTGATGCATTGCAGTTTCTTATGTGTATATGCTCTTTTGTCAAGTTTGATTCTGAAACATTTTTGGTCCTTTGCTTCTGTTAATTACCAATGCAGATTATTTTTGATGCTGCTGCACAATTTTGCGTAGATATTGCCACTCATCGTCATGGATGCTGTGTGTTGCAACGCTGCATTGCTCATTCGAATGGGCAACATCGAGCTAACCTAATTACTCAAATTTCCCGAAATGGACTTCTACTTGCTCAAGATCCTTTTGGGTAATAAGATATTCTTTTGTTTGTTTGTTTCTTTCATCCTCGTTTATATTGGTTTTGATGACTAATTTAGCTTATTGGAAAAATTAATCCTTTTTATATTTACATCTTTGTCATGCTAATGGAATGTATGAATCATAAAAAAGCAGTTGCTTCTTAAGTTAAAATGATTTTTTCATGCTAATGAATTATATCTTCAAACTAGTACTTACAAGTTACACCCTCGTGTAAGGTAAAAGTTCATGTATGTGAACTTAGTTCCCTATTTCCTTCAAGTTTTCTGACTGATGGTTCATGTTTCTGAGAGACATTTATCCTCGATAATTACATCGGCCATTTCTGTTCTTTCTATATTATGTCAAATGAGCATCCACTCACTTGGTATTAAGAATAAATATGACAAGTTAAGCTCTTATATCTAGCAGATTTTGCATTATCAATTATTACTTCTTCCCATCTTTATTTGTCTTATTTTCTGTAATGTACATATTAGGTACCTAAATGGGAAAAAAGCCCTTTAAAACAAGAACTTGGCTACTTTAGAAGCAAATGAATCCTGTGAAACAAATCTGATCTATCAAGTCTATAGTGAAATAAGTTAGCTAAAATCATAACTAGAGGAGAATTTCATCATGAAAAAAAATATATTTTGAACTTCATTTTCTCCAAAGTTGTTCTTTAATTTATTTATCTCTCTGATTGTAATATTCATTTGTCTGTGAAACAGAAACTATGTTGTTCAGTACATTATAGAGCTAAAGGTCCGCTCTGCTGTTAACAACTTACTTTCTCAGTTCAAAGGGCACTATGTTCACCTCTCAATGCAGAAATTTAGCAGTCATGTTGTCGAAAAATGCCTCAAGCATTTTGCAGAAAGTCGGTGGCAAATCATCCATGAGTTGACCTCTGTTGTACACTTCGAACAATTATTGCAAGACCCATTTGCCAACTATGTCATTCAATCTGCCTTAGCAGTAACTAAGGTATGGGTCCTTGGATAATATTTTGATCAAAATTTGAATGAAATCTCTCCTAGTAGCTCTTTTCATCTCTTGTAACTTTTGTCTGGAGAAGCATGATTTTCATCTTATAACATTTTCTCTCAAAGCAGGGTTCCCTTCATGCTTCTCTAGTTGGAGCTGTCCGTCCCCACACGATCTTGCGAACCAGCCCATATTGCAAGAGAATATTCTCAAGGAACCTCCTGAAAAAGTGATGGAGTCACTTTGCTGCTGTTGTCGTGCTTCCAAAGTTGCTAGCTGTTCACTACAAAGTAGTCGTGTCCTTGGGTTACTAGATAATATAATGTACATGAAATTCTGGTGCCTGCTGTCGTGGTGGAAGGCTTTACAGCTTCAGATCAGTGGACTATTACCTTCGAGAATCTAAGGATGTAGAAGAAAATTTTGCTTCTAGTTTGTTCATTATGTAGTTTCAACTTGTATTCTTTTGTTGTCTTTTTTATCCAGACTTTGGATGTCTGATATTTTGTCACGTTTTTGGGGTCTGCCTAGGAATATTGCAAATCACATTTCTAAATTTCTCTTTGCATATTTTCTTCTTGAATAGCAATATTGCATGATCCTGGTTTTTTTTTTTTAAAAAAAAAATTCTGCTTGATGCATGATAGGATCAGTCGCCAATTAGCCATACAAAAAAACAAAAAACCATCCTGCATGTGGTTTTAAGATAGCATATAACTCGCATTACTACATAGAAAAACAGGAAAACATCATAGCCACACTAGACCATTATAGTTTAGTCATAAACATTTATTCACCAGGAAATTATCTCATGATATCAGATTCAATTCTCCACATGTCCTGCAAGTACCAGCAGCAATTTTTCATAGTCTCCATGAGTGTCCTTGACAATAGCACGAGTCAGTGGGACACTGTTCCTTCGCTGATACTCATCTGCTATGATCTTTAGATCAACCTCAGCCCTAGTGCAAACAACTCTTGTAAGAGCTCCTTCATCCGTTCCTCGTCTATTGATTGCTAGGCGAAGAACCTTCTCAAAATACTTTTCCGGATAGACCAAGCACTTCACCGTGGACCTTAGTAGTGCAAGGAACTCATCCTTAGGGTCAGCCTTCAAGTCCTGCAGATAGGAATCGAAGACCAAGGAAAACTTTGATAAGTAATTTGTTTCTAGTATAAAAGTAAAGATGCCCTGAAATACCCATATACAAAACAGCCAAAACCCAACTTTGTTTACCTTGTTTATGTCATTTCCATATTCATTTTTGTAGTGATTCAGAGTTGCATTGATCTGTGCCTTGCTTCTTGTAGCCAAAACCCTGATGACATCGTCATCACTGTAAGCTTTGTTTGAAATTCTCTCATGAAGCAACTTCGCCTCTGTTTTCGCCAAAGTCATGTTCACCTCCTCTCCCTCATATCTGTATGAACTCACTAGAGGTAGGAGAAGCTGAAAGGAATAAAGACACATAAATAAGCTGGGCTATTCAGAACAGAAAACAAACAATAAAAACTTCATTAACTCGCTAACAGAATATACAAGACCTAGTTCAGTTTTTACAGGTAACTTAAGCATCCATCTAATTTACCTTACGGAAGTCACCAGTCGTGTGATGAGCAACATCCTCTTCAAGAGACTTCTTATAACGAGCATGATAAGCCTGCCTTGCGTGAAGCAGTTGGTTGGCAGACCTTGTGCAGGCTATTTCCATAAGGACCTGATTGCTTGAAGTCCACCTTTTGGTGGCTTCATTAGCCAAAAGGGCATCACGTTCTGCAGGATCAAGAGCCCAAAGCAGAACCAGCCTCTGATAAGAACTCGGAAAGCGACCACCGTTAGTCAGCATTCCAGGCAATAAAATAAACATAGGTAGAATAGTCTCTAGCAGTGGATAAAGCAATTGATTTTGCAAACTGACCTCAAAGTCATTCGAGAGCTCCTTGTCCAGTGCCTTGAGGAGATCCTCCCCATAGGTTTCAGCGTAGGTTTTTCGAATCAAGTTTCGTTGCTCGGCATTTCTGTGACCCAATATATCTATGATTAAGCCCTCATTAGTTCCCCATCCTGCAATGAAACATCAATCCAAGCTTTATATTGATGTGTGGAGAAACTGCCTCATAGAACGAAAACATAATAATTTAAGACAAAAACTCGGTCAGTTTAAAGTTGTTTGTAAGACATGCTATTATATTATGTTTACACATCAAAAGACTTGAAGTTTCTTAATATCAGAACAAAAGCATACCATCATCAGATCATCAAAACTGATCAAAAAGTCAAGAAAAACCATACCATAAGCCGCAGTATAAACAAAAACACATAATCAGGCGTCACAAATCAAGAAACTTGCTTAACTAATGAAAGGCATTTATCATTTGATGATCATCTTTTTCAGTTTCTCCACACAATCTTCACAGATCGTGGTAGATCATCGCAAGATCCACCCACCAGCACGGGAAAAAAGTAAACTCTTTTGGTGTAAAAATGAAGACCATTTTCAATTACGAAATAAAATCAGAAAAAAGGTCGTTCATTATAGATCCTAGAGTAAAGAAGTTTGATCCGATCAGTATTGTATGGAGAAGATCAAAGTAAACATAGTTAGATTAACATACGAGAGAAATGGGAAAGGGAAGAAACTGAAAGAGGAGAGACCTGAAAAGGCTTTTCTTAGTTGCTCACAATCTTCAGACACTGAAGGAACTGTCGTGGGCACTGAAAGAGTAGCCATTGCTTCTTCTTTTTCTTTCTTTCTGAATCTGTATAGAAACGAGAGAGTGATCGCAATTTAGGACAGCGGAGCTTAGACTTAAGTAGACGTGTCTGTCCGGTCCGGAATGCCGCGTCCAAGTAAATTCCCAATTTTGCCACGTGAATGTTCTCGACGAAACTGCTACCTGTCTATCTGTCACTGCCAGTGTACAAAGTTGGCCAATAGTTTCGGTCCACGTGGATAGAAATGACAATGCTGGGGATAGATATTTTAGGGGGTAAGATTAAGATGATTGGTCGGTAATCAAGCTGTTTCCGTTTCTTCGAAAGGAGTGATTGTTATTTTATACCGATAATTCAGGGGGGAAAAAAGTGATCTTTAAGAAAAAAACAGAGCCTTCTGTCTTCTACTTTAATCATTATTGTAAGTCTAATTATTCACCCTATATGCAGTTAATTTCAAAACACGATCCTTTATAATTTTACATCCACCCATTTTACTTTTAGATTATATCTAACTTGTATAAAGAATGTTGTTGCGTGCGTATAAAAATAAATTTATGAAAAATTATCGAAAGTTTTAAAGATATCTTTTTTTTTATTCAGGAGAATAGAAAAAAAAATTGATGTATTTTCCAACGTGGATGGGAAGGGCTGAAAAAAGGGCTTGTAACCTTAAAATAGTAACCACTAAGAAAATAGTAACCTTATCAAATACTCTTTGTCAGTAGAATTCCCTCACAAATATTTGTTATCTCTCAATGTTCTAAATAGAGCCTCAATAAAGGCTTTAGAACTAGGGAATTAACCTTCAAACTGATTATAGGATATCTCAACAGACGTCAAACAAAACATGTTGTCAGAAGTAGATGCAATAGAACCAAAAAATCTGTTGTGGGAAATGTTTAATACCTCCCAAACATTGATGCTGGGCAAGCTGAGATGGTAGCTGCCCTATCAAAATGTTAAGACTGAGATCCAGAGTTTGTATCAATTGTAATTTGGCCAATCTCAGAGGGGGTGTCTTCATTAAACTTTTTCATACTTAAATTCAAGCACTGTCCTAGTTGACTGGGAATTGAGAACTACATTTTGTTTGCTGCAAGGCTAAGGCTATGCATACCAGATAGTGTCAAAATCCCTAGGGAAAAGTCACCAGATAACATGTTATCATCAAGCAAAAGGATGTTCAGTGATGTCAACCTTCCAAGTTCCTTTGGAACCTCCCCTGTTAAAAGATTTATAGATAGGCCAAGTATTTGTAGCTGATGTGCTCCACCAAAGTTAGCTGGCATTCTCCTGAGATGTTATTATTGGCAAATCTCAAGCTCCCCAGACAACTGGTTATAACTTAAAATCAATGTACTTCAAGTTCAGATATGTGTCAAAACCTTCAGCTATGATTCCACAAAGTTGATTCTCTTCAAGCTTAAGTCTTGTTGAGCTGGTGCAATTTCCAAACTCTTTGGTATGGGGGCTATGAAATGGTTGGTTTCTATAGTAAGTTTCCCAAGCAATCCACCAAAGCATATATTTTCTGGTAAATTTCCAGTTAGTTATGTCTCGGCTAATCCAAAACTTTTGAAATGGGGTTTCCTATGGAATCAGGATTTGACCAGTGAGACTAATATTCCACAGCTGAAGTTGATAGACAGGCCTAAGCATTCCGAATTCTACGGGTATGGAGCCAGAGAGTTTGTTGCTCGAAAGGTAAAGAAATACTAAACCGTCAAGTTTCCTAGGGATGCTACCATTAAGATGGTTCCTTGATAAACCAAACAAGCCAAAAGATCTTAGCATCCCAAGTTCTTCAGTGATGGAGCTGGGGAGTTCATTGACACCGAGATACAGATCAACCAAGTTGCTCAAATTCCCCATAGAAGGGATATTACCGGAGAGTTTATTTGCATGTAAAAAGAAATGAGAAAGTGACCTTAACTTCCCTGTATCTTGTGGAATGGTTCCACGTACGTTGTTATAATCCATTGCTAGGTGGTCCAGAGTTGACAACAAGCATAGTTCAGATAGAATATTTCCATAAGAACCATTGTGGGCCAAATCAAGGAAGGAGAGTTTGGAAACATTAAATAAGTTCAGATGGAATAGTATTACATACTCATGCAAATGCTTCCAACTCAAATTTTCTAAGCCTTTTCATTTATTTGGATGAGTTGTCTCCAAGGTTTTAACCTGGGTCTCCCCTTGAGAATGCAATATGCCTTACCATTGCACCTAACACTTGCTGGTCCTTAACATGAATATGATACACGAAAACCTAGGAAAAGTATTCTTATTAATCTTCTTGTATACAAGGAATGACATAACAAGAAACATTCAGACTTCAGGGTGACAGCTGAGAAACAGAATACACGGTGGTCTGCAATTCAATGTAAGACTCTAGGGAGGAATTGATTCAGTTGGCTAGCAGCAGAGAAACAACATACATAGTTGGTCTAGAATGTGGATTGTGAGTCAAGCACATAAAAGCTATCTTCATCATAGATATTAGTTGATCCTGAACTTCTGGTGATGGAGGTAAAGGCCTTTGATCCAAAACATCTTTCACCAAAAGCTGCTTTTCAAGGGATGAAGATGGTAGTGTGGAGATCAAATCACCAGGATGTGCTCCCATGATAATTTCCATGATCAGCACTCCAAAACTATAAACATCACATTTCTCTGTAACCTTCATTGTGTACGCAAGCTCTGCAAAGGAAATAAAAAAAGAAAGAAATAGTCAATTTCTGAATGATGATCTACCTTTCGTGCCACAAAAGATTTCTATAAACTACATCACCTGGTGCGACATATCCATATGTTCCAGCAAGATTGGTCCAATTAGATGAGTCTGGATTGAGAAGTTTAGCCATGCCAAAATCCGAAATGTGAGCTTCAAGTTCCAAGTCGAGCAAAACATTGTTGCTTGTAAGGTCCCGATGAACAATTGGCGGCGAGCAATCATGGTGCAAGTAAGACAGGGCATGAGCTACCCCTTTTATAATATTCACCCTTTTATCCCAATCCAATTCTTTTGCTGCTTCTTCATTGCTTAGATTTGTAGCCAAACTACCCTTTTCAAGGTATTTGTAAACCAAGAATGATTGTTCATCAGACCAGTAAAACCCATAGAACTTCACGATATTTCGATGCCGTATATCTATGAATGCCATCACTTCATTTTGAAACTCTTTTGAAGCTCTAACTTCATCAGCACGCTGTGGATGGACTTTCTTCACAGCTACAATATCACCTGATGACAACTCTGCCCTGTATACATTTCCATATCCTCCTTTTCCAATACAACACTGAGAAGCAAAGTTGTTTGTTGCACTTATGATCTCCGCATACAACAATCTTCCATCAAAGGACGCTATTGCAAAGAGGTTCCCATTAATCATGGTGCTTTCACTTTCTTCATCTGCATCTTTTCCTTGTTTTTTGAAGCCAAAAAACAAAGCCAGGATAGCAATTGAAACGATAGCAGCTCCTAAAAGAGGAAACATGGTTGCGTAGAGTAACTTGTGGCGGCCGTTTCTAGAAAGCTTGCAAGGTTTCAACCCACTAACATCGCCACACAAACCCTTGTTTCCTTCTAATGCTTGTATTGAAGCATTTTGAAACGCTGGTACATCAGGAACTGGACCCTCCAATTCATTATGCGCTATGTCAACTTGGACCAAGCCTCGGAGCTCATTGAAAATGGTGATGCTACCAGAGAGGTTATTGTAAGAGAGGTTCAACGTTGACAAGCTCTCCAAAGATTGAAATTGTGTTGGAATCTCCCCAGAAAGCATGTTATGACTCAGATCTAATTCATTCACTTGAACTAACTTGCCTATCTGACGTGGAATTCCAAGGCTGAAATTGTTACTACTCAAATTCAAGTAGTACAATTTCAACATATCCCCTATAGTCTCGGGGATGGACTGACTCAATCTGTTTGCAGATAAATCAAGATACTCGAGTTGGGAAAAAGATCCAACTTCCATTGGTATACCACCAGAGAGTTGATTCCCTGACAAAATAAGCCTTGTTAAAGATGTCAATTTTGTCAGTTCCTTTGGAATCTCCCCAACTAAATGATTTGAAGAAAGATCAAGAGCTTGAAGCTGAGCTGAGGTTCCAAGCTCAGGTGGTATTCTGCCAGTGATGTTGTTCCGGGCAATCAGTAGGCTGCTCAAATTATTGCACGACGCCCACTGAGTTGAAATTTCACCATAAAAGTCATTGTCACTAAGGCTTATAAATTTCAAGCTTGGATAGACTCCGAAATCTTCTGATATGTTTCCACTCAGTCTATTTCTATCCAGGCGCACTCTTTTTAGGCTGCTGCAGTTTTTCAAGTCTTTGGGTATTGGTCCTCTGAAATGGTTGTCATTGGCTATGAAATATTCCAGTTTTCCACCTGTGCAAATGTTCTGTGGCAGCTGCCCAGTGAACTGGTTTTCATCCAGTTCCAACATCCACATATTCATGAAGTTTCCTATTTCTTGAGGTATGGGACCGGAAAGTTGGTTGTCTCGGAGGAACAAAGTCTCCAAGTTGCTGAAATTAGCAAATGAAGATGGAATAGAACCATTGAGTTGGTTTTGACTCACCTCTAGGAAAAACAATAACTTCAAGTTCCCCAACTCTTCAGGAATGGGGCCAAAAAGTTTATTTTCATACAGTTGGAGAATGGTCAGATCAGTCAAGTTTCCGAGTGAGGGTGGGATGAAACCTGATAGATTGTTTTTAAAAAGTGCTAATTCATTCAGCGATTCCATATGCCCAAATTCAGAAGGGATGGATCCTGAAAGACTGTTAGTGGACAACAAGAGCAATCTTAAGTGTTTTAGGTTTCCAAAAGTGGAAGGGATGGAACCTGTGAGTTGGTTGTTTTCAATGTAAAGTTCCTGCAAGCTGCTAAGATTTCCTATTTCTGAAGGGATGTTACCAGAAAGGGAATTATTTGACAGATACAAGTAGGTCAGGTTGGCCAAGTTACCCAGAGAAGAAGGGATGGAACCATTTAGATAGTTGTTTTGCAAGGAAAGCTCTTCAAGGGACTTTAGCTGACCTATTTCCTCAGGAATGGAGCTATTCAATAGGTTCTCAACAAGGTGAAGGGTCTTGAGATGAACAAGCTGACCGATTTGAGGTGGGATTTTTCCAGACAACTGATTATATGACAAATCAAGGTAAGTGAGCTTAGAGAGTTGATTGATTTGAGGTGGGATTGTGCCAAAAAGTCCATTGATGTAAAAGTCCAATTCTTCAAGATTAGGCAAAGATGAGAATGGAAATGCATGGAGTGTACCTTTTACACCATAGCTCGTAAGATTGATTCTGGAAACGCTGTCACCCTTGCAATGGATCCCAAACCAACTGCAGGGACTTGCTTGTGCATTTCCAGGCGAGACAGTCCACGAAGGCAAAACAGACCGGTTTGTGAGGGATAGAAGGCTGGCTTTCCAATCAAGGAGTGCAAGTGCTTCTGCAGTAGAATTAGAGTGAGCATGAGATAAACAAGCATGCAACGTAACAACCAGGAGCAGCAAGGAAGGAAACAAGGCTACTCTCTTCATCATTAACAAATCAAGGTTCCAAACAGTTTTTCAGTATTGATATTTAGGTTCATCTGCAATATTTTGGATATACCTCAAGATTTATAGTCTTAAAAGCACTCGAGTCCAATTTTCCATACTGATGTTTGTGTTTTTTTCATAGCAAAGTTGAAATATAAAAATATTAAGAAAGACTTGAACAAGTCTCTCGCGCTGTTGGGGTCTTCCTTTGCATAGTCAGCTTGGAAAGGAATCTTTAAAAGCAAAAGGGAAAGCAAGCACTTCAATACGGCATTCAGAAGTTGGAAAGTCCCAAGTTTTATGAAGTTTCGTTTGACGTTAATCTCGGGTTCAATGTCATGATATTTAATTTCATGATTATATGTTTTTAGTATATTAATTGACATAATGTATACACTAGGCTTTGTTCACATCTATTTATAAAATTATTTCAACGGGTGATCTGCCAAAATTTTCTATTTAGATTTGTTATTTTTGTATTTGATTCCTAGATAATGATTTTCAGTTGTTTTATTTGAAATATTATATAAAAATACAAAATGTTATAAAGTTTGAATCTTAGAGACGATATTATAAGGGGGTAAATATCAATCCCGAACATGAACAGTAAAATGAACATGTAGAATATAAAAGAAAATAATATAGAAGTATGAACTAGCAAAAATGTCTTTGTAATAATATTAGTAAGTAAAGATATTTTAGTAATTTCACAATTGAGTTGATGTCGAATTGACTAATGACATCAACTTAATCAACCATTTTATATATGGTAAGTATAGATATACATTTGATAATGTTAATAAAGTATGCACAATAAAATTAAAATGTATAAAATATCAAAATTAGTTTACTAATGCAAGTATAGACATGTTCGTGGATTGGATTACTCACTTAGGCTCAAAGGCCTGCTCGAAATTTAGGAGGGTTTGAGTCAAAATATTAGGCCCAAAAATAGGGTTGGGTAAAAAATAGACTAATTTAAAAAATAAAATATGGGTCAGGCTCGGGCTTGAACATTCGAACTTGAACCCAACCCATTTTAAATTTATAATATTTTATATTATATTTTTATATATTATGTAATTTAGAACACTTTAAAAAATAAACATATACTAAATATATAATACTATTTTACATTAGAATAATATTAAGATGACTATATAAAAAATTTTAATAAATAAAAAATGTATAAAATTATTAAATATTAAAATAATATAATATAAATATTGTTTTAAAAAAATAGAAATAATATGTGCTACAACCTGCGGGCGTAAAATGGACTTGGATTAATCTTTTGCAAATATGAGCGGGTTTGGACAAAATTTTATACCCAAATTTCGAGGTTGGGTAAACATAAAGTATGTTAATATCATTTTAGACCTGGCTCGACCCTGCCTATGAGCACCTCTATGCAAGTGTAATGGCTTCATATCTCATGATATGTCTATATTTTTATTGTTTTTTAAATAAAAATTAAAATACTCTAAAACAATATACTTTATTTTAAAAACGAAAAAATACTTTTGTAATTTTCCTAATCGAGTTGGTGCCTAATTAGCTTGTTACCCCAACTTAATCTAAGATTTAAATAATAGTATGGTTAAGGAATATATATGAGGAATATAACAATTCTTTGGGTAAACCATGCATCTAGTTACTTATATCTTTTTTAATTTATGTTTTAGTCATTGAACTTTAGAAAATTATGATTTATTTATTAACTTTATCGATTTGTTACATTTTGGTCATTAATCTATTAACAAAGTAACTAAACTTGTTCATAGGTCATGTTACCCACCTAAGCTTGAAGGTCCACTCGAAATTTTGAAAGGTTTGTACAAAAATATTAGATCCGAAAAATGAGCTTGGGCAAAAAAGATCCATTTAAAATACGGGTCGAGCTTGGGCTTGAACATTTAAAGCTTGAGCCCGATTTGACATAATAATTATATTATGTTATTTTTTTACGTAGATTATAACTCATAAAAATTAAATCCAAGGTAAACTACAAAAATAGTTACTTTTGTTTGTCTCGGGTTACATTTTGTCATTTATATTTGAAATGTTACGTTTTAGTCACTTTATTGTGTTGTAACATTTTAGTCACTGAGCGTTAATTGTCGTTAACGGTGTAATAGTAAGCTGACGTGACACGTTAAATCATCATTTCAAACGTAAATTTTAGGTTAAATTATACAATTTGTCCCTATATTTTTTTTTCGTTTTTATCAATTTAATTTGTTTCTTTTATGTTCTTTGAACTGTCCTCTTTTTCTTTTCTTCTTTATTTCCCTTCTCTTCTCCTCTTCCCTTTGTTTTTCTCCCTTCTCCATTTTTTTTAACGTAGTTTTTCTATGTTTTCCATTTGTTAAAACTAACCTCTTTACTTTTATTTTTTTTGAACAATTTAATTTTTTCTTTTTATTTCTTTATTTTTCCTTTTATTCTTCTCCTTTATTTTTCTCCATTCTCATATTCTTCACTGTAAAAACATAATCTTTGCCCACCAAATAAACCAAGTCTTTAGTTCTTTCACATGATTTCTTAATTGAATTTCACTCAAAATCGAATATCGATTATTCTTAATCAAATCTCGATTTAAATATAACTTAATTTTGAAACTAAAAATTGGATCTAATTAATCAATATAAAAAACCATACCCTTAATCAATTCTAAACATAAATTGAATTTTTTATATTCAAAACAGTTTTTTCCGTTTCCAAACTTTTACATAATCGTGTAGATTATTCCTCTTTTTTCTTTTCTTTTTTTGACGAATAAAAATAAATAAATTATAAAATTGATCTAAACCTTTTTGAATATTTCCAAGCAAGCTTGATTGGAAGCCGAGCACGAATTAACCGAATAGAGAAAGAGAGCATGGAACCGAACTGATTTGGGTAAAGTTGAGGATAAGTTTCGTATGGTGGTTGTTTTAGTCATTGAGAGTGTAGAGCTCATTTAAAGAATTTGTGAAACAATGTAGTTCCAAGAGGGCAAGAATGTTGTAGGTAAGATAGATAAGGTGGTAGTGAGGGTTGGTTAAGAGGTTAAGGGAACGGGCTTGGGAAACTTTGTTGAGGTTGGACTGCCATAAGTCACGACTGACGAGGTTTTTGAGTGAGGCGGCTTGTGGATTAAGTCATTGAGAAATCTAAATTGGTTAGTTAAAGCAATGATGGATGATGAGGGTTTGTAATTGTGGAGTGGGAATATGTGAAATAAGTTTTATTTTGGTTTCAACTTTCGCCTTTTCTTTTTTATAAACATAAAAAAAATTTAACAAATGGAAAACAGAGGGAGAAATAGAATAGAATGGAAAATAAAGAAAAAAAGGTTAAAAAAACATAAAAAAAAATTAATTGCTCAGAGCGAAAAAACATGGAGAGCAATTGTATAATTTAACTTAAATTTTTTTGTTTGAATTGATGATTTAATGTGCCACGTCAATTTACCGTTACATCGTTAACGGTAATTAACAGTTCAGTGACTAAAATATTACAATACGTTAACGGAAGTGACTAAAACGTAATGTTTCAAACATAAATGACTAAAATTTAACCTGAAGTAAACAAAAGTGACTAATTTAATAGTTTACCATTAACTATTATAACATAAACATTAAAAGATATTAAGATAACTATATATAAAATTTTAATAAATAAAAAATATTAAATTAAAATAATATAAACATATTTGTTGAGTTTTTTTTTTAAAATAATATGAATAGACTTAAAATAGGCTTAGATTAACTATTTATAAATATGGACGGACTTAGATAAAATTTTAAGCTAACATTTTATATAGAGTTGAGCTCCAAGAAAGATAAAGCGTGTAAATATCATGTCTAAACTCAATCCGAATTCCACCTAATCTATGAACAACTCTAAATGTATCGTCAAGCTAACATGACATATTATATCATTCTTTTGAACAAAAATTTTAGATCAAATTACACAACTAATCTCTATGCTTTTTCTTTTTGAACAATTTTTTTTTATATTTTAATTTTCCTTTCCTTTTTTTTTCTTTTTCATTTTTCTTGTATTCTATTCTATTTTATTCTTTTTCACTTCCCCTTTTCTTGGAAGGTTTAGGATAAACATAAACTAATAGTTAGCCAATTAAGATATATGAATATATGATATTACAATTATTATAATCATGAAATACAAATATTGAAAAGCCATCATGAAGTTCATAACAAACGGTGGAAAGCCCTTTCCCTCACCTCAAGGAACATTCCGTCATACTTTGACACAATGTTTTGAGTCAATTCCTATGGTTGATAATGGTGTCCGAATCCGTGATTTTTTCCCATCTTAGCACCCATATTATGAAGGGACTTCCGGTCTGTGCTTCTCTTGATTCGTTTTATTTGTCCCTAATTCTTCGGTTAATGACATCACTACAGTGATAAAAAGAAAAGAGCTTCACCGCCAAAGAGAAGGACCGGGATCAATAGGACATTGTCAGTCGACCATTTTGGGTTGTGAATGGGAAAGGCTGAAAACCAGTCTTCATTAAACTTGTACATACTTAAATTCAAGCACCGACCTAGTTGACTGGGAATTGAGCAGCCCATTTTGTTGCGGGCGAAGCTAAGGCTTTGCATACCAGATAGTATCAGAATCCCTAGGGAAAAGTAACCAGATAACATGTTATCATCAAGCAAAAGGATGTTCAGTGATGTCAACCTTTCAAGTTCATTGGAATCTACCCTCTTAAATGTTTTAAAGATAGGTCAAGTACTTGTATATGCTTCCCCAAGGTTAGTTGGCATGCGTCAAGAGATGTTATTGGCAAATCTCAAGCTTGTCAAATTGGGGTATTGTTCCCATTTATTAGATAGCTCCCCAGACAACTGGTTATAACTTAAATAATGTACTTCAAGTTCGGATATGTGCCAAAACCTTCAGCTATTAAGTTGATTCTCTTCAAGCTTAAGTCTTGTTAAGCTGGTGCAATTTCCAAAGCCTTTGGTATGGGGTCTGTGAAATGGTTGTTTTCTACAGTAAGTTTCCCAAGCAGTCCACCAAAGCATATATTTTCTGGTAAATTTCCAGTTGATTCATTCTCAGCTAATCCAAAACATCTGACATGGGGTTTCCCATGGAATCAGGGTTGTAAAGAAATGCTAAAGTAGTCATGTTTCCTAGGGAAGCTACCATTAAGATGGTTCCTTGACAAATCAAACAATTCTAGTCAGGGATGGAGATGTAGAGTTCATTGTCGCCAAGATAGAGATTAACCAAGTTGCTCAATTTTCCTATAGGAGAATGGATATTGTCTGTCAGTTCATTTTTATGCAAAAAAGAGTTGAGAAAGTGATCTCAACTTCCCTATCTTTTTTGCTATGGTGCCATTTATGTTGTTACGATCCATAGCAAGGTGGTCAACACTTGTCAACAAGGAAAGTTTGGATGGAATTGTAATTTGCAAGCCAAATCAAGGAAAGGGAGTATGGAAACATTAAATATGTTCAGATGGAATATGATTACATAGCTGCATTGAGAGGTACATGTTGAGGTTTGGGGTCAACCTCCAAAAGTACTGTTGATTTTTGGGGACTTAATAATGTCAATGGACATTAAATTAAGTTGTTAAAGCGTAGCTTTCATAGTTACTAATTTCCTGCAGACAAGTCATATCTATTTGAAGATTTCAAGACTGGTTGGTTAATGTATTATTCTTCAAACGGACATCGCAAATCCTTCCAACACAATTTTTCTTAGCTTTTTCATTTATTTGGATGATGTTATCTATACTTATGTACCCAATATGAATGCCAGATACTAATACTGTAGAAAAATAAAGAATTTCGATGCATGGCTTGACATTTGGACGGACCATAGATTTTTCTCTCAGAGAACCAATCACCGACCAGCTTGTGCAAGGGAATTGCAAGTAAATTTAACATATAAACTGCAGATAATTGCTCAGTTGAAAGTCGAAGTCCTCTGTTAAAAGCGTCATAAGTTAGAATATTTTATATAACATATAGGAATGTGTAATGAGAGGTAAAAAAGAGAAAAGTATTAAAATCAAATCTACTTTTTTCATAATAAGTTACATAATGGGGTCTATTTGCTTGGAAATCACATTAAACATGAATATGATACATGAAAACCTGGTAAAGGTTCCTTAGTAATCTACTTGTATATCAGCAATGACACAACAATAAAAATATTGGGACTTCAAAGTGTAACAGCTGAGAAACAGCGTACATGGCAGTCTGCAATTCAATGTAAGACCCTTGGGAGGAAATGATTCAGCTGGCTAACAGCTGACAAACAGCGCACATGGTTGGTCTAGAATGTGGATTGCCAGCCAAACACATAAAAGCAATCTTCATCAAAGATACCAGTATGTCTTGAATGTAAGCTGATGGAGGTAAAGGCTTTTGATCCAAGACATCATTCACCAGAAGCCGCAATTCAAGGGACGAAGATGGTAGCGTGGCGATCAACTCACCTGGATGTGCTCCCATGATAACTTCCAGAATCAACACTCCAAAACTATAAACGTCACACTTTTCTGTAACCTTCATTGTGTAGGCAAGCTCTGCCAAGGAAAAACAAAGAAATAGTCAATTACAGAACAATGATCTACCTTTCATGCACCAAAAGATTTCTATAAACTACATCACCTGGTGCAACATATCCATACGTTCCAGCAAGATTGGTCCAATTAGATGAGTCTGGATTGAGAAGTTTAGCCATGCCAAAACCTGAAATGTGAGCTTCAAATTCCAAGTCAAGCAAAACATTGTTGCTTGTAAGGTCTCGATGGACAATCGGTGGTGAGCAATCATGGTGCAAGTAAGACAGGGCATAAGCAACCCCTTTTATAATACTCAGCCTTTTATCCCAGTCCAATTCTTTTGCTGTTTCATCATTGCTTAGATTGGTAGCCAAACTACTTTTTTCGAGGTATTTGTAAACCAAGAATGAATGTTCAGCAGAGCAACAAAACCCGTAGAACTTCACAATATTCCGATGTTGTATATCTATGAGCGCCATTACTTCATTTTGGAATTCATTTGCAGTTCTAACTTCATCAGCATGCAGTCGATGGACTTTCTTCACAGCTACAATATCACCTGATGACAGTTCTACTCGGTATACATTTCCGTATTCTCCCTTTCTAATGCAGCATTGAGAATTAAAGTTTTTAGTAGCACTTATAATCTCAGCATACAACAATCTTCCATCGACAGACGATATTGCAAAGAAATTCTCATTAAGCATGGTGCTTTCACTTTTTTCGTCTGCATCATTTCCTTTTTCCTTGAAGCCAAAAAACAAAGCCAGAATAGCAATTGAAAGGATAGCAGCTCCTAACAGAGGAAACATGATTGCGTAGAGTAACTTGTGGTGGCCGTTTTTAGAAAGCTTGCAAAGTTTCAACCCACTAACATCGCCACACAAACCCTTGTTTCCTTCTAATGCTTGTATCGGAGCATTTTGAAATGCCGGAATATCAGGAATCGGACCCTGCAACTCATTATGCGCAATGTTAACATGGACCAAGCCTCGGAGTTCATCGAAAATGGTGATGCTGCCGGAGAGTTTATTGTAAGAGAGGTTCAACGTTGACAAGCTCTGCAAAGATTGAAATTGTGTTGGAATCTCCCCAGAAAGCATGTTATGACTCAGATCTAATTCATTCACTTGAACTAACTTGCCTACCTGACGTGGAATTCCAAGGCTGAAATTGTTACTACTCAAATTCAAGTAGTACAATTTCAACATATCCCCTATAGTCTCGGGGATGGACTGACTCAATTTGTTTGCCGACAAATCAAGATACTCGAGTTGGGAAAAAGATCCAACTTCCATTGGTATACCACCAGAGAGTTGATTCCCTGACAAAATAAGCCTTGTTAAAGAAGTCAATTTTGTCAGTTCCTTTGGAATCTCCCCAACTAAATGATTTGAAGAAAGATCAAGAGCTTGAAGCTCAACTGAGGTTCCAAGCTCAGGTGGTATTCTGCCAGTGATGTTGTTCCGGGCAATCTGTAGGCTGCTCAAATTATTGCACGACGCCCACTGAGTTGAAATTTCACCATAAAAGTCATTGTCACTAAGGCTTATAAATTTCAAGCTTGGATAGACTCCGAAATCTTCTGATATGTTTCCAGTCAGCCTATTTCTTTCCAGGCGCACTCTTTTTAGGCTGCTGCAGTTTTTCAAGTCTTTGGGTATTGGTCCTCTGAAATGGTTGTCATTGGCTATGAAATATTCCAGTGTTCCACCTCTGCAAACGTTCTGCGGTAGCTGCCCAGTGAACTGGTTTTCATCCAGTTCCAACATCCACATATTCATGAAGTTTCCTATTTCTTGAGGTATCGGACCGGAAAGTTGGTTATCTCGGAGGAACAAGGTTTCCAAGTTGCTCAAATTAGCAAATGAAGATGGAATAGAACCATTGAGTTGGTTTTGACTCACCTCTAGGAAAACCAATAACTTCAAGTTCCCCAACTCTTCAGGAATGGGGCCAAAAAGTTTATTTTCATACAGTTGGAGAATGGTCAGATCAGTCAAGTTTCCGAGTGAGGGTGGGATGAAACCTGATAGATTGTTTTTAAAAAGTGCTAATTCATTCAGCGATTCCATATGCCCAAATTCAGAAGGGATGGATCCTGAAAGACTGTTAGTGGACAAGAAGAGCAATCTCAAGCGTTTTAGGTTACCAAAAGTGGAAGGGATGGAACCTGTGAGTTGGTTGTTATCAATGTAAAGTTCCTGCATGCTGCTAAGATTTCCTATTTCTGAAGGGATGTTACCAGAAAGGGAATTATTTAACATATACAAGTAGGTCAGGTTGGCCAAGTTACCCAAAGAAGAGGGGATGGAACCATTTAGATAGTTGTTTTGCAAGGCAAGCTCTAAGAGGGACTTTAGCTGACCTATTTCCTCAGGAATGGAGCTATCCAATAGGTTCTGAACAAGGTGAAGGGTCCTGAGATGAATAAGCTGACCAATTTCAGGTGGGATTTTACCAGACAACTGATTATATGACAAATCAAAGTAAGTGAGATTTGAGAGTTGATTGATTTGTGGTGGGATCGTGCCGAAAAGTCCATTGATGCTAAGGTCTAACTCATCAAGATTAGGCAAAGCTGAGAAAGGAAACGCATGGAATGTACCTTTTACACCATAACTCGTAAGATTGATTCTGGAAACGCGGTCACCCTTGCAATGGATCCCAAACCAACCGCACGGACTTGCTTTTGCATTTCCAGGCGAGACAGTCCACGAAGGCAAAACAGAACGGTTTGTGAGGGATAGAAGGCTGGCTTTCCAATTGAGGAGCGCAAGTGCTTCTGCAGTAGAATTAGACTCAACATCAGTTAAACAAGTATGCAACGAAAGTATCAGGAGCAGCAGGGAAGGAAGCCAGGCTACTCTCTTCATCTTTAACAACTCAAGGCTCCAAACAGTATTTCAGTATTGATATTTATTTGTAAGTTTATGTGGAATTTGGATATACTTCAAGATTTATACAAGGTTAAAAGCATTTGAGTCCAATTTTCCTTGATTGGTGTTTGTTTATTTTTTTTCTCATTGGAAAGTTGAATTCCCATACCCAGACTAAAAATACAAAAATAATAAAAGAAAGACTTGGAAAATTGGCTTACAGTGCTGGGGTCTTCGTCTTCCCCTTCATTGCAAGTTTGGTCTTTGAAGGAGATGTTGAAGGCAAGCACTTCATACCGCATTTAAAACTTGGAAAAGACTAATCTTTTATTGTTAAATCGGTCTACCCACTCTCCAGTCTTGTGTTTGACCATGGTTTCTTCTGATAGACGACGTATTTAAACAGCCTTTATTAATTAAAGATAGTTTACTTACGGTTAAAATATGCAAAAAGTTACTATATTCTTTACAAATTTCGATTTTAGTCCCTTTATGATTATTTTCAAGAATTTAATATTTTTACTATTAATTTTTTTAATATACTAATATGATTACATGATATTATTTATTTATATTTTTTTTACTTTTTGACAAAATATACCTCACACACAAATGCTTAAATTCGAATCTCTTAATATAAACATCATTTTCTTATTCATTGAAACCCACTCGTTAGATTTACTATTAATTTTTTTAAAATTTGTTGTATTTTGACATAAAAAAATAGTCAATAGGTAACAATGAAATTAAAAAAAATTGTAATAAACTTAAAACTAACAAAATAAATTGAACAATTGAATCTGATTTTTGAGATTTAAAAAGGAAATAAATTAAATTCTTAAAAATAAAAAAACTAAATTTTAAATTTACAAATACTACATAAACTTTAGACATATTTTAACTTTTACTTATTTAAGGACAAGCTAGCCCTAAAAGTTAACAACTTATAACAAATATTTAATAAATTTGAAAATGGCTTAATCCCTATTCTCACAACCCAAATTTTCATTAAAGAAAGTTGAGAGTTGGAATGTCCGGTTTTTAACCATGAGTAGTAAGAAAGTTTGGGTGGAGTGGGCTTTCGAGACCTTTCAAAATTCAACACTGGCTAAACAATGCTGGCGTATGCTTACGCAACCAGAATGTCTTTTAACACAAGTTTTAAAAGCACGGTATTTTCCTCGTATTGATTTTCTATCTGCTAATTTAGGTTCACTTACCTGGCGGAGTGTCTGGTCATCCAGAGGGTTGATAGAGAAAGGCTATGGCTGGAGGATTGCATCCGGCAGCAGTTTAACATATGGAACGATCCTTGGCTCCCATCACCTGGTCCAGGAAGAGTTACATGTGCGAAGATTGACATTCGTTATTCAACTGTTAATCACCTCATTAATTCGCAATTGCATACCTGGGATGAGGACAACATAAGGCTACTCTTTAAACCTGCTGAGGTGGATAGGATTCTAAATATTCCTATTGCACAAACAGCTACCAAAGACGAGCTGGTATGGCGACTTGAAGGTTCAGGGGATTACACTGTGAAAACTGGCTACCGCCTACTTATGCAAGATAACCTTCCTAGTCTATTGGATACACATAAAAACTTCCTCTCTAAACTTTGGGAGTTGAAACACCCCTCGAAAATCAAGATTTACATTTGGAAACTATGGCACAATTACATCCCAAATAAAGTAAATTTGTGCAGACGCAACATTCAAGTTGATGATCTTTGCCCCTTGTGTAAGAATGCTGCTGAAACTATTGATCATATGGTGCGAGGGTGCGATCTGGTTCACCAGGTCTGGAAGCAATTGAAGATCTCGCCTCCATCAACACATGGAACAGATTATAAACACTGGTTAGTCACTTTCTTTCATGCCAACCCAGTTAATTTTATTGATCTAATAGCTGTCTCCTGCTGGGCGATATGGTTTGTGAGGAATAAACTAGTGCATGAAGGGGTTAAAAGTTCTGTTACAGAATTGGTGGGTGTCATTAATGGTTATGTTTGGAATGCGCTTATGTTGAACAAATGAATACCCAAATGCCTATTCCTAAGAACCAATGCTGGAGACCACCAGAGGAGAACATTATCAAGCTAAATTTTGATGCAAGTTTCAACCAGAACAGTAATACAGCGACCCTAGGGATAATTGCTCGAAATGAGATGGGTTTAGTCATGGGAGCGTGTACATACCCTTTGTCAAACGTGGGAGATGCATTTGTGGCAGACGCAAGAGCTTGCGAAAGAGCGATCCTATTTGCGATGGAGATGGGTTTCAGATCTGTGCATGTGGAAGGAGATTCTTTGACTACAATAAAACAACTCCAGTCCAAACAACAAGATAAATCCATTATTGGCCCCATAATTGGAGATATAAAAGTCCTAATTGAGAGTTTTCGTCAAGTCACCTTTGGGTTTGTTCGACGTTCTGCAAACATGGCGGCTCACAAACTTGCGTCCCTTGGAAGAGAGTACACGGACCCTAGATTCTGGGTTGAAGAAGCGCCTCTTCCAGTTCTACAAGAATCGACGTCTGACTGGGAAAGATGGATCTCACAGAGGTAGATCTCTGTCCTTGCTTTGTGTTGTGGAGAATTTAGATTTCATCGGGGAACTCCGCGAAGAAGACAAAGCTTCTCCCTGTTGTTGCTCTCATTTCTTCCTTTTTGTTGGTTTCAGATGCTTTTATTTTTCGCATTTATTACTTTTGTCAGGTTACTTTACTATTTGGCTTTATTTTCAAGACTGATGCCTTTATTTTGTATCTGTTTTGCTTGGGGGCCTGTGTTTTTAGCCCACTTCTTTTAATGAAAATCAGATATTTTAAATAAAGAAATTCATTAAAATAATTAAGCCCAACCAATAACACATTGTCAGGAAAAAAATGCTTAACAATTTGAAAAACTTAAAAAACATTAAAAATAAAAAATTCGAAACCCCACAAAAATCTTAAAATTTAGAAAATTATAAAAAAAACACATAATCTATTTTTGAAATTTATAGAAATATTTATATTACTATAAGTACGCAAAACTTCAAAAAAAATCATAAATTTTAGGCGGAAAAAACCTTTGTTTCGAATTTTAGTATTTATAGAAAATCTTAGAATTTTATGATAATTTTTTATTTTAACAAAACTTAAATTTTCTCCTATTTATGAGTTGAGAGTTATGGATAATTACAGGCATTGTCTCAAAAATAACATATATGATTAGAACTTATAATCAGATTGATAAAAAAGTTTCAAATAAATGTATTTTTTAAAATTGTTTTTGAAGTTTTGGATACTTTTAATTTTAAAAAATATTTTTTTACAATTTTAAAATATATATATATTATGATTATTTATTTTTTTTATAATTTTCAAAGTTTTGAGATTTTTTTCATTTTTTTGAACTTCAATGATTTTTTAAAATTACTGAAAATTTAAGTTTTTTTTTTAAATTTTTTCTTGACATATGGTAATTTGCTATTGATTGATTTATTTTTTAACAAAAATTTGAATTAAGATAACAAGAAGTACGAAAAAAATATAAGTAGTTAAATTGATAAAAAAATAATAAAAATATCAAAGAGATAATTTAACTATAGTATAACAGTCAAAAAATAGTATTTAACCTTTAAAAATTAATATTAATAAATTATTACTTTATATTAAAAGTAAATAATTAATTAAATTGATAATTTTTTAATTTAAAATACGTATTACTTTTGTTACTGAATTAAGTGTTGTTTGTTATCGAATATTATTTAGTCTCCATGGACCAAAAATATTTTAGTTAAAAAGAACTAATAAAAATTTAATTTTAAAATTTTATGGGTAAATTCATCTAATGTCATTAAGCTATTAGAAAGCTTATATTTTAGTCACTCAATTTCAAAAAGTTACAAACTGATTATTGAATTATTTAAAAAAATTCATTTAAATAACCACCATTGGATTGTTAAAATCGATATTATATGGTCTTTTCTTTCGCATTGTCTGCATTAATCGAAAGCTCTCTCCTCCTTCTCTTATACAATTCAATTTTTTATAAAACAACTTTGAATGTCTTGAATCTACAAGCCAAAATCCAAATATTTTTTTTTGATCTCTAACTCTAACAGGGGCAAATCTAGAATTTTTTAAAGAGGGGCCAAAAATTAAGTATAAAATTTTGAGAGGTCAAAACATAATTTTATCATTTATTAATATATAATTTTTTCATTTTTAAGGGACTAAAAATATTATTTTTTTCATTTTTAAGGGTCAAAGTATAATTTCACCATATATTAATTTATAATTTCATTGTTTATGAGAGGACTGAAATAACAATTTTCTATTTTGGGGGGCCAAGGCCCCTACCTACCCCCTACATATGCCCTTAGACACTAACTGTCGAATTGATTTGGAACTAAGATATGTTCTTCTACTCGTCGATGGATTATGATCCATTATACCGATCATTGAATCGTTGTTTGGAGCTCACTAGCAAAATTTTTTAAAAAAAAAAGCTTAATAACCTTGTGACTCAAACAAAAAGTTTTGAATAATTCAATGACTTTAAACTTCCAAATATTTCAGTAACCATTTTGTAATTTTTTGAAGTTAAGTGACCAAAATGTAAACTTACTAATAGTTTAGTGACCTTGAGTGTAGTTTACCCAAAGCTTATCTAGTTTCATTGCTTGAAATTTTTCACAATATGTTTAGGGTAAACTACCAAAATAGTCACTTTTGTTTGTCTCAAATTACATTTTAAACACTTTTGTTTGCCTCAGATTACATTTTAATCACTTATGTTTGAAATGTTATGTTTTAATCACTTACGCTATTGTTTTGTTACAAAATGGTCATTGAGCTGTTAACTGTTGTTAATGATGTAACGACAATTTGAGGTGGCTCGTTATTTCATCATTTCAAGCTAAATTTTTTAATCAAACTACAAAATTAGTCCCTACAATTTTATTTTTTTGAACAATTTAATTCTTTTTATTTATTTTCCTTTTTTTCTTCTTCCCTTCTATTTTTCTCTCTTTTCATATTCTTCACTTCAGAAAAAACATAATAATGTGTGTAAAGGTTATAGGCTAAAATTAAAATTTAACCCTATCATTCTTGCCATCTTCAGAGAAATTTCAATTTTGGGGGTGCTGAGATATATACCCATCTTTTTTCTGCAGTTGAATTAATCATGTTAAAATTTAACAGCTTTTAAATTCAATTGGCGTATTAGATCCTCATGTTTTGCAGCTAAACAAAATTTAGAGTGACTACACACAACAGAAATTCTTAAGCTAAATCAAAACTTAATCTTAAATAGTATTAAAAAAATATAATATGAGAAAAATAAAAGTGACTATTTAATTATATCTTTTTTAGATATTGGATTAACCAATTCTATTTTGACTTTTTTTTTTACTGAACCAATTAACTCTCAAGGCCGACTGTAAGTCCTCTTACAAACTGTAGCCATTTTAGAATTTTTCATCAAGTCTTTTAAATTATTTTTTTTTAAAAAATTTAATTAAGTACCTTTAAAATCTCATCAAGTCTTTAATTTTTTTAAAAAGTACTGATTAAATCTTTTAAACATTCTCATTAAATCCTCTATTTTTTTTAAAATTATAATTAACCCCAAATCTTAACACCAATATCTACGGTGAAGACGACTGCCATTTGAAGATTTCAAGATTTGTTCTTCAAACACACATCATCACACAAATTCTACCAACTCAAATATTATATATATATAAGAATTACTATGAGTTTTGAAAATTTCAATTTTAAAAGCCAATAGCATTTGAAAAAGCCTGATTAAAACCAGAAAATTTGAACCAACCATGGATTTTTGTCTCTGAGAGCCAATCATTGACCAGCAGATTCTACAAGGAAATGGAAAGTAAAGCCGGCAATATATGTACTGCGGATGCTGGTTGGATTGAAAGTCAAAGTCGTCATTGATAACCAAAAAAACTTGCAATGATATAACTAACATAACAAGTTAATTTATCATGTCTAAAGTTCTAAGTTGATTTCAATATTTTGTGTAGCATATGAACTACATAATGAGAGGTGAAATCAGATAAAAGTTGTAAAATGAAGTCTTTCTTATTTTTTGAAAAGAAGTTACATTACGGTGTCTATTTGCTTGGAAATCACTTCAAACGGGAATATGATACATAAAAACCTGGGAATACTATTCTTACAAATCTACTTGCATATCTGGAATGACACAACAATAAAATATTCAAACTTCAGAGTAACAGCTGAGAAACATCATACGTTCTGGTCTGCAATTCAATGCAATGACCCATGGACGAAAATGGTTCAGCTGGCTAACAACTGAGAAATAGCGTACATGGTTGGTCTAGAATGTGGATTTGCAGCTAAGCACATCAAAGCTATCTTCATCACTGATTCCAGTTTGTCTTGAACGTCAGTTGATGGAGGTAAAGGCCTTTGATCCAAGACATCTTTTACCAGAAGCCGCATTTCAAGAGATGAAGATGGTAGTCTGGAGATCAAGTCACCAGGATGTGCTCCCATGATAACTTCCATAGTCAACACTCCGAAACTATAAACGTCACATTTCTCACTAACCTTCATTGTGTAGGCAAGTTCTGCAAAGGAAAAATTGTTAAAAAGAAATAGTCAATTACAGAATGATGATCCACCTTTCATGCAACAAAAGATTTCTATGAACTAAATTACCTGGTGCGACATATCCATATGTTCCAGCAAGATTGGTCCAATTAGATGAGTCTGGATTGAGAAGTTTAGCCGTGCCAAAATCCGAAACATGAGCTTCAAATTCCGCATCAAGCAAAACATTGTTGCTTGACAGGTCTCGATGAACAATCGGTGGTGAGCAATCATTGTGCAAGTACGACAAGGCATGAGCAACACCTTTTATAATATTCACCCTTTTATCCCAATCCAATTGTTTTGCTGCTTTGTCATTGCTTAGGGTTGTAGCCAAACTACCCTTTTCAAGGTATTTGTAAACAAGAATGATTGTTCGGCAGACCAACAAAACCCATAGAACTTCACGATATTTCGATGCCGTATCTCTATGCACGCCATTACTTCATTTTGGAATTCTTTTGCAGCTCTAACTTCATCAGCACGCATTGGATGAACTTTCTTCACAGCTACAATATCACCGGATGATAGCTCTACCCTGTATACATTTCCGTATCCTCCTTTTCCAATGCAACAACTAGAATCAAAGTTGTTTGTTGCACTTATGATCTCAGAATACAACAATTTTCCATCAAAGGACGATATTGCAAAGAGGTTTGTACTAATCAAGCTGTTTTCACTTCCTTCATCTTCATGTTTTCCCCGACTTTTGAAGCTGAAATGCAAAGCCAGAATAACAATTAAAAGGATAGTAGCACCTAACAGAGGAAACATGATTGCGTAGAGTAACTTGTGGTGGCCGTTTTTAGAAAGCTTGCAAGGTTTCAACCCACTAACATCGCCACACAAACCCTTGTTTCCTTCTAATGCTTGTATCGGAGCATTTTGAAATGCCGGAATATCAGGAATTGGACCCTGCAACTCATTATGCGCAATGTTAACATGGACCAAGCCTTGGAGTTCATCGAAAATGGTGATGCTGCCGGAGAGGTTATTGTAAGAGAGGTTCAACGTTGACAAGCTCTGCAAAGATTGAAATTGTGTTGGAATCTCCCCTGAAAGCATGTTATGACTCAGATCTAATTCATTCACTTGAACTAACTTACCTATCTGAGGTGGAATTCCTAGGCTGAAATTGTTACTACTCAAATTCAAGTAGTACAATTTCAACATATCCCCTATAGTCTCGGGGATGGACTGACTCAATCTGTTTGCCGACAAATCAAGATACTCGAGTTGGGAAAAAGATCCAACTTCCATTGGTATACCACCAGAGAGTTGATTCCCTGACAAAATAAGCCTTGTTAAAGATGTCAATTTTGTCAGTTCCTTTGGAATCTCTCCAACTAAATGATTTGAAGAAAGATCAAGAGCTTGAAGCTGAGCTGAGTTTCCAAGCTCAGGTGGTATTCTGCCAGTGATGTTGTTCCGGGCAATCTGTAGGCTGCTCAAATTATTGCACGACGCCCACTGAGTTGAAATTTCACCATAAAAGTCATTGTCACTAAGGCTTATAAATTCCAAGCTTGGGTAGACTCCGAAATCTTCTGATATGTTTCCAGTCAGTCTATTTCTTTCCAGGCGCACTCTTTTTAGGCTGCTGCAGTTTTTCAAGTCTTCGGGTATTGGTCCTCTGAAATGGTTGTCATTGGCTATGAAATATTCCAGTGTTCCACCTCTGCAAATGTTTTGCGGCAGCTGCCCAGTGAACTGGTTTTCATCGAGTTCCAACATCCACATTTTCATGAAGTTTCCTATTTCTTGAGGTATGGGACCGGAAAGTTGGTTGTCTCGGAGGAACAAAGTTTCCAAGTTGCTCAAATTAGCAAATGAAGATGGAATAGAACCATGGAGTTGGTTTTGACTCACCTCTAGGAAAACCAATAACTTCAAGTTCCCCAACTCTTCAGGAATGGGGCCAAAAAGTTTATTTTCATACAGTTGGAGAATGGTCAGATTAGTCAAGTTTCCGAGTGAGGGTGGGATGAAACCTGATAGATTGTTTTTAAAAAGTGCTAATTCATTCAGCGATTCCATATGCCCAAATTCAGAAGGGATGGATCCTGAAAGACTGTTATTGGGCAAGTAAAGCAATCTCAAGCGTTTTAGGTTTCCAAAAGTGGAAGGGAAGGAACCTGTGAGTTGGTTGCTGTCAATGTAAAGTTCCTGCAAGCTGCTAAGATTTCCTATTTCTGAAGGGATGTTACCAGAAAGGGAATTATTTAACATATACAAGTAGGTCAGGTTGGCCAAGTTACCCAAAGAAGAAGGGATGGAACCATTTAAATAGTTGTTTTGCAAGGCAAGCTCTTCGAGGGACTTTAGCTGACCTATTTCCTCAGGAATGGAGCTATTCAATAGGTTCTGAACAAGGTGAAGGGTCCTTAGATGAATAAGCTGACCAATTTGAGGTGGGATTTTTCCAGACAACTGATTATATGACAAATCAAGGTAAGTGAGATTTGAGAGTTGATTGATTTGAGGTGGAATCGTGCCGAAAAGTCCATTGATGCTAAGGTCCAATTCTTCAAGATTAGGCAAAGATGAGAATGGAAATGCATGGAATGTACCTTTTACACCATAGCTCGTAAGATTGATTCTATAAACGCTGTCGCCTTTGCAATGGACCCCAAACCAACTGCATGGACTTGCTTCTGCATTTCGAGGCGAGACAGTCCAGGAAGGCAAAACAGAGCGGTTTGTGAGTGATTGAAGGCTGGCTTTCCAATCGAGGAGTGCAAGTGCTTCTGCAGTAGAATTTGACTGAGCATGAGATAAACAAGCATGCAACGTAACAACCAGGAGAAGCAAGGAAGCAAGCCTGGCTACTCTCTTCATCATCAAAATATTATTTCAGTATTGATGTCTGTAAGTATGTTCATCTGCAATTCGGATGTACCTAAAGATTTTCCAAGATTGGTTTTTGTTTTTCTCATAAAGTTGAATTTCAGTACCCATCGACGCTTTTAATATAAAAATAATAAGAGAAAGACTTGGAGAAGTCTCCTCCACTTCGTGGGTCTTCCATTGTTGACATGGACAAATTCAAAAGTTAGAAAAGAAGCCACCGATCCTCTGAAGTCAGATCCCATGTCTTAAATCATTACCAGTCTCATCTTCTGTGGGTGTTTGCCCTTAATTTCTCTGGGAGGCCTTATCTAAAAAGCCACTATCGTTGTGTACTTGTTTAAGGGCAGGCCGTTTGAACAAAAATTTCCTAAATTCGAAAATTGATAATAGTAAATAAAATTATAAATATTAAAATGAATTTTTTTATTATGTATGTTTTTAATAATAAATTGAACTAGGGACTGATACAGAAGGCTGGTAGGGGCCCAGCTTTTCTAAAATTTTAAAAATTGATTTAATTTTTTAAAAATTATAAAAAAATAAAAAATTTAATTTTGACTCCGTGAAAATTTTTCTTGACTTTGCTTTTGAATTGAACCATTAATTAACTAGAATTATTTTTATTAAAAATTAAAAAAATAAATTGTAATATGATTAACATATGAACAAATTTAGCCATCAAACTGAATTGTTGATAGAAAAGGTTTGGTAAAAAAAAACTTAAATTGAAGTTAATTATTTTCAAAAGTGGGTTAAATTGGAATAAAAGATTTATTTTTAAAAAAATATATTATTACTGATAGCAATTTTGAACAATAATACAAAGACATAACATATAATATAAACTATAAATCAATCATTACAAATTATGGATAAATGTCATATCTGTAAAATAATCTCAAAAAAATAAAAAAAAATGAGAAATTGACAAGAATTGCAATATTGAAATCATTCAAAAGCAAATCAGAGATGCATCAACTTAATCAAATTATTGAAGTTTGAATCCTAACCTCGCCATTATCAAATCAACCTGACGATAAACACTGATAACAAAAAAAAAATTGCTAAAAACCTCAAAAGACTCATCGCATCAGTGATGCACAAAAGACTAAGTCTTAAATGACATATTCTCTTCATCATTTCGAATTTATCATAATCAATATAATATATCATGATAAAACCCTTTAAAAATAATTTTTAATAGATCTGACGACACTTTTATATTAACAAACTTCACATATATGTCAAAACATGATTAAAATTAAAATAAAATCACATTTGGTTTCAAAGAAAACAAAATCGACAAGCATGAAATCATTAAATTATGGACAAAATAAAATCGTGAATAAAATCACAATAATATGGACGAAAGTTAAAAACAAAATAAAATTATAGAAAAATGAAAAAATCATGGCTAGCCCGAAGATGAACGTCATCGCTGACAAAATCTCTGTTTTGTAAAATCTATATTCATAATAAATATTTTAGTACATCAATCTCTGTTTTGTAAATATAAAACTTTAAACAGTTGGACAAAAATATCAACGTCTTTTAATATTAAAGATATAGTAACAGGTTATTTCAAAAAAAAAAAAAAGATGTAGTAATAGGTGGTGAAGTTGAACATAGGTGTGAGCCAGAATGAGTCATGCATCAATATCTTACCTACGTTTGTTTAAACTTAAGACTGATCTAATAATTTTAAAATATAAATAACATATTTTTTTAATATTTATTAACAATTAAATATACTGATTAAATTGAATGGAGTGTAGAAAAAATAATTCATTTTAAGCTGAACCTTTTTTTTCCCTACTCATTTAATAAACCATTTGACATTTTGAACTTAAGTTGCACGTTGTTTTGACATTTTACATTTTCACATAAAACAAAGAAATAATTATTTTGTTATTTGTATACATACTAAAGATTTAAATAATAAAAACTCCTTATCGAAATAATTAAAAAAACAATTGAGTCTAATTGCAAATAGTACTCATTTGAGGTCTTAATTCTAGATAAAGATAAAAAAGTTTTTGCTTCGAGTATCACATCGACTTCAGTTTCAGAATTGATTATAGATTATGAATGTTTTTTCGCTTATTGATAAGCCAGTTATAATGATCAAGGCATAACTTCAAACAATCAATCCTTCTATAATCGCAAATTAATTAAAAAAATTATCTAACAATTAATCCTTTCCAAGTGAATAACCTTAAAAGCAGTTTTCACAATTTAATTCTTCAGCAGCCTTGAAACAAGAAGAACCTGACTCTAATTAATGATCTCAATTGCATAGATCATTTAAATTAGATCGTTTGATGTCATGGCGTCGCCCAACTGCACTCTCAATCAAATCATACCAACTTGTTCTTGGTTAAATAAATTGACAACCAACTGTCTGTTATTCCCACCACTATACAAAAAGAGCCCTTCTCAAAATGATGTAAAAAGCAATACTATGAATTATTCTATCTTTGAAACGAAAAGAAAAAAATGAATGTCACACCCGATTCTCCTAAAGACCTGAACGCAAAGAAGATTTGGGGAGCCAATTGTATAAAAATAGAATTTTTCGAGCTCTAATGAGATATTTGGAAACTTAAGTGGCTAGTTGGGAAATGTTAGATTTCAATTCTGATTTAATTAAATTGGAACCAGTTGATTCCATAGTGAGAGACAAAATAATTAGGATTGAGTAGTGGTAATAGTCTGTGGAGATCGTGCCAATAGAGTATATATATATAAGTGTGGATGGAAATAGAATACTTCTCAATTCTGTTCACCAATCTTTCCTTTCTCCAAAAGCATCATCTTATTCAAGCGCTCTAAGGAAGAAGAGGATGTAGTTGAAGGAAGCTCTGCATGTTACAACCATTGTGAGAAGCTAAGTTTGGTAGTAAAGAAGTGAGGGACCGATAAGCTTCCTTACCTCTCTGTACTTGTGGAGTGGAGAAAGAAGTAGAGTAAAAACTCTCAAAGCTCCTGTATAATTATGGATTATGGGTTTTTAAGGTTTGAATGCCTTCAAGTTAATCAATAAGTGGTTGTTATGCTTAGTTGCCAAGACAAAAGAGGCTTTTGCTATTGGATAAGCTAAGCTATCAAGAATAAGGAAACAATGTGAGTTTAGGTACTCTACCTCTGAATGAGTGTTGATAATACATTGTTTAATGGTATGTGTTAGTGTACATAAATTGGTTGTGGTATTACACATAAGTTTGACGTACTCCACGATATTATGTCATGTGATTATATGTCTATGCTTGTGTGCTTATAAATCGAGGAATACGGAGGGGAATTATAGTCGGGTTAAATGAAGTTAGGATTTGAGAATGGGAATTTCTATTAGATACCACCATACGGTCCAGCTAAGTGCAAACCATGATGCGCGAAGCTCCGGGCCTTGTAGAGAGGACACTGTGATGTTTGAACAATAAAATTGGTTTATAGGGATTAGATGGTCGACACTATTATTTTTTTATTAAAAAAATAATTTTTGAGATTTTGAATGCTAAGTGAACACCTATATGTTTTTTTAAAAGAAAAATATTTTAGAGTGCTGACACATTGATGATTGACATCTCTTTATTTGATTAAAAAATTATTTTTTTGGTCAGTTGCCGTCCAACAAAGACCCAAACTCACCCAACAAAAGAGGATGGAAATATTGCAACATTAACCCCTACTTGTTTTCTATCTTTTTTATTTCCCAAGTTTGATTACATATTTTATATTTTAAAATAATATTGTACTACTTATCATGTTGTTAATTATTAATACATCACTCACATTATTATTAAATTTAAAAATTAATTTAACTTTAATATGCACAGTTAAACTAATTTTTTTTTGATAAAATTAGAAGTTGCTTCAATGATTTTCATCTTTTATAATAATTCAAAAAAATATTGTTAAATTATTGTTTCTTTTATTTTAAAAAATAACGTGTAATTTATAAATATTTAACGTCTGTCACTTTGTAAGGTCTTGTCTAGTTCTCTTGTTTTCTTTCTGTTGCAAATGATTTGATTCTCTATTTCTTCTTCCATTTGAGCATTTTGGTACTTGAGAGAAACTTTTAAGGGGTTATTAAGGAATTTACTCTTTTGAAGTTTGATGCCGCCAAGCTATGAGTCGACACCCTTAAAGCTTTTCAATCAAACTAGTTAATTTTATATAAGGTCGCTAAAAATTTTAAGTTATCACATTTCAGTTCGATGTCGCTGATTGATCAAGCGATACTCATAAAATTTATTTTTTTAAAAACCTGATGTGACCGATGGCTGGGGAGAGGGGTGTTGCCAATTGGTCAAGCGGCACTGAATTTTTACTGTAACTCCTGTCTATATAGGTAAATATTATTGTTTTTATCCCATTTCAATATTTATTTAATTATTTTATATTATTTAGGTAAAAAAACCCTTAAATATATATAAAGCAAATTTTGTTTATTATATATTAATTTCCATGTCATCTTAATTAAATTATGTTAAAAATGAATTTAAATATGTGGCAGAAAAGAAATTCGATTATTAATTTGGACAAGAAAATAGCTTAAGTACCAATTTAGAAATTAAAACTAAATTCAGATACTAAACAATAAAATTTCCCTTTCATTTTTTCTTTTATTGAATTACCGGGTACTCTACTTTAGCCTATATGCCGGGGCTTATGGGACGCTAACTGTAGGGGAACTAGAATTTCTCCAGTTTTCTCTCTTTTCTACAACTTTATTTCCTCCTCCATCTTTCTTGTATTTTCTCTGTAGTCAACCACTAACATCACTGTATCTCATCACGTTTTCCAGCTGGCATAATGTGCGAATCAGAAGTAAAAATGGAATTTTAAAAATTCCACCATCATATTTTAATGGTTAAGATAGTCTGTATGGTCAGATGTAAAGGTTGGACAAATTTTGGATTTTGCTTTAACTGCTAAATTAAATTATTTTGCATGCCCTTTGACCTATCACCTATGAACATAATCCCAAGTGCCACTCCCATTCGTCTCGAGAGATGTAGGAGAAGAATGATATATGTATAGTCATTCCGCTTTCGTATTTGTTTCTTTTCTTCAAATAACAATGTTGCTTAAAATTTAATTAATCGCAGAAGGGAAGCTATTGGTATTTCACATGGGCTAAGCCGACAACTACTCGTTTCGTTTTGGGTTTTGTTGCTGATGGTTGTTGGAGATTTGTTTTCAGCTTGACGTGGCTCTGGCACGGTCCTTTTACAACCTATAGCGCATTAACAAATCAAAAGTCCCTTTGACATTGTGACTTGCCCCACACTACCTAACACCCCGTGCTCTCGTTGTTGGGTGCACGAACGAGTCCCACCCTAGCCGGCAGCCGCCTGTAAGTTTGTCAAGGCACAGCAGCAGCAAGTTGCTCTAGTTAAAGCAATCAAACAAGTTATTGTTAGAAATATAAAAATAACAGAGGAGAAATTTTGGAGAATTTGAAGCTACATCAAAGTTTTCCTTAAGTAATTTTATAATGCTTTTAGGGTATTGAATTGCATTTTAAAAAAAAAAAAACGGCAAAAGTAGTTTAATTTTTGGGTAAATAACAATTTAACCACATGCCTAGACAAGCACTGAAAAGGAGCTCTGCACTAAGTGGATATCCCAAAAGAAAAAAAGTGGTCCTGTTTACCATTCTTCATAAGGATCCTTTCTCTTAATCAAAATCATATGTTTAAAAGTGAGATTAAGTTACACCCATGTCGAATTTATTAATTTTAAATTATTTTATGTATAAAATAATATTTTAATAATTCAATTATTGAATTTAGTGCACGTAAAATTTTTATCATATACATTAAAAAGATGATGAGGCGCTGCTCGGAATGATTTTTGTAACCCAATTAATGAATTTCCGGTTTACTATCCAAAAGTTATAAATTGTTGTATGAAAATGTGACGGTTTTCCATTTTGTATTGATTGGCATTAATTTTTTTTTGTTTTTCGAGATCCCAATCACAATTTTCTTAAAGATTAAATGCGAAGGTTCTCTGACTAAAATTAGAAAAAAAAAATGTTTTAGGTTGGTTGACAGATTGAATGGTAGGTAGGTATATCAGATCCAAAAGAAAATTACGATAAAGTAAATTTGGAAGCAAAATAAATTCATAGATCTTCAGCAACACCCACTCATTTTCAGTATATAAAGTAGAGTGATCTCTTGTCTTTGTTACGACAAGGTGGTCAGGACTCAGGAGAGCAAAACTGATCCTCCTCCGACACAGACAAATAGCACCAGAAATGGCTGTCGGAGGGTTTGGCGGCGTCGAGGGACCTGTCAGCAGCCTCAATGGCAAGATCACAGCTTCGGTGGTGATCACCTGCATTGTTGCTGCTTCAAGCGGCCTCATATTTGGTTATGACATTGGAATTTCAGGTAATTCTTTCTTGATCCAGCTTTCGCCTTTTACCTCTGATAATAATTTCAGGTACAGAGTAAGGTAGGAAGAAGAAGAAGGAAATTTTTTTTGGACACTGTTTTCGTCTTCGAATTAAATTTTCATCTTCCATGATTGTGAAACAGAGGAGTACATGTAATTAATTCTGTTTTTGGCTAAATTAAGTTAAGATTGCATGCATAAAATGTTTTTTAGTTTGTCAACAAATGTAATGCTATCTGAGCGTAAATGGAGTAGTATTTTTATATTTAATTTGATTCTCGTTAAAACTCAAAGCAACTAAACCGAAAAAATGAACTGAAAACAGATAAAGAATTCAAAGCTGTTCTTCAGGTGTCTAACGTCGACACACTCGAATTACAGAAAAATAAAATAAAAGGTTTTAGTTCAAACTATGTTGAATTTACTCTGAAGGTCTCAAATGGAATTTAGGATGGGTAAATTTGTACCAAAAACCTTGAAAGTTGAATCAGCTGAAACTGAAAGTGAAACTTCCCTGATATTGTTGGCTAAATAATTGCAGGAGGTGTGACAACTATGCAACCATTTCTCCAGAAATTTTTCCCATCAGTTTTAAGAAAAGCAGCAGAGGCTAAAACCAACATCTATTGCGTGTATGATAGCCAAGTGTTAACCTCCTTTACTTCTTCACTGTACGTTGCTGGTTTAGCTGCCTCACTGGTTGCTAGCCGCCTCACTGCGGCAATTGGTCGACGAAACACAATGGTCTTAGGTGGCCTCACCTTCCTTGCTGGTGCTGCCATCAATGGCGGCGCTGCTAACGTTGCCATGCTTATCTTCGGCCGTATCTTGCTTGGATTTGGGGTTGGTTTTACCAATCAGGTAACTAGCTTGGTCTTATTTTTTTTTTGGAAACGGTTGCAGCCTTGTAGGAAATAGTTGTATTATTTTTTTGGTTTACATTAGGGAATACTTGTATTGGCCAACCTCATTAAATTTTGTCACTTAATCATATTCGTAAAAAATTCGATAATTCTTTAAAAATCTTTCCTTTTATATTGTAGTTAATATCTTTATCCAATTAGCTATTTTTAAGAACACAAACATTATTTACATTGTAGATATGATCTACTTCTTCAGTGTTTCTTTCCATGGTTAACAATCGAATATTTTTAAGATTTGAGGATTATAATTTAGACATGCTAGCTGGATATCAATTTGATCACAAAATTCCCAACAAAAAATCATAAAAATAAAATCTAGAGGTAATTTCTGGTTTAAGTATCATGTAAAAGTCAACTCTGAGCACGTGTAATAGCACTGACAAAGTTTATTCAGCTTTCTAGCAAAATGAACATTAAATTTTGGTTAAACAATTCGGTACATCCCTGTGCTATTAGTTTATGAGCAAATCATCTCATTACTATAAAAGTTAACAGTTTAGTTTCTATAATTTAATCTTGAAGTTTGAAGATTAATAGGTCTTAGGAGGGATCTGCTAGTTATTTTAACCTTGAAATTGTGTTGTAAACTTCGAATTAAGGCAACTCCTGTATACCTCTCGGAAGTGGCACCACCAAGATGGCGTGGAGCTTTCAACGCTGGCTTCCAATTCTTCATAGGCATTGGCGTGGTGGCAGCCAACTGCATAAACTACGGTACTGCTAAACGAAGTTGGGGGTGGCGCCTCTCTCTCGGCCTGGCCGTAGTGCCCGCTGCCATCATGACAATAGGCGCCCTCCTGATTTCGGACACTCCCAGCAGCCTAATAGAACGGGGCAAAGTGGAGCAAGCCCGACATTCTCTTCGAAAAGTCCGAGGGAAAGATTGTGATGTGGAAGCTGAGCTGGCTGAGTTAAAAAAGGCTAGTGATGTAGCCCATGAAGCAAAGAGAGAGCCCTTTGTTACCATATTTGAGAGGCAATATAGGCCTCACCTGGTTATGTCAATTGCAATACCCTTTTTTCAACAGCTTACGGGGATTAACGTCATTGCATTCTATGCACCAGTTCTATTCCAATCAGTTGGCTTTGGAAATGATTCAGCATTGATAGCGTCTATCATATTGGGGTTAGTTAATCTTGCATCAATCCTTGTGTCCACCGGTGTAGTTGATCGGTTTGGCCGCAGGTTTTTGTTCTTGGAAGGTGGAATTCAAATGTTTGTCTGTCAGGTATGCTTTTGCTCTTGTTATTTTCCAGCCAGGAGATCGTATACTCATTGCCAGGGGCGCACCAAGGGGAGGAGGACCTTGGCCCCCAGGGTAAATGGGAAAAAAAATTCTTTTAAGCCCTTTCCAATTCACTTTTGGTCCTTCAAAAAAATTAATAATTCAATTTAAACCTTTTTAATTTTGACCACTCAGTTTTAAAGTTTTATCTCCCTCAAAATTTCTGGTTTAGTTCCAAAGCGAATGCTTTAAAGGAAAACTAAAAGCACCTTATCACCCATGATTTTTCTTTATCAATGTCCATTGAAGCAATTTCTAAATCAATGTTGGTTGGGAAATTTGTGAAGGTCGGGGTGGCAGTTCTGCTAGCAGTTACAACAGGGGTTTCAGGCACAAAGGAAATCAGCAAAGGCTACGCCATACTGGTACTGGTTCTAATGTGCATCTACGCAGCTGGGTTTGGTTGGTCTTGGGGTCCTCTCAGTTGGCTCATTCCAAGTGAAATATTCCCCATCAAAATCCGACCCACGGGCCAAAGCATCAGCGTCGCTGTCAACTTCGCCACCACCTTCGTGCTTTCGCAAACCTTCTTGACCATGCTTTGCCACTTCAAATATGGCACCTTCTTGTTCTACGCTGCTTGGATCGCGTCCATGACCATTTTTGTTGCCCTCTTCTTGCCTGAAACCAAAGGCATTCCCCTCGACTCCATGGATTCTGTTTGGGAGAAGCACTGGTATTGGCGTCGCTTTGTTTCTGGTTAATAACTTGCGCACATTTTTCCATTGCTTCTTCGTTTTTACTTACCACATTGGATTAACGTGTATATTGTTCATCTTAATGTAGTAGCTGTTATTTTCCTTTATATCTTTTAAAATATTATATGGGATGGATTTGCAGATTTAATTTGAATTAATATCATCTAAACTAACTTCTTTAACATGACAACTACAACACATGAAAATTTTAAATGTTTTTATTTCGGTACACCTAAACACGTATGCATGCATGCATTTGAATATAAAATGATAGTTATAATTAGTCTCATCATCAATCAATGAGAAACATGTGATTGGCTTCCTCCCAATTAATCTGCCATCGCCGCCCGATGTTGATGCCTTAGATTGCTAACACTTCAAATTGTTTTCTTCCTTCGTGCAAACGATGGGTAGCGGAGCAAATTATTTTGGAATTAGATATGAGACATGTACTTGGTTTCAGAAAAGTTTCATGCCCATGTTCCAATAATCCGGTTCATCTTGTACCAGTAGTTCATATTTTTGTTTAAATATGATAAAATATTAAAAACTATTTTATATTAGTTTTATAGTTGCAATTCTTGAAATTTCATTCGTCTTAAAATTTATTATTACAATATTTTATGGTCATAAGATTATATCGTTCAAAACAAAATGAATTGAATAAATCAAATTCCTTTATAGGGCATGCAAATGGTAAACTTCTTACACATTGTTGAATATTTTTTAATTTATCTCATCCTATTTGGGGCCACCCATGCACCCATATGTAAAGTGGATTGAGCCTTAAAGTATAGGCTTTCTCTATAGTTAATTTGCTGATTGTTTGACCAATCTATGCGGCGATTTATTAAGCCATGGTGCATGTGAGAAAAAATACTCTCTTTTTTATTATTATCAATTTTCTGATCTGTATGAATTCATGTTTCCAAGGACTACTTCATCTGCCCAATATTTAAAGAAATTAAACAAGTGTTGTCTTGAAATTTTGGAAAATTGTCGATCTTAATTATTGTTACAACACCAAAATAAATAGCGGTTCACTCGTAGAGAGTTGTTATTATGATGGGAAGGACCAGAAAGGTGAGAAGAATTGTTAATTTTGGTCGATGGTGGTTTCTGAAAAGTAATATGAGTCTTTTGTCTTCTCCTCTTTTTAGAAGAGAGGAGCTTTTATAGATAGATTCAGATTTAAGGTGGGCCCACGTTCATAATGATATTTGTGTTGGGTTGGATCGTAGGTTCATTAAACTGGGTTGGATTTGATCTTCTAGCATGAGAAGTGGTTTGAATGGTGGTGTAGCTAGAGAAATACTAGGTAATCGAAATTCAATTATATATTTTATGATAATAAAAATGTAATTTTATTATTTTAATATTTTATATCTTAATAGTAATATTTATAGAAGAAGAAGCAATATAAGTTTAAAAGTATCAAAGAAAAGAAGCTGTAGGACATTCACAAAAATGATATAAAATACTTCTCATAATTACCTCAAAATTTTCATCAAAATTTATATGTGGTTACATCTTGTCGTCTCAAAAGAAAAGTCTTTTTTTTCTAATTGACATCTCAAAATAAGGATACAAGGCTCTTTTAAATAGGCTAAGATTAAAGTTATAATCATACTAAAATATTCATGTAATAATTAGAGTTAATTGAGAGAAGAAAACAAAGCACACCCCACAAGCTTCTTCTTTTCTTCTGAAAGATTGTTAGAGCTTTTTCTTTTGTTGTTAAGTCTTTATTTTATTCTTATTTTCCTTTGATCTTCTTTCGTTATTTTTCTTTTAATAATTTCATCATGTCAAGTGTGTAAGGACGAATTTAAGGGGTAGAAAGATTATTATGCAACCCATTAAGGAATGCTTAAATTATGTATTCATATATGATCAAATTATAGTTTGGACCCCCAAATAGAAAAATTTATGTTAAGTCCCTTAAAAATAATTTAATTATAAAATAATATACGATAAAATTATATTTTGATCTCTTAAAATTTTTTAACTTAATTATGACCCTCTTAAAAGAAATTTTGAATTTGCTCTTGCCAAGATGGATCACTCAATGAGGTCCAATAAAGGAAAAGGGATAGGGAAGGTCCGAGGGGATGGCATACCCATTGTCGATGACCATATTCAATTATGTTGCCAATGTTGCGACATTGTTAGGTCAATGTTGTGACATCAACTCTATTTTTGTAAAAATAGTATCTTTGGGGGTGTTTTGACATCATCTTGAATTTAAAATTCCCACATCAATCTAAGTGACCTAAATATTCATCATACCTTAACCTACATAAAAATTAATAAAAATTCAAAAATTAAAATTATACAAGTTATGAACAGGATGAAGTTCAATGGCTAAATCTTAAATTTTACTGTCGGAGTCATCCGACAGGCTCTTTGACTTCTCGATTGACTCCCAATCTCGAGACCGATTGCTCTGATCAATCCAATTACATCCCTTCCAGCGTGGGTCTTTCCATTTGTCCTTTGCTTGAGCACCTCTTTACCTTCTTGCATACATTGAGCACTGAGAGTACCTTCGATCAAAGTTGTTAGTGGTATGATAAGATAAACCATTACAATTTTCCACTAAATACCCAACATGTTCCTCATTTGTTGAGAGAGTACCACACTTAAACACTTCCACTTCTTCATTGATTTTCATAATTAATTCATTTTTTCCATATCGATGGTGATAGGTTTAGTGTTTGATAGCTTAAGGTAAGTGATGAGCAATTGTTTTGGTTGAGAAGAGGTGATGCCATAGATATTAATAAAGATGAATTAAAATATAATGTATGACTTGGGTGGGAAAACAAAAATGGGTAGTAATTTCAATTAAAAATTTTAGAAAATTATAAAAAAATATTAAATGTTGTAAGACGTTTAAAATTATTACTCCTTTTATAATTTTTTTTTGAGAATTAATCTTCAAAAATAAGTTTAACGCTCTTAAAATAATTAAAAATCAATTCAGTTTTTCACATCAATCGTCATGTCAACAAAATATTTATGTTAAATGTCATATCAATCACCACATCACTTATCACGTTAGCATTTAATTATCCATCAATTAACTTGATAGAAAATCATATTACAGGGCTCAATTGATTGTATTTTTTTATTACATTTAAATTTTGTATAATTTTGTAATTTAAAAGTAATTTTATCTTTGAAATTATATCCCCACAGAGCATTTCAAGTAGGGTTAACAAAATATATATTACTGATCATCAAAACAGTTGATACAAATACTTCCCATCTACAAGAGAGGTGATGTATGAAAAGTACATAATTTAGAAGCTAAAGTATAGAAATACAATATATATACATACATGAAATAAGTAAACCTCAAATAATTCCTCTGTTAGAAACTATATATTTTCCAGGAAAGTGAAACAGCAATGTCAGATTAAAGCCTCGTTTAACACGATTTTTATATATCCAGGTCCTGCAAAGTGTGGAAAAGAAAAAGGAAAAGGCCTTATATGTCTCCTTGGTAGGCCAAATTAATTAAAATGCACCCACCCACCAACCCCAACTGTGATTGAAAACACACAGCAATGCCTGTTGCATGCCCAGATACCCTATTTCATACATGTATATATGTATGAATATCAAATGCATAGACTATCTTATGCATGTATATGGTATAGGGATCCCAATCCAACATTAAACCATATATAGATCGAAAATTAAATGCACCATTATATCTGCAGTAGTTAATCCATATTCAAGAATATCCAATATGCATTAATATTTCATCAGTTTTTTTTTTCTTTCTTTCTAAAAGGTTGGTCCCCCTTTAGGTTTTCACCCACTGATAAATGCTATACTTCTTCTTCCTGCCGTCTTGACTCCTCCATCAGTTTTGATGATCATCAGGTTCCTTAACTTCTTTTACTTCCTTAATTATAAATGCTGTGCATGCATTTATAATAGATTTAATAATATTTCAAAGTTTAAAAAAAAAAAAACTCTGAAAAACATGTCGAATTAGTTTCTTTTTTATTAATTGAGTACTTTTTAAAAAAATTGGAAGAAAGGGTTCGAAATTTACCTTTTTAATTTCTTCAAGAAAGATTTTTTTTTAAATATATTCAAGAAAAAAATTAGGTTTTAATTATTGGTTCATTTTTGTCCTTTAAATTTTATTGGTCAAATATTTCTGTCGCGTGTACATGTCTGTTTTGACCCACGATACTCTCACATTTCAAAGTTGTTGTGTGGTATTTATTAAGGGAGAATGACATACAATTACAGTACATGCATGATAATTAAAACGACATAAAATATGATATAGAGAATATGACACAAATATAAATATGTTTATGTTTAAAATATTATATAAGATGAATTATTAATTATATATTAAACATCAAATACATTAAATGACATAATATATATACTTATTACTGGATTTAAACAAAAACACAAGTAACCAAAAGTGTTGATTAATGAATACAATTGGAGAGTTAGCTCATCTAACTTCTCACACGTAGCGGTGTAATCGAGCTCAATCAAGTTTGAATTTGGTTGGGCTCGATTAAGTTCGCTTACCAATTTTTGTATTTAAACTCAAGCTCGAACTCGACTCAATAATTAAGCTTAGGGTTAATAACCTATATTAAGGGTAATAATATAAAAATATGAAAGCTTGATAAAGCTTGTGAGTCGTTCGAGTTAAGTATTAGTAAGCTCAAATTTGACTTGACCGATAACTCGAGCTCGAGCTCGGGTCGATAATTATCGAATCGAGTTCGAATTTTTTTCGAATTGAACTCGAATAACTTGCAAATACCAATATCTCATTTCCACTCCTACTCACACATATGAAATATCCTTGAAAGATTTCTTTTTAGGGCTTTAATTTTCTAATTTCTTTTGACTGCAGCTAATAAAACTGAAGAAAATTCATCATCAATTTCGACCCACAATTTCCATGGCAGCCTTGAAAGTTGAATATCAAATCTTATATATCATTATCCATCTTTCTTTCTTCAGTCTTGTTTGTTTGTATTAGTTTCTTGAAAATGTTTTAATGTTATATACAAGATTTGTCAGAAGTAAAAAACAATAAAGCAAAATAAGAGACTTTTATAAGCAACTTGAGCTAAATGGGTATCCTAGAATCACTCATTTGCATGTGAGATTGTCCTCAATTTATACTCTTTTAACTTATTTAAACTCGTAAACAATAATACCAATTGAATTACTATTCATTCGATTTGGTGAACAAAATACTCTTTAAAATTAATTAATATATTAATTATAATAAATAACATTGTATTGACCATGATAGGTCTAAATACCATAAATTGGTTCACAAGTCTCCAAAAAATCATCAATATCACTATCACTTGAATTGTTTGAGTTAGTTGCAACTAATAATATATAATTTGGGATGTGAAGAACACATATATAGTTGCTAAGATGCTCCTCTTCCACTTGAGGAGCCATCATCACTCTAAGTAATACATAGAGACTTTATCTTCTTCTTTAATATATTAGTGCATTCAACTTAACTATAACCACACGATATTCTCTTCTTTTTCTTTCCTTTGGGTGTATCTTCATTAATTACTATTGCCTTGCCTTTTCCCTTTGCTAGTGTTTTGATTCCCTTCAAACTACTTGCTCTTCTTGGTGAACCTCTTGAATCCTTTGTTGAAGTTTTGAGTAAGAAGGGCTAACTACTATTGTTGATCTTCAATAATAATTTCACCCTTAGTTGTAAGGGAGGATGAAACTTGCAATGTTATGTTCTTCTTCGATTTGCCCTTGCTTTTCTTTGTCTCTTCGAAGTTCATCGTGAAGGTTTGCAACGACCAAATGAATTCATCAATCCTTATTGTATCAATTTCCTTTGCTTCTTTTATTGCAATCACCTTAATCGCAAATGTATCAACCTGAATTTCAGTGGTGTCGAAAAATGCAATTTTGGGATCCTATTATGAAAATATACTAAAGTTCAGATAAGTAATTTAGCCGAAAAAGTGATTAATTAAAGCTCAGAGACTGAATTCAATAAAATGTAAAATATGCTTGAATTTATGTTTGGAGGTGAATTGGATGAGAATCGATAATATTTTATCAATTGTATGATTGTATGTAGCTAAAGACAATGCTGATCCATCGAGAGGGAAAAGAAAAGCGAGAGTCATTGACGAGTGACACAAGATTTCCGGTTTGTACTTTTATGATTCAAGATAGATTTAATTTTTGCATATACATGTTAATTGCATGATTGAACATCGAGGTGAGCATATCATTTTTGTATGAATTGATTTGTTGTGATTGTTGTTGAATTTCGTGATAATGGACTAGAATGAATAAAATGAAAAGTAAGTATGATTTTATGAAACATGGTTTGTAAAATCTGAATGGATTGAATCATGTTATATGGTATGATTTAATTGTGGGTTGACGATGGTTTGAGATGTGATTCTGAAATTGAATGTGAAATCATATATATATATATATATATATGAATTAACTTGAAATGAAATGAGATAAATGATTGTTGTGCGATAGAACAATGTACAAGGTGCAGAATTGCAAATGTGATTAAACATCGGGTAGGACATGCGAATAAGAATGATTATAGGTATGATAATGCTTATATGTATAAATGTTGCTCGTGTGAACTTATTAAAAGGCTAGGATACGATTGACATGTTAATAGAGTCATATGCGTGCTTGATCAGAGATTATTACAGATTATAACGAGATCTAGAATTTGTAGCAGATTCTAAGGTAATATAGTGAGGTCTAGAATTTGTTGCAGATTCTCAAGTAATATAACGAGATCTAGCCTTGTTTTAGATTCTAGGATAATATAACGAGATCTAACCTTGTTATAGATTCTTTGCTTTTGGTTACAAATATGGAATGTACCTAAGTTAAGTTAGTCTTTGCATATTACATGATCATGTCCATATTTGAACTTATATTGGTGAATTAGAAATGGTCAAATGGTTGGGTTGTGTAAATGAATTTGACACTTAAATGGCTTATATGAATTGCTGAATTAATTGTGATCATACATGAATGCATGCAGGGGCGAAATCAGGGGGGCTGGAAGGGGCCCTGACCCCCCTAAAATAAATTTTTTTATTTAAACCCTTAAAATTTTAAATTAATAAAGGTATAATTGCACTTTAGCCCCCTAAAAATGATAAAATTTTAATTTAATCCTTTAAAAATTACACTTTTATTATCGTAAAAATTACAATTTAACTTCGGCCCCCCTAAAAAAAATTTTGGTTTCGCCCCTGAATGTATGCATCTATTTGGTAAATGTTTAGATGATGCCATAAGTGTTTAATATGAAATGTAAGGTTATGTAATATAACTGTATATGTAAATGATGTTAAATGTTGGAACTGAGCATTTGAGAATTGCATTTTTTTTATTTAGTAGCTTTAATTGATGAAAATTGCTTTTAGGTGATGCAAGTTGATGCCATTTTAGACCTTTTGCAAAATAGACAGTCACGTCGTGGCATCGGACTCTTGTTGTCATGACGATACCTATTCAATGAGTTGCGTCGCAATGAGGAACCTTCGAAGTTGCGACGTCAACCCGATATTTTACAATCTTTACAATTTGGTCCAAATTTGACCCCAGGTTAGCAAAAGAGCTTTTGTAAGCTCATATAAAACCCATAAATGATTATATATCGTATCATACACTTGTATTACTGGTATTTAAATGTTTAATGGTTGAAATTGAATATAATTGATTCTTGTTGCTCTGACACTGAATGTGACATCTTGTAACTCGAACTTAGCGATCGGGTCATATATGGGGTGTTATAACAAATCATTTAAGCAAAGACCTAAACACTTTTTAACCAACTTGTCATTGGTATTCTTCACTAAGAGAAAAGTTTGATTTGTGATGTCACACAATTTTGCATGCAACTTAGACAAGGTTTCTCTTTCTTGCATCCTTAGAGCATCAAATATTGTTGTCGACATTTGGAGTTTGGATTATTTAACAGTATTAGTTCTTTTATGAGAAGTCTCAAGGATGGCCCGAACTTATTTGGCAATAGTAAACTTGGAGATACACCTACATTCTTAGGGGGAAACTCCATTAATAATTGCATTAAGGGCCTTAGAGTTTGCATTGGCCAACTTTCCCTCATCACTAGTCCATGTAACCTCAGGTTTTGGAGTCTTCACACTGCTCAAATAATTTGTTATGGGCTCCCAGGTAGTCAAGATCAAATACCAATCTTTCTTATTCATGGATTTGATGAAACCCTCATTGTTGCCTTCTAGTAGGCATACTTCATACCATCCAACATAGGGGGTCTCAAGATTGATGTTCCTTACATATCAACATTAAACCAACAATAGGATCTTCACTTAATTCATAATGGTTAACTTTGTTACCAATTGAGAGTTCGTCAGTTTTTATTTTCCAATTGCACGTTCAATTGCAAGTAGGCTTACTAACTAATAGAGTAAAAACATGAGATAAGTATAAAAGTTGGTACAAGACATTATTAATCTTTAGTACAAGATATGATTTAAATTCAACTCACTCTCCAAATTGGCAACTTCACTCCTACACCAAAATTAGATCACTCTCCCCCACTAAGACTTTCCCCTTGAAAACTTGGTTATAAATTGCACGATTAAGATTTTTTTTGGGTGATAATTAAGATAACTTGCTTACAACAATTATGCACTAAAATAAGTTCTTCACAGTGAACAAGTTAAGCACTTTCCCTCTCTCGTACATAAATAACGAACAAACTTAAATTAAATAGACATGAAGTGGCTTGTCAAAAATATAATTAATGTGAACCTTTATCGCTTCAAATTCAGCTCGATTATGTCTTCAATACCAAATAGAATAACATAGATTTCCCAAAGAGTAATCTTCTTGACTTTGTTTTTTCACAATTTAACTCAATAAAAATACTTGCTAAAAATCCTCAAAGTATGTAAATTTAAAGATCTAAAATTTTCACTCAAAAGATATCAACTAAATATGCCAAATTACATGAGGAGTTACAACTAGCATTGCATTTCAACAATATAACTACACTAACAAATTACTATATTAATATTTCTTTAAAAATCGTTCTACCTCTAAAATTATTTTTTTTCACTTTATTAAAAATACATCTACCCCTTGATGGGTCTACAGAATGTGGAGGATTAATTACTGAACTATAGCTTAAGAAATAAAAAAAATGCATTTAGTTATATATTTTTTCTCTTTTTTATCGCCTTAATCAATGTCATTAAAAAGTTATGAACTCTGAAATATTCTTAACGATATTTGTTAGTAAAGCTTCATAATTATTAATTAAGGGAGCAAAAAATGGACGTCACCACGTATCATTATTATAATTAATACAAGTGACAAGTGACTAGTAGCTAGCTAGTAAGGCACAACCAACAGCATTAATAACCTCTTTTATAGAAGAAGTAGTGAGATAATTTTGCTTCCCTAATTTAGATTAGGGTTTGCAGAGTTTTCATATGCTCTCATATTCTAATTTATTGAAAGAAAAGGCAACAAATATATATTTATATTAAGTAAAAAAATAAAGCTACTTTCAAATTACAACTAATTATATAATAATTTCATTTAAAACCAATTATTATAAGCATTGAACTAAATAATTTAACTCAATAAGGAACTAAATTCAACTAACAAAGCTACACATAATTAGCATTAAGTCTTATGTATTGGAATAATTAAAATATTATCACCTCACTAATAACAAAATAACTATTAATATATGAGTAGAATAATTTTTTAATTCTATAAATGGATAAAACAATATCATATATTCTTATTTAATATTTAAGAGGTAATAAAAATTTGGTGTATTACAAACAGTAATTAGGCTCGAACCCAAATCACACCTGAAATGATGAACACCTTTGACCATCAGACTGATACACGGGGTTCAAAATTTTATTTTTGGATGGAAAATGGTGGAAGTATATAGATATAGTTATGGTGCTTAGGTGCTCATGGGTGAGCAATAGTTATATAGATATGGGATTTAGGCGGGTAAAGGGAATTAATTATTCATTAAATTGTGGGACTGGAAAGAAATTGGCGAATGGTACGTACCCAAATTTTAACAAAGTGACAATGGGATTAAAAAGGCTGTATATATATGGGGATCTAAGTGATTCACATGTAATTTATTAGTGAGAGTGGTAGATTCTGACAGTTATTCTCATAAGTAGGAAGCGATTTAAAACCCTTTGAAATCAACATTTAGAAAGAGAGAGAAGAACATAAATGAAGGGAAGAAGAGTTGGGTTGAGAGCATTAAAACAGAAGGTGGTGACGATGAAATCGAAAGATGTTGAAGAAAGCGAGGTGGGTTTTCAATGGGTCATCTTCTCCTTCCCTTGAATTCTGCATTTAAGTGAATTCAAGATGGGGAGTTAATGAAGGCAGGTAGACTTACTTCTCTTTCTCTCTCAATGCCTGCATGCCTTTAATGGCTTTTTTGGAATTGGATTTTGGACCCTTTTTCCTTTTGTTTTTGCTAAAGATTATTAATAATTTTCAAGGTTGGAAGGGTTGATTAGGTCAGGAATACGGGCTTGTTATGGGAAAAAAAATTACAAGGGGAGGACGTTAAAATGGGTTGGGTATATTTATGTCATCTGCTGTCTAGTCTCTATTTAGGGTCCCTCTCCAATTTATATTTGGTTGGTGAAATTCGATCGCCTTAAGGACTTCCATATCACTTAACGTCTAAACCGCCATGCACCATTATATATTTCGCACCTACATCATCTTTTTCCTCTTACATTCAAATCCACTTACCCTAACTCTCTTTTTTCTTTTTGCCCCTGCCTTCCCATACTCTTCCTTTTTCAAGTGAAAAGTTCCCCATATCACGGGCGAGTATATGAATATACTGACATAGTTGGATACTGAAACTCGAATTTATCAGCTTTGAAAGTTGCAGCATCTTGTAATTTGGTCATGGCTATATAACATAGCTTTTAGTAAGGATTACGTATAAGTAATTGAAGTAATTAAGGTTATTGTTTTTTTTGTACGGTGAATGGAAAATCAAGAGGTTTCCTTTGCTGCTGGTACTAGGAGATTAAAACAGTTAGCTCCCAGAGCTTAAGATAATTGATAGGTATGGAAGGGTACTTTTAGCCGATGGGAATTTAATTGATGAGTTGTTATTAGGATATAGCTGAGGAGGGGTGTTGAGAGCTTTGAATTGATATGGGGATTTGTTTGAAATGGCAAAAGGTGGGTGTTGAAAGCTTTAAAAGTTGTAGTTCTTTGAGTGACCCAATTGTGGAAGCTGAAGTTATTGTATGTTATTAAAGATCCCATTGGCATTCAAGACTAAGTTCCTCCCCTTTCAACTGTTTACACACTCTTCTCATTTAATGTCCCTAGCTCCCCCTTCCACACCTCTCACCGCCTTTCTTAAGTACCCACAACTAAATAACTTTTTCCCTTGCCTCACTCTCTAAGATGGCTTCAAAAAGTTGAATCCCCACACCAAGGATATCGGCTTTGGATTCAAATAGTCGCTGCCGTGACATGATACTATGATCCTTTTTGTTTTTTTTGTTTTTAATTAGAAGACAAAGTCCTAACAACAATGCAATTAACACGATTTCAAAAATCGCATCTGAAATGGTAAACATCCTAATTATCAGACCAAAATATGGGGTTCATAATCCTTATTGTTTTAGCTTGTTTTTATTCATTGCAATTAGCTACAATAGTAACAAATAGGTGAATATGATGAACCCAAAAGACATTTACGGTTGTATATTAGTTTGGAATTAACAGGGATTTAATTAAGGAGCCATCAAGATCAGGTGAAATTTATATATAATTGACTAAAGAGAGAGGTTGGTTAGAACTTCACATCTAAGCTTTGAATAGCAGCAGCTTGGGTTGAAGTAGCGTAGTTAATTGAAGATAGCCAACTTGGAATGCACGTCATGCATAGGTAGGCCCTTCCTTTTGGTTAATTTCTTCAATCGAAAAACTTTACCCTGCAGTTAGACTTTGCCCTTAACACCCCAAATTTTAGCCTATATAACCACCTAAACGATTTCATCCATTTGATCTCTCTCTCTCTCTCTCTCTCTCTCTGAAAAGAGAAAACTAAGATAGCTAAAAACTATATAGCTCTACCTTTGCTGTAGTTTTTAATTTCTATATGATTTCCTTTCAAGCCCCCTCTCCCCTTCAGATATGTTCGGAAAGACAATCCCTGAGTTCGACAATTCATCCAAGAAGAGGAAGTTGGAAGAAGATTCACAAGGTGATCATGAAGAAACTTCTGAGAAGCGATCTAAAGCTGAAAGCATAAAATCGGTGTTCGATATGGAGCTACACCTCGAGACTCCATTACCCTTGGAGTGGCAAAGATGTTTAGACATTCAGGTATAGTTATATATATATATATATATATATATAACTAGAAGAAGAATATGATTCAGCAGTAGTATTACTGTTACATAAACAATAGCTATAACCTTATAACTGCTTGGCTTTCTTCTATGTTCAGTCAGGGCAGATACACTTTTACAATACAAGGACCCATACGAGAACTTCGAAGGATCCAAGGAGAAGCCCTGAACCCCCAAGCCCCGTTCACATGAGCTTAGACCTTGAGCTAAACCTACCATGCGATTCATCAGTAAGGAAAGTTAATGCAACAGATCACCAATTATTCAACAAGCACAACTCCATCAGCCCCACGAGGGCCGGTTCAGTTGATAAGAAGATCAACTCATCGGGAGGATTAACTCGCAACCTTTCGTGGTTGGCAGTGGAGGAGAATGATCAGCAGGAGCAAGAGATGGTAGCAACAGTGTGCATGAGGTGCCACATGTTGGTGATGCTTTGCAAGTCATCACCTGCATGTCCTAACTGCAAATTCATGCACCCACCAGACCAAGGCCCTCCGAAGCTATTCAAGCAGGGGCTTAGCCTCTTGTGCTAGTAAGGACAACCCAGTTTTTTATGTTTAGGATAACAAATCCACCCCAACGTGTGTTAATTAAATTTGTATTTCTTAATTCGTCTTGGAAAGCTAAATAGTCGTGCTTTAAGGTTTTAGCTGATATATATATATATATATATATACATATATTTATATTTAAGCATCTTCATCTCCAATGAAAAAAATGCCTACTGACGGTCATATAGAGAGAACCGAAACTAACATACATAGTACTGACTTGTATGATGTAGAAATATATATATGTATGATAATGGTTTATATTTCTAGCATTGTTTAAGCAATCGGATATTATGGTAAGAAAATGGCGGCTCACTGAATTTTCTACCAATTCAATTTGCAATTAAAACCAAACTGGTTCTCTTTCATACATTCATATTTATCGTATACTCCTTGTCTCTGATCCTTAGCCTGTTTCATTGTAAAAAGCGAATTATTGCAGCCCGTAACTTCAATGTCAATCTAGATGACATACCCAAACCCAGGGACTTGGGTTTTTTTTTCAGTCGAGTGTCTTCAATGTTTACACAGGAGAAACCTGAAAGGGTTCTCCTGTAAGGGTTACGGAGATTAATAAAAAATTATGGTGCAACTAATATAACATAAGACTGTTCAGCAGCATTTATTGGTTTCATTGTGAGTGAACTGTTGTAGTGGGTGTAGAATTGAATTTAAATGCAAGATCAAGCTAGGCGATGTTTTAACCCGTTTTTGTTTTTTCTCTTTTTCTTTTCTCCCTATAATAACTTGATAGATGTGCAGTTGCGTATAAAATATTTATATTATTTTCCTCAGTTATAAATACCAACTACAAGGTCTGGCACTGACAACATTCAGCTGCATCAGATATGTTGTTATGCTATAGCAGAGATTTCTATGGTATAAAAATAATCCATCAAGCAAGAATAGATGATTTAAGACTGGTACATGTATAGAATATTGGCAGATATTCTAAAGCAACATGGATAAGGAAAAAGAAGTTCAAATGTTATCATCAGCATTAGTTACAGGGTTATAAAATTAGGTTAGAAGAGCTACCTGAAGGTATCCGAAACGAGTATGATTGCAAACATAATTGCCTGATATTTTATGACTTGAGATGGACTCCATAACTGTGATTTTGCAAAAACTATTGATTGTTTTCCTTCATATAAACTACTACAGCATCTCACGCTGCCATCTGATTTCAAGAGATGGATATCGGTTTGAGTCCGAAACTTGCAACATTAAGGCAATGTGGTATGATGACCATAGAGGTGATGAAAGATCATAACAGGGTCACTTTCCAAGATAATAAACTTAATAGCATGGGGTCTTGATAACACGTGCAAATGATATTCATATGATTATGTTCTGATTTGATTTGAGGGAACCAATTGTTTAGAGGTGTCTAGTTGTCTATCCATTCAATTTAAGCCTCATATAATCTACAACGAACTAGTATACAAGAAAACAAGTATTACAAGATTTAAATTAATACATAGAAAATGATCCACAAACCATTATGTAAAGGGGAAAAGACCAAGAACAAGATAGTTGTGACAACAATTCCAACATGAAGCCCTGATTCATCTTTATGAGATGTTAAAAAGTTATATTTATGTACTAAATATAACTTTTTACTAATAAACACGATGTGAGTAAATTATGACACATCACATTTTAGTAATAAACACGATGTTCATAGGAAAGTGGGTTACGAATAGGAAAAATATATACGTTCAGTTGCTTTCCAGTAATATTTAAGAAACAAAATCTAATTTTTCCAATACCATGCTTGCAAAGAGATAACAACATATATGGCCTTCAATTAAGTGAAGGGTATGTACCAAAGGATAGGTAGGGAAACAACATTGCCACCAGGTATAATTCCGTAGCAAGAACATAGAAATCAATTCACCAACCCTAAAGCTTTTGACACATAATCCAAGTCAAAAGAGATTAAAAGACTCAACTAACTGTTGACAAATAGTATATAGGATGACTTTTGAAGACACGACCATGTACCTACAACTACCCTGTGGGAACGAAGCATTTACATGAAATTGAGCTTCTTATACATAATAAATTATCTCTAAATGATCAACAAAAGTCAACCAAAAACTGATCATATCCTTTTTTTCTTTTTTTTCCTTCTTTACATAACAAAACTCAAACTTGCTGAAAGAGAGAGAATGTGGTGGGGAGGGGTTGAAGAGTAGGAGCGTGCCTTGAATTTGAGAGGGAATCTCTGGGTTTATTTGGCGTAGCTGAAGCCAGCATCACTGCCAGTGCCCGTACCGTTCATTCTTTGCTTCTGAATCTTGGGAATCCATTTTGAGTTCAGGGTCCAATCCAAGCATCTTTACGAGATGCTAATACTAATACTTGTTTGGCATGAGTCTACTTTATTCCCTACCTCTAATATTTATAGAAATAATAATTGAATTGAACAAAAACTTATAATTATAATTTTGGGTTTAATTAACTTGTAAATAGCCCCTCTCCACACAGTTCTTTTTTCATTTTTGTTTAAGTACAATTTTGAAAGACATTAAAATGGGTTAAATTTGTCAAAAATGTCACGTTATTAAGGGAATGTAAGAGTAAAGAAAGATTGGTATTGAAATTACCTTTATATTTTAGAATCTTGATGCTAATGGAAATGTAAGATTGTCGGAAATGTTTGAAATTCAAATATAAGAATTTTATTCTGGAGTTTTACATTTTCTCAAAAATATTATAATTTTTGAACCAAACATTTCTTTGGATATCATATTAATGGAAAAGTTTTAAGTTCAACATAATCTTTTGCTAATATTAAATATTATTGAAAAATATAAAAATTAACAATTTGTATTGTATTTTATGAGAGTAATTTTAAAAGTTACCATCAAATTCGTATTAGATTTAAAATGTTTAGTGAAATAAACACATGAGCGTAATTTTCTTAAGATTTAATCAATAATAAATTAACGAAGCTCAATTCACTTTTTTAAAAGTTATATTCATCTTCACTTATATTTCAGTGTACAAAAGAATTAATAGAAAATGAATTTCGAGAATATAGTAAAGCTCAATGATTGTCGATGTTTGCACTAACAAAAATAGTCCATTGAGCATTAAGCAGAGTATAGCAAGAGTATCAATTTCAATAAAAGAATTTTACAGTAATTCTTTGTAAAACAATTAAAAAATAATAGAAGATGAAGGAGAAAGAAACAGAAGTTTCTATGTTTTGATATGTTTTGATGATCAGGGTGTTCATCACTTCAGATATGGCTTGGATTCAAATCGCGCTAATCGTGTTTGTTGTTCGAACTTTGTCATCTTCATGTATTTCACTAAAAAAAATATGAGTAATATAATTTTTGAATCACTTGTAATCTTTCATTTATAACTATTGAAACATTATAATATTTTGAAATTGTACCAATATTTTCTTCCTCGCTTTCCCCTCCCCTCTCTCCTAATCAACCGTCAATATCTTTTCATCAGATCCTACCACTCTTTCAACTTGAAGTTATTTTGGAGTATTTTTTTTTTCTTATTAAGGTGCTCACCTCTTCACCGAGGGAGACTTGATTGATGCACTTCACATGTGAGATTTTACAATTTTCTGTTTCTTAAAGTGCAAGGGTTTGATGAATTATGCTCGATCTATTAAGTTTCAAATGTCAAAGCTCCAAGTTAAGACATTTCAATCTAGTGATTGACGTCAGTCTATGTTGAATTTGATATTTCACTGTATAATACTATTATCAAATTTGTTCTGCGAAAAACAAATAAAATAAAATAAACGCATAAATTTATTCAAAACTCTGGAAATGAGATGGGCTGAGCTAGTCTGCGGACCTAACGGGTCACCAAGGAGCTGTCTAAGCTGCTGGAAAAACAAATTTCAATGATTTGAATTTGGTTTGCTATCGCTTTTTGAGGGGACTATTTAAAGGTCAGAGTTCAAATTTCAAAAGCAGCTTTCCGTTTTCTACAGATAGAACGAGAGGGAATGGAAGGAACTGAAGTGGAAGCAAGAGACAAGGATCGAAAATTGCAGATCGCTGTTCGCCGCGCCAAAGCTGCCCTTCTGCTTTCTTCACTGAAATCATCCGTGAATCGCGTCTTCGAAGCAGCAAACGACGATGAATTTGAGGTTCGTGCTTCTTGTTCGAATTTGATGTTTAAAACTATTCAAATCCCCTTCATTTTTCCTTCCATTGTCCTCACTAGACGCAGGTAAAGGAAAATATGAGGAGAGAGATTGAAAGCCTGAGGGTGGAGTTGGTAAAGGAGCGATTAAAGATGAAGAAAATCAAATTTTGTGCAATGGTGGATCTGATTCTTCAAGTCATCTTGGTTATGTTGATTTCCGGTTTCTTTATGAAGCTAGCACTTGATTTCTTTATCTTTGATGATGAATCTTTCTTCTGTTACTCAGCAACCTAGCTTTCAAATATTATTCAGTCATTTAGGAGATCGATGTTATGAACAGTAATGAGAAATTTCGGTTGTTTGCGTGAGATCAATTTGCCAAACAAATTTAATAACTATTAATCTGTTGTTCTATTTTATGCTACAATAGATTTTCCAGTTTCATCTTCAAGTTCATTGATATAATAAGGGCAACGACAACAAAGAAAAATGCATTGCAATACTAGTTTCTGCTTGATTATTCCTAGAAGGAGGAAGAAATGACCAGCAAGCTGAAGTTGAATCCACTCTCTTGCCAACACAAACAAAAGAAAGAAGAAAGGCCATTTATAAAGTTCTGCTGCTTACAGAAATTGCATAATACTAAATCAATTTACAGAGAATTCATGGGAAGTCTGAAAATTAACTTTAAAAGAAAAGATCAAAGGAAACTCCTGACCCTGTGCCCCTCGTACCATGCTGACTTTCTTGGTTAATTAATCTCAAAACAGTTGTACCAAAGAACCAGAAATAAAATTAGTATTTCATGGATATGTTTATATGTTGGACACAAATATGCTTAGTTTTTTAAAGGTTTTTCATACACTCGAAAAATCATATCTGCTTATTTATATCCAAATGTGCATTGAACATGAGAACTTTAGAGTAAATGCTAAGTCCATATAACATGGGTTTTGCTTGCCTAACTGGGTTAGTAGATTAAGAGGCAAAAATAAGCCAGATAAACGGCATGAATGCAGCAGGGGAGTTAAGACTTCATATCCATACAGAATGAGTCGAAATATAAAAATGAGAGGGGGTTGTAGAAGATGATTTAGAAAACCTTAACCATTTCTTGAGTTTTTTCTTTTAATTAGAGTAAATTTTAGCAATAGGTACCTCAAAGGCATCTAAATGACAAGTAACCATGAGCCACCTATACCCACCATTTGGTACTCTTAGCCTTAGGCTTTTCAATCTGGTAGACAAATTGCCTGCTTAACTTTTTAAATCCGTACTCCCAGTCAAATGAATCAGGACACAAATTTGTATTTCCAGGCAGAAACAACAAAAAGGAGTATTTAGTCGTTCGTTCAGAGTGAGCAAGCTCCATATATGCTAAAAACCATGTAGCTATCACCCATCACCTGATTTGATCACGACTTTGTCTGATCACACTGCACAAAAGTTACAAGTATGTTCCTTTTCCAAACAGCCTAATAAGTCCTTTATCTAATGTTGTTTACATGTGGGATTGAAGCAGATAAACTGTCCCAATGGAAACTTACAAAATCAGACCATAGCACATGCCTTTTGCAAGCAGAAAAGAATGGTTCAACTCATCTCCACTGCCCACCCAGAGATCCAAGTGAAAAAGCTCTTTTGAAATGGGAAAAAGACAACGCTGGTTTCAGGTATCATCAATCTATCCTGCAAAAGAAGCATCAATGGCAAGATAAATTTACAGTCACACCTTAGATGAAACCACAGTTTGGTAGAAAACTGAAAAGATGCTCTGCTTTAGAGTATCTTGTGATAGTTTAGAATTCATCCCTTTTGAATAATTTGACGCTAAACAAGCTCGAAAGGACAAACCACCCAAACAATCAAGCCTGCCATGTCGAACTTTAAATTATTCGCTTCTGAGGCAGAATGATTGAGAACCGAAAGTCACTTCACTTGACAGTTTTGGGTGGTATGGTTGAGTGAGATCATAAATCTTATGAAAACAATTCAAAGGTAGCTTGTTTCTGCTATTCCAAAGCAAATAGAGGGAAAAAAACAAAAAACAGAAGAATCTTGTTTAGAAGTTCATTCCTAGAATAGATAAATGACAGTACCTTTAATCAAATGCATACGGGTCATCTGCATAAGGATTTAGAGAACCTTCTGAAAACAAATCACCAATATTTGAAGCATTTGGTTGACTTCCCTTGGTTCCCTGGATGACGAATATATTCAATGATGTTTCTCTAATATTGGAAAGGGAAAACACTGATTTAAACAGTCAAACATATGCTGATACAACGGGTCATTAACGTAAACAGTTAGTCTAATCTATGTTTGTTACCATTTCTCTGAAGTCAGTCCCTTGTTCCTTGTTTTAGGTTACTCAGCGTACATTTTCATCCAATTACTATATCCAAAAGCAAACGATGCTAAATTTTTGGGCTTCAGCATTCCTCCAAGGACAGAATTATTTTGTTAGTGCCACTCACACTCTTTCAATAATATACTGGAATGTGTTTCCACTTTCCTCTACTATTTCTGACCGCGTCGCTAAGAAACTAGACATATAACCAAATGTCTAAATCTAGCAAGAACAAAAATTTCAACCCTTAATGTATTAAAGAATTTAACTGTTGTGATGGCTTAGCTAGTTTTGTCTTTTCCTTTTTTTCTGCTAAGTATAAATTGCATTTTCAAGCTGTCATGCTTCGTGATTTTGACACATGATATGAGTATACATGTGACTATGATCTAGGAACCATCTTTAGCTTTTGAGTACCTTGACAAAACTTGCAGGGGTATTAGCTTTTGGTGTCCGGACCTTCTTATGTTTCCTTGGATCCTGATGTAACATCAGACAAGGAAGTTCAGCATGGACAGTGCATGTGTGTATACACGCAAATGTACAACACTATTGATCGACATATATCACATTTGGGTTTTCTACCAAGGATGTAAACTTTTCATGGATTCAATACGGTGTTAGGTACAAACCTCAAACAGGACTGTACTTCTTGTTTTTCTTCGTTTTGTAATTGTTCTTCCATTGGAAGTTTCAACTTCATATTCATGGTGAGTTACCTGTCATGCCATAATGTAAGATTAAGGAGGTTTTGAGGATGTGTCAGGGCCCGCTTAGCAAATATATATCAATGATGAACGTCCATCTCATCCTTTTCTTCCCAACCTAACTGCAAATGGAAAAGGGGAAAGAAAACAGACCTATCTCACCTTCTTATGATGCTTAGGAATGCTCCTTACACTTCCTGTGTTCGTATTTTCTACTTTCTTCAACAATTTTGACACTGGTGTTTGTGTTACACCTGGGAATGGTGATTCCTGTAAACAATATAAAGACGTTTAAGGTGCCTTGTATATTATGTGATTTGAGTAGACAATATAGAAAGCAATCACAGTGACTCATACGATTAGAAGTCAAGATTCAAAATTATTTATAGCTTTTTGTTACCTTCTCTTCTTCCTCTGGCCTCACCAGAGCATGTTGAGTTCTTTTCTCAAAACCAGAATCCTTCTTCCTGACTGAAGAAATGGAATAATCCTGCAAGGATCCATCAAACTGATGGCATTTTAAATAATGTGTGGAATGCCACATGTAATTACATTTTAATAATGCCTATCAAAATATTTCACATCTGATTCCTACTCCGAGGCAAATCATACAAGGTAAGATTTCTGACTCCAATTAACTTATAACAAAAAAGTAGAATATCTATGTCTGCCAACTATGAATGTTTCCTGTGTCTTTTAGGATATGTTGTCTGTTAGAAGTAAAATATCTCAGCATAAACTCTAAGCTATGGTCTTCAGTGCCACAGTGGTATTTGGTGACATACATGCCCTTCTACTCTACTAGTATTCATTACTCTTCATCCACCATTGCTTCCCTTTCCAAAAGCATAGATTCAGTCAATCATGCACAGCAACATTTCCAATAATGCTCAATGCATAATGAATCTAAATCCAGTCAATGCCAAAACTTAGGAACTGTCTTCATAAGACAGACATTATTCACTGAAATATTTTGGTACAAGTGATAATTGCATAGCCTAGCTATAACGCCTTGAACAATGAGGTTCCAGTAATGCACATTTGGACAACATGAAACGGCTAATGTGACAGTTAATGGTCTGTTCTGTTCTTCGCATGCACAGGATGAGAGAGAGAGAGAGAGAGAGAGAGAGAGAATGAGCAATATATCAAAGAAACAAGCCAACCCTTCTCGAGTTCACTTCTTGTTCTTCTTTTGGTTTGTCACTCATCACTTTCCACTGCATTTGTAATAGAGCTCTCTGCCTGTCTTCCTGCAACATATTAACATAAATCAGTGCACATATAATGCCAGTTAATATAAAAGGGGAAGCAAATACATACTTTGGACTTCTGGAGATTTAACTCCTCCTGAAGCTTTTTGCACTCATCTTCAAATTGACACCTCAATGCTTTCATCTGAACTTCATGTTCATTCCTAAGAGATGTTGTTTTCTAGAAAATTCTTAAACTATTACCAAATTAAAAAAAAAAATGATGCTAATATGAATATTTCAAACTTAAAACTTAACAGTGAAAATACCTTTCTCAGTTCATCTTCCGCCTGAAGTTGGGCACGTTTTAGCTCCTCATGGTGGTCAGCTTTGAGAATTTGTTCCTTTCTATCATTCTCCTGCTGAAGACAAGTGACCTACAAGACAAGAATGACATTAGAATTTATAGCCTGCACTATCATAGATGTGGGGCAATGTATTTTAGATTTATAATACAACATCCAAGGTTAATCAGCACATTACACCACAAAACCATTAAGTAGAAACAGCAAAGCTCCTATATGTGCATAAAGAGAGAACAAACAACTTGATCTTAAGTTTGCACTAGTTTCCAGTGCCATACTAAAGTAGCATTTTCTTCTTGAATGCGCAACAGCTGCAGCCTTAATTCTTCTCTGCACTCTGCAACTTTCTGGTCACATTTCTGTTCCATTTCTCCAACAACCTTATCAGCCTGAAAGATTAAGTAAGTGAGAACCACTGTTTTCTGCATATTGCAACACACAATCATGAGCTAACCTTCTCTTTTTCCAGTTTAACAATCTCCTGTTTCTCCATGTCGTACTTCCTCTGTATGTCATTAATAGCCTGAACAAACTCCTCTGAGTATTAATCCAATTGACATCTTCAAGGATTCATATCAAATTGAAGGGAAAAGAAATACCTGATCATTTCTCTGAGATATCTCTTTCAAATGTCTAGATAACTCTATCTGCTTACTCTCTAGCATCACTTCATATTGCTTCCTGGCTTCCACGAGTTTACTTTCAGCAGTTGCCAGAATTGCCTGATTCTGCAGAAACATAAAGAATCTTATATTTATTTCAGAACCTGCATGGGAGTTCAAAATTTACATATACCTCTGAAATTTGAACTTCCAGCTTTTTTTCTCTTTCTTTATATTGCAGGATAAGCTGTTCTTTTTCCTCCACCATGACCTGCAGCTGACCAACATGTTTCTCCAAAGAATTTACCTGTGCCTCATGTTTCTCCCTCTCCTTTTCCAAAATATCAATTTCTTCTTTTTTACCCTGTATCTCTGCTTGCATTTTCTCTGTATTATCTTTATTCTCCATTTCCAGAGCTGAAATTTTCAGCAGTAGATCTTGCTGTAGGACAAGCAAATAGGCTTATAACTTATAAGACTAGCTCAAATAGATAAAATTTTAATTTTAATTTTAATTTATATTTAAACCATTTTATTCTCAGATGATCTTGAACTTTCAGACAGTGTATCAATCTTCTCCTCCAGTTTTGAAATCAAATTTTCTGTTTCAATCTTCTTTGAGACCAGATTTTCTGCTTCGGACTCCAACTTCTGGATTCTCCTCTCAGCTAAATGGCATTCTTCTGAAAGCTGTGCCATAACAGACTCTTGGGCTTTCTGAAGTTCAATGATCTTACTGTTTAACTTCTGGTTAACCAATTCTAGTGCATCCCTTTCTGATGTTATGCACAAGAATTTATCGTGGAGTTGCTCATACTTCTTTGAGCGTGCTCAGCAGCAAGGTCTTTCTCCTGTTGAACTAACTTAAAGCAAGTGTCGTAGAGAGAATTTAGTTCATCGAACTTGTCTGTAAAAGTCAGATTTTGTTTATCCAGCTCAACTAATTGTGCAGCCAACACAGCGACAAAACCTTCAAGTTGTTTTATCTCCTGGAGCGATATTGATAGCTTTTTAGCATATTCATTATTGCTCAGCAGAAGATTACTGTTCTCTTTCTCCAAATTCTCCTGAGTGGTTAGCAAACATTTTATCTCATCGTCTTTTGATCTTAACTCAAGCTGAACTTCTCCCATTTTAGAGTTCAAACTCTCTGCAGCCAGCTTATTTGCTGCTATGGTTGCTTCAAATTTCTTTATAAGAGCATCTGCATGAAAAAGATTCCAGAAGTGTGCTTTTATGAAGCAAACACTACGGTTTTCATGGCTAAAATTTACACCTCAAAATCAACCAAGCATCCTAAAGTCAGTTTAACTGGCTTAAAATTGAAATGCCTTCTTTTTCTAAATATGGGAATTCTGAAAGCCAAGAATCCTAAAGTCAAATTGGTAAAAAACTTATTCAACGATTTTGCTATCTTGCCATGAATCTGGATCATTAGAAATACTGATATAATAAGTATTGGATCTTACTGAATGATAATTACAGCATGATTATCAATTTTAAAATAAAATAACCCCTTATTATCCTTTTCCTATCTTAATTTTTTTAGGTAAAATTTGTTCCTAGATTGACTAAAGTAGTTTATTTGTGTAATGCTGGAATGAAATCTGGGGCATGTTACGTTATGTATTCATGCAGAAACTTCAAACATCTTCCAAAACATTAAGCTAGAATCACATCAGGCTAGGTATTCATGAGAAATCATCTAATAACTGATGCAACCACTTAGTAGTCATTAAACGAATATGAGAAAGCCTCTGTACAAACTCAGCTAAGCAGTATGCTCACCTTTTTCCTCAATGAGGTTCGCTATTTTGCACTGTTCATCCTTGTAAAACCTATCATTTTCCTCTTTCTCAAATTTGAGTTCTTCTATTTCCTTTCCACCTGCATTGAAAATACCAAATGCCCAGCACATTGTCGAATGATAAATGTGCGCTACTCTTGTTCTTATTAAGAGAAAAATATTCAACAATCATCACAACTTAAAAAGAATGATTTTGTGCGAAGAAAGTACAAGTAACTCACGGTTCCTGATAGTTTCCTCAGCAGAACTTAGCTTCAATGAAAGGCCCTCCATATGCTCATTTAGTGAGTCTATCGCTTTTGAACTTTCAGACACTTTGACTTCAAAAAACTCCGTATCTTTCTCAGCTATTTAAGGGGGGGAAAGTAAACCATTATATATAATAAAAATGAAATTTCAGAGCATACTGCATTGCATATATGTAAAAACCCTTACCATTCTGAACCTGACTCGCTAAATGATGTAAGGTTTCGGTGAGTTGATCACAAAGAGTCTTAGTCGAAGAGAATTTGGACTCTAGACCTTTCCAGAGCTTCTCATCTTCTTTTTGCTTTACTTTGAGTTTAGCATTCTCGTTGAAAGCATTTTGCAACTTTTCCTCTAATACACGGATATGCTCAATCGATTTCTTCAGCTTACAATTCTACAGTTTTTGAAACGATTTATAAAATAGCCATTAAAAATGAAAACGAAAATCTTCATTATCTCGTGAGACCAAACCATATGATTCATAGATTGAAGAACTAGCAAAAGCAAGAACAATAACAATAAAAAAGTAAAGCAACTCTTGAATCTGCGTGTTTTTCAAAAAGCTGAATGAAAATTAAGGAGGAAGAATAAGAGTAATGAAGTTGAGAGACAGTACCGCCAGTTCGAGATCGGTCTTCACAGAAGCTTGCTCTTTAACAAGTTTCTCTACAAGGAAAAAAATCACGGAACGAATCATCAAATTTGTTAGAATTATTTGAGAAGTTACATAATCAGAGAAAAATCTGTCGATCAAAACCTGCAGTTAGTTTCAAATTGGCGAAACTTCCCAGAGAAACTGAATCGGAAGAAGGGCGAGAAGAGAGTGAAAAGGTTTTCGCGGCTCCAGAGCCGGATCGTGATAAGGATTTGAAATGATCCAAATTTTTTATGCTTGGAAACCCTAGTTTCTGCATCTTCAAAGATCGAAGATGAAATATGCCAACGAAACTCAGGAAATTTCGCTTCAATCGCTCTCACCAGCTCTCGCTCTGAAAATCCGAGTATTTTCTGAGAGAAATTTGAAAATGTATTAGGCGCGAAGGATCTATGGTATTTTAATGGACGCAGGGAAGTTAGTTTGTGGGAGTTCCAATTGAATGCGCTCGGTCCTATTGTAACATTTTGCAGCGTCTACTTAGAAAGTCAGAATTAAAAGCTTTTCTTCCTTTTCAAAGTTGACTTTCTTCCCAAAGAAATCTTATTTCTAAACAAACGTTTATCTGGGTATCTATCAAATCAGTAAGTATTTATTTAGGTATAAATATAAAACTTAATAAATTCAAATTAAAAAAAAAAAACTAATACTTCATGGTTTCTCTTTTCATAGTAGAACCTGATCGAAATATTTTGCTAAACTACAGCTAAAAAGGAAAAAGGAAACGTAAATTAGAATGTTGAATAAATTTATGTTTACATTTCTGGATCACTACCATTTTCCTTTGATGTGCAAGCTTTGCAAAAATGGAACAATAGGCCTTTTAGATTTAAAGAAATATAATTTCTTTTTCATAGATATCCAATTCAATTAAACTTTGGAGAAATTAAAATGCGGGATAAGTATCACCTTAGATAGATGAAGAAATAAAAATAAATTTATTAGGTTCAAAATTCTAGGCTCAATTGGAATATTTCAAGTAATCAAAACATTAAATTCTTCCGTAATATAATTAAAAAGGGATGAGCTTAAAATAGAATTTTGGAAATTCGAAACTTACATAATAATTGAATAAATAATCCTTCAAATATCAAAAGAGTCTTTCTTATATACTTTAAATCTATCCTATACAAAATTAAAATAAGTAATATGGCATCTATCAAATTCACACACTTATTTTTATTATTTATTAAGGCGAAAAACACTCTAAATCTTCCATTCTCGAAAAAAGAAGTGAAAGACGCGATCTTCCAAATTGGTCCACTAAAGACATCAAGCATTGGTGGTAAACCGGACATCTTCTATCAAAAGTTATGGATATTGTGGAGCTGCCGACAACCCAATTTGTACTATCTTTCCTTGATCTAGACTTCTTCCTAAAAGAACTCATTAATACTATTATCACTTTAATCCGTAAAAGTAATTCACATGGTACACCTATTGATTATATATGTATTAGCCTTTCTAACATGGCGTACAAAATCATTTCCAAATTCCTTGTCAATAGGTTGAATTAATAAGGGCAAACATGGTTTCACAATACCAAAACGCCTTAGTCCTTGGTAGATTAATATTTGATAACATGGTACTCACAGGGAAATCATGCATACTATTAGATAGAAGATCTAACACTCTTGAAAATCGATATGAGTAAAGTTTTTGACAAAATTAATTAGGTATTATTAAGCTCATGGGGTTTAACAAGAAATTAATTACTATAACTTTTTAGTATGTCCCAACGATTATTTATCAGGTTTTGGTCAATGATAACCTCTTAAATAATTTCAAATCTAATTGTAGACTCAAACAAAAAGGTCCTTTGTCTCCCTACCAAATTGTGCTTTGTTATATAATATCATGTCTCTTATGCTAATTGTTAGAATTTGGTGACTAAAATTCTTGTTAAAATAAAATACAGTGGTAAAATAAAATAAAAGTAAAGTCCAAATAAACTAGACTTCTTTTATTTTATTTTAATTAGAATAAGTCATCTATTTTATTTTAATTAGAATAAGGTGTTTCAACCTTACTACGTAACTTCTATTAGTTGTTAATTGGAATAAGGTTTTTCAACCTATAAATAGGCGTAGTTATCTCCTCTTGTATTCATTCAATTTTCGACATTAGTGAATCTTCTTCTCCTCTGCCCGTGATTTTTTCCCGAAAGGGTTTTCACGTAAAATCTGTGTGTTATTTCTTTTCATTTTCTTTGCGATATTTATTCATTGTCGTCATTTAAATTTTATCAAATTGGTATCAGAGCTTTTTCGGGTTAGTAGTCTCGATTACGATAATGACGACATTGAAGCATGATATTCCGCTGTTGGATCGCAACACCATATTCGCGTTGTGGCAGGTAAAGATGCAAGCAGTTCTTGCGCAGATGGATTTGGAGGATGCCCTGTTAGGGTTAGATAAGATGCCTTCAAATTTGACAGATGAAGAAAAGAAGCGTAAAGATCGGAAGGCTTTGACGCAATTACAGCTGCATTTGTCGAATGAAATTCTACAAGATGTGTTAAAGGAGAAGACTACTGCTGCATTATGGGCAAAATTACAGCAGTTATGTATGTCGAAAACCCTAACCAGTAAATTGCATATGAAACAACGTCTGTATTCTCATCGTTTGGAAGAAGGAGCATTTATGCATGAACACTTAAATGTGTTTAAAGAAATTGTCTCGGATTTGGAGGCCATGAAGGTTCAATATGATAAAAAGGATTTAGGGTTAATTCTCCTTTGTTCGTTACCACCGTCGTATTCAACCTTCAGAGATACAATTTTGTACAGCCGTGAATTTCTCACAGTTGATGAAGTCTACGCTTTCTTAGCCTCGTATGACAAGATGAAGCATCTTGTGGCTGGATCTGACTCTCAGGGAGAGGGTGTCATTGTTCGTGGAAGACAAAATCGTAACAGTGATGATAATCGTGGGAGGACACAAGAACGAAATCCCCGCAGTAAATTTCAAGGTAGATCGAGATCTTCAAACAGAGGTAAAACTTGTAACTTCTGCAAGAAGAAAGGACACATTAAGAAAGGACACATTAAGAAAGAGTGCTACAAGTTACAAAATAAGATCAAAAGGGAGGTAGAGAATCAAAAGGGAAAATAACCAGAATAATTCGGTGAAGCTGATGTAGTAGAAGACTACAGTGATGGTGAACTCCTACTTTCTTCTGTCGACAATTCTAAAGTGAACGAAGAGTGGATCCTCGATTCTGGTTACACTTTCCATATGAGTCCCAATCGGGATTGGTTTACAACATATGAAGCTGTGTCTGAAGGTGTTGTTTTGATAGGAAATAATGCTTCATGTAAAATCGCAGGTGTTGGCACAATCAAAATAAAGATGTTTGATGGGGTCGTTAGAATTCTTAGTGGCGTGCGACATGTACCAGAATTGAAAAGAAATTTAATTTCGTTAAGTACTCTTGATTCAAAAGGACACAGGTGCACAGCTAAAAGTGGGGTTCTAAAGATTAGTAAGGGTTCCCTCGTTGTGATGAAAGGGCAGAGAGAGACTTCCAAATTATATGTTTTGCAAGGTTCAACTATTACTGGTGATGCTGCAGTCGCTTCCTCTTCCTTGGCAGATGATGATATTACTAGACTTTGGCATATGCGTCTAGGGCATATGAGTGAAAACGGCATGGCAGAATTGAGTAAAAGAGGACTTCTTGATGGACAAGGCATAAGCAAACTGAAATTCTGTGAGCATTGCATTTTTGGGAAGCAAAAGAGAGTTCGATTCATCAGAAGAATCCATAACACGAAAGGAATATTAGATTATATTCATTCTGATCTTTGGGGACCATCTAGAGTGCCTTCGAGAGGTGGAGCTAATTATATGCTAACTCTTATTGATGATTTTTCCAGAAAAGTTTGGGCATTCTTTCTGAAGCAGAAAAGTGATGTGTTTTCCGCATTCAAGTCTTGGAAAATTATGGTTGGAAAACAGACAGGAAAACAGATAAAACACCTCCGCACAGATAATGGCTTGGAGTTCTGTTCTGATGAGTTTAATGAATTGTGCAAATCAGAAGGGATCATGAGACATTTGACAGTTCGTCATGCTCCACAGCAAAACGGCGTTGCAGAACGAATGAACTGAACAATCATGGAAAAGGTTCAATGTATATTGTTGAATGCTAATTTACCGAAGTCGTTTTGGGCTGAAGTAGCCTTTATTGCATGTTTTTTGATCAACCGATCTTCATCCATTGCCATTGAGAAAAAGACTCCACAAGAGATATGGTCTGGTAAGCCTGCTGATTATTCTAATATAAAGATTTTTGGATGTCCTGCATATGCTCATGTTGATAATGGAAAATTGGAACCAAGATCCATTAAATGTGTTTTTCTTGGTTTTAAAGCTGGTGTGAAAGGGTATAAGTTATGGTGTCCTGAAAATAGAAAAGTTGTGATTAGCAGAAATGTTGTTTTTGATGAAATTGCTATGTTACCTAACTTATCTATGAAAGACTCTTCCAGTAAAGAACAACAAAAAGGGGTGGAGTTTCAGATTGATTCAATATCTATAACAGAGTCGACTTCTCAAGTTAGCACAGAAGTTCATAATAGAGCTACTTCTTCACCACAATATTCTATTGCCAAGAATAGACCTAGAAGAGAAATTAAACCTCCGAAAAAGTATTCCGAGGCTGATCTAGTGGCTTATGCTTTAAACGTGGTTGAAGATATTTGTACAATATTTTGTAACAGTCAAAGTGTCATTTTTCTTACAAAAGATCAAATGTTTCATGAGAGAACAAAGCACATTGATGTTCGGTATCATTTTGTGCGTGATATTATTGCTCGTGGAGATGTTGTTGTGAGCAAAGTTAATACTCATGAAAATCCTGCAGATATGATGACTAAGTCACTTCCCATAACCAAGTTTGAGTATTGCATGGACTTGGTTGGTGTTCATTATTGAAGAATATCCCTCAAGGGTTTAGTGGAAGAGGTGGAGAACTTGTTCGTTGAGAGTTCTTGTTCGTAGAGAATTCTTGTCAAGGTGGAGATTGTTAGAATTTGGTGACTAGAATTCTTGTTAAAATAAAATACAGTGGTAAAATAAAATAAAAGTAAAGTCCAAATAAACTAGACTTCTTTTATTTTATTTTAATTAGAATAAGTCATCTATTTTATTTTAATTAGAATAAGGTGTTTCAACCTTACTACGTTACTTCTATTAGTTGTTGATTGGAATAAGGTTTTTCAACCTATAAGTAGGCGTAGTTATCTCCTCTTGTATTCATTCAATTTTCGACATTAGTGAATCTTCTTCTCCTCTGCCCGTGGTTTTTTCCTGAAAGGGTTTTCACGTAAAATCTGTGTGTTATTTCTTTTCGTTTTCTTTGCTATATTTATTCATTATCGTCATTTAAATTTTATCACTAATAAAAGTTCAACCTGACAAATTTCAAAGGGAGTCAAAATTTGTAGAAGTGTCCCTCCTATTAATCATCTTTTATTTGTAGATGATTATTACGAAATCATAGGTGAAAAAATGGTATTGTTGTATACTCAATGCAAAAAAAAATGAATAAATCGAGCAAAAATTTGAGAGTTGAAATGGAAACTACCGAAAAAGAACGAGTTATTCTAGAATATCATTGACAAAATGAATAACAAACTTGCTACTTGGAGAGCAAATTGTAGTCCCCAGGGGCCAAAATTACCTTTGGATCATTACCTTAGTCTTTAAAGCCCCAGTCAGTGTTTGTGATAAAATTGACAAGGTCATTTGCTCAGTTTGGTGTGGACACAAAGTGGGTCAGGGGAAAGTTCATCTTGCAATTAGAATAAACTTTTCTATCCTATCTCTAAAAGAGGATTGGGTATTTGCTAAGCACATTAAAAATGCACAGGGGCGGAGCCACTTAAAGGCCATGCCCCCAAGTTTATTTTTTTCAATTTAATTATTTATAAATTTACACTATGACCTTCCTAAAATATAAGTAGACTTTTTTAAGTTTTAACATTTTTGCAATTTTCTTTTCTGTATATATATTATAACCCCTTTAAAATAGTAAATTTTTAATTTAAACCCTTCATAATTTATAAAATTTTAAATTATTAATGATAAAATTACATTTTAGTCCCTCAAAAATGATACAAATTTAATTTAACCCTTTAAAAATAATAACGATATTAACTATTAAAATGATAAAATTATATTTGTACTATCGTAAAAATATTCAATTTAATTCTGGGTCCCTGCCAAAATAAAAAATTCTAGCACCGCCACTGCAAATGGAGCCCTCCTAAGTTAGAAAGCATGGAGGATAATGATAAAATCTGATTCTTTATTGGCCTCTATTTTGAGATCAAAGCCTTGTAAATCTAACCCTTCGAGATTGTAGAAGCTAATTAAAACTTCTAATTATTGGTTGTGGAAAGGGAATTTACGTGGCAGAGACATTTGTAATTAAGGAAAATATGCTGATTTTTGGAGTCGCAACAATAGTTGGGCACCCCCAAACCTCGAAAATTTTAATTTCAATGTTGTTAAAGCTCATTCCATTTCAAAGTAAGTTGAATCATAATGCACAGCGAATAAAAAAGACTAAGATATCTTAAAAATTTGAAGCAATCTTACTGAAGCCGAGGCTAAAAAGCTCATAACCAGGCCTTATTCATTCATCGACGGAAAAGATAAACTGGTTTGGAAAAATACGCACAATGGTGAATTCTCAGTCAAAGGGGCTTATGATTTTCTTTGGTATTCTACACACGGCGTTATCTTGGGCCAAGACGCTAGCTCAAGTTATTGGAAAGCTCTCTAGAAACTCATGATGCCCTTCAAGCTTATTACTTTCTTATGGAAAATCTCCCATAATTGCTTACCAGTGAAAAAGGAGCTCTACAAGTGCAATGTAATGCTAGATATATCTAGTCCTTGATGTGGTTCTGGATTTGACAGCATTGATCACCTGTTCATCCATTGTTCCTATGCAAGAGCCACTTGGTTTGAAAGCCCTCTCTCAATGAGAACTGATCAACTTGGGATAAGATCCACCACGGATTGGATCTTCCAATGGTTACGTAATGGAGATACCGAAGATGCTAGATTCTATCCAAAAAAAAGATGCTAAACACTTTTACACACCATTCACCAGCACCCTCTAGGTCATCTGGAAAGCCAAAAATAAGGTCATTTTTAATAGATTCATCTCCAACCCCGTGGGGTGATTCATTGGCTCAACAACCTTCTATCGTCAATCGCAACCTCCATTGACTCAATGACAAACTATATCCATCCATGCAGAGACTGCCCTCCTCCTAGATCATTTCATTTGCATGATAAGTTGGTCAACAATGAAATTTGCTTTTGTGTATGCAAAGTGGAAGTCATCAAATAGGCTCGGACGTACGACGATCATCCAGAATTAATAAGGTGCCTTCTACATAATTTGTGAAAGCCTACAGGAAAAAATCTTCATCTTTTGGTCATCTCTTATTCTCCTCATTACCAGTTGTAAGCTCATTAACAAAGAGAAACAATGGGTTTATCTCCTATTAAGGAAGTCTAATTTGGATTGGAAGCTCACTTCAACCTCTCAGTATGATCTATAAAAGCAATGTGGTCATAAGTTGAAATCTAAATTCCCCTTCTTAAAACTGTAATAAACTTAAGCATTGCATGCATGTTTTGAATTTACTTTTCTTTTTGAATAAATTTCCTTCTTTAATCTTTTTAACACTTTTAGCATCAGGTAAAACTATTTCTTTAATATGTTTTTAGAGTTTGGCTGATGTGGAAAATAAGAAATCCTTTGGTTACGGTTAAACCCATAATATGGTATTCGCTAAAAATCTAACATTCACATTCGGTTTCTTGTTCTAATCTTTTTCATTTTTTTCTTTAATTGCTTCAATGATATGATAATCTTTTTTATCTTTTTTCTAACATTCACATCCGTTATTATTTTACCTAATTTTTATAATATTTAATAAATTTAGATATCAAATTAAATTTTTTAAAAAAAACTTAGATATCAAATTAAAAAAGGATGCCAAGTTCAGGTACCAATAAGTACCAAATTAAAAAAAAGTATAAAATTCAGATATTAAATTAGATCCAAAAAAATTTAAGTACCAAATTAAAAAAAGTATCAAATTCGGATACCAAATATTATATTAACCCTTCTTAATATATGTTTCCATACGTTTTCATATAAAACAAAATTAGGTGGTCATGCCGGTAAAATAACAAGTACATTTTGGGGTAATTTATAGCAAAGGCCCATACGAAAATTTCGAATAGGATATCAATATTTTTAAAGCGAAATTAAAATTTCTAATGCAATACCAAAATTTTAAGAGCATCTTATTAGAATATTGGTATTACATTAGAAATATTACTATCGTGTTTGAATTTTTGGTATTAATTAGAAATATCAGTATCACATTATAAAAAGCTTATAAAACTTCAAAACATATATAAATATAAATATTTTTTAGGGTAAATTCGTCCAAGGTCACTAAACGATTAATAAATTTAGGTTTTGGTCAATTAACTTCAAAAGTTACAAAATAATCATTGAGCTGTTCAAAAGTTTTCATTAAATCACCGGATTACTAAAATCGTTTTTGTATGACTTTCTCTGCTCACACTGCCTACACCAATCGATAGCTCTCCTTCCTTTTTTCTTCCACAATTCAATTTTTTTTCATAAAACAACTTTAAACGTCATGAATTTGTGAACTAAATCTAAACAATTTTCTTCTTCAATCTTTGACACTAACCGTAAGATCAATTTGGAATTAATGTATGTTCTACTTGTCATTGTGTGTTAATCCACTATATTGATCGTCGAATTGTCACTTAGAGCTCAAACTTTAACAAAAAATTAAAAATTAGTGACTTAAATAAAAATTTTCAAATAGTTCAGTAATTTAAATTAAAACCTTCAAATAGTTCAGTAACTTAAATTAAAACTTTCAAATAGTTCAATGACCATTTTGTAATATTTTGAAGTTGAGTAATCAAAACGTAAACTTATTAATAATTTAGTGATCTTTAAGTTGAATTTACCCTATTTTAAAAAATACTTTTATATATAAAAAGCTATTATGTTTTTTTTACCTATCATTCCCTTCTGTTTCTAATAAGAAAAACTTGATCCTTCCCTTATGCTCCTAACACCACCATCACCTCACCATTGTGCCGGCATCTTCTCTGACGACGAAGCACACCAAAATGTTTCATTTTCTTCCTTCTACTAATCTATTAGATTAGATTTCTAAAAAAAAAATGCCTCAAATGTCATGAAATTGGAACCAAAATCCCGAACTATTTTTGTCGCCATCCATCAAGTAGACTCGGAAATTCAGCCATTGTTTCTCCTTAATCCAATTTCAATTCTCACCATTCAAATTTCAAAATGGAGCCTCGATGCTTTTAGAATCAGGAAGACCATAAATGAAAACCTTAGATTTCTTTTTTTTTTCTCACTGCTCAAATTCTAATGAGTGTTGTTTTTTTAAAGTTTTGGTATGAATATTTTGAATTTTTTAATGAGTACAGTGATTTCAAGATCTTCAAATTTTTGCATGAAATTGTCTTTAGTATCGACCAATTTTTTTATAAATAAAAAGAAAATAAAACCAACAAAGAAAGGTGATTTGGGTTCTATTTTTTTATAATTTTCTTTTGGATTTTTATAATTTTTTCATTTTTTTATTTTTAATAAATTTATATTTTAAACTTCTGTTTATTTTATTTATCATAATTTTTTAATTTTTATTATTTTTAAATAATTTGTTGAGGTATCATATGTTAAAATAATATCATATCAGTAACTAAATTAAATATACATGATAAGTACCAACAAGAGGTTGTGTGCAGTGATAAGACATATTGCATTTTCAAAGAAAGGATCTAGATTTGAATTTTGAAAACGACTTTGTTAAAAGAAAAATCAAGCACCCCGAACATGAATTATAAAACGGACATGAAAAATAACAAAAAAAAAATACATAATAAGGTACATCAATAAAAGTTATCTGTTAATCAACGAACACATTAATATTTTTATTAAAAAATATCAATTTTGATATCCTTTCAAAATTTTGATATTAATTAAAATATAAAATTACTGATATCACATTAGAGAAATTGATATTAACCGATTTGGTTAATCTTTTCCTGAACTCTTTTTTTAGCCTACAAGGCTACAACGGAAGTACCTCTGGAAAACTGTGGGTGTATCACTGTGTACGATATAAGCAACCAAAAGAAAAAAGATTAAAAGATTAAAGAAGAGGAAATAATAATAAAAATATCAGGGCAACAAAACCGACTCGGGTCACGCACAAGACGAGAGTCAAGAGGCAGAGCTTGTACTATAGCTGGTTCGGCGATGGATGCAAAGCCACAGCCGAGTTCTTCCCACCATTTCCTTCACTGCCTTCTCCATCACTGCCTCCTTTAACCCATCTCCCCTTCCTTCCCTACCATAACAAACTTACCCAAACAACCAAACCCCGCCATTTCCACCACCGTTTTTAACAATGCCCAAATTTCATCTCCAATTCAAAAACTCCCTCCCCGACTACCAACCTCACCTCCCTTTTCCCTCTAACTCTAATTTACTCGTCCCCGGTGGTTTATTCATCGACCCTTGTTTCCCCTCTTCCCTTCTTGATTTGGTTTCCCCTTTTAAAGCTTCTCCCCCTTCCAAAAACACGGCTTGCGTTTCTCGGAGGCAAAAGCGTGAGTCGGTCGCCATTAAGGACTTGTTTTTTCTGTCCGTTAGCTTGAGCAGCGATAGGCTTGTTTCAGAACACAAGGAATGTCAGCTACAAAATGAATTAAACAAGAAAAACAAGGGGGGTGTAGCTGAAGTCAAACAGAAAGTTAGGGTAACGCGACGTGGCGCAGTCAATACTACAAAGCATTTATGGGCTGGGGCTATCGCCGCCATGGTTTCCAGGTAATGTTGACAATTTTCGTCGTCATTTAGCTACGCCCCTTTTCCAATTTCCCTAGGGCCCTCTGCGTTTCTAATTATTGTTTGAAATGGTATAGAACATTTGTTGCTCCGTTAGAGAGATTAAAGCTGGAATATATAGTTCGTGGTGAACAAAGGAATATATTTGAGCTTGTTAAGAAGATTGCTTTGACGCAAGGATTACTTGGATTTTGGAAAGGGAACTTAATTAATGTTCTTCGCACGGCTCCATTCAAAGCTGTGAATTTTTATGCTTACGATACGTATAGGAAACAGTTGCTTAGACTATCTGGAAATGAGGAGACCACAAATTCTGAGAGGTTCGTTGCTGGTGCTGCTGCCGGCATTACCGCTACTGTTCTCTGCTTACCACTTGATACTGTATGTCGAAACTAAGATTTTGTTCCTCTTTTCATTGTTATATCTTCAATTTGATCTTAGTCTTGTAGGCATGTTCTGCGTATGGCTGTATGTACTTCTATATTGTACATCTGGGGCAACTGTCGTAAATAGCAATGGGTAGTCGTTAATTCTTTGTGTTATTAGAGGCTTAACAAAGTTATGACAGACCAATTTTAATGTTATCCTCTAGTCTTAAGTCTTAGGAGAACGGTTTCTGGACCAAAAGATCGAGATAATTTCCCATTATTGCCATTGCAATGTTGAGTCTAACACAATATTTTCTGGCTTATCAAGGTGAAGATAGTGGCTCCAGGGACATCTTGTAGAATCCCACGTGGTACCGAAGTGTTACTTGAGATATTTACTGGATAACAAAGTGGGATTCTAGCTTGAGAGGATTAATACATAAAGATATATTACAAATGTTTGATACATACTCAAACTACATTAAAATATGATAAGTTCCTCCGCGGAGGATTGCTATTTAGACCTTTGCTTTTGTTAATTTCCGGGCTTACTGTAAATAACTACACTTTGAGGGTAGTTATTTACTACTAATTTATTATTGTTGTACAGATCCGAACTAAGCTGGTGGCCCCTGGTGGAGAAGCCTTAGGTGGTGTAATTGGTGCTTTTCGCCACATGATCCAAACTGAAGGGTTCTTTTCTCTCTACAGAGGTCTAGTGCCCTCTATTGTAAGCATGGCACCTTCAGCTGCAGTATTCTATAGTGTGTACGATATGCTGAAATCAGCTTATCTGCACTCCCCGGAAGGTAGGAAAAGAATTCAGAACATGAGACAGATGGGGCAGGATCTGAATGTTTTGGATCAGCTAGAGTTGGGACCAGTGAGGACATTACTATATGGGGCTATTGCTGGTGCTTGTGCCGAAGTTGCTACTTACCCATTTGAGGTTGTGAGAAGACAGTTGCAATTGCAAGTCCAGGCAAGCAAAATGGGAGCACTGGCAACTGGTCTGAAGATTGTTGAGCAAGGAGGAATTCCTGCTCTTTATGCTGGGCTAATTCCCAGCTTGCTACAAGTAAGTGGATAAGCTTTTAATAAAATCTCTTGAATTGTTTCCGAAAAGCTTTATGCTAACTATTGCTCTATATATGCAGACATGGGGTTAAACAATTAATATAACAACAGAACATGACAATTCATCTCACTATTATGTTTCTGTGCTGTTTTGAAGTTCTTTGAACTTGATTATTTTCTCGATTATAGTATAACCATAACATTTGATCGGCTAATTGTGTAAATGGGACACTTAACCCCCCTCCATTAATACAGTATCTTGTTTGATGCCGAGTTTTTAATTTTCTCTTTAATTGTAATATGTTTCATTGTCAGGTCCTTCCATCTGCTTCAATCAGTTATTTTGTTTACGAGTTTATGAAGATTGTTCTCAAAGTGAACTGAAGAGGGACAATGGATCCCCTCAGGAAAAGGATTGGTAGGATGTTGTAGATTGACTATAAAATGATCAGAGCACAAAGATTCAGAGTGGTAAGAATTAGTCATTTAAACTTAACTGTTATCAATTTATCATTGATGTTCTTCACATATTTTTGTACTTGACGAGAGAAATGAAAACCTTTATTGACATCTTAAATCCTTTTCTTGATTATAGACCCACCATCCAATTGTTGGTTGAACTGACTTCCATAGTTTCGAAGCTTGCTTTTATTTATGCTGTTTTCTGACGCTTTATGGTGCTTAAGATCCGGAGCTCAGTACTGCATTTAAGCATTTTCTAGGGGACCTTGGGTGGTTGAAGAAGGGGGAGGGGATGTATGATATAAGCCTTTATGAATGACGTGCAGTTGATACTTCCAATTTATTTGGAACTTTTTTGATAAGAAGGATTCAAATATTTGTCACCATCTTTGGGCAAAAAGACAAAAAAAAACCTCATGTCAATTCACTGAAATTTGCTTGTATTGCATCCAAATGAACATTCTCAGCTTAAAACGAACTCTCTAGTAATCAATATTGGCATTTGTAAGGGGTTCTTTTGGTTAAATGAAGAAATATTACAAATCAATAAAGTAGAGGATCATGAAGAGGATGATGGAGAGGAAGATCGAAGTAGATTTTGGAAAATAAGTGTTGTGTTAGGCGGTGATGTAAACTATAGGAGGCTGAGAGAACTGAGAGCCACGGTGGTTGTAGAAATGATAGTGAGTTGTAAAGAGAATTTTAGATTTCTCAACTTTGCTAAAAGATTCGAAGCCTCCAAATGGAACTTTTAAGGTTTTATATATAGGTCTTAAAAGAAGCTATTAAAGCACAGTTACTGTAAAAAGGTGGAAATGAATGTGATAAAATAATGGACCATGGATGTAGTAGAAGTTACTTAAATGTGAACAATAGGTATGAGAACAGTTACATGAAAGTTACACCTATTGTGCAAATGCATTGTTTGTTGAATGAAGAAGCAAGGAGAAAGCTCTTGTATTTCAAAAAAATGTTAAGAACTGAACTTAACAAAATTCGTATCTAAGCCTTCAAGCAATACTCTTTTAAGACATCTTAAAAGTGAAACAACTTAAGAATCCTGCTGTTCCTAACGGTAGTTGTTTCCAACATGATGTTCTCAAAAGTAGTTATTTTAAAAATTGCTCCTATAGATAGCAATATTTTCCGAAGCTAGTATTGATATAACAGTTAAGGCTAGTTTAGCATTACTTTTGAGAAGTGCTTTTAAAAAATGCTTTGAAAAAGTGATTTTGAAAAATACTTTTGAAAAGTTTGGTTTAAGATTTAAGTGTTTAGTATAGCTGTTTAACCGTGCTTTTGAGAAATAAAATATCTATTTTAGACATCTGTTATAAAGTAATAAATAAATATTTAAATAATGTTTAAATTAATTAATATTATGATATTGTAATAAGAAAATAGAAAATAATTTATTAAATTTTGTAATTAATATTTTAATATATGAAATATAAATTTTAAATATTTTTAAGCAATTAATCAAAGAAGGGAAAGTACCATGTGTTGGAGAGATGAAAACGTAATTTAACAGTCAAAAGTGCTTTTGGGATGAAAAAGCTAAAAATTTTAACTTTTCCATCTGAAGAAAAATGCTTTTGAAAAATCAAAATTTCTTTCAAAAATTACTTGTTTAGGATTGCTTTTGATTCAAAAGTACTTTTTATGTCAAAAGTATTTTTAAAAAGCACTACTAGATAAAGCCTTAGTAACAAAAAAACAAGTATCTAAAACATTTCACGTCTAATTCTGCCTCCTCTAGAAGTCATATGCAATCCACACAGTTGTCCATTGTGCTCAGAGGACTTCAGAATTCTTTGTCGTCTGGCACAATCTGTTACCATTCATGTGAAAAATATGTTTAAAATGTTCGGAATGACCTGTCTTTATTGAATTCTGATGGTAAACAGGTGAACAATCTTATATGAAGTGTCATCCATCTTTGCGTAAAGAATGCTATGCGGATGCAGTATGCACGGAAAAAACCCATATATTTGCGTCCATGACTCATTGTCGAGAATAATGATGCTCAATTCGGAGACAAAGCGGTACTTACGATTGTGCTTGTGCATGGTTTGATTAGCTTATCTTCATTTTGTACCCATCTTGGTTACTATAACAAAGCCATTTCTATGAGTTACTGGGTGCGAAATATCTGAATCTTGTTTCCATTGCTTGAGGCCATGGGTTTATAGGGAATTGCAGCATTTCCCCCACTAATCTAATCTGAAACTCGAATTCCAGTGTGTTTAGATGCTTCAACATTCATGACCAAGAATTGAGGGAAGCTTCATATATTCTATTTCGAGAAGCTTGATAGCTTGCTATGTGAATGTAGCTATGTTACACTACTATCAAGTGGGCTTTCAGTTAGAAGTTTCTTTCCGGAAAACGATCTCTCGTTGTCAGCTAATCAAGATGGTTGAAGATGATGATTAAAATGAAAGCTGATCACTATCACTAGATGTTGAAGACGATGTCAAATTAAACCTCTAACTTTCACTTTTTTTGTTTACATTGTTTCCACATTGGGGTACATATAAATTTATGTAAAACGAAAACATATTTTAAAAACATTAAAAAATAGTTCTCACACCCAAATTCAGTTTTCATTTATTTGTTTGTTTAATTAAGCTTTTAATCGTTCGGATTTTCAAATTTAGTTTTTATACTTTCAATTTCAAGACTTTTTAAATATAATGATAGGTATCCTCATCGTTTTTATTGTCTAAGCCTAGTCATATTTAGAAAAACTTTCACAACAGTGTTGACTCTAAGATTTAAACTTATCTGATTTAAAATTAAATTTCGTTATATATTGAATTTTGTTATATTTTAAATATGTATTTTTAATTAAATTTTTATTATTATACCAAACATTTAAAAATTAAAATATTACATATTCAAATTCGATAGAAATTTATGAATCAAATTGTTGATTTATAGAAGAACTAAATTCCTAGAATTAAATTTTAAAAGTTCAGAGTGTATAGAGATGGGGCAAAAACCTTGATTTTTTTTTGTTTTAATATCATTAACAAATCTGACAATTAAATTTCGGTTAGCATAGACTAAAAAAACAGAAATTCAAAATACAAGGGGTAATGACAAGAATGACAAAAGCATAAAAATGAAATTAAATATAATATTGGAATTTGGAATTTGCAGGCAATTGCTCTTGCTTAGCTCTAGGTAATTTTTGCCAACTAGTGACTGGCCCTAGTTATAGAATTCCGACTTTTGAAGTTACCAAAAGAATTATATCAATTATCAACGGTTAGTCAACCATGAATAAAACCTTGTTTCAATATATTTTTTATTATTCCGTTTATGTTGTGAAATAAAGATAAAAAGAGTAAAGAGGAACAAAATTGAGAGAGTAACAGAGAATTGTGTATTTATAATATAAAATTAAAAAATAATAAAATATTTATAAACTCGGAAGCACCGGAAACAACCGCAAAAAGAAGTTTATATACACGTGGCGGTCTATCAATGGCCTACTCGATAATCTCTAAAGCAGAAAAGTTTAAAACTTCGGTTCTTTTATTTCCCACCAACCTTGCCGGCTCCAAAATAATTCATCATTTCCTGATTTTTGTTTCTTCCAAAAAGAAACTTCGTTTGTTCCGCCACGCGAAACCGTAGGTTCATTATGTCGCCGTCTAGAGACGGAGACATCAACGGTGGATGTTGCTGCTCTTGTTCTCCCGGCGAGAATGGTGGTTATGATGGAGCCACTAATTTCGGTATCTCCGCATCGCACGACAAGACATGCATGCATTGCCCGAGGTCTGAACCTTCATCATCTTCTTCCTCCAAGCTCGGTTTTCATTCCGTCCTGTTAACTGATTCCGAGAAGTTCCGGAGAATTTTCGTCGCTTCTGCTAAAGGCTTCTCAATTGGAGCTGGCCTGCAAGGTGGCTTAGCTATCTTCTCCATTCTCGCACGCTTGCGGCGCAAGAAACCAAAGTAATTTGTTCCATAAATATTGATAATTTCTTTTTAAATTGCTTGAAAAAAAAAACAAAATAATAACAATGTTCTGATTTAGGAAAGTTGAGGCGTTTTCTGATAAAGATGCAATTTCTATGGCGATTAAGGAGACACTGAGATACGGTATTTTTCTCGGTACTTTTGCTGGTACATTTGTTTACGTAGATGAAACCGTTGCTGCTTGCGGAGGAAACCACAGGCAATACTCTTAATCTTAATTTTCTTATCTTTACTTGAAATGTAAGTTTTTATGAACTCGTGTTTCATTTAGTCGAGTGTTAAATTTTGAAAAAGGACCGCGAAATGGCGTGCATTAGTAGCCGGGCTGGTTGCAGGACCTTCCATGCTTCTTACCGGATCTAACACGCGACATACGAGTTTGGCTATATACATACTCATGCAAGCTGCTGTATTGGCATCTCGTTGTGGAATAAAGAGTAAACGGTTTGGGATGTTTTGTAAACCTCTTACTTGGAAGCATGGTGACATATTCCTTATGTGTCTCTCAACTTCGGAAATATTGTATGTTACTCCTCTTAAATTCTCTCGGTTATTTGTGTTGTTTTCAGCCATTAAACTTCATTGCAATTGTTGTTGTCTAATCATGGTAGCTGCTGTATGTCATTGTGTAGCTTTACAAGTTGTACATCTAATTGTATCCATCAACATAATATGTGGAAAGTTTAACTCGTTCTCCTAAAAGGATGATAAGTGTACTTTGGGTGTAGTTTTCAAGTGGGAGCATTTATACTTTCAGGTCTTCTTACATCTTGAAGCCAGATTGTTTGCCCCCATCATACAAGTCCTTTCTCAATCAACATGGTGGAAAAGACATTGTCATACTGCAAGGTGTAAAAGAGCTAGCAAGCGGCCTTCCATTCACTACCTTGGAAGCAATAGAGAAAATTTATAAGGCAACAGGGGTAGACGTTAAATTAGATCCAAACATGAAAATCCCTTGTTCGGTATGATCCTTGTTTCTCCTTCTGGTTGTTCTGCTGAGTAGTAAGAACCCTTGTTCATGGCATGCATTCCTTATTTATTTGCCCTTCTTTCTTCCATTGGTTCAAAAAGAATAACAACAAAGCCTTTTCCCTCTTTACAGTGTCCAAAATAAATGAATTTGAAGTGACATCTAGCTTTTAGTTTCCCTCATTCTCTTCATATCTCATAATGCTCATTCTTGGGGGATAAAAACTCTCCATCATTATAGTTTATCAGAGATTGCAAACAGAAAATTCGAAAACAAAAGTACGTGGCACATGAAGCTATATGAATAGACAAAGCAACCTTGTATTTTATTGCCACGTGAATTCAGTTGGTCTGGTCATCAACCTAATGCTGCCTTGTAACTTTCAAAATTTGAACTTAGTGCTTTTGGTCTTCTTGTTGGACCTTGTAAATGTAAAAAGCACGTGTTTTTTTACATCTTAAAATTTATATAGTTATCATATGGAGGTATCCATATTAGCCAAAACAATGCAGTGCACTTGATCATTCTTTGAAGTCCTAATAGGCCTTGGAAACAGATTTCATTTGCAATTCACAATTCAAGATGTTCTTCCAAAAAACTGTTCCCTTTGTGATAAGATCGTTGGAGTACTTGCATTAATCAATATACTTGATAGCTGAATCAAAATTGATTTTCTTGTAGGTATCATTCTGTTTTTTGTGATTTCTGTTTAAATGACTCGTAACTTTAGAAAGTTAAGAATAGACTTCGAATGCAAGCAGTCAAGCCATTAATGCTTGAAGCTTGCTAGTAATGTATATTGTTATTCTGAGAATTAAGCTTAAATTCTCAAGCTATTTGCAGATGGTACACGGGAATAAATCATGCAGAGCACATGCAGTTACTTTTCTTATTGAAGCATATAAAAGGGCATTACCAGTATATCTTCCAGTTTATTTGATTCCTGCTTTGATAGTTCATCATCAAGGTCTCTTCAAAAGGTAACACAGTTAGACTTTTTTTTTCTTGTTCTTGACTGTTTTTTTTAAGTTGGGTGAAATTTTCACTTACTGTTTGCCTACTTATTTTTATCGGGGAAAAAGAAAGGAACTTGTTTACTTAATTACTTTGTATTATTCTGTTTATTCTGCGCTGCCCCTCCATGATTAGCATGGTAGGTAAAGGCCATTTTACAATTTGATTGAGGTTGAGCTTGTTATGTTGGATCCTATAGTTTTTGGTAGATTTGTCCTCTCGAGCTCCATGTTAAAATTATTGTCTGACAAAGTTATTTTGAACTTAATGCAGGCCTTGCACAATATTAGGAAAAGGTATTGCTGATATTGCCAGATCAAGCTTATTTTTAGCTACCTATTGCACATCAGCTTGGTTAGTGTTATTTTTTTTCTACTGCGCCATGCATTATATTAAAAAAAAAAAATTGTTCTTCATTTTCTAATGTTTTTCAACTTCAATTAGACTTCTCCCTTGAGATATGATTTTTTCATTTGAAATAACTAAAGCATGGTAAATACGCTTAGAAAGAAAACAGTGGGAGAATATCTTCCTGAAATTGTCAGTTGAATGCGACTTAGAAATTTCTGCATCTGGTTGTACTGGCTTTACTACTACTTATGTGCGATATCTAGCTATGTCATACATCAAGCTGTGTAACATTGCAGTGCCATGAACACGGTTGAAACTGAATAAACCACAGACCAGTAGGCTTTGAATAGGCTAATATGTTTGCCTAAAATCTTCCATGTCAAATTAAAAATGCAATGTAACAATCTCATGCTAATTTCATTGAAAATATTGGCCTTCGTAATTGAGCTAACCACTAAGTTTTTAAACAGGATGTGGACTTGCATGCTGTTTGGGTTCTTGAGAAGATGTAGCATACCATTGATAGCAATTGGATCGGTAAAGGACTCTTTTCAATTACCCTATTTGGAATACCCATGTTCTACATATATTCAAACATCCATGACTCGAAAAATACATAGCAAGACTTCAAAAAGTAACAAATATATCCATCTTGAATTCATATATCGAAACTCATGACCATGTCCGAGTAACATAGAATTTTAACATATGAGTTGTAAGCCTAAGTCCATTTTTTGTGCAGTTTCCAGCCGGTCTGAGTGTTGCTATTGAGAAGAAAAGCAGGCGGATGGAGATGTCACTCTACTGCCTTGCACGAGCCATAGAGAGCTTCTTTACATGGATGGCTGACATCGGGTATTTGCCACGGTCGAAGAATCTGAAGAGACCTGACGTGATGATTTTCAGCTTGTCGACAGCTATCATAATGCATTGCTACGCACAGGAGAGGGAACTGTTTAACTCCAAGTACTTAAATGTTCTTGATTGGATCTTTGGTGTGCCTTCTAAATCAAATGATAATTGTTAAATCCATTAACTAAAAGGACATGATATTTCTATTTGTATTATGTGAAAATAACAAGTTGAGATGACAGCATACATGTAATAATATGTTTACCACATAAGAATTTGGAATAACTTAACCGATTTAATGATTACTTTTTTATCAGGATTAAAATTTCAAAATTTGAAAAAGTAAAGAATTAAAAATGACCAAATTCCAGGTGCTCAAACCCGGGACCTCTAGTTAGAACAACATCCTCTTTTTCACTGGAGCCACTTATTAGGTTCAATTAAAGTATAAATATTGATTCTATTGTTTAGGATAAATTATGTCATTAATACATAATTTTGATAATTTTTTTAGCTTAAAACTTGAACCTCAAATCTTAAACCCGAAACCTTGAATTCTAAACCTCAAACCTTGAAATCTAAACCCAAAAGTCAAGTTAAAATATCAAAATTATATACCAATGATATGTAAAATATTATTAAAATATCATTATATAATTAAAAAAAGATACAAAATATCGTGACGCTCATGTTTCATACTATTCTTTCTATTCTATGTGTGCAACAAGAATAATTACATCATGTCTTCTTGTTTAGGGACTCAGATCATCGGTGATGCATTTTGTGAGCGAACTAGTTATCTCCAAAAGAATATTATATAATATTTTATATAGTACATAAAAATAAGCAGAAATGTTAATTTGATGGATCGCTAGCAAACAACTGTGGTTTCCCTTAGAATAGAAAATCCAATCATCAACCTGGAATTTGAGTATCATTCTTGCAATTCATGATGAATATATCAAATAATTATTGTATATATATTACAAAGTATACTTTCACCATAACTTGAGAGATGTTGAGTGCAATTGTCTGATTAGCTATCTCTTCCACTCCCCGTTTGTAACCCTAGCTCTGTTTCTGATGTCTATACCAGCAAGCAGGAGTCAAATCCAAACAGATTGTATAGGTTTTGGCATAAAATAGACCAACTTGGTTCAAATGATATACAATTTCAATGACTTCTCCATAACATAATTAAAATCCCTTAATAGTTTGGTGGCACTGGTTGGGCCAAAATTGACAGTATTGGCTTGTCTCATATGGACTGACAAAGACCGCAACTTATTATATGCATCTCCTCTGAAAATATAATAATTTGGAGTGTGGAGACAGACCAGTGGTGGTCATACAAATATAATAAGATACTGAAATCTGTTTAAGAACAACAGATTACAAGGGACAAAACAAAAGATGGGGGGGGGGGGGTAATTACCTGTAGAACCCATGTCTTGCTGTTCCTTCAAGCAATATCCCACAGTCCTAAATTAGGTTATCCATTATGGGACTTAAAATCACTTTGTTTAATAAAATGGGTTTCCAATATTTTCTCAATTCATGGAGACAAGCTTCACCCATAAGTCATCCATCAATCTAGGTGTGTTTTTTAATGAAATGTCGTGGCTTACAGGGAGGCCAACAGAAAATAAAAGAAAGTAGGATCTGCTGCATATCTTTGGCATGATATATGGGGGTGTACGTGGGACGTGGCTATGTTAGGGACAAGGGCCGTCAGCCTTCAGGTTTTTAGATGCATTGGTTGGAAACCTGGAGAAGCAAGCAAATCAGTTTGTTTAGCTGACACTTGAAAACTTTAACCTCGATTTATATATTAAAAGTTAAAAGAAAAAGAGATGAAAGTTTTAAAGCATCGCAGTTTTATTTATTCAATTCCTAAAATACCCGACAAGGAACCTTGGTTGAAGGACCCAATTTTGTATTATTTTATTTATTTGTTTGTGTATGAAAAGTCTCAACGTTTACTAACTAATTTGATGGAGAGATATAGAAAATGGGAGGTTTGGGGTGGTTTATTTTTTTTAAAAAAAATTAATAAGGAGATGGACTTTTTAGCTAATTTGGACATAAATATAAGATTGAATAGTCAAATCTTTTAATTGCAGTGTTTAATAAATGGAGGTTTACAAAAGTTTGATAAGATCGAACCTCCAAAATAAATAATGCAGTGATGAACAATTTTTTTCACAAATCGGGAATGAAATATGTAGAATGGCATCTCTGACCATTCTTGTTAAAAAATTACTCTCTTTGCCACATGCTTATTCAAAAATTACTCCTTTACGACATGTATATGTTTCTTGAATATTTATGTACTCTTAATTCGTTTTCAATTTACTTGTGTAAAATGATTTCTTATGCAACTTTATATTAATTGAAATATGCTACTTGACAAATTTATTCAGAGTGTGACATAATTATTATTAAAAATATAGTTTACAATTATATTGATACACTATTAATATTCATCAAGTTTCACAATGTTAATATTTGTAAATAAAAAACTTAATTGTGATATGCTCTTATTTATCATTTTATATATAACGCATCAACTATCAATCAATTATCAAACAATATGATGGTATACTCTTAGGGTTTATGTTTTACCATATAAGATTTGTGTACAAAGCTATGGCCAAAAAGGGAAAAAAAATATGTCTCTCTCACTTTTTGGCTGTCGGCAACTGACATCGACAAATTAGAAAGAGTTTAGGTTGGAAAGAGCTTATTAATGAAATTAATGGATAATTAAAATTTCTCAGCATTAACTAATACCTAACTATTTGCAAGTCTAAATTCTTTTTTCCAGTACATAATTAAGCTCAAGTCTCAAAGCATGCCAAAAGAAAATTAGTTAATGTTATGAATATATTTTTGAGTTTCATATCAAAATAATGTTGAATCATTTCAAAATAAATGAATAAATATTGGCTTTCACCACAAATTTACCCTCCAACAACATCATTTTTTTTTCGTTCAAGAAAGTTGATGAATGTTTTAATGGAAAGTAGGTAATTATCACAAGCTGATATTTATATATTTATTTTTTAAATTTTTATTAATATTTGTTACACCCTAAATCTATTTATAGATTATTAAAAAACTCTATAAACGGTGTATAGGATAATTTTTCTTTAAGTTGTGTCAATTATCAATTTTAATTAATCTCTCTATTTTACGAAAATTAAAAGTTAATTTTTCTACTTTAATTTATAAGAATTTAACCGAAAAACGAAGAAACTACTCTAATTGGATAACATTGTAAACGTTATCATTAAATTTCAAAATTAATAATTCGACCATTTATATATATATATATATACCAACTACTTGGTTATTTAACTTCTTAGTTTATATAAGATATGAGAACCAAAAATAATTCAAATTTTATTTATTTATTTTGTCTTAAAATCATGATTAGATGTGGTGTAGTGTTACCTATCTCTCACTCTAATATTGTATAAAAAAGAATAATGGCTAAATGAATGATGCATCATTGGTATATGGAAAACATGAAAGTAATTAAATAAATATTTAAGAATAGTAATTTTTTTTTTATATTTTACATGTCTGTTTTATAGTTTATAGTTAAGATTCGTAATTGTGAACTCAACAAGTGGTTCCAGTGGAAAAGATGATGTTATTCATCCTAGGGGTTTCGGGTTCGAGCGCCTGTGTGTGTAAGAAGGGTGTATGTTCTCAAAAAATTAAGAAAATATGAACAGATACTACAATGTAATTACACTAGTATACTCTCTTTCCTTAAAATGCGATAGTGGTTAGCTTTTAAAGTTTTATGGTAGAGTATTTTCAAAGTTTTTTTTTCAACAAAAAGTAATTTTAAAGTTTATTAATTAATAATATACATGATCGTGAGATTGACTAACTTTATATAGATTTAAACAATAATAATATATCAAATACAAATTGAATAAATAATGATATCCAATTTCAAGGTATGGTAAAAGTAAAACCCTTCACTTTCATAACTTTGAATGTAAAAAATGAACATTTTGTTAAATACTAAGTAGCTAATTGACAAATAAGGAGGAGAGGGAAGAGTGTGTATAAATAAAAGCATAGGTGAGTGGAGTTTTGGTGGTGAGGAAGGTGAAGCAATTAACAGTAATGGGGAGATCTGCATGTTGTGACGAGAATGGCCTCAAGAAAGGACCTTGGACTCCCGAAGAAGACCAAAAGCTGGTTCATTACATTAAACGACATGGCCATGGCAGTTGGAGAGCTCTCCCTAGGCTTGCAGGTTTCATTTATTCCCATCTTCATCTTCTTTTTTATTTAATTTTAAAACAACAACAATTTTCATGGTTTCAGGTCTGAACAGATGTGGCAAAAGCTGTAGGCTAAGGTGGACGAATTACTTGAGGCCTGATATCAAGAGGGGCAAGTTTTCTCAAGATGAAGAACAAACAATCCTGCATTTGCATTCCGTACTTGGAAACAAGTAATTTTACTGCAAATCGATGTTTTATTGATTTTACTCCATAACTTAAGAATTAAAAGCCACATCCTTTTCTTTTTCAATGTTTTTAAGGTGGTCAGCCATTGCAACACATCTACCAGGGCGCACTGATAACGAAATCAAGAACTTCTGGAATACCCATTTAAAGAAAAAGCTGATTCAAATGGGCATTGATCCAATGACCCATCAACCCAGAACTGACATCTTTGCAAGCTTGCCTCAGCTCGTAGCCCTTGCTAATCTTAAAGACCTCCTGGAAAACAGTCCTCATCTATTCGATGACCAAGCTTTAATATTACAGGCAGAAGCTGCTCACTTGGCTAAGCTTCAATACATGCAATTACTCCTCCAGTCTGCTGCTTCAACGACGACCAACGACGACTCATTATCTTCACCAAATGGCATTGCAGACATGGAAGCTCTCAACTTATTAAGTTCACCAGTTCCAGCTCATGTCAAAGAAAACCCAGTTATTCCAAATTCATCCCAATTTTCTGTGGGAAATGCTACTTCTCAACAACTCCACCATCCCGCCCTGTTACCTCACTTAATAGACCCACAAGTCCCTTTCAGTTTCCAAACATCGTTGAATAATGAAAACACTGAGATGGGGAACTGTTCCAGCTTTACAATGCTCAGTCAAGGAGATAACCAAACCGATAACTCATCGTCATGGCTTCTTCCATCCCCTCCCATTCCTCCAACAGCCACCGAGACATCACTAAGCAATCCAGGAGATGTGAGCAGTAATTCTAGCAACAATAATGGCGCCGCCTCTCCTTACTGGCCTGAACTCTATTTCGACGACTCTATCATGCATGAGATTTCTTAGACAGTGTTGTTGGAGTTTGTATTTCCCATTATTAATTTTCTGTTACCGAAGATAGCTATGGCATCCATCCCGTGCTTTACATGCATGCATGATTACCCTGTATCCCCCCCAAACATCCATGTATATTTATTTATATATACAGCTTATATGTGTATGCATAATTTTGAGATAATAATTTTGTTCAAACATTTCCATCCTACTATAAACAGCTTTTTTGTTTAATGATCGATTTCAGGTTGTGGTTCTTGTCCATGAACACCAATTCATCTAGTTCTATGGCTCAATTGCCATAGGTAAAGTTAGCTTAGAAAATCAATATATATACCACCTTTTATAGTTGCTATATATGTTTGTGTATATACACACACATATACACGCATTATCGAAAAGGAAAAAAAATCTCTTGAGGAATCATTGTAAATTTAAAGTGTTTATGTCAATAAACAACACTTTCAAAGACCAGTAACTTGGATAAAATTTTGAGCCTTTTCTCACAAGTCATAACAGTTCCTCAGTGATTCTTAGCTGCACTATGTAAACTTTCAATGAGCAAGGAATCACTGGTTTTAGATCTAGATTGATTATTAGATTTAGCACCGGAATAGTCCGAGAGTAGTAATTAAAAGAGGGCAAGTGCAGTCATGACTTAGTTATAATCAGTCCTATACAAATAATTAGCATACTTAGCCTAGCCTTCAGTCGACACACCTGCCACTATGATGTACTGATCATAAAACGCCATATGATTGCATTATTTGCTAGAAAATAAAGCATCCCTTTCTTGACGTTGCCACTCGTAGGCATTTATAGATTGCTGTCACCACCAACTACATATCTACGATCGTCTCCTGCCCATGGACTAAAACCAGAAATAAATAATTAAATAAATCATTTCCAATTCTTAATTTATAATTAATCATTTTCGAAGATTTCATTTGACATACTATCTATACATAATTAATTGCAGTGACGTAAGAAACTTTGAATAGTATATTTAATGTTTGGGGCTAGGATTAGGTGGTGATAATATTTTACTTTCTCTTTTAAATGTGGACAACATATGAAGGATGAGAAGAAAAGAAACCTAACCCAGATTGTGTTTTATGGTTCTTCTTTTCCTGTATTGACTTTCACAAATAGTAAACTTAATCAAGAGCACATATTAATTCAGTAGACTTAAATTTTGAGTTTTAAGATCTTTAATCCATATTTTCATTACCCTCATATTGTTATTTTCTTTATAAAAAAAAAAGAGAGAGAGAGAAAGGAAAAGAGCACTCCATTGGAATGGATAGAGAGACGATAAGTGTGAGAGATTAGCTTGTAATTAACAAGACTCTGTAAAGTATTGGATTTGGTTTAGTTGAAGGGAGGGACACAGTCAATCCCTTGCTAGAAAAGAAATCAAACTTCTCTAACTACTCTTTGGAAATGAAAACTATATCCTCCCTTCCTGCATGCAAAATGCATTTTATAATTAAAAAATCCCCTTTCTTTAATCCTAAGTAGTACGGTTATACATCACTCCATCAACATGCTAAAACTTTTGCATTTTCATAATTGAGGATGTATATCATCGAGAAAGGATTGTATAAAACTATGATTTCACGTCATTCCTATCTCTTTTCAATAGAAGAATGATTGAAAAAAAATAACGATGATGTGAAATCACAATTTCATACAATTTCTTTCCGCATATCATCTGTTCAAAGCCCCACCACTCCATATGATAAATTTACGTACAAAGTGGATTATAATATATATATATATATATATATGGTCATATTTAGGATAACTAAAATCAAATTAGTATAAAATATAATTGTTCTAAAAAGCTTAGACTATATTAAATTTCAATAATATTCTCACCTAATAAAATTTAGATGTGAATTATCCATTTTAACCAAGGCTTTATTGATAATTTTTTTCCTCTTTTTGTTGCAAAACATCTAAAACCGGATGGTATTTTACATTAATATTTAAATATCTATCTATATTAATTCAAAATAATTGATTGACTCGTACACCAATTCAATTTTTTTACAAAAATCTAAATTAAAAAATCTATGATTTAATTCTTTTATCATCTTTAAATGAAAAAATAAAAATTAATATTTTTAAAGATTGCCGATGTTTCTTTTAACCACTGAGATATAATTTAATCACTACCAATATCATTTTTCTTATGTATTAATATATATAATTATTAGTTTGAAATATTTAACTTAGAGTGTGTATTAAGGATATTTATTGATTTTTAATTCACTTGTAAAATTAAAAAAAATTCATATCAAAATATTAAAGAGCTCTACTTTAAAAATAAAAAGATTATAACTGATTAAGTTTTAATTTAATTGATATCGTTATTATTACAATTTGAGTGCATTTAAATGTATCTTTTCCTTTGTTTTAAGGATAGAAAGAAGTAATAGATAAAAATAGAATTAGAGAGATTATAATTTAGGAATTTATATAAAAAAAATTGTTATTTTTCTTAATGAAAGATGAAACCTTCATATCTTCAATGGCGACTTTCCAGTGTTGGTGATAAATGAATAGTTATTACTTACTCTCTCTTTTTTGTAAAAATAATTACATTAAATTCTCCACTTCCGCAATTCACTCATTAATTATAACCACACCAACAAATTAACGCCTCCTCTTTTGTGATTTAATGTGTTACGATCGAAGCTGCAAATTAGCTGCAGTCCTGCCTGCTTAACACTTTATCATCATTCGATATTATTCAGTGCCGGACTTAGGAATAAATTTTATTTTTATTGCCTTCCAATCTTAACTTGAAATTTTGTGTTATTGATTCAAATATTTAAAGCATTTATATTAAATATATGTTTTTGAAATTATAATTATAATATATTAAAGATTTGTATATTTTATCATAATCATTACAAAAAACGATCAAATCAATATTCGAAAGGATATTTTTCGTCCCGACGAGCAACATTTTTATCAAATGGAATGACCTTTAATAGGTTTAGTTGAGAGTTCTGTAATAGGTATCAAATGATTCATTTTTATTAAATACAGAGTCCACGTCTCGACGAGCAACATTCCTCGTCGCAACGTTGGCTGACAATAAGTCACGTTGTGACGTTAGGTGGCCTAAGGTTACGACGTGACAAACTGCTTGGTGATGCCACGACGTGGAGGAGGTGATGCCATGACATTGATCTTGAATTTTCAAAACTTTACAATTCGGTCCTAATTCATGCTCGGGTCAACAAAAGTGCTTTCGTAGGCTCGATTAAGGCTCGAATTTAATGGTATGCCATAATGTGAACCTGTTTTATGATATGATTGAATGTTTGAATGATTTATTTACAGTGAATTTGATGATAGTTGCTTCAGCAACAAATGTGGCATCCTATAACTCGAACTCAACGATCGAGTTGAGCAAGGGATGTTACAATTATACATTTTTGGATTGTCAAGCAAATAGAAATACCACCCGCTAAATCACAAAGTGAAATTTATACAAGTCAACTATGAATAGTAATATCATCCGCAAACACATTATTAAAAAGGGTGTGCATGAATTTCATAGCCCCACAAGATATCGTATATTCCCGAGTCATCAAGCCTATAATTCTACCCTCTGTCTCGTTATTTTATTTGCATCAACAACCATTCACAGGGACAACTTGGAAATGGTCTCGAGAGAAGGTCACTTTATAACCTACCTTTCGACTGGGAGAGACTATTATTATACTACTACTTTGACTTGGGCCCTTCATTGGGCCACCTCGAGCCCATTAAGAGGAATAATTGGATATGAGCTCTCACTCTCCTATAAATGCCCAAAGGTATTAACATCGTAAGAGGACTCCTCTCCACTCCTCTTAAAAAATCCTAATAAACCAAGCATTCATCTTGAGTCCCTTTACTTATTCGACTCTCGACCCTAGAATGGTGAATTGGCCCTTCTTGTCACCACCCCTCTCCTTCATCACTTCCGTTGATACTATGTACCAATAGTTTTTTATTTAAATAATAATTTAAACTGAATCAGATCTACTGACTCAATAACAAACGTAAAGTTGGATCTCAACCCCCCAGCCCTAAGAAAAATCACAATCTATGATCCAGTCCGGGTAGCCCTGCTAATAATGTTAGTAGTACTCGGTTTTAAGCCCAAATAGAGAATTGGCTTTACCCATAGGTCCAACCCATTTTAGCAGTCAGAAATATCAAAATTACTAGTTTTTACTGTTAAAATGTTACATTTACATTAAGAATATCTTAATCATTCATGCACTCGTTGCCTTAAATTTACAAGTTTTTACGTAACGACATACAACTATGGATTTTTTTTCCCTTTCAAATACCATAGATAGAGAAAGGAGGTTGAGGTGGACCGGTGGTGGTTGAGAAAAGCGGCTATTTAGCGACCACCGTGGCCGAATGGCATTGACAGCTATAAGATTGAAACAGTAATCTTTAATCTCACTCCCTTATTTTGTGCTTAATATGACATTGGTGCATGCATTTTCCCCCACCGAACAAGACCCATGTTCCCCATCTTTTACTACCATCTCTGCATTTTGGTCTCCCTTTGAAAAGGAAATACATGCAGCACACATTAATTAGTACACGGTAAAATCAATTACTTTTAATATTCATTTTGAATAGGCAACAACATCATTTATCGAAACTAATAAAATATTTTTTTATGTTAAAAAAAACTTCACTTGGTTGAATTTCTTGACAATAAACAATTTATATTAAAAAATAAATTAATTCGAGAACATTCATAAAGTTAAATTGGCAGGAAAAAATTCCGCATACAGTACCTAAAAATTATACGATTTAAATTGAATGATTTAGTGCTTGATTCTTTTAGATCTTTCTTCTCGTAAAAAAATATCTTTGATAAATTGAAAACTTATTAGTGTTCGTCGAGTTACAAATATTTCTTATCATATAAATTTAAAATTATAAGTGAACACTTTATTTATATAAATATAAATATGCCATACATTTGATTCCTAATAAAATTTAGGCTGATGAATGGCCAGCGAAACAAATCAATAAATTATTTGATGAATAGATATGTCCCTAGGAATTAATGCATGTGCCATGTGTCCATGAAAGAGCATCGTACCAACTTTAAACGATCCTTTTTTTATTATTATTTTTATGTGAAATAAGAGTGTTAGTTAAATTTTACAAAAAAAAATGTTATTTGAATAATATTTAAGTTTTAAATTAATGAATAAAATATAGATATTACTACAAGGTATTTAGTTTTTTGCTCTCTATTTTTTTTTTTTTTAGAAAACGAACAAATTTAATAGCTTATAAAGAGTAAAACCATAAAGGACCAAAAGTTAAAAAAAACAAATCAAGGCCCAATCCAATTGTAAAGAGAAGAAACTCTAGCCTCCGTAATTTCTAGCCACCATCGGGAGAAGAATGACCCGAGAAAACAACATAGTCAGGGTTGTTATACTTACGCTCAACAAATCCAATATAGGAAAAGAGCCAATGCTTAGGGCGGGTCCGATTAGACCACAATTGCCTCTATGAAGCTCGTTGGGCACCTCGACAATTGTAATTCCAGAGCCTTTTAGAGGGCAGCAACTTGTTGGGTATAGAAGCAAGTCTACTCCTAGAAGATATATTTACGAGTGTGATTATTTGGATTTATAAAAGGAATCGAAAATTGGTGCATTAGGCATATGATTTTTATATGATGTAGCATCATTTTATAATAGTGAAATTCATAGTTTAATAAAGGGTAAATGATATTCTCTCATTGACATAACATGATTGATGAAAAATGAATGTGTCTACGTGTCATTTGTGACAAATGATTTAATTACTATGTGTTAGTAATTGATTTTTCATATCGAAAGATATAATGAAAATCTTGAGATAAAATAAAATCATAATGAGAAAATAAATTTTATCCCACAAAGATTAAGGATATCCTATGAGGGTAACACACTTATGCCAATGTCATAGTATTAAAGTGGAATGATTCTATGATTAAATAAGTTGTAATTAATAGACAAAGAGCTAAAACTTAATTGAAAATTATTTGAATCTTAATTATATATGTTCAATTGATCCATCCGCAAGTTCAATATAGCCCAAAATGAATTGCATGTAGAAATGATAAATTGTGGAAGCGATAAGTAAGACAAATATATTGCATGTATCACTACTTGTAGTGAATACGTTTTCTCCCAAAGAACAAGACAAATATACTGCATGTATCACTACTTGTAGTGAATACGTTTTCTCCCTAAGAACAAAAGATGACTTAAAAACTGATTTAATTTCTTTGAATTTTTATTTAATTGATTGTAATTAAATAATTGAAATCTGAAATGAGAAATAAATTAAGTCATTCATCGTAGATTTGTTGAATAATGCAACTAAATTAATTTCCTCATGGATTCTAATACAGTGAAGTTTTCATCACTTTAACGGAATTAGAATTGGGTTGAGAAAATTGTAATTTTTTAAAAGTTTTAGAATTCTAATACCCGAGCACGAAACATGACCAAATTGTAAAATTTTAAAAGTTCAGGAATAACGTTGTGATGTCATATTTTTCACGTCGTCAAAAAAGTACATCATGTCACGATGTCGAGTGGTCTAAGATTGTGATGTGACATACTGTTTTAGTGATGTCATGACGTAAAAGAGATGACGTCACAACTTCGATTCTAAACTTTGAAAACTTTGCAATTTGGACATGTTTCATGCTAGGATTGACAAAAGAGATTTCATAAGCTCATATAAGACTCATATATGATTTTTTAACATAATTTGAATGTGATTAACTCTTAATTACATGTGTAAATGTTTGTATACTACAAAATTGACTATAAGTGCTCCGAAAATGAATGTAGGATTCTGTAGTTCGGACCCGACAATCGAATCGGACGAAAGGTGTTACAATCCTTCTGTGTTCTATTAAAGTATTAAATATTATTATTTAATTAGACCTTATTTGAACAAAACTCTTGTTCTGTTTCTCAATTAATAAGTACTATGAATTAATCTACAAACACAATTGTTGAGCGTTGATATTCTGTAAAGAAATAGTGAATTTATTTTAAAGAATAAAATATACCCACCCTTTAAAAAATAATTTACTATCATTAATCCAAAATTTCCTATAAATAAATTATTCATTTGTGACAAATCGAGGCAAAAGAAGCACATACCAAAATTGCTACATATACCCACCTTTTAAAAAGAAATCTTCATGCCTCACCTCAATTAAACCTCATCATCCGAAATGAATTGATTTAATATTTATTTGACAGAGAATTTTACTATCACTAATCCAAATTTTACTTTCAAAATTTAAAGAAAAGAATCATTATGTGAGAGGGAAAAAAATAGGGTAATTTACTTAAATGACCTAAAATTTTTATTATTTACAAAAATGATCCAAGTTTAAAAATATACACCAAAATGACTTAAAATAAACAGTAAAAATTGATATTGGCCATCTAATGGCTGACACCACCTAACCAATGATTGGTGTCAGACATAAAAATTTGTGTTTTTTGGTGTCGACTATTGTATTTTTCTTAATACGGTATTTTATTGATATATAAAAATACGAGAATTTGAAAAAAAAAATTGTGTGTAAGCCATGCAATGGCCGACACCCCTTTTTAATCTGATAAAAAAATTAAATTTTTTAGTGTTGGCTATGCAATGACCGACACCCTTTTTTTGTCAGGTAAAAATACAATTTTTTTGTGTTGGCCATTGCATGGCCGACACCCCTTTTTAATCTGATAAAAAAATCAAATTTTTGGGTGTTGGCCATGCAATGGCGGACACCCCTTTTTTATCAGATAATAATTTTAATTTTTTGTCTTAGCCATGCAATAGCCGACACCCCTTTTTCTCAAATAAAAAATTTCAAATTTTTTTGGTGTTGGTCATGCAATGGCCGACACTTCCTTTTTTTAGATAAAAAAAATTCAAATTTTTTGTATTGGTCATGCAATGACAGACATCCCCTTTTTCAGATAAAAAAATTTCAATTTTTTTTGGTGTTGGCCATACCGACATCCCCTTTTTGTCAGATAAAAAAATTTTAAAATTTTTAGGTGTTGCACATGTAATGGTCGACACCCCTTTTTTCAGATAAATTTTTTTTATTTTTTTGGTATTGGCCATGTAATGGTCGACACCCCTTTTTTATTTGGTAAAAAATTAAATTTTTTGGTGTTAGCCATGTAATGGCCAACACCAACTTCCCCTCATTCTCTATAAATAGGGTTTAGTTTTTTTATTTTGAAATTGTAAGTAAGAAATATTTCTCTCAAAATAACAAGAAAATGAGAGTGTTTTATTATTTAACATTAGATGAGTGTTTTGTTTTGGAGGATAGTTACAAAGTGTACAATCAAATTTCGGGATTAAACTATATACTGTCATGTATTGCCGAAGTTGAATTATATACTGTCAAGTGAAGCGGCAAAGATATGTCTTCAGTGGTAAGACGATTTTCTGCGCCATTGAAGACCATCCAATATACCCAACGCAGATGGACATTATCTACGTTGGAATAATTTGTTTTCACAGAAAATACTGTCGAATAGCTATTCCAACGTAGATATATTATTGCTCTATGTAGGCATTGTGGTAAGGCCGTAAAGGTTATGCTGTCAAAGGTCGGATGACTTTTTCCGTCATTTAACAGGTAACCGAGATCGACTGCATTGTGTTTTATGAACTGAAAAAGGTTATGTTTAACGACAACCTGAGCAAGTTTCTCGCTACTAACGTTTGCAACTCGGTATTCAAGCAGATAGACATTATCCATGTTTCTATTTTGTTATATCTGTATATTTATTTTTTAAAATTTCATGTATTAATATTAACAAATAATTGTAATTTATTGTATCTGTAAATTTAATTTGTTGCTTATTAATATTCAATAATATTTGTATTTTCTTGTATTAAAATAATTTCGAATTATATATAAAAATATTAAATATGTTGTCAAAATGTGGAGAAATAAATATTATTGAAAAAGGTTATATAAATTTTTAAAAAATAATAATTAGAATATACAGAAAATTAGAAAAAAAATTAAAATATACAGGAAATTAGAAATTAAATTTAAAATAAAAACGAAATTACAAATTAAATTTAAAAAGTAAACGAAAAAAAAATCAAAATTGAGTAGATCTCGGTGACGTCTTCAGCGCTGGTGTGTAACAGTTCGGCTTCCTCCCGACTCGACGAAGTCGAGGCCGTAGTACAGTTTGTTCAGAAGGCGTTACATTGGTGTTCATCGGCTTATCCTCGGTGGTGTCAACGTTGGGTGTCCCGATTGGTGTACGTAGGAAGGTGGTAAAATCGTACGTATCATCAACGTAATCGGAAGTAGGTTAAGTGACTTGAGGTGCCGAGCCAAAAATATCCTCCATTGTCGGTGTACGTTCTTCCGGATGGATCTTCGGTTGATATGAGAAAGAATCGGAGTAACATGTACATTGAAGGTCAGGGTCGACGCCAAAAATCTCCTCAATGGAACGATGATAATAATCGTGTAACAAAAAAGATGAAGAGCCAGATGTTTGATATTAGGGATCGGGTTGGTGCTCCGGCTGGTACACGGGTTGGTCCTAAGCCTCGTAATCAGGCTGGTAATCGGGCTCGTCTGCGGGCTCATCATTGGGCTCATCCTCGGGCTCGAAATCTAAATTAGGGATTCTACCACGATGTCCATATGCGTTATTCATCAGACCCCATCGGTTGTCTTCCGGAATAAGTCTACTCGGCATATACTCCCGGGGATCAACCACCGGCATCCCGTATGCCGTATACCATTGCTTGTAATATGGGGTACCGAAATAATCCTCGTTACACAAATACAAGGTTGAACACCTATTTACCCGGTCATTCCAAAGCACGATATATGCTTGAAGATCATGAGCCCAATTTATTCTGTTTTTACCATGTCCCCTTTTGTCTAGCTGGTGGACCTCATTGAGTTGGAAGGGAGGGTTCGGGATATGTTGTATAGCACCGAACTGTCGCAAAACCCGATCCTCAGCGTGTCATTCCACCATATGAAAATTGAATACCGGCACATTACACGAGAACAGTTGGTAATTGTGCTGGTAAACAAATGGTGGAATGAAAGGCATAATTTCGTCTAAAATATAAGGCTGTCACACGAACTACACAGTATAAAAATACGAATTTAGTTAAAAAAATTCGGAAATCTAAAAAATATTAGATTTTTTTTTGTAAAAAAATATTTCGAAAATGTAAAAAAATATTTGTAAAAAATATCAGATATTTATTTTTTTAAAATTCGAAAATATAAAAAACATTTTGAAAATAGAAAAAAATATTATAAAAAATTCGAAAATATATCTTAAATCATCTCCTCCATATTTGTCTAATTAGAGACGTAAATTGGGACATTTTTCGTGTCGCCCAAGTCCCGGAACTAAATGTCATCTGAAAAATTGAAAAATAATTAGAATAAAAATAATAATTAATAAAATTTAAAAAATATAAAATCAAAACATCGAGTCACCTATTAACTAGTGGTATCGAATATGGCATGTGTTCGAGGTTAGCGATGGAAGACAATCGGTATAATATCAATGATTGGAGCAGATATGTGTAGCCGCCCATGGCATGAACTGCAGGATTTGTCACTCGACAAAGCTCCCGGTACAATGTCGTCAACACTGTCGAGTCCCAACTTAATTTCCCCACTGCCTTGAAATCATCCAACAATGGGAGGTAGATGATGCTTATTCTATTTTGGCTAGTATCCAAAATAAGGATACTGTCTAGTAATTGCAAAAAAAAGCGTGAGCATGGTAGATAATGTCCAGCTGCGTTGGATTTTGAGGGAGATGTCTAAAGTTATCGTATAGCCACGTAAACTTTAAAAACGATAATTTTTCGTTTTCAGTATCCGAGGGCACCTTGCCAAGTAACCGATAGTAAGTGCCGTAAGGATTGTCTACTATACCCAGACCCGTTACCGCGTCACTTTTAACGGGTAGCCCGAGCTAGATTGCAACGTCTTCTAATGTAATTGTTGCCTCTCCACATGGGAGGTGAAACGTGTGAGTCTCGGGGCGCCATCTTTCGACAAAGGCAGTTATTAAATCGACCCAAATATTCATGTTTTTAATGCGGGCAGCAATCCCAAATCTCGCATCTTCGATATATTGTTGAGCCAATCTATAGGGCTTATAACCCGGATAATGATGTCAGGATCTAACCATCCTATAGAATTTCGGATATGCTCGAATCGCTCCCACACGGTGTTTGTCATAACTACAAAGAATAACGTTCGGATCCATAATGTGATGAACGGAACTCGGTCAACGGCGGTCAACGGCGAAATTGAGGTGTTAGTGAGCTGGAATTTGGGTGGTCCATTGCTATTTATAGTAGAGGACCATTGATGGTATTTTTGTAATTTTAGGGTGGTCTAAGGTTATTTTGGTTAATAAATTTAAAATCTGATAAAAATTGTAATATAATAATAATTGTTGATTTAAATATTTAAAATTAATAAATAATGTATTGCTAAATTTGTATTGTCAAATCAACACATTATTTGATAAAAATTGTAATATAATAATAATTTTTATTTAAATATTTAAATTAGTAAATAATATATTGTCAATCAACATATTATTTGATAAAAATTGTAATATAATAATAATCTTTTTTATTTAAATATTTAAATTTAATAAATAATGTATTATCAAATCAATATATTATTTGATAAAAATTGTAATATAATAATAAATTTTATTTAAATATTTAAATTTAGTAAACAATGTATTGTCAAATCAACATATTATTTGATAAAAATTGTAATATAATAATAATTTTTTTATTTAAATATTTAAATTTAGTAAATAATGTATTGTCAAATTAATAAATTATTTGATAAAAATTGTAATATAATAATAATAATCTTTTTTATTTAAATATTTAAATTTAGTAAATAATGTATTATTAAATCAATACATTATTTGATAAAAATTGTTATATAATAATAATTTGTAATTTAAATATGAAAATTTGATAAATAATGTATTGTCAAATGAACACAATATTTGATATAAATTTAATATAATAATAATTTTTTTATTTAAATAATGTTAAATTAATTTTAAATGTAATTTAAATTTCAACTTCAAATTTAAAGTGAAATTTTAAATTCAAACTTATATAATTATGAAGCTTAAATTATTTAAATTTAAACATGTTAATTAATTTTCAAATTAATTTTTACTCAAATATTCTTCATGTATACTAGTGGATATGCGCTCATTCTTCGTCGGACAATCCGATATTACGAGAGTATTGACTGAAAATATAGACACGATGTAGGCAAGTGGATCGGTTATGACCAGCCCTTCGGCAAACACTGCACAATTTCAGTTTCCCCGTCTCCCTAATGTCCATATCAGAGCGTATCCTCGTCGAATGTGGTCGATCTCTGGGCTTTCTACGGAGACTATGGTCAGGTAGCATATCAAAAGCAACCGGTGAAATTTTCCAGTTCGATACATCGGGTATTACGAAAAATTCATTCTCTCATATACGCAATGTGCGTTGCAACGTGAACACCTCGTCTATGAATTATTCGACATTTAAATTTGCAGTCGCACAAGCTGCATGAACATGCGCACCAGGATATCGGAGAGCTTGAAATCTAAACCACTCGCATCGTCTGTTTGCCAGATCAACTATGTACGACCTCGATGGAACACCTGAGCGACGATCGGTGTACTCTGAAACTCAAAAAATCTCCAACTCCCGCGAATAAATTTCTGCATTCATCGTTCGAGCTCTCTGACTGTTTGCCACCATGGCCCTTCGAATGTCCTCAACGTACACGTGTCCGGCCTCCATTTGCGCCACTTGTCGTTGCCCCATTGTAGGCATCAATGTGGCCAACCTATAGAAGGTTACCGAGAAAACAGCAGCAATTGGTAGATGTCGTGTTCGCCTCAAGACAGAGTTAACTGACTCGACCAGGTTGATCGTCATCTGGCCATACCGAGCCCCCTCATCGTAACTTTGTGTCCATTGATACGTTTGGACGCTACCCAACCACCCACAAAGATTTTTTCCATTTGGTAAATGTTTCATCTTAGCTTCAAGCTTTGCGAACTTTTGTCTGAATCTCCGCGGTTCAAATTGATGAGTTGCATATGCATATGAAATTTCGAATAAGTATTTTTTATATTTCATAAACTGATAAAATTTAAAATTAAATTGAATAAAAAAAATACAAACAATAATTATTACTCATTTCCACGAGTTTTGCTTTCCATCCTTTATTTTTATAATCACTATGAAAGTTTACCGACATGTGCCGGATGCAATAAACGGACCTCCACGGAACCTTCGATCGCCTTATTGCAGCAAGTAGTCCCTTCGATCTGTCCGATATAAGGCAAATGTTGTCTTGCCTAACAACGTGCCTCCTTAGATTTTTTAAGAAAAATTTTCACGACTCGAAATACTCTTTCTCGACTATGGCGATTGCGATCGGAAGTACATTTCGATTGCCATCTTGTGCAACAACAATCAGTAGTATTTGCTTGTATTTACCGTATAGTCAAGTTCCATCAACTTGCACCATCGGTTTGCAGTGAGTGAAGGTCTTAACACACGGGTCAAACATCCAAAATAATAGGTGAAAACGTCATTTTCCTGGATCAATCACCCCTTCTAGACCTTCATACGACAATGTTTGTAAATTAGTTACAGTCCCCGGCACATACTCTCGCATCGCGACTATCCACCATTGGAGCTCATTGTATGACGCATCCTAGTCATCAAACAACTCCCGCATCGTCATTTGCTTCACCCACCATGCCTTCCGGTACTAAACCTTATAATTAAAGCGAGCTTGCATGGCCGAAATATAGATCAATACCTTATTCAATGGAGACGCTTTCACCATAGGCATAATGCAGTTGCATATGGTCTTTGCATCTAACTTCCGATGGTCTTGCGTCATACGAGTCATGGTGCATGTGTGTGGACCTTCCATTTTCCTTATTGTCCACAGTTGAGTCCGCTGCATTAATGCGGCTCGGATACGCCACTTACACCCACTCTCGACTTTCAAACATTCTCCTCTATACAAAGATTGTGACAACTTCGTTACTTTATAATCCACAGCTAACTTTAAGCTGTATTGTTTTATTGCATTTAAGCAGTCCTTCTTGTTCTCAAATTATTGTCCTACGAACAACTCTTCTTCGTCGGTTTGTTGGTCGAGTAGGTGAGCCGGAACTATGTTTCTATATTCCAGAAACTCACGAGCTCGACCCGCATCTAGGTCTACGTCGCTCATGAAGGCTCTCGGATTATTCCTAATAACTATACTCGGGCTCGTATTTCCTCTTAAATGGGTGTTAACATCATCACCCTCCATCGACTCCTCCTCATCTAAGTCTTCGGGGATGTCATCCAAATCGGGGTCTTCCAAAGCTTTTTTTTCTTCATCATCTTCTATTAGGGCCAACACTTCCGGATGAAATTGTAGACGATGACACGTGTTTTGGATGTTATACGAACATCCACCGATGTTTGGATTTTCTAGAGTGGACCCTCCATAACCCGATTGATCTTCCCAGCATACATTAAGATCAATATCTATTCCAGAACGCTGGTTTACTAGATTTAAGACTTGAATTGGTTCGGGGTGTGATATCTCCGCAAACAGCATGAATTTTCGATCTCAGATGGACAATAAATTTCAATCATTGTCCCTAGATCATCATTATCAACAAGCTCCATTTTGGATAACTTTATCGGATCTGATGAAACCGGAAATTTGTAAAACAGTCTCAACATTTGCTTCCCGCAACGAATAGCTATCTTTGTATTGATCTTCCGTTTCAATTCATCCAACGAAACACGATTAATCAGTCTCATTTCGATTTTTTCTTTGCTTTCAAATACATAACCTTCATCATCTGTATTGATAATTTTTCTATCAAAATGAACATAAACAAAGAAAATGTTGGAACTCATCTTGAAAAAACTTGAGATTATAAAAAAATGAACATAAACAAAGAAATTGTTGTACTGTTAATGAGAACAAAAACTCAAATTTTTAGTACTGACGGTTATATATATATCTGGTGCTGGAGTTAAAAGTCGATATCGGCCATTAACTATACTAGTGTTATTTTCTTTTGATTATTTTCGTTTATTTCGTAAATTTAATTTTAATTAACATTTTTAATATATTTTTAATTTATCGATAATATTTATTCCTTAACATTTTCACAACAAAATATTTAATAAATCAAAATTATATTAATACGATAAAATATAAATCTTGTTGAATATTACAACAATACAAATTAAATTTACAGATAAAATAAATTATAAATAATTGTTAATATTAGTACACGAAATTTTAAATTTTGAACAATAATATAAAATAACCTACAATACCCTAAACTTGCGTAACTCGTCTCGGTTGGATAATGTCCATCTGCCTGAATACCTGGTCAATTTCAATAAATTCTTCTAACCCTCAAGTAATACGGATCCATATTGACTGAATACTCGGCCAAGTCATCTCGGTCGGTTGTTCGATGACAGAATTTCGTTAACCGACCTTTGATAGCATAACCTTTACGATTATACCACATAGTTAAATTTAGCGACAATTATATCATATACATATAGGATTTTGCTCAATGGCGCAGAAAATCATCTGACTACTGAAGACATATATTTGCCGCTTCACATGACAGTATATAATTCAACTCCGAAAATACATGACAGTATATAGCTCAACCTCGAAATTTGATTGTACACTTCACAACTATCCCCCAAACAAAACATTCATCTAATAATAAATAATAAAACACTCTCATTTTTCTTGTTATTTTAAGAGAAATATTTCTTACTTACAATTTCAAAATAAAAAAACTAAACCTTATTTATAAAGAATGAGGGGAAGTTGGTGTCGGCCATTACATGGCCAACACTAAAAAAAATAATTTTTTACCAAATAAAAAGGGGATCTCGGTCATGGTATGGCCAACACAAAAAAAATTAAATTTTTTACTTGACAAAAAGGGGGTGTCGGCCATAGCATGGCAACACAAAAAAATTTTGAATTTTTTTATCTGAAAAAAGGGTGTGTTGACCATGGCATGGTCAAAACCAAAAATTTTGAAATTTTTTTATATGAGAAAAGAGGGTGTCGACCATTGCATGACCAACACAAAAAAAATGAATTTATCTAATAAAAAAGGGGGTGTCGACCATGCAAATTAGATTTTTTTATCAGATAAATAGGGATGTCGGCCATTGTATGGCCAACACAAAAAATTAAATTTTTTATCTGATAAAAAAGGGGGTGTCGACAATATAATGGCCAACACAAAAAAATTATATTTTTTATCTGACAAAAAAGAGCTGTCAGTCATTGCATAGTCAACAACTAAAAATTTAATTTTTTTATCAGATTAAAAAGGAGTGTCGACCATGCAATTGCCGACACCCAAATTTTTTTTCAAATTCTCTTATTTTTGTATATCAATAAAATACAATATTAAAAAAAATACATAGGTGTCGGCCATTGCATGGCCAACACCAAAAAACACAAATTTTTATGTCTGACACCAATCATTAACCAGGTGATGTTGGTCATTAGAGGGTTAATATCAATTTTTACTGTTTATTTCAGATATTTTTTGTGTATATTTTTAAATTTGAATTATTTTAGTAAATAATAATTTTTTTTAAGTTATTTAAATAAATTACCCGAAAAAATACATTAACATTAGTAAAAGAGAGAGAGAGACAAATAATCACCATCATAAATCACTTTGAACAGTGCATAAATGGAATCTGAGCTTTTATGATTGAAGTCATAGAACAATTGAAGGGGATGGCCCACTTGAGGAGAAAAGGCCAAATTCAAGCAGTCTTCCCCATGCTGGCTGTCCCCTTCCCACAGTTCCATTGCCATCTCAAAGATGATAAATATACCTCAGAATCAGATGCAATATAAGTTTTGTATTTGTAATTCTAAATACAACCCTTTAGACAAATATATGGGTCGGGTACCCATGTGAGTGAAAACTACTGTTGTTGAAATCCAGAGGAATGAACATCTTGAAATGGGGATAGAAAATAATGCCATCTTTTCATTTCATTGTTCATTTTTTCCCCCACCTGCACCCTGTCAAAGAAAGAGGGTTACAGAAGGAACTAGAGGGGTGGGTGGATTTTTGTTTTGTTGAAAAGGATGAAAGAGGAAATTACAAATCTAGAAGAGGAAAAAAAGAAAAGAAAAGTTGTGGCTACAAATTGTCTATCAATTTTATGTATCCCCACTCTGCTCATTAACCAATCCTCTGCATTCACACTCCAAATTCATCTCTTTCTCCCTCTCTCTAGAGGCCAAGCCTAGACCTTTTGATTGCAACTGGTCCGACCAGATTGGTCCTGTATGAGTATTATATACAAAATTACGAATTAAACCCAAAAAACAAAGATTGAATAAATCACTTTCTTTTTATGTTCAATAAATATAAATGAGCAACTAGAAGTAAAAGATAAGTGCCAAACCACTCTCTCCCACTTATAGTCAAGCACATGCACTTTTTTCCTCCCATTATTATTGATAATCACACTAAAAAGCTTCTCCTGTTTGAAAAAAAGCTGGAAAGATAAGATTTTTAATTAGACAACAAGATTTTCCTGGGCATGCTATATGGTAGAGGAAAAATAATAAAAGTTGGGGTTTTTTTTTTTTTTTTTTTTGTGCATGTTTTTAGGTTGATGAGCTTTTGGGAGATATGTCAGGTAGTGCTTGCAGCATAGTTTGGTTCAGGAGGGATCTGAGAGTTGAAGATAATCCAGCACTTGCAGCTGGTGTTAGAGCTGGCGCTGTTGTTGCGGTTTTTGTATGGGCACCTGAAGAAGAAGGCCATTATTACCCTGGAAGGGTGTCAAGGTGGTGGCTGAAGCACAGTTTGGCTCACCTTGATTCTTCTTTGAGGAGCCTTGGTACTTGTCTCATCACTAAGAGATCTTCTAATAGTGTTTCCTCTCTGCTTGAGGTTGTTAAATCTACTGGTGCTACTCAGCTCTTCTTCAATCACTTGTATGGTTAGTTTTCTTTTCATTTCCTATCTGTCCCTCTTTGTTGGTTAACTGAGGGAAGATTATGTATCCTTTTTTAATCTTAAGTTACTCGTCTGTTACTTTGGCTGTGTATTAGTGTCAAAAGTTCATTTATTTATTATGTTGGGTTGCATGGGGGTTATATGGATCATGTTGAGGCAATATTTTATTTCCATTTATTATTCTCTTCTAACCTTCCTTGAGGGTTTTGCTTATTTTATTCTGTTTCTAATATAATAACCCAGTCTTGTGAGATTTGCATAAATTGAGATAGATTCTTGTCATCCACTAGGCACACCTGCATTTTTTGCTTTTCTTTTCATATTGAGTGGTTGGCCTTTTGCAATTTTAGTTTTCCCAGGCGTGTTCAATTTTCTTTTCCTCGAAGTTGCATATTAATTGTCCTTCAATTTGTCGACACTCGTAAGATTGGCCAGTTCCAGCTATAATGACCGTAGTTTCTTTCAAACAGGTGTCTAAGGTTTAGCGTCTTTAACTGAGTAAACAAATTTGTATTGTCAGGTTCTTTATTTTCCCTAGAAAAGGCTCCTATGTTTAACAGTTAAGTTGAAATTTGCCACTTTTCAGATCCTATATCACTGGTTAGGGATCATCGGGCAAAGGATGTATTAACAGCCCATGGTGTAGCAGTTCGATCTTTCAATGCAGATTTACTTTATGAGCCCTGGGATGTAAATGATGCTCGAGGACGCCCATTCACTACTTTTTCTGCTTTCTGGGAAAGATGCCTGAGCATGCCCTATGACCCTGAGCCTCCACTTCTTCCACCTAAGAGAATATTTTCAGGTTGGTTTCCATTGAATTCTGTTATTCACTTGTTATTCTCCATTATCAACCATTGCCCCTCTTTGAACTTCATTGGACTTCAACAGTCTACGTGCCAGGCTTGGTTTGAAACCTTTTAGCCTTTTGATTTATGTTCCTGGAAATTGTAGTGAACTACGTATTATCCTTGTTCAAGTAGTAATGCTTATTGTGTCTCCCTGTTTTAGGTGATGTGACAACTTGCCATTCGGATGATTTGGTGTTTGAAGATGAATCAGAGAAGGGAAGCAATGCGCTTTTAGCTCGAGCATGGTCACCTGGTTGGAGCAATGCTGATAAGGCTATGACCACATTCATTAATGGACCTCTAATTGAGTACTCTAAGAATAGAAGAAAGGCTGATAGTGCCACCACCTCATTTCTCTCTCCCCACTTGCACTTTGGGGAGGTGAGCGTCAGAAAAGTCTTTCATCTTGTCCGCATCAAGCAGGTTCTATGGGCCAATGAAGGGAATAAAGCTGGTGAGGAGAGTGTTAACTTGTTTCTCAAGTCAATTGGTCTGAGGGAATTTTCAAGATACTTGAGTTTTAACCATCCTTATAGCCATGAAAGGCCTCTTCTTGGGCATCTTAAGTTTTTCCCTTGGGTAGTGGATGAGGGCTATTTTAAGGCATGGAGACAAGGTAGAACTGGTTATCCACTGGTGGATGCTGGCATGAGAGAGTTGTGGGCCACTGGCTGGTTACATGACCGGATAAGAGTTGTAGTTTCTAGTTTCTTTGTAAAAGTTTTGCAGCTTCCATGGAGATGGGGTATGAAGTACTTTTGGGATACCCTTTTAGATGCAGATTTAGAGAGTGATGCTCTTGGTTGGCAGTATATATCTGGTACTCTTCCAGATGGCCGTGAGTTTGACCGCATAGATAATCCACAGGTTTGGCTTAAGTTTTTGTTGGCTTTCTTGCCAATTCTCCTTGCTACTTGGCTTCTCATGCACCTTAAAACACACATTACATATTCAACTAATTATAATGATTAAGATTGCATTTGAGATATTTTTTATAATGGTATTCAACGCCTGTGTCTAAAGTCATTGTTTCTGGCTATTGAAGCTCCGCATGATAACCACAACTTTTTCCTAATCTCAAGTATACTTACAAGCATAAATTTGTAAATGTTGCAGAAAGTAAATTGGAACTTTGATTGCGGCCATTTTATGTGGTATTTATTTATCAAAAAGCATAACAAAATCCATCAGGCTTTTAATGCTATGTTTGAAATCCAGTATAGGCCTTATTATCTATGCAATATTCTTGGATGATATATAGTGCCAGTTCTCTCATCCAGATAATGTTTCTGACAGTTTGAGGGTTACAAGTTTGACCCACATGGAGAATATGTCCGAAGGTGGCTCCCTGAACTTGCAAGATTGCCAACAGATTGGATTCACCATCCATGGAATGCTCCTGAATCTGTACTCCAAGCTGCTGGAATTGAGCTCGGGTCAAATTACCCTCTTCCTATTGTAGGAATAGATGCTGCAAAAGATAGGTTGCAAGAAGCTCTTTCAGTGATGTGGCAACAAGAAGCTGCTTCAAGAGCTGCAATTGAGAATGGAACTGAAGAAGGCCTTGGAGACTCTAGTGAATCAGCACCATTTGCCTTCCCTCAAGACATACAAATGGAGGAAAATGTTGAACCAGCAAGGAACGGTGCTCCAGCTACAACTCGGCGATACGAAGATCAGATGGTTCCTAGCATGACTTCTTCTTTGGTGAGAGGCATACATGAAGAAGCTTCTTCTGATCTTAGAACTTCAACAGAGGGTAGCAGAGCAGAAGTTCCAAGAAACATTAATATACATCAAGAACCACAAAGAGACTCGTTAAACCAGGGAATTCAGCAAACATTTCGTAACAACAACACTTTTCGGCAATATAATCTCCCAATGGGGTTGGGAAATGCTGAGGATTCCACAGCAGATTCATCTACTAGCAGTAGTAGGAGAGAAAGGGATGGCGGAGTTGTTCCAGTTTGGTCTCCTCCAGCTTCTAGTCATTCAGAGCAGTTCATAGGTGATGAAAACGGTATTGGTACAAGCTCATCTTATTTACCAAGGCATCCACAGTCCCACCAAATAGTAAATTGGAGGCGTTTATCTCAAACTGGGTAAGAACATTTGAATCATTTTCCAGTGATTGTCCAGTATTTTCTCTCATTTTCTTCACATGGTTGTGGTTACAAAAGCTAATACTCTGATTGGTGTCAAAGCTCCTTCTGCCTAATGACTGAGGAAGTGAAGATGCTTCATTTGAAAACATTTCTTACTTACTAATTAGTACAGCTTCTCACATATTAAACTTCTTGCCGTCTAGGACTAGGTTTCTAAAATATTTCACATGTATCAAACTGATCAATTGTGTAACATAAGCATTATTTATAACCATGACTGAAATATGACTCATTTTAATCCATTTTACTGGTAAAACAGATAAACACTTACAAATATCGGAATCTTGTACTGAGAGAATGCCAGAATGGCCAATCTTGTGGGCTGATGGGGGGATAACATGGCTTCATCTACCACACTCGTTATCCCCAATCTAACTTGATCAGCAGCTGCCCTCCTACATGTACGAAACTTAAGATTGATCCGGCCGCTGATCTACGTACTATCTTTTCCCCATGCTGTACCATATTACATAGTCCTGCTGTATAGTGTTTTGTTTCTTTTATAAGATAGTGAAGAGTCATGGGTAGAATTTAGAATTGTGTAGTCCCCAATTAAAACTATGTTTATGTATTTACTTTTAACTGATCATAAGAAATGATTGTATTGTAATTCATATTTTTGGTGCTATCTGTTTGTTTTTCCAGCTTCACCACATCATATCCATAGATTTAAAAAAAAAAAAAAAACCTACAGTAGAATGCTTATTTTTTATTGATGAAAGATATTTCCTATATTTCTTTGATTCTTATTTGTACTAAGGCATCCCATCAACAAGCCTAATCAAGTATGCTTCCTAGGGAAAACTATTGAACGCTGCTGTTGGGCATTGATGAAATCTCCATCTACGAGACTTGGATGGGATCAGACTTCAGAGTAAAGCTCATTATGCATGCTTTTTGTTTTCTCAGGCTTTTCTGGTTCAGGTGCTCGAAGAATACTGTACACCAAAGTTGCGGCCATTGCTCCAAGAACTGGAGCTACAATATAGACCCAAAGGTTTCTGTAAACACCGGAGACAACAGCAGGGCCTAAACTTCTTGCAGGGTTCATCGAAGCTCCGGTAATCGGGCTGCCAAATATAGAGATCATAAATCTTACGATATGAGGTATGACCGAAAGAATTGTTCATGAAGTATAAAAAAGATTGGAATGTTGCTGGGAACGTTTACTTACCCAACTACAATGACATTAACCAAAACTGTAGCACCTATTGCAGCTCCAGCGACAGCATTGCACTGCTTTGGTCAATCGAAGATTCAGAATAACTATAATTAACATTTGTACATAAAACATAGTTTATTCCTGAGGAATTGAAAAGAACATCAAACAAGGTATCACCATACCGCTCTGTGGTCAGTGGCGATTGCACAAACATTGAACATCAATATGAAAGTCGCTATAAATTCCCATGCAAAGGCTTCAAGATCACTAGTGTAATATTCGTATTGGGTCACTGTTACTTTAATACCTTGGTCATGAAACAATCCCCTGAGGGTCAAGCTTGCAAGAGTTGATCCAAGTAATTGAGACACCATATACATAGGTACCTTGCCGATAAGGAAGTTGGGTTTCAGTGCATGAACTCATACTAAAGAGAAGTGAGTATGTTGCAGTAAAATGGTAAAAATGTCTATAATTACACATTCCTTACAAGTTTCCATGAAAATTTGCGACCAGCAGCCAAGGCAAGAGTGACAGCAGGGTTGAAATGGGCACCGGAGATATGGCCAACAGCGTAAATTGCTGCCATCAGAACCATGCCCCATACTATTGCTATGCCCACAATAGTTAGTGGTTCAAAATCGTTTGTAAGAGCTGACCCACAACCTATAAAGATAAGAACGTATGTCCCTAGGAGCTCTGCAACAGCCTGTTTACACAGTTTATTTAGCAGAAGAGAGCAATATTCTTTTTGCCATGTATCATGATGAAAATATGTGACAGACAGACAAGAAGCAAGCACATTCACTTTTACCTTCTGCATGGTTGACGGAAGAATTTCATTTTTAACGGAAAATTCTGGTAAATGTTTAACTTTTGCTTCTTCCATGGTACGGCGTTTTGTAGGCGGTGGAAGTTTATTGGAGGCCTCTTCTACAGAGTGCTTCATAGGCGAATGTTTTGAGGAGAAGTCTTCGGTAATGGAAGGCGTGTTGGCCATTGTAGCTGTTAGAAACTAGACCGAACTTCAGTTCAGAACTTTGTAAGGACACTTAATTAAATTGCTATGGATTCAATATTCTGTCTTCATATATAGCAGCAGAATCAATCTGGGTTTATGTTTTTATTTAAAACTAAAGATCAAGTGTTTGGAAGACATATCGGGAATCACTAGATGGAACAAGGTCATTTCCTGACAGACAAAGACAGCCAGCCAAACAAAGTTTTTCTTTCTTTTTATAATATTTCACTAGAATCATTGGTCGGCAAATCTTGGTTTCAAGAACTACGAATTCTAATTACTTTGTCCCTGTCTGTCTCGAAGGGCTTATTAAATCTAGAAAAATGGAATGAATTAAATTTCAGACACAAAATCTAGGAAATGGAGTAGTTATTTTCTATATTCAGGAATCATTACTTTATTCCTGATGTTTTCGATCTTCGTCATTGCAATTATAGGATTCTTAAGCCAACCTGGTGGCTGCTGGCTAGCCTTTTATTTTTTTAATATATAGCATATTCTGTAGAATGTTTTTGGTGAGTTTTATCCGGCACAGTTTCAAGGCCGCCTATGCTACCATTTGGGTTAATACCTGTTACTTCTTCCGACACTCAAGGTTTTGACAAAAATGAAAGCCAAAATTTTTCATGAGATATAATATTAATCTGTTCAAATCGCCTTTCAACACATAATATTTTGTGGATTTCTCCCGACAAAAGTCGACTTCCCCTCAATACATTGATGTTTATAAAAAAAAAAAAATGGACACTTAATTTACTTTTCCTTGTTTAAATTTATTTTTGGTCTCTTTTTATTTTTCATTTCGTGTTTAAAAATATGTAAGGATATCAGGACATAATTTGAAATGTAATGACGCCAACGCCATATAGTCATGAATTCATCTTTATAAATTTTTAATAAAAAATGTAAAAAGTGATAAATATATAAGGAGCTATTTATCATTAATGTAAAATTTTTGATTTTTTTTATTTTCTTCTATTTCTCTTATCATTATCCTTTAAATACTTTATTTTTAAAATTTTAAAAAAATATCAAACATATTTCACAATTTAAATTGACACAATAATTTTTTTTTCTAATTTGATAAAAAAATTTATTTTAATCTCTATTTAATTTTTTTATCCCTTTTAATCTTTAAACTTATATTTTTTATCAAATATTTATTTAATACGAAATCGTGCCTTGATAAAAAATTATCCTTAAAAAAATCTGGTAAGTAGGAAAACGTCGCTAGTCGAAATTAAGATTCCAAAGCTATCAAAGGGTCAAATTGGTAATTAAAGTCTTGTTGGTAGAAGATGTTCTTCACTTGGTTGATTTTTCCATATTTATTCTGTCAAAGAAACTTTTGGTAGGCCTGTTACTTGTCAACAGTTTGTCACTTTTGCTGCAATTTTCCTTATCCAAGTAAACATTTTTTATGGAAACTTCATTACAACATTAGTGAATTCCCAACTGGTTACACAAGGATTCCTGCCTTTGACAAATTGTGCAGCGAAAAAGGGAGACGAAACCGTGTGTGCCACCACCTCACCAAACATTATCCACTCTAATTTTATTAAAAGGCTAAATTCTATAAAAAGGTCTCATACTATTATTTTTTGCGGATTTAATTTTTATCATATGATTTGGTCCTTCTTGATTCATCTACTTTTTTAAAATGAGCATTTAAGGTAAACTTTTTTCGTTTATTCAATGAAATAATTTGATGTAACTTGTTTTTTAAACATGATGTGATATAAATATTATGCAATTTTTTCCATTTTATTTTCTAAATGTAAAAAAAGTTTGTCCGATCATCCAAAAAAGTCCAAAAAAGTATATGTGAAGTTATCAAATGTTTTTAAAGAACAAAGTCAAATCATTTAATGGAATAAAGTAAAAATAAATAAATTTATATTACTGAAAATACAACATTTCAAGGAATAAAAGACAATCAAGAAACTAAAAAAAAAAACCGTATCCAAAGGATTGCGTCGGGTTGTAGGCCAGAGTTGAAGTCAACGCCTTTTTTATAAGGCCAAGAAAAGAAAAAGTGCGGAAGGACTCAAGAATATATGGCCATTATTACATTAATTTGGGATAATCTAAAAAAAGAAGATGATCTGTTCCACTCAGCGATGTTTCATTCTCTATTTTTTTCTTTATACGAATACTCAAAAAGCTGGTCGCATATTAAACTACGGACTATTTGTTCTTTTATAACAACCTACGCCCTTAAACTTATTATCTGTTTTTACAAATTTTGGGGTCTTTTTCTTCTTCGATTTCTTAATGTTTGATAATCACGTTAAATTTTGATTAAATTTGAAATTTAGTTAAATCAAATCAATATTATTTTTTCATCTGCAATATGTAAATTCGATACTTAAAAACCATTAAATTTAACCCACTGTTATAAAATTAACTTGTTATCTGACTAAGTTACACAAGTTATTCGACAAAAACTCACGTTGAGATTGATTAATTAAAATAGGTATGAATCATCTATTGTGTACGAGACAAAGTTGGTAACTGGTAAGATTTTCTCTTGTTACACACATTCACGAAAGAAAAAACAGGTTGGGGTTTCATATTGTTAACACTGCTGGCGCTGGTCACATCACGTGTTAACAAAATATCTCTATTATTCTACAGCCAATCCTTGAGACCAGTCAATAATGATAACAAAAATATTTCTTCTTGTTTTTGTTGGGTTCAAAATCCCAAGTTACTTACTGATTTACAGTAATAAATATCTCTATTATTATCTTTTACCGTGTATAAAATCTTTTAACTTTTAACCATTAAGAGTAAATTCCTTTTTTATGTTTGAACCAAGTTCAAATCATGTAATCGATGTAGTTGGAAGGACTTTAACTTGAATATTAACTTTGATTAGAGTAAAATTAAGTTTAAACCGTAAAATGGATGAAGATACTTTTAGTTTACCAAACAAAAGTCTTCAACTTATAATTCGTGAATATGCTAGCTATTATTACCTTACCTTACATGAACGTTCAAGTGGCTCCTAAGGAGCATTCTGTTTAAGAATGTTAGATTGTGCAGGCAACAATTTACCGTGTTGCTTAAGGTTATTCTTGTTATGGACTTAATAAAATTATAGATATGTAAAATCATTTAGAGTAGATTGGGTATGTTAAATTTTCCTACTTATTCTTCTAGTAGGAATTCAAAATTTTACTAAAAATTAAGATAATACTAATATGGAAAATGTTAACATTTTCAACTATTAATTAATTAATTAAAAACCCACTTATACTAATTAATTAAAAATTAAGGTAATGTGATAGAAAAAATGTAATACAATAGTGAAATGTTAAAATTTTGAAATAAGGTTGTCGTTATCATGACTTCTACCTTTGCCTTATTTTTTTCTACCATAATTCATATTGGTAAGAGATGCCAAAATCAAAATTAGATTTTATGATTAAAACAAAATATTTAAAAAATTGCACGTGATTACAATATATAAAATTAATTTATTATTAAATTTTAATTTGGTAAAAATAAATCTAACAAGTGGCTTCAGTGGTTAAAGAGATTATATTCATTTTAGGAGACTCGGATTTGAGCACCTGTGTGTGCAAGATGTGTGTGTGTTTTCAAAAAATTAAAAAAAATATGAATATATACTACCATGTAATCACATCAATATATTCAAAAAAGTATAAAAAAAATTTACTCTGTAATTTTTACAATTTTGCAATTATTGATTATTAAAAATGTAAAATTATTAACTCTAAAATGTATAAATCTCGAAACTTACATTCCCTGAGAATATAAAATTTCTTAAAACAAACGATTACGATTTACAAATTGAAGGATCTATACGTTGATCAATGTTTTTATTGATTAATGTAATATGTGGAGCGCTATAGGTTTCTACTTTTTAGGGTGACGTTTATTGATGATTAATGTAAAAATAATGATAGGATAAAATTAGATATTGTAATGATATTATAACGTGAAATAAAAAGTAAATTAAATGTACAACATCATATCCATTTAAATCCACACTTAATTTGAAAATGTTGAAATTTATTATAGTCAACTATGACGTGTGTGTGAATGATATAAATTTGGCAATCAACTTAGGGTCTCAATGCATATTTTTCCTAACTTTTTAATTAAAAAGAGAAATGATGGGAAGATTCAAAAAGTAAATATATAAATAAATGGGTTACTATTGTTGGAAATATACTATTACAAAATAAAATATTCATTGTGTCGTGGAAGAACTATTGCTTTAGAAGAAAATCCGTCTTGATCGGTGTAATAGTATATTGGACGTCACCCCCAGACTCAAAAGTTAACACAATATTTCAATTTGATCAAAAAAAATTTCTGAACAGAAAACAAGTGAGCTAAGAAATGTAGAGAAAAATTGTTGTTTGCTTGTTGGTGTGGAAAAATGAAAAAAATGACACTATTTATATTGTTTTCTGAATGGACAAAATGATAAAATAACAGTATCAATTTTAAAAAAGAGCAAAGAATTTTTCTCAATTGAAAAATTTCTGCAACAACCAATAAGAATAAGAGTGAAGACTATATGATTTTTCTCAACCAATGTAGAATTGTAAGATTTTACATATGATTTTGGAGTTTTTAGACTTGTGAGTTGTATATGAAAAAATTATTGAAATTATGCATTTTATAAATTAAGGGAGCAAGTAAAAAAACGATTTGAATCTTTATTAGCCTTGTTTTCTCTCTTTACCCGCTGAGCGGCGGCCTTAGGAGGTGATGACTACATAGTCACGGATTTTGGCCTTTTTCTTTTTAATTTCAATTTTGGTTTCCTTTTATTTGTCCCGGTTTCCGGTCACGTTACTAGGAAGTAGTTTGGTTCAAAATGCAACCTTTGCCAAGGTGAGATTGTTGAAAGAATTATTTTATAGAATTATATTTAAATAAAAAATAAAATTATATTGAATTTAAAAAATTAAGTTTATACGGATTGAATATTTATTTTGTTGACATTAATATTATTGTTAATATGAAAAGATATATATTCAAATATATTGAAACGCATTTATTTTTTTACTTACAAATCGAAAAAAATTATATATAATTCTAAACTTTATATATAATTAAATTTATGTACAGATCCAATTTTAGAGTAGCGCTAATTTACACAAAATAAGAAGTAAAACTATTTGATACAAATTTAGAAGTCTTACTTAAACCCATTGCTCACCTTTATCACATGTCTTAACCTAGAGTAAATTAAACCCTGCTTGATGTGACGGTAGCGACGTCGACGCGACTGACTCAGAGCCTACAAAATGTGAAAAATCTCAAAGACAGAATATGTTTAGTTGGTGGCTGCGGCAGAGACCATCCAGCATCGACCGTCCAAGGTTTTTACCGACAAACCGACTCGACTAAGTCTTCCTGGGATTTTACTTCGTCAGCTTAGTGCTGCTATGATGTGATTTTTGTCGTTATATATATTTTACACAAAATTTATATATAAAATAAAACAATACAATTATATAATTTTTTTTTATATATATAATTAGAAAAAATCACATACAGTGAAAGTTGAAATTATGATTTCAATTTTTAAAAATTTTAATTTAGTGTATTAAATTCAAATAAATACTTGTCATTAATTATTTAAATAATTTTTTATTTACATAAAAAAAATTATCCGAAGTGTGTTATATTCTAAATTTTTTTCCACGTCATAATAAATTTGCTAGACCAAAACTTAATAAGTGGTTCCAATAAAAAAGAATATGTTATTCATCTTAGGATTTTCGGGTTCGAGCATTTATGTATGCAAGATATGTGTGCTTTGTCAAAAGATAAAGAAAATACGAATAGATACTATCATGTAATCACATCAATTAATTCAAAAAATTTGCTGGACCGTGTTATTTTCGAATATAAATGTTACCAACAATTAATTATTAATGAAAATTTTCGACAATGTTTTTGGTTTTGCTTATAAGATTCAATTAAAGACTTTCATCATTGACTTTCTTTTTAAATTTTTTTATTATTTATGATTGTGTAATTCAATCATTAATCATTGTATTTGAGTTTACTATATGTGAAACAATCATTTTTTCGGAATTTAAAAATGCTATTGGATGAATTTAAAATTTTAGATTTATCACAAATATGATTATTTATAATATAATTATTTATTATTTATTATAGCATTAAATTGATCTTAATAAAAATTCATCACATTTTTAGCAAATAAAAAAATTATATAAGTAAAACTTGTTTTCATATCAATTTACACTTTTGACAATAATTTAATTTAAATTAAGACATTAAAATTGGGAAAAAGATGTCATCGTCAAAATTTAAATCCTAGATCTCAAATGCCCACACAGATTATCAAAACAATAATAATTTAAATTAATATTGTAATTAGATAAAAATTAAATTAAGATTTACTTTTATAATATAGGTCTTTTGGCATGCATCATTTAAAATTTTAATTTTGTTTCATAAAAGTATTTTTTAGAATCTACAAATCCTTCAATAAGTTTAATATTATATCTAGTGGAGGATTTGTCTTTTAATTTTACTGAAAATCTAAATACTAGTTCATAAAACCCCAATAAAAATTTTGTCTTTCAATTTAATCGATATTTGAATATTTTAAAATGGACGAATTCTCATTTTATTAAATAATTGAATTTGAATTTAAACTCCCTAAAACTTAGAAGACATTACTCAGTAAGAATACTACCACTGTATTAGCATAGCAATTACTCTATAAATATTTTATTTAGATTTTCGTCATTAATGATTATTTCCTTTCCAGAATAATTTTAGTTTATCATTCACTATGTAACCTTTTTTTTTTAAATCTCTGGACAGATTTTAACATAATTCAATTAAGTGGCTTTAAAAGGTAAAATTACGGCTATATGTGGATTTCGAGAAAATAATGGAGATATAAATTAAAATTTTAATTGTTTAGGAAAATGAGTCAATTTTTTATAAATGTGACAAAAAAGCGTTTTGAGAAAAACGTTTTTAGAAAAATATATTTCACAATAAGCTTTTTTTATTATTAACTATTAGTGTTTTATCCTTTTAAGTCTCAAGTTCAACTCTTTTCTCAAGTATTTTTATTTTTTTTATTTTTAATTAATGTTTTTAATTAATAAATATATTTTCAAATTTTTATTTTCAATTCATTTTTTAATTAACAAATATTTTATTTGTATAAATAAAATAATAAATATGTAATTATTTAATAAAAATATATTTTGTATATATCATTATGTTAAAAATATTTTTTAATTAATAACTCTTTTATTTATATAAATAAATTAATATATATATATATATTATTTTTATCATGTTGTTGAATATATTTTATTTAAAAAACATCAATTAATTTTTTTTTCTATATTTTCTTAAGGAGGTATCCATCTACATTAGTGTAAAATTTAAGTGGTTTTACACCTTTTCATAACTTATTTACTATTCATATTTTAACAATCTAACCATCATATTTCATGCTCTATTCATTTAGATTATGCATATATTTGATAATGAGTTGGGTCATTCGTCCTGGCCCGAAAGTCCGCCCAAAAAGTGGGAGAGTTTGTACATAAATATAAGATCGAAAAATGGGTTTAAACAAAAAATAAGGCATGATTTCTAAATGGGTCGGGCCTCAGGTAGAATTTTTTGGCTCGAGTCAGGCCTGAATAAGCCTAAACGTTTTTTCTGCTATTTTGTTGTTGTTATGTTGTTGCTTTATTGTTGTTTTGCTACCATTTCGCTATTATATTATTACTATTTTGTTGTTATTATTTGGATATTGTATAACTCTTGTTTTATTGTTAATTTTGCTACTATTTTAGAGACATTTACTTACTAAGTTGCAACTATCTTAGTGTTATTTAAGTATAAAATTTTTTAATGTATTTTCAAATTCCTGAGAAACATTTATTTTAATGTTTTTAGTGTATTTGATGTATCATTTTTTTAAAAATTTGTTTTTATATAAAAAATTTAAAAAAAATTAATATGGGCGAGCCGGGTTCGGGTTTAGTATTTTTAATATGGGTCGGGCTTGGGTAGAAATTTAGACTCATTTTTCAGGTTGGGTCAGGCCCATGCCTAAAAAGTGGGCCTAAATTTCTGCTTCGACCTGGCCCATTATCAAGTCTAAATTCACACATGTCAAGTTTGGCATAAATTAAAAACTTTTAACTATTCATTTTATTTATAAAAAAATTTCAATCGTTAAATATATATTAATATAGACAATATTTTAGATCAATATGATAAAGATATCAGATCAATTCAAAAATTTACACGCATGACAAGTACAAATATATTAATAAATTCAACAATTGAATTATTAAAATATTAATCATATAAAAAATTATAGAAGAGTGTAAAAACATTAAGTTTTACACTGGTGTAAGTGGATCCCTTCTCATTTTTCTTTATATATATTTTCATCTGTCAAGTATTTATTTTCTCCACCTACATTGTGGGTATGGTGATTTTTAATATTATAAAATCAAATAATTATATTTACTATCATTATTATTTTTTATATGTAAAATATTTCAAATATTATTGTCTTTTAGTCTAAGTATGATAAATTCTAATATTATAAAATAAAATAATTATTTCAAATATAATTATTTTTAGTAAATATATTTTCTTTATGTGAAATATTTATTTTTCAATCAAGATCATGGGTGTGGTAATTTTTAGTATTATATATTTTTATATGTGTATTTGAAATAATTATTTAATTTTATAATATTAGCATTTGCCATAGTCACAATATAAGTCGAAAAAATAGATATTTAACATATAAAAATTATATATAAAGAAAGATAAATAAGAAAATAGTTGATACTGTTAAAAAATAAAACATTTTTTACATTGATATAAAAATATGTTTTTTATTATATAATTACATACTTATTATTTTATTTATATAAATAAAAAATTATTAATTAAAAATTAATCAAAAAAGACTTGAAAGAACATGAAATTAAAAAAAACACACACACACACACATTTGCTTGAGAGAGTAATCGAATTTGGGAAAGCATTTTTTGAAAAACGCTTTTATCACGAATGAAAAAAATCAATCTATTTTTTTTAAATAATCAAAATTTCGACTTATATTTCTAATTTTTTTTTCTAAAATCGACACATACCCCTAATTTTGTCAGCTTTAAAATCGTCTTTTGCTTTGTGGTAAGTTTTTTTTTTTAGTTTGGGATTTTTTTTACTAATAGTTATTTATAATTTCAAGGTAATTATTTATATATTTTTTAGTTCAAAGGTAATTATTTATATTAATCATAGGATTAATTACCGTACACAAAATCATATTTATGTTTATAATATTTTTATTATTAATGAATATTACATCAGTATAACTTCTTTGGTAATTAAGAAATAAATTAATCAATGATATAACAGACATGTTTAATGAAGAAAGAGATTTAATTTAAAACTAGGGTTGGATTTGCTGACCAACTGGGCAACTACATTACGTTCAAGGGCTGCCCAGTTAGGAGTTGGTTATCAGATTTACGTTTTAGTTAAGTATTAAGCAAGCTAACGAACGATTTTATTTTTTAATAATTTTCAAAAAAAATAATCAAATTTCAACTTATCATTTGTTTTTCAGAAAATACTTTCTCAATTTTTTATTTTTGTTTATTTTTTTCCTGAATTTTATAGTTTAATTTAATTAATGAATTTACCTTTCAAAATAATTATATTTGTAAATTTTTGGTTTTTTTAATAAAAAGAATAATAAAACTTTTTAAGGCTGAAAACAAAGAAAGCGCCCCCAAAAATGGAAAACAGACTGAAACAGCAAAGTCAACATGAAGAAGTCTGCTTTGTGGCAGCTTTTTTTTTTCTTTCATTATTTTTTAACGATTCCTTGTTCACATAAATATTATGATATATCATATCAAAGAGCAAAGGAAGACTCTTCCTAGAACGGTCACAAATAATCATTCAGGCAAAAGCTCCATTCTTTTTCTCCAAATTCCAATCTTTTTTTAATATGAAGCACTAGTTTATAACCCTTTAGAAGAAAGCTTTCAAATGTTATTCAATTGCTTGTGCAAATTAACAAAAGCCAACCAATAACAAGAAGAGGAAGAAAACCCCAACTGATAAACAAAAAGGAGAGCTGTTGTAGCGGACACCTACTTCACCCAGCAGTAGCAGAAGCAAGGCATATTTTGGCCTTTTAATTGATTCTTTATATTGGTGATTCTTTCATGCTCATCTTTTTGTTTTTGCTCTTATTTTTTTTTGTGGATTTGAGGGTTTTCCTTTAACGATGTTTTTTTGTTGGGGTTTTGATGATATCTTTAAATTGACCAGGAACTTGATGCTGAAGCGAATTTAGTCAGGCAAATTAGAGGTTTTTGCATAAATTTTATTTTCTATGGATTGGTTGTGCTGCTTTAATTCCTCTCAGGTAAAGCATATTTGCTGTACTCTTTTAAGGTTTTTCTTAGTAATCCTATGTTTGGGCAAATAAAACTTTAATTAATTGTGATGAAGCTTGGAATTTTGATATAGGTTAGTTGTGTGATTCATTTTGAGGTTATCTTGCTTGATTTCGGTAGGTATCTTATATGAGCTACTTAAGAGTGATGAATTTGGATTGCAAGAATGGTCTGCATATTGAAAGGATTTGATCATTCATCTTAGATGTGTGTTGGGATTGCTGTAATTTTTCATGAACGCTTCCTAATGATGATCTATTTTCCCAACAGTCTGGTACAAGAAGTTCATCATATGATCCTGTATATTGATTTATTATGAACAGTCAGTACACAGCTTGTTTAGAAGGGAAATTTGGAATTACTTTCCATGCTACAACAATTTACTCTTTGGGGTTCTTTTTCCCTTTTCGTTGTGTCATCTTTTTCATAATGTTATGTTGATGCAACATATTTGATGGTTTTTGATAGTAATATAGGTTTTCTTTTGCTTGATGTTAAGCAACGTGGCTAAGTGAGGCTTACAAAGAACTTACTGTTACTGTTTTATCATTTTAGCATGGAGGGCGGAGTTCATCATCTACTTTTGGCAAGGGGAAAAGCCATGAGGGTATGATGAGGTTTGGTTTCAGCCTAGTAAAAGGGAAAGCAAGTCATCCTATGGAGGATTATCATGTCGCTAAGTTCATGCAGATTCAAGGTCACGAGTTAGGGCTTTTTGCTATCTACGATGGTCATCTGGGAGATCGTGTACCTGCCTACCTACAAAAGCATCTGTTTGCCAATATCCTAAAGGAGGTGGGATGTGCCATACCATTTTTAAAAGGGTAATTACATGTTTTGGCTTATTACTTTCAAATCAACTTATGCTTTCATTTCTTACTTTTTCTAGGAAGAGTTTTGGGCTGATCCCCGCAGAGCCATTTCAAAAGCTTATGACAAAACAGACCAAGCAATTCTTTCACGTACCGCTGACTTGGGTCGTGGTGGATCCACTGCTGTAACTGCAATATTGATAAATGGAAAAAATCTATGGGTGGCAAATGTTGGAGATTCTCGTGCTGTTCTTTCAAGTAGGGGTCAGGCTATACAGATGACTACAGATCATGAACCAAACACCGAACGAGGCAGCATTGAGAACAGAGGAGGATTTGTCTCAAACATGCCAGGTCTTCTACTGCATCCAATTTTTACAAGTTCATTTGTTGTTATGCACATACAGTCTAATATGATCATAATTTATAACATTTTTTGGCAAAGAAGCTGAATGATTGAATCTGCTGGTTATCTTTAAGCTGTTTGCAGCTTCTAATTCTTAGACACTTATGTAGGAAGTTCCTAAAAGAACTTATTATCCATGTAGTTTCAATCCCCATTAAGACGCTGATGGTTCAGTTTGTCCGTCTACCAAGAATACATAATTACATTTGAAAATAATTTTTGTCTTCACTGTTCACTAGCTTGTAATTCTCTTATTTTTCTTCTTTTTATGGGCGCATACATTTAACTAGTGGTTGAATTTACTTTTTATTGCCAAGTATTAGTTAGCTTGTTAAGTCGATGATGATAGGCTGATTTCGTTTTGTTGCTGCCAGCATATTGTGGGCATTAATTAAATTTAAGTTACTGATTCTTCCTTCATTACAAATATGGAATTTGCAATAATTTTAGGTTATGATAATGACTCTGTAAGTCGGTTGCTTTACTTAAAATCCACATGATGAGCTTCCTTTGCATTTTTCTTGATGTATCCATTGAAAAGGAAACTGCAAGCTGCCATGATTTTTTTTTTATTAATTTGTATTATTTCGCTTCTCATGCCTTGGCCTGAAATACATGCAAAGATACCGCAAAAGAATTGATGGCCCGAAAACATCAGTTCAGCTAATCCTAATCCATGGAAATTCTCACTATAGAGTGAAACATAAGGCTCTTGCTCTTGTAATTCTTTCGTTTTGAAATTGTTGAATTTGCTGTTTTGTCATGCTTAACAGGAGATGTTCCTAGAGTTAACGGACAACTGGCAGTTTCACGTGCTTTTGGGGACAAGAGCCTTAAATCACATCTGCGGTCGGATCCAGACATTCAAAACACCAAGGTAGATGGCAACACAGACGTTTTAGTCCTCGCTAGTGATGGTCTTTGGAAGGTAAATTCTTTTGGTTTTGATGCCTCTGTTCATTTATATTATTCACTTTGTGCACATGCAAGAAATTGTCTCAATGATGCATGAGCTAGTAATAGTTCAGCAGGAGTTATATTTCCCGTTCTTTATGCTTAATCCAGGTGATGACTAATCAAGAGGCGGTTGATATTGCAAAAAGGTTCAAAGACCCACAGAAGGCCGCAAAGCAACTGACCACCGAAGCAGTTAAAAGAGAAAGCAAAGACGACATATCTTGCGTCGTCGTTAGATTTAGTCATTTAGGGGATAGAGTCGTTTAAATCATATTGCTCTCGGGTGCAGTGCTGAAATACAGGTTTTGACCAGCATGAAAATGCCTATAGCTGCTTGGGGTAATCCTTGAAGTTCTGCAGAACCAAGGTTTGGAATTTACGAAATTATTATTCAAAAACAAAATACAGGTTTTGACTCATGTAAATTTGTTTGATCTATTAGGCTTTGATGTTTGATATTGTTTGATTATTATTATTATTAGGAATTCATTGTATATGATAACGGTTGTCACTAAAAATTTCTCAAGTCTTGGAGTGCAGATGAAGTTGCCTGTTTTAAATTGTGGGTGCAGGAATTTGAATTAAAAGTTTGTTTTTCAGCAAATTGGGTTACTTTGCTTCTATTCAACCTTAACCTCATCTTCAAGCTTCATTCTTCCATTCAATTGCTATCATTTTCAGTTTAACAATCAGCCAAGTGCATGAAATTAGTTGAAGTAAGGTTCAAATTGATCCTACATTCTTTGCACTACATTTATAGATAACTAGAATTGCATTTGTTATCCTCTAGATTATATGCTGTCCTCCCCTGTGGGTTCTTCTAGGATTTGATTGATTGAATGATGGATAAAAAATGAAAATTTTGGTAGTAATGGGCCTTAAATGTGGATAAGTTTACCCAAAAGTCAAGATGCAGCAGTTAAACCCCTCCCCCCCCCCCCAAAAAAAAAAAAAGATGGCCCAATACAGTAATACTGGCTCAAAGCACCCACATTTTGTTTGGTTAATGGCATTCAACAGTGTTGAATCACAACCAAAAGTGAACACTTAGAATGACAGTCTCAGTAGAGAGGGAATTAGGGTTATCTGAATTTATCCAAATACCAAATTGGTGGACTCAGAAGCATATGCATCATCATGGTTTAATGGAATTAGTATAAAAAAAGAAGAAGAAGCTAAAACCTGGATTGATAATGCAAGAAACCATTCCTACTTCCCGATACTGATACAGAAGCGGAAACCGTTAACTGCATTCAGTTTCATGGAGAGTAGGGCAACATGAGCTGATGGTTCCCACATTTATTATGTTAACAAATACTTGATCCAACTTTACCTTCCTTTTCGCCATCAATTTTGCTTACTTGATAAAATGTTGCAATTAACTTTAAAACATTATACACCAACAAAATTGAAGGGTATATATATATTAAAAGAAAGAAATTATCTATTCTACTTATTCGATATTTTTTTAACCTGTCATGTCAAACAAAAGTTTCAACATGGTGATGACACATAACAATACTTCTTTATTTAAAAGAATATTGTTTTTTTATATTGTATCTGCTATATCACATGATCGGTTCAACATGATGGTGACATGTTGTTGTGCTTATTTATTTAAAATTTATATATTATTTTTTTTAAAAAAATTATGAATTCTCCATGTTAGTTTGGAGGTTTGACATGATGATGCTACATATATATTTTTAATTTAAAAATATTTTTTAAAATAAAAATAATTATCATGTGCCACCATCATGTTGAATTTGTCATCTGACCTGACGGGTTTAAAAAATAAAAAGTATGAAGACAAAATTTTAAATGTATGAAGACTACAAAAATAATTAACCTAAGTAAAGCGTTGCAGGAATCATATTAGTATAATATAAAAATTAAGTCAATAAACTAATTCAAGTGTTGGTATGTTTATTTAAGTTGGATTTATGTGAAATTTCATCTTTTATCTCTTAAAATGTAACGTAAGTCGTATATATAAATTAAAGATTAAATACATAATTTTGATATTTAAGATTGACACTTTTTTTGATGTGGCATCCGTGTTTTTTTTTGTTCAATATAATACTTATATTTAACAAAATTTATACATTTTGATACTTAGAGATAACAGTGTTAATTTTTAATGTTTAGTTCAAGTTTTTATAGTTGATTTGATGAAAATTCATAATTAACTTTTACAAAATCAAATTTAGCACTAGAATTAAATTACATATATCATATCGTGTTTAACAAATTAAACACAAAATTAAACAAAATCACGATTAACACAATTATGAAAAAGTAAATATTATAATATTAACAATTAATTTTCATAAAATTCAAGTTAAATATTAAAAATTTAACATTAGGTATGTTTTTGTGAAATACAAAAAGTATCCGTTTGAAATAAGATATTAAGTTTAAATGAAATGATTAGAAAAGTAAACCAATTAAAGAGATGCTGGATTTGATGCTTGTTAATTAGAGCTGATTTTTCTCAAATTTCTAAATAGATAGAAGCGCACGTGATGAAAGGAATTAACCCCTGTCTCTATTTATTTATGAATTGATTGTAATTAGAGAGCCGCACGATTAGCACTGTTACGTTTCCCACTTTTCCGGATGCTTTTTATAAACACTGCACCTTTTTCTCTCTACTTACTTTTAATCCTTAAATTTTAAAAAAAAAATTAAAAGACATATAAAAATTATTTAAAATATTTTAAAATCCCAGTTGATGACGTTACGTAAAATCAAACTAAATTATGTTTAAAAATCAAATTAAGAAAAACTATTAAATTCTAAAATTATTCAAATAAGGTGAAAATATGGTCAAGCTTGAATGTTACTTATCATTAATAATAATAATAATAATAATAATAATAATAAGCTTAGGAGCAGTTCAACGACTAGTATGCTTTACTTACATCCACACATTTTTTATTTGGTTATCCATCTCCATATGGAAGTTCAACTAAACAGAACTTACCCTGCTGGCTGCTTCCTTGACTATTGTAGGCAGGGGCGGCGTAAAAAAAAATTTTAGTTTTAATTTTTTTTAAAAAAATTAAAATAATCATACTGTGTTTAAAAATATTTAAAAAAAAATTGACTTCGCAATAAAAGAAAAGTTGCAAATGGCAGCATGAAATAATATAGAATAAAAGCAGAAAACAGAATGACCCCAGGCAGAGGCAGACCCACATGGTCCCGGCAACACCATCTCTTTCTTTCACACAAATTCCAATCCAATCCAATCTTTTCTATTGGCTATAGCATTTACTGTCCCCCCAAGAAATAACCTTACAAAAAAGAGAAGAACTTGCTGGAGAAAATCGACTTCAATCGCTTTGGTTGGTCATATTACATTTACATGTCCTTTAACTCTCAGCTTCCTTCATCCATTGTTTTGAGTTTTAATTCTTTATTCCTCTCCACCCACAAATTTTTATTCCTCAAAAACCCATTTTAGTAGTGTTATCTATGTCCCTCTCAAATCACATCATTATCAAGTGATTAGAGGACAATCATTTCCCTTGGTGGAAGAGTTTAGGTTGTATGATTCCATAGGTTTTTTAAGAAAAGAAAATGACAAGGTGTTTCAGCTTAACCGCAGCCAGAAACCGGTGTTACAGATCATCATTCCTCAAAGCGGGGCTTCGATCCACCATCACAGACCTCCAAGATGGCACCGTTATGCACTGTTGGGTCCCCAACACCCGTAATGACTCCAAGCCTAACCTCCTCCTCATCCATGGACTAGGAGCCAACACAATGTGGCAATGGAGTGACACCATTCGGAAGATGACCCCTTTCTTCAACATCTTCGTACCCGACCTTGTCTTCTTCGGAGACTCCTACACGACTCGGCCTGAACGCTCCGAATCGTTTCAGGCTCAGTGTGTGATGCGAGTGATGGAAGCCAACTCGGTGAAGAAACTCAGCCTGGTAGGCCTCAGCTACGGTGGGTTTGTCGGGTACAGTTTAGCAGCGCAGTTCAGTGAAGCTGTTGAGAGAGTGGTGATATGCTGCGCTGGAGTTTGCATGGAAGAGAAAGATTTGAAGGAAGGAGTTTTCAAGGTATCCGATTTGGAAGAAGCTGCCGACATTTTAGTACCCCAAACGCCTGAGAAGCTTAGGGAACTCTTGGGTTTTGCTATGTTCAAGCCGCCTCCTTCGACTTTGGTCCCTTCTTGTCTGCTCGCGGATTTCATTGACGTAAGTGAACCAACGATTTCAATCTCTAGAACCAGCACAAATTTCTCATCTTTGTTAATAGCCAATCGACTGCCTCAATCCGTCTGCTTTTCATTTGGGGTTGTCTTTTTCTTTATGTTATGTCTTGATGTAATTGGGGCCACATATACAAACAGGTTATGTGTACAGAGTACACGGAAGAAAAGAAAGAGCTGATCCGAGCAATACCCAAAGATCGAAAATTATCAAACATTACCAAAATCTCTCAGGTTTATCTTAATTTTAAACAGTTCTTTGTTTATTTATTTATTTATTTTCTGAACCAAGTTTGCTTTCAACCTTTGTGCCTTCACTATTTTCAGCCCACCTTGATTTTATGGGGAGAATATGATAAAATTTTCCCTTTGGAATTGGGTCACAGGTTAAAAAGGTTCGCATCTTCTTCAAAGCTTTGGGAATCAAATTATTTAAAAACACTTTCTGCTGATCGAGGAATTTTCTTTTTAAATGCAGGCATCTGGGGGATAATGCTCACCTCGTCGTCATCAAGGGCACGGGACACGCCTTCATCGTAGAGAAGCCCAAAGAGTTTTACAGGCACTTGAAATCATTTCTAGTTGATTTGCAGCCTCCTCCGTCCACCCCATCTCCCATTCCCAACAATGAAAACCATCTTGAGAAGATTAAACCTTGAAAACAGCCTAGATTTAATCAAAGTCAACAGAGGGAGACACAGAATCTATTAAGCTATTTCAAAGGAGCCCCTGTTAGATGCTGCCCTCCCACTTTTCTTCTGAAGCATCAGATGCTTAGTTTTATTGTTAGGGGAATCCATAATATAAATTCTTGCCAAGGAATTGATTATTCAGTAAAATTCATCTTCCTTTAATGAATTTCAATCATTATTCCCCATACGTATCGTATCAATCTGCTACCATTTGCAAACGAGCTAATAGCCTCGAATACCGAATTCAACAACCAAGTCAATACATTCAAGGATATATTATTTCTGTTAGATTCTTAATTTCATTATGAAATTTTTGCTCACGGTAAATTCAAGATTCAAATCTAAACAACAAAATCCTCCCCTCTTAGGCTCTTACTATATATATAAATATTCCAGTTCACAATTGGGTTCAATGAAAAAGATTATTTATCCCAAAGAACCCTTTTAGTAGGACTGGGGAGGGTGGTCATTTATCACTCAAAAAAGCTTAATTGGAAGCTAAAATATGGATGTCTGAAAGTAGACAATGACTCATGTAATGAATTTTGCAAAAGGTCCACACAGAATCGAACACTGCAGCTACAAAAATATCAATCCCCTTGCTCAGAAAACTTCTCAAACAAATTGGGCATTTAAGCTATGTTAAGATCAAAACCAAGCAAAAAACTGAAGAATGAGCCAGCTGTAGTGTGCTTCAATCGGAAACACATGGAAAAACAAGAAGCTCAGACAACAAAAAATTGAACATAAGGAAGTAAGTCATAAAGACTATAAGATAACCGATTCAATTATGTTTAAACAGAATAGAACACAGAACAACAGTCTGAAAACATCTGATAAACAAATCGAACCATGTCATAGGTAACAAATCCTGGTACTACTACCATGAGTTGAAAGAAGTCACTCTAGCAGCAAGCCCCTTTCCTACCTCGACAAGCCCGGTTTTAAAAGAATACTCTTCCAATCAACTCTGCCAAGATATGGAACAATTTTGAGAAGACTTAAAAAAGGGTTTATTTGTAATGAAAGAGTAAGAAAGCAATAAAGATTTGCACCACAATAAAATCTAACATGCCAGAGATAAAGGACAACTGTTGATCAATGATCGGTCCCGCTTGAAAATTTAAAATTTTCTTACCTCAGCCTGAGGTTCATCTGCTTTTGATTGCTCACCTGGATTACCAAATAACAAATTTGCAAAAAGGAAAGTATCAGAGGCAGTTGACAATAGAAATTACTAGTATTAGCAGAAGGTGATTAGTAGGAGGAGATCATGCTTCTTGAAACTAACTATAAATACATAAAATCCAGTCAGACAAGTGAACCATAGTGATCCAAATGTGCTCATACATATATATTCTCTTATTAATCACAGAAACATACACAAAATATTTACCTCCTTCCTCTGGCAGATCCGAGGTCCACAAGGTGAGATTGTCCCTCAGAAGCTGCATGATAAGGGTGCTATCCTTGTAAGACTCTTCATTAAGGCTATCAAGCTCAGCAATAGCCTCATCAAATGCTTGTTTAGCCAGATGACAAGCCCTGCTCAGATTTGCATCATATTAGATAGACACTAGCTGCTAAAGTTGAACTCATATAATAGCTCTGTGCTTCATCTATAATTATTAAAATAAGTAAAAATCAACAATGGTTACCAAGGAAAGTATTTCTGAAACTACCACAAAATGAAAAGAAATATTAGCATTGGGATCATTCTCCCCAATGGAAAGAAAATTTTCAAGTAGGTTACATGATTGTGCATAAACTGGGGGTAGAACGATTCATTCTATTTCTAACCTCTCGGGAGAATTTAATATCTCATAGTAGAAAACAGAGAAGTTCAAAGCCAGGCCAAGTCTAATTGGGTGAGTTGGAGGCAAATCTGAGCTTGCAGTGGAAGTGGCAGCCTACGATAAAATCAAAATAGGATAAGAGGAGGGCTGATTAGAGGTAAAAGAAGGGCAAAAAAGATGCAGGATTTGGGGGGAATTCAACACACCTCATAAGCTTTAAGTGACTGATCAGCAGCTTCTTTACGATCATCTCCTGCCTTAAATTCTGCCAAATAACGAAAATAATCTCCTTTCCTGTTACACAAAAAGCAACAAATAAGGAAATATTCACACTCAAACCGCCCCATAAAACAAAAACGAAAGTAAGATGATCCTCACATCTTATAGTAGAAAACGGTTGATTCCCCAGTTGAGGAAGATGGAATAAGGTGCTTATCAATGACTGAGAGTATGTCATTGCATATTTTTGAGAGCTCATCTTCAACCCTCTGCCTATAATCCTTTATCCTCTTCACATTTTGTTCATTACCTTTGGCCTCCTCCTTCTGTTCAATTGAAGACAGTATCCGCCAGGATGCCCTTCTTGCTCCAATCACATTCTTATATCCCACAGATAACAGATTCCTCTCCTCCACAGTCAGCTCAACATCCAACTTAGCAACACTCTTCATGGCCTCAACCATCTCTGAAATTGTAAAGTTTTTTTACAATTTTAAAAACAGATTCCAAATGAGCTGAGGTTCCAACAAACCAAAGAATGAGCCCCAAACATACATACATTCATACATATATTTGCTAATTTGTCTTTTGCTTCTTCAAATTTGTTAAAAAGAGGAACTTAATAGCAAATTCAAAAGAAAAAAAAAACACTGTTTTTTTAAGAAAACGAGCAACAACTTAAAATGTAAAGACTTAAACATAATAATTTCAAATGATAGTAAAAACAAGCATTTTATTTCTCCACAAGTTTTTAACCTTAATTAATAAAAAGTACTAGCAATTGCTTTGTCAAATCGGACTTCTTTATGCGTAGATAAGCTAATATCTATCTACTGCTACAACTTTTATTGTAAAAAAAGGTTGTAACTCAAGTCTCAACTTCATAACCACTTTTCAGTATATTATCATCAAATCAGAACCAAAGCCTCTACTATTCTCTAAACTACAGATCAAGTTAGAAATCAAGTAAAAACGACAAAAACGAACAGAATAAGACTACCGATCAAATCAGAGAAAATAAAGGATTAAAAAAGTAAGCAAACAAAATCTCCCGAATAAATTGAAAGATCCACCAAAAAATAGTTACCATCGTATCTTTCAGCTTGCTCAGCGAGCCTTGCCAAGTAAACTTGTTGCTCTCTTTCCTTCTCCATGGCCGCTTTCTTTCTCTTTGAGTCTTTGATCTTTTAGATTTTGCGGTTTGGGGGAGCTGGGGAAAGGAAGGGAAACTGCTCTTTAAGGAATGCCGTACTTTGTTTTCTGGCCGTTGGATGCAGTTCGCTGGGGAGGGTGAATCGACGGTTTGGATTGAATTTTCTGAGAGGGGACTTTAGAGGATGAAGAAAAAGTCGGAAAAAACCCTTGGAGAAGTCGAAAAATGTTGGGTGTGGATGAGGGTTCAATCAACGCAGTGCATGTGAGGGATTTAGGAGAAGTTTTGATCGTCGGATTGACAATTACTGTGATCACATGGGAAGTAGTGATGTTGACCTGGAGGAACACGATTGATTGTGAGTCCACTGGGGTCTATACTTTTTTTTTTCCTGATGACTTTGTCAGATTCCCTGGATACCATACAGTCCTTTCCACAAAATTTACACCATTTAATTATTAATTTTAAAATATTTAAAAAAAAGGGTTAATTTATGAATAAATTTTTTTATTAAATTAGTATTTTTCTTAAAATTTGAAAAAATATAAAAATTTCTCAAAAAATTTCTTCTTTAATATTGAACCACTTCAACACTCATGGAATTATTGGCCTAACTAATTATTCAATTCAACCCTAAACCCTTTCAATTTTATTTAAATTTTACAAATTAAAACCTTTCACTTTTACTCAAAATATACTTATTTACATTTATTTATTGTTTGTAATAGTTTTAGTTTTACTTATTTTTAGTCTGTTATTTGTTATTCTTATTGACTATTGTAATTATTTGTTATTGCCATTGAATACTTTTTCTTTAAATCCTAACTCTTAGATCCCGATCACACGAATCCATGAAGAATTTGAGAGACTTAATGAAGGATTGGGAAAGTGGCATCATAGTTAGTGTATAATATGCTAAATAAAAAACTTACAAAAATGTTGATTAAATTTTAACTCGATTAATATGGGAATTGTTATTAATATATATAAGAGAATATTAGTTTGAATGTGTTAAAAGCGTATTATCTTTCTATTCATGGATTGAAAAGGGATTATAAAATATTTTAAACATTATGTAAAAAAACAGATATAATCAGAACATATAATAAATTTTTTACTTTATTATTGAAATTATGAAAATTTATTGAGTTTTTATACAATACTTGTACACTCCTAAAAGATCATAGTCGAAATTTTATATTGTGTTTTTTTCTTTAGAAATGTAATGTATCGTAATTTAAATATTCTTTAACTTGTTAGTGTTGTATTTTCCTAATTAAAGAAAACGCAGTCAATGTTCGCAAAATAGGGTAGTCATTATAGTAGCAGTTATAATTGTTAGTAGAACTACAAAAGAATAAAGAAATGTAACAAAAGAATAAAGAAATGTAATTTGAGCTAAATAATAAAATTGGATTATTGATTATCTTATTAATTATTCGAGTAGAGTTGGATATAATTAGCATATTATAAAATAAATTGAGTATGGGTTATTTCGGTTATATGTCGATGAGTGTTGGGTACATTTTCTTTCGGATGTTTTGATAAGTGCAGGGCACAACTTATACCGATGAGCACTGGGCGCAATCTATTTACTTCGTATGTTTCGATGAGGCGTTGGGTGTCAAATTGGTGTGTTGGTTGGGATCAGTGTATCCATTCCAGTCCGGGTCATGTTAATAAGAAATACAAATTATGAATTGGTTGATTGATATTTGGAAATGATTAAATGTTATAAAATTTTATTATAGGTATTTATAAACGATGTTTGACTATCAATAGCATGTAAAAAATCATGTGAACCGATTAACGAGCCTGAGGATTGATATAGTAAGATAAGGAATGATTGATTCGGTTCGGAATTGAAATGTTGATTTGATTGAATGTGTTAAATTGAATATGAATATGAATATTAATGATATTGGTATGGTATGATTAACTAGCTTATTATTGAAGTAATACATAATTGAGTCATTTGGTATATTTGGTGCACTTTGTGGGATATATTGATAAGTGATTGAGGATTAGCATGAAATAATTGGTTTCTAATGGTATTTGAATTGGATGTATGCAATTGATATAAATTGGTAATGCTTCAAATTGAATCATGGAAATATCACTGAGTTTTATCACACAATGTACATTTTATTTTCCGTACGCAAGTTAGGTTCATATCGAGATCTTGAGTATTGACTTCAGCATCTAGACAAACATCCTAGACTCAAACAATATTTGTATAGTTTCTTTTATTGATTATACGACATATACCTAGGTCGGGTCGTTATTAGTATTTTTAATTGGCCATATGTTCATATACATGATATTGTGAATGTCACAACTTTTGGTTAGACGTATTTTGTGGTATGTTAATAAGCAAATTGGTAATGTGTCTATATACATATGTATATAAATGCCAACTAATTCAATGAAGGACATGGATAAATTGTTGGATGTATTTGAGTGAAATTGTTGAAATGGATGAAGGCATGTATGTATAAAAGATATTTTCAATTTATTTGATTTGGTTTAACCAATACTTTGTTTACCCTTAAAATTTGAACACAGCTGATGAAAAGATCCTTTGGATCGAAGGAAAAAGATGTGCAGCCTGTGACGAACCCATATGCAGACATTTGCCATCCAACTAGTTTCAGCTCAGTGCTTTCTATGAAAATATAGAAGCCATTAGCTGACCTATATATAATTATGGGCTACCATCTTTAATGGCCGTTGTCTGTTATTCTCTCGTTAAGGTTTAGGAGTGTCAAGGTTGAGAGGGAACAGAAACAAGTGCAATGAATGCAGATGGATAACATAAAAGAGAGCAATAATAAATTAGAGACTGTCATTCATTTCTTTTTCCATGCATGAGACCTGCACTGTCTGTTAAAAATTGAAACCTATGGCTACACCCGGTTGCCAATGTTGATTGAAAGCAAAAGAAGGATATTTCACCTGAATCCAAAACTGGCCCTTTTTAAGTCAAATGTTAACTAAATCTGTCTGATGGTGTTATTATTACCGTGTCGGAAGGAAAGAAAAATTGTAATTTCACCCTAAATGTCAGTTTTAGGTGGTGTCTATAGATGAAATGCAAGGAAATCAAGTGTAAAAGCGACAAGAAAGGGAAAAACAGAACAGCATTAAAATCCAATTCGTTTTCCCATATTTATATTTTCTCTGCCTCCTTTTGGCACACTATTCATGGCCCTTGATGTTCCCAAGAGCTATATATTGTTAGTTATTACCCCATATATATTATAGACCAAAAAAGGCTTGAAATTTGAATAATGTTCCAAATAGGAACATTGCCATATTCTATTTAGGAAATAATAAGAGGTTGGTTTTCAGTCCACGACATGGATGTAGGGGAACAACTTGAAAAACAAAAACCCATTGTTTTTCTATGTCGTAATCAAAAGCATAATTCAACTTTAAAAAACCTTCAATCCAGAACTATTTGAGAGGAAATATTTTGCATGCGCTGTTGCATCATAAAGCGCTGTTGCATCATAAATAGATCGGCAAAAACACTGTATTTATATATATACTTGAACTCGAGTTTCATTTCTTCATTGTCCCGGAAAATCTGGCAGATGTGTAGATATTGTTATAAACAGTAGATGAAATGTGATACTTGAAGCAATTATATGTAGGGAAGTAGCTAAGAAGCATATCAATATCATAGCACGTGGACGTCATAGTCAAGTAATAAAAAAAAGTCACTTTCTTTCCTGCATGTCCGTGGCCGGTGTGCGTCCTGATCATTGTGTTGTTTCAGACAAGAGAAATAATTTTTTACGGTCCATTTGCTTCGTAAAAAACTGATTCTTTATTTTGATTTGGTGGTTTGATTAAGGAATTAGAAGAATGATTGGGTTGGGAGAAAGAGGTAAGGACAAATGCTAAGTGAATTATTGAACTTCCTTTATGCTGATTTCGTGGTTCACAAAATTTGCGTAATTTTAGCGATAATATCATAAAAGAGAAAACGGAAAAGAATAAGATCAAAAAAAAAAAAAGGAGCTTAGACGTCAGTGGAGACTTAAGCTAGATAAAGACAGGAAGATAACAGTTGGGATGAAATTGCACGGCAATGCAATTTTGGCTGTTTATGATGATGGCAAGCTGGAAAATGGGCCGTACTCTGATAAGTGCAGTCTACGGTAGCTTTGTCGGTTCATCAACTTTTTTTCTCTATTTCATCGCCGTTAAAACATGGCTCAGCTTTTCTTTTTGAGTTATCTGAAAAACTGAAGAACAAGCACCCAATAAAACTATCGATTTTTATAAATTGCAGACGTGACGAAATGCATGCATATGTTTATAAAGTCAAAAGCACCGATGACCGAACCAAATCAGAAGCGAAGGCAGAGAGAGATCCATCAAACTCTTCGATCCTATGTACTTTCCAAAAAGAAAAAACACAAACCCTTTTTTTTTTTTTTCTCCCCACATGAAAAATGCTAACAAAATTCTGATAATAAATCTCTTTCATTTTAGCCCAAATTAGCCTCCCTGACTCTTCCAATCGCTCAAATTAAATATGATCCGTACACTATTATTATTATTATTATTTGGTTGGTTTTACTAAAAAATAATTAATATTAATTTTATAGGGGTAGGTTGAGAATTGAGATTCCATTCCGTAACCATTACACCGTGTTTCATGCGCGTATGTTATTTTACTATATTACTTTACAACCAGCCATCTCTCGCTATTTCCAGTCCCTTCTTTCCATATTTTAGCACCTCCACCACTCTCTACCTTTGTTCTCAGATAATCTGCTTTTTCATTTATCCAAAGCTTAGCTTCGAAACCTTCCTTTTTTTTGCTCAGCAAAGGCGTTCCAAGGATAACAATCTGGCGGAGATTAGCTTCGATAGGTAGTTTTTTCTTTCCCACTTTTTACTTTGTTTTTCTTGTTTAACTAATCTGTGCCAGAAACTTCACCTGCATTCCAGATCCCATGTTTTATGTTACGAATCTGAGAGTGTTGTAATCCATACGATGTCACCCTGTGCCTTAAATGAGGAGTTGGGAGACGTGTTGAGTGAGATTCTTTTATTAATGGGGTTATGGGGTTGTGTAATAACAAGGCAAACTGACACAGATATTTGCTCAAATAGGTGTGAAAAATTAACTCTACCTTAAAGGAGCTTTGGAGTCTTCTTAACCACTTGGCTGCTTTTCTTCTTAAACAGGATAGATTTAAAAGTAGCTTCTGGAAAGAAGCTGGGTCTTCAACTCTGGCCGACAATCTAGTGACACCTTCTCGAGCCGGAGAAGGCGTTGGCCCTTTCGTTTCCGGTGGTCATTCGCCTTCAGATTCTACACGCTCCTTGCTTTGGTGCCTTCCTGTTGATTATGGCTAACATTTAAACCACAAACTCAAGCTCAATTGTTAATTAGAATCGGTTAGAGATGTGAGCTTATTAGATAGTTTACGTTCAAGAGGCGGAAGAACGAAAATAAAACGGTGCACTCATTGCATATATTTTTAGTTTTCTCTGAGATTTTGACCCGGGTCCTTCCTAAAATGGCCAAATTCAATTGTTTCTCTTTGTTGACCGCGAGGAAAAAGAAAGATAAGGTGAGAATGGGATTTAAAAATCTAACATAGTACTTCAAATTTGTGCATGTAATGATTTCCTGCTTCATCTGGCTTGAATCTGTTTCACTTGTAGGGGGCTGGTGAGCAAAAGAATGGCAGAACCCTCCAAATTAAGCTCCAACAACAACCGGTGAAGCCCTTAGAGAGCGATGATTTGAAATCGACAACTTTTAGTGTCCCAGCACCTGTTGGGTTTAAGGAGGATTGCAATATCAAGGTGATCAGGCATGACAGTCCTGTTGGATGTGAAGCAGTAGAGAAAGCATATGAAGGGGAGGATGAGCATGAAGAGAATGCATCAATCAAGAGAGAATTCTCTGACTTTGATCTCCAAGCCCATGTGGCCAACTCAAGTGAAGAATTTGATTTTGGAACCAAAAGGGTTGCTTCTTCAGATTCATTTGAAACTGAAGCCAAGGAAGAGGTTGAAAAGGCTGTTGATAAGGTCCAAAGTGGACATATTAGTGATCCTGGGATGAGGAGGGCTGAGTTCTGGGCTTCACCTATGCTTAAGCGCTCGTGTTCCGATTTGGAGAGGAGGAATGTGCTAAAAGAGGTAGCTGATCATTTCCCTCCATCTCAGTCATTTGAAGACTTGCAGGACTTATCTGCAGGACTTAATCTCGGTAGCCCTGCTTCTGTGATGACTCGCTGCAGTGCCGACCGAGTGATGTTGAAAAAACATTCTTCCAGTCAAGTTCTACCTTCCAGAAGCAGAAGTTATGGTGGAAGTTCTTCCTCTGGAGCCACCGGAACTCTCACAACTGGACGACCAAACCGCAACCTGCTCCTATCACTGCTACTTTGAACCAGCAAGGTGGGTATTCTTCAGATACAATTGATCTACATCAAGCAATGAAACCGAGTAAGATGGAATCACCGGGATCGTTTACGGGAGAGTCCTTGAACAAAGGCTTCACTGGAAACTGCGATGACAACCGGAGCTGGAAAGGTTTTCATAATGGAGTTTCTGGTTTATGGCCCCAGAACCAATGGGTTGCATTCCCTGCTCCATCATCATCGTTCTCAAGAGTCGATGAATGGGTGAGAGATCTCGAAACCGAAATTGTGCAGCCTGCTGATGATGTGAATGCTGAAGAGGGCATCACATTTCCACCTTCTCCAGACACTGGTAAATCACCAGCAAGAAACACTGCCTACTCCACTCGCCGTTCGGATATCAATCTTTCTGAGGAGATTTTACATGCCAATAGTGTCATTCAGACTCTCAATTCTTCCTCAACCGTTGCTCACATATCAGGAATAGGTTTGAAAGCTATTCCAATCATCTCGGGTTTCACCAGCCTTCGGTCTGTCAACTTGTCGAACAACTTTATAAGTAAGCTCTCGAAAAGAAGTTGATGATATAACTAATTTGCAGTTTGCACTCTGATATGTGATTATGATTCTTGCTTTCTCGGCAGCCCATATTACTCCTGGATCACTGCCAAAGGGCGTTCACATACTCAACTTGTCAAGAAACAAGATCAGCACCATCGAAGGACTCAGGGAGTTAACTCGATTGCGAGTTGTTGACCTTAGTTATAACCGCATTGCTCGAATTGGACATGGTAGGTAACAAGTTCGTGAACCTCTCTCCTGGAAACATTCTCCTTAGACGACTTGCATGTAGTTCTAAAAGTGCATTGTGTTTCATTAATGATGCCAGGGTTGTCAAACTGCATACTGATCAAAGAACTGTACCTTGCTGGGAACAAGATCAGTGATGTTGAAGGGCTACATAGGTTCTTGAAGTTGACAGTATTGGATCTGAGCTTCAACAAGATAACGACAACAAGGGCAATGGGTCAGCTTGTTGCCAACTACAACTCATTGCAAGCATTGAATCTGTTGGGAAATCCAGTTCAGAGCAACATTAGTGACGACCAGCTGCGAAAGGCAGTTTGTAGCTTGCTCCCTAAGCTTACGTACCTGAACAAGCAACCCATTAAACCACAAAGGGCAAGGGAAGTGCTCACTGATAGTGTTGCCAAAGCTGCTCTAGGGAGTGGCAGTTGGAGCTCCAGAAGAAAAGCATCAAAAAGAACAAGCCAAGGTGCTTCAACATCCGCCAGTGTGCATAGGGGCAGTGTGGGACTGGGGCATAAGAACAAGAATAAATCAAAGAGCCGAAGTCGCTATCACTCATCTGCAAAATCACCTGCACTGCCTTCTTCATCCCGTTAAGATATTTTACCAGTAATTTGCCTGGACAATTCATGGGCATTTTTTTTCTTTATTTCCTTGTTTTTGCTTTGTGAGTGAGCCTAAAGACTGCTTGCTTCGCAGACACATCAAACCCCCTCTGTTTCTTCTTTTTTTTGTTCTTTTTTTGGGGTAATTTGATTTGTGTTTGTGTGGTATAATCAAGTGTTAGTGCATGAAGTCTGTTTCTAAGGATTGCATAAACAAACCCTTTTTATCGTTCCCAAATTTTTATATCTTGTTTGCTCAATCTCAAAAAAGAACAAATTTAACTCAGCTTGAAACTAATCCTTGATCATGATCCAGATTAAAGTCTTGGTTTCACAGTTTGGTTTGATTACAAAATTCAATAGAAAATTCAACTGATAATTCAAATCAAATCCAAAGGAAAACAATTCCGATCAATAACACCATCCACCATATTGATTTGGAAGAAAAACATAACATGAATTATAAATTTTCATCATAAATGCACTTACAAGCAATTCTTTCTTTCTTTTTTTTTTTTCAATTCTCTCTGCAATTCATTCTCTTTTCTTTTCTCTATGCTGCACAGCTAGAAGCTTAATCTGTAACCTTTTTGCACAACCTTAAAATCATGTATTTTGTATAGTAATAATGAAACAAAGAACATGAAAATTTTAAACCTAAGCTATACTTTTTTCACTTGCAATGGCGCCTCCGTTTCGATTAATTACAAGACCCTATCTATGCCTTGCGGCTTTCATTTTTGTTTTTCATCAACTATCTTTGCTGCTTTCTTCTTTCTTTCTGTTCAAAATGCACAAAATGAATTTGAATACCAAGACTTGAAAATTTTTGGGGCTTCTTCTCCAGATATTGTTCTTAGCTTGTTGCTTGTCTCTTAAAGAATGGTTTCTGACAGATTAGGAGTCTCTCATCACTGTTGCTTTCGATTTCTACGACTCTGGCATCCCACTTCAACTGCACAGTTAGAGCTCTAGCTGATTCGATAAGAGGAGCCTTATCATGAATTATTACCCAACCCTGCATCCACCATTGAATGCATTAAAACATTGCAGGAAACATTGGTAGCGTTAGAAAGGTCTACTAACAGTTGATAGAATTTAACATATGCATAGATCTTTGCATAGTATGAAAGTGTGAGTCATGTCTCTAAGACATGATAGAGAAGCAATATGAGACTGCTGAATGAGTACGACTTAATACAAATACTATTTTGAGTGGTATCCATAGAAGAAGTGATTCTCCGGTGATTGGATCTCTTAATTTCAAAGGCCAACCAGCTAAGCTATCATTGTCACATATACAAATGTTCATACAGACATTCAAATCTACAAGAGAAAGTAGCATCAAACCCCAAAAATATAGCTACAAAAGTTCTCAAATCAACATAAGTAACAGAGAAAAACCAAATGAATAAGTGCTTGCTTCTTTTTTCCTCGAGTGCTTACGTAGATTATCAGTTAGAATGACAAAAAAAAGGTGTTTGGCATGTAACAATAACACATTAAGAATTGAACTTAAATCCACTGATCAAGAACAGAGAAACAGAAGGTAACCACAAAAGGAACCAAAATAAGGCCTGATTTAAATAATTGATAGCTTTGGTTTAGTACCTCTGGACGAAGCAACCTGTCTATTTCCGTGAAAAGATCAAGCATGGTGCACCTGCGATATTGACTAGTCTCAAGGGATAGAAGTCCATCAGCATGCACCATATCATAAGTTCTAGGATATGTTGGAAATGCTTCACACCTGAATATGATGCAGATGGATCATAAGACAATATAACATGAATCAGAAAAGGAAAGATATAAGTATCACATCATTAAAATTAGAAACATGGTTAATCAACTGTGAACCTAATCGACTAATATGATGTACAAACTTCAAACTTGAGTTCCACTAAACACATCAAACGTTAAATAGAAAGATAAGTCTAGCAGAGTTTCCTTCAGTTCAACTCTTAATATTGTTGCATGATGCATACATTTTAAATATACAAATGCTTTCTTCATTCACTGCATTTGATTTTATTTTACTCTTAGAGAGAAAAGTATATCAAGGTGCTGAAAATCATTCTTTGGCCCCATAGAAATTACTATAAGACTGCTCATATTTTAGATTCATATAAAGAACATACTGGAACAACACTGCAACAAAGAAAAAAAAAATTATAGCTAGAGGAGAGAATCACCAATTGTGTGATACACCGATATATCCCCTGTCAAGAACCAGGGGAAGGTAGTTGGGTCCAGTTGTTGGGACTACGTTCATGACCCAGACAGACTTCCCTGCTTCCAGTAATGCAGCATTAAAACCACCATAGCGAGTATTCATGTCTAGCACATTCCTGAACATGTTATAAGGTGGAGAAGGATCCTCGTCACCAGGTCTCTTTGGATGATCTGAGAATATTAGGGGGGACAGAAGGGACCAATAATTACGAACAGCTGTTTTGTAGTTTGCAGTATCTAAAACAAGTTCTTCGGAGTGTAGACCTGGTAAAACAGATCAATCAGAGTGGCAGTTAGAAATTTCTGTCATCAATGCTTGATGGAATTTACTTCTAATACAACCTTGAAAAGAGCATCAAATTACCGTATAGTTCTAGTTCATTCTTGTTCAAATTAGACCTGAAAGGCCAAGTTGCCCTCTCCTCAATAGGAACCCATCGGCGGCTATTTGTTCCACCTATACAGTTTTGAAGAGGTCGATAATATGGAGATTCAACATCTTGTCCTTTGCTACATATAGAAGGAGAAGAACCAGGCTTCCTGGATACATACATTACAATAACAAGATCAGGACGACCTACTGCTCTCAAGGAATAAAGATTTCCAAGATTCACATAGTCAAACTACATAAATGTTTGAAGAAAATTTATGTATATAGGATTAAAAAAATTGCCTTACCGGAGTTGTAGCAACTCTTCTTATTGGTCTTTTTCCATACAACAGTTTCATCTTGTTGTGATATCAACTCCCAGCAGAGACTTTCTGCAAAATCACGAACAAAATTCCACCTTTTCTGCTTCTCTTTGTCCCGAACAAAAGTATGAACATTGGTAAGAGGTGAAGTCCACACAAAGTATCCACCCGGCTTTAGAACTCTATCAGCTTCAATCAAAAAAATACCATCTGTGGCACAACATTTTGGCATAAAACTTTTATTACAACAAAATAATAATAATAAAAGAAGTCACACATTTTGGCATAAATTACCATCTGTGGCACACATTTTGCCGACAGATGATAACACATTCAAATTAGGAAATATAAGAGCTGCCGAAGGCGAGGCAAATTTTCAGAACTTTAAGCAATAATAAAGGAAGTTGACCATGGAATTTGTGTACTCTGTTAAATTATCCTTCGGTTGGCAGGAGTCAACTGCCAAAAGAATAATAAAACATTCATAAAGGACCTTTTATATACAGAACATTTAACAGAACATTTTTCTGTCATACAATAATGATTCTAGCCCTATGTCTAGTCCTAACGCAAAATGACTCTCTCAACATCAGAAATTATAACATACCAGGGTAGCGGGAGGGGGAGAGGGATGAAAAGATGTGGAAAGAGGCAGCAAATTCTACACCACCAAAGTTTAAACTATACCTTTTTTATCCCAGTCAACACCGCAACGTGCACAATGCAGCATATCAAATGAAAGAGATGGATATGGTAACTGTTTTGAATTAAAAGAACCAATCATTGCAGGAAGGCCCTTTCGAGAGTGAGTTGAACTTGGCTGCCTGAGGACTCATAGTTTGCAATACACATGGCTAAGAGCTGTTTAGAAAAAAGATGAGCTCCAAAGCTACCATAACCACATCCTATATCCAAGATGGTTCGTACCTGCAACAGTAGCCTTAAATTCAGGTAGGGGGAGTAGAAACATTTTAACTGTTTTTAGAAATGCAAAAGAAAGTAAATACAATTATGGCACTCCAGATCATAGTAGCTATTAAGAAGGCTTTAAGCTAATTCAGGCCTAAATTTCAAGAAGTGCAATGAGCAACCAAAAGGTATCATTAACAGTTTACAGTCAAGTAAGAGATGATAAAGCAATAAAAAATGCAGGCCAACCTTGAAGCTAAACAGAAAATTAATATTAGAATAAAATAGACAAGGGAAACAAATCATAAAGAATTCAACAGTAAGAGCTCAACATGTATGTTCCAAGGAAAATTTTCGCTTACCCCAGCTTGTATGAAGTTAGATTCATTTCTCAGTCCAATCATTTCAGCAATCTGATGGGAATAATCTTCCACGCCATCAAACATAAGTGATGCTGAACGGAAAGAAATCTGATCTTCCTCCAGCATCATCATCCTGCAATGGCACAAAACAAGGAGTTGAAGTAACACTTAAATAGGGAAGTTGGGAAGGGGAGGGTGGATTAAGGCAATTAGATATCAAAGTTTGATTGACAAGAGAATCATCCACTCACCTCTTGGTTAAACCGCCAGAGGAAAATACCTCTTGACCAGTAATTTTAACATTAGCAACCCAGATGACCTCTTTCCCAGTTGGCCACCTAAGAGGAATTTTATAGTTCACAGGTGGAAGAACTAAACAACTTTTCCTTGACCCATGTCCACATAGTCGGTCATACTCATTACCATCAGAATAACCCAAAGCAACATTCTCAGAAACATTAAAGCAAGGAATATAGTTCTCAAACTCCTCAGAACATAATTCTATTTCTTTCAACCGTGAAGGACCAAGAGAAAGTTCCCCTATATCCCACAAATCAGAAACAAGCTGCTCTTGAAGTCGCCTATAACCACGAAATATATGACCCCTAGATGATGTTGAAATGGAGATGGTCCACCAAAATGATCCAGTAAGAGCAAGAATCACGATCACAACTAAACTTAACTTCAAAAACAGCATTGTTAACCTATGCCGGCTTCTTGGAGTCCCACCACCGAAGGGATCAGATGTAAAACCATTCTCAGTGACACCATATTTGGGAGGAGAATTATCTTGAAAAAATAACCGAAAAGGAGACCTGAGGGACAAAAAGCTCTGACTAGAAGAATGATTTCTATCCGAATCTTCCTTCTCTGTTTTATCTTTCACTTCGGCATCCCAAAAATCATTGCTGTTGCCTGAGACCCGTATACCAGATACACCTCGATGCAGAGGCCGGGGCATTTTACTAACCTGAAATTTCAACAGTAAAGTTTCAAGAAATAACACAATGAAGTTAAAGTTGAAACCGAAAAAGGAAGGAAAAAAATCCCACACAAATCACTCTCTGAACCTAGCTAGCCCAGTAATAAGGAGAAGCATGAAATGGTTTTTAACTTAACCAAAGACACTGCTCTTAAATAAGATCAAAATTAGACTTTTTCCAATTTTAAGAGACTCAATCCATAAACCCTGCTGAAAGTGAAACTCTTAGAGTACCTATCAAATTTTAAGCTTATAAAGGAAGGAGAAGAAGAAAGGCGTTTCAAATGATTCTAAGACTGAAACTACAAAAAGGAAGAAAATAAAGGAAAGTAAGTAGATAAATTTCCATACAAAAAACTATGAGTGAGTGCCGCCACCCGAAAGTAATAAAGAGTAAGCTCATTCCCATTCAAAATCACGACCTTTTCATTAAAATTAACTGATATTTGCTACCCAATACTAAAATCTAACGAAAACCCAGATTAAAATGAGCAAAACCCATGCTGGATCAAATATTTGAAAATCGGAACTCATATCAAATCAGACAAATTTAAACTGTTAGAAAACACGAACAAGGAAATACAACAACAACAACAACAACAACAACAACAAAAGGGTACCTTGTTTGTGGGAGCGGAGCTAGGAATGGGAGAAAAAATAGCAGAAAACCAGCCTCAAAATCAGCGTAATTTCATCAAGTGGAGATACTAAGAAGAAATTTTCCTTTTGTTTAATCTCCAGAAAAATTTTATTGTTTTCTTTATCGCGATTTTGCGAGCTCCCTTTGATACTGTAAGAACTGTAAGCGATTTTTCGCAATGAGCCAATCAAGACAGAGCTCGAGAAAAGCTGAGGAAAAAAAATCTAATCTCCGTTTATATAATCGCAGTAATCATTCAAATAGACAAGGGAAAAAAAGAATTATTTAGAAAAGAGTTCGTAAAAGATTTTAATTTAAAATTTAAAAGTGATTAAAATGACAATCGAGATAAATATTTTAAATTGATAGGTTTTACGAAGGTTCCATTATATAAATTAATTGAATAGTTTAATTAAAATTATTTTCTTATAAGAAAATTTTGCCCCGATTATTTAGCGGTAAATTTTGTTTCAACGGTGGACTTTTAACTATTTACTGGCAAATTAATCACCATAGAATAGTTCTTCAATAACAAAAAGGAGTTCAACTAAGATTCCTCCATTTTCTTTGAAAACAAAGTCTAGAAACAACTTTCTAGAAAATTTTATTGAATTTTTGTTACTGCTTACAGAAAATTCTGGGGTTAAATTTTAAATATGTTATAAAAATGATGTGGGTTGAAATCATATTTATTAATAATTTTATTTATTTATGAATTTCTTTTATCAAGTAATATTGTATAAGTTTTAAAAATTTGAAATAAAGTTAAAAAAAAGTTTTGAGAATATATTCTTCTATTTGCGAGAGAAATAAAAATATATTAAATTTTCAAAACATTTAAAATTAAAATGATAAGAAGATAAAAAAAAATTAAACTTTTTGAACCAAGTGTATATTCATTATTCAATAAATCATTATCTTCTTATCTTAACTTTTATAAAAACATATTTTTTTATTTTCGTAAGTATTTATTAAAAGGTGTCCATTTCTTTTATGATTATAAATTCAACTTCAATTTATTATCACTATGCTTGTAGTTGGCATGATTTATGAATGTGGATTTCGGATCCAAAGCTGTATAAAACCGACAGTACAGCAGCGAATTAAGACATTAATTTTGTTAATAGAACATAAATATAATATAATATTTGACTCGTGCCGGAAACGCTAGACGGTGACAAATCTAGCCTCATATATATGATAAAAATTATTAAGCTCGATAGTGGCTCCACTCCTTAATTGACTGTCGAACAAAATGGACCGCATGAAAACGGAATGAAAAAAATTCAACCTATTCAAAATGAATTTTTTTTTCGCATAATAATTTTATAAATTAATTGAGTTGATATTATTTTTATGGAAGTATTTTTGTTTTATTTATATTTTAATTAAAACACCATTTAAAATTTATACAAATATTTAATGAATATATTTGTAGTTATGTTGTGGGGCTCTCGTAATTTAATTTTGTAGTTTTCTTTTAATTATTAGTTCTCTGCATTGGATCAGGATGAATTCACGAAAAATGCTTCAAAAATAAAATAAAGGTATTTAAATTTATTATAGTTTTGTGAAACATTGGAGTTTGGAGAATTTTTAGTTGTAATTACTACTCACATGCAAACACACACACTAGATTTTTAGGAATTAAAAACTATAAAAAATGGATCACCCTAAAAAAAAGGTCGGAAAACAAATTGTACCAACGATATTTTCGGAACCGTCGGAAGATTCGTTAGGATGACTTATGTCAACTTTTTTTGCGTCATCCTAAGTAAAAAAAAAAAAAATGTCTACCGTAAATCTACTTTGTTATAGTGAATGGAATTTATTAATTTTTCATGACCTTAACCTCTCGTGCTATGTAAAAAAATAGTTAGTATTTTAGAAATCCTTTCACAAGACATTTTTATTACAACATTAATATATTTTACTAATGAGCATTCTAATTGCACTTACAGAGATTTGTTATTTATAATATCACACTTTTATTAAATAAATATAATAGTATATATAAAAAATAAATATAAAAGTTGGCAATTTTAATAAGTTAATATAATAATTTGATATTCATTCTACCCAACATATTTCTAAAGTGGATCTTCGTCCAACCTTTGAGTTCACTTTATTTTGTTTTTCCAGGCACATACATGCTACAACCTTAAAGATGGATAATATTATATTATTGATAATTATATTAATTCCCACTTGATGACAGATATAAAAGGTGAAAACCAAGTCAAATACATTTCCCATTAAAACCACGTCGGTGATCCCATTTTCACATTAAATCCCAACGCCATTGTTTTGACTCACGGCCTAAAATTGGCGTTGATGAGTTTGCGTCGGTGAAATCAGGAGTACCGTGGTCCATGCAGGTCTATTCTCTAAATGGTCAATAATTATTTTCCAAATTTGCGGACACAAATTCAAAGCCTTTACACGTATAAAAGAACAAATATTCCTTTTTCTTTTGCTTTATGTCCGATTTTCGTTTAATTATTTATAATAATTGAGAATCATGAAAAATGAAGTTGACACGTTTTTAGGGACATATCGGATCATGTTGTGGAATCATTTATCGTGTTAATTAATAATTAATACAATAACAGTGTAGCAACTTCCTTTTGTTTTGCCTTTCCAGAATTAATTAATTGCTAAACTTCATTAATACGCATGCATTGATGTTTCGTTTTACGTTGTTAAATTTGCATCCTTCCACCTTGGTGCATTGTTAGACTTCAACTGGCCATGGAAGATGGGCTGGACCCAGTTGGTGTACCTCACCAGCCACTTTTAGTGTAAGGAATAGACTACTGCAGCCACGTGGTTTTCGGCTCCTACATTGGATCGTGCCTGCCGATTCCATTTCCATGTATGTTTACTCACTTCGACACTATACATCATGTTATTTGAGGCATTACGCTTCTTTTTTCAATCATTGTGCGGGCCGAAATTACTATGAAACTTCTTATATTACTAGTCCAACTTATTGATATATTTAAAAGTAAGATAAATTTTATGTTTATTTCTGTGATTGAAATAATTGTTACAATTTCAAGCACCGTTTCATTGTTTTACTTATTTATTTTTAAAGTTGACAAATTTTATAACAAAAATATTGGGTTAAAGCAAAAAACATGAAGACCAAATGAAATAAAATTGAAGACTTGAGGATTATTTTTTGCGGATTAAATTATATTATTTGCGAAATAAATAAAATCACTCTCTAAAATTGAAGGCTTGAATTACACCGGAATTCAAAATAACAAGAGCATAATAGAAAAACAAAGAAAAGAATGAATGAATATGGAAGAAGATAGAGATGGCGTGTAAAAGTCCTAAAAAACCTTGAAAATAAAATGAATCTACAACCCCTTCAAACAACTTTAATTTGCCCCCAATAAAAATTCCTTAGTAAAGAAAAGTTTGATGTGATTCCACAATCCAAAAAAGATTGTTAAAACTCTTCTAAAATAAAACTTAAGAAAAATTCTTTAAAAGGAAACTCAAAAAGAAATTTATTAACTCAAAAGTGAAACATGAATTAATGAATAATGAAGAGGCTTTCATATAGCTTAGCTAGTTGCATTAAAATAAAACTTTTAAGTATAACGTAACTCTAATTAATCTAAAAAATGAGTAATTCTAGTGGAATTAAATTTTTTTTGTCGAGGGAGAAATATAAAACTCTTAAACAAGTTAAAATACTTAAAAATATCCTAAAATTCGGAATAAATAAATAATAACAATATAAAACTTAATAGTTATAATATTAGGCTAATATATAGTTAAAAGTAAACCTAAAAATCAAATCCAATATGACTTAAACTCGAATTAAATCTTGAAACTCATAATTTTTTTGTAACAATCTAATCCATAAATTCTCTTCGTGCAATCTTCACTAAAACATCATAACTTGAACTCTCGGGTTTGAAATCGGGTGATTCAAAGTACGTTTCGAAACTAAGAGATAGATCTTTGAACGTTATGAAGACATCTCAACTCAAAAATACTTGAATCCCATCTAAAAAATCATCGGAAGTCGAACTCAAAAATTGGAAGATTGAGTGAATGAAATTTATAATAAATGAATGAGAATTCATATTTTAGGACGCATGACTGAGAATTCCAATAGGAGCCCACACCCCCACAAACTTAGTGGGAATTTGACTATTATTCCCGATTGAAATTTATAATTTAGGATGCATTCTAATATTTGAGTTCAATTTTTTAAATAAAAAAGATTATAGTAATAATTGTAATCTGCTTAAGTAAAAAATAATAATAAAAGAGTAAAATGTGTTGGTGTAATGAAATAATATTTTTGAAATTTGAAAAAACCATAATGTGAAAAGATTAGGGCAAGCTATGAGTATGATTAACAATAAGGCCAATTCCCTCCATTGCATGTGATGTGTGGGAAAGCCATAATTTCCATGCGTCTCCTATTTCTTACATAGCTATAATCATTGAATTTTTCGCATGTGAATATCAACATGCTTAAATATTTTCACAGTTTCCTCACAGGCTGACCCCCATTGTTTAAAAAAAAAAAAAAAAGACTTGGAGCACAAAAGACGAATTCCAGAAACTTCTTTGGATTTGAATTAACCTGGTTCACTGTATCTATTTAATTAGCCCCACTTCAAAGCTTTTGGCTCTTTCCAACATTATCATTTTTCCATTAGGGACAAACAACAACTTGCCTATGCTTGCAATTTATAAAATTTATAAAATCAAACTGTATCTTTTTAGGTTGGTAACTAAGTTTTGGAAAAAAAATTAATGATGAGAGTAATATAGATAATGTATAAGAGTGATATTACATCCTAATTAGAAAATTGAACTTAAATCACACATTATATTGGATTGCTTGTTAGGGAATGCCGTGCAAATGTGAGAAGTTTTTTGAAAGATGAATTAATTTATGTATTTTTTATCTTTACTTTTCTAGTTGCTAAAGTTAGTTGAAATTGAACGTGCAACTGATGGGTAAATTTAACCAACTTTGAAAATTTATCTGTGAACCATTAATTTTAATTCAATAATACATATGTAAATGAATAAACACATCAATTTATTTTTATATAAAAAAATATAATTTTTTATATATGCAAAAGGTAAATAATAATAATGGTATCCCAGATAAGTATTTCCATTAACATGTAACGAAAATTAACCCAAAATACTATTTTGTAATTAAGATAATATGCATAAGAGAGTGAGCAATTATGCAAAAGCCACATTAATTTTAACATCAATGAGGGCCCAACCTTTTTGTGACGGGATAGTGCAAAGTAGAGAGCGATGGATCAAAACATTGTTCCAGGAAAGTGGAAATGGCAACTTTATTCCTCACATTGCATTTGCATACATCCATGATTTGTAAAGGCAGGTCACAAGTTCCTTCTACATCGTTTACGATTTACGTGTTTTGATGTTTAAAGATTTCCATAATATTTTATAAATTGAAGAAAAAATGTAATTAATGCAGCTTTTTAGTCCATAAAAATGTGTTCTTTAAAACCTTAAATCACCACTTTTAGGAAATCAACATTGGAATATAAGCAACAAAATAATTGAGTCATCAATAATTTGCTGCTTAAGGTGATAGCGGTTTTACCCTTATAAGAGTTTAAAATTTGAGAAATGTACTTTCAACCTAGCAAAGATTAGTTAAAGTTTAGCTTCTCAAGTATAGCTTGAATTTAAATCGTGTTAGTCTCGTTACTGTTAAAATTTTGCTCTGCTTTTTTAGTTTATCAAAAAAAATTAATCAAAGTTTAAAGTAACTTGAGAATATTCTTAGTTTACACCAAAAAAATTCGAAAAAAAAAATTGGGTGAAGTCGTCACTTACGTTCACATGGCAACTTAGAAAAATTTATGTTTTGACTATGGTACAAATCCAAAGAGAGAATGAAAAGTGTGTATTGCATTTCTAACGGGAAAAGGAAGATGTCTCTTGTCAGCTAGGATTCTATTTGTCAACTTAAATGGCATAGAAGGCTTGGTATGAGGCAGTTACGGGATCAAAATATATCTTTTCTAATAAAGCTGGGATACAAATGGGTGATTGACGAAGATGCCCTTTGGGCCCGGGTCCTCAGATCAAAATATGGGGTTACGGGTCCCTTACTTGAAAGTATTACGAAGGCTCAAAGTTCCTTCCTTTGGAAGTCGCTATCAAAAGTTTGGTACATTGTACGTGAAAACCTCATATGGTCTGTTGGTGACTGGAGCAGAATTAGATGCTGGAAGGATCCTTGGGTTCCTAATATTGGTCCTCTGATCAATCATATTTCTGCCCATGCAGTTGTTAACACGGACAGTTTGCTTTGTGAGTTAGTCTCAAGGGAAGGTAATTGGAACATGAATCTGCTGCAAGCTTGGTTACCTGAAGGGATCATTAGATGTATATCAGGCATTCCCCCCCCACTCGATCGAGGGACCTGATCGCTTGACCTGGTGTCACACCTCAAATGGGGCCTTTTCTATTAAGAGTGCCTACAAGCTTTTGAAAGAAGAGTCGTGGAGTGCTAGCGATGAGCTTTGGAAAAGAGTATGGAAGTATCCAAGTCCTTAACGTGTGCGCTTCTTTCTCTGGACTGTCCTTAAGCAGAGATTACTTACTAATGCAAAAAGAGTTCGACAAGGAATGGCAGTTGACCCTTCATGTCCCGTTTGCGGTCACAATTCAGAGGATATAATCCATATTATCTGCGATTGCCCTATGGCCAAGGACGTTTGGTCCCAGGTAATCTCGATTAACCATCAAGCTAATTTTTTCTCTAACTCTTTGTACGATTGGATCTCCACTAACTTGCAGGATAACTCAAAAGCACAATATGGTGAAAGTAGCTGGGTATGTCTTTTTGGCATCCTTGCTTGGAGATTATGGAAGAATCGAAATTTGCTCGTGTTTCAGAATAAATCATGGACACCTCGCGAGATTATCAACGCTTCTCTTTGTTGGGCTAAACACTACCTCTCGATAGCTAGAAATATGGGGGAGGAAGACTTTATCACCAGTAGAGAGCTTTCGACAAGGGACGCGGTCATTCTCAACACTGACGGAGCAGTTCGGACATCTACAGGATGCGCAACTGCAGGTGGAATTATACGCAGTCCCAACAGAGAGTGGATCATCGGATACAACAGATATGTAGGAAATTGTTCAGTTCTTGATGCTGAACTCTGGGGCATCCTGAAGGGATTGAAAATTCTCCAACACAAAGGGCATGAGAATGTTGAAGTCCGATCAGACAGCTTGGAAGCTGTTCAATCCATTCGCGATAGCACTTTAAACTCTTCTAAATGTGCCCTGACCAGAAGGATTCGTCGCATCCTATCGCAAGAGGAGCATTGGACTATTCGACACATCCCGAGGGACGAAAATCAGTGTGCGGATTGCGTCACTGTAACATCCGCTTGCTTGAATCGGATTTGGAACAGTGTTAGAGTACAATTGAGAATTAGAATATATGGTTGAATTTAGAAAGGTTTGGAGAAATCAAGGATGTATTAGTAAATGTGAGAAAATAGGAAGGACTAAATAGTAATTTATCCAAATTGAATTATGAGTCATCATGGGAATTAGATTGATTAAGGAGGGGCAAGAGAGTAATTTGGTGAAAGATATTTTTGGAGGCAAAGTTTTGGGCCAAAGTGTAAAGTTGGAAGGCCTAAGGACTAAAATTGTAATTTTACCATTTTTATTAAGTGTGATTTCTAGAGAATTTGAGAAAGGTTAAAAATCAATTAAAAGTAAAAAATGTCAGCTCTTTTCATTGTTCAACCGTTCATGCCATTCCCTTTTCCATCCAACTTTTGCTTTTATTCCAAATAGGTCTTTCCACCATTTTTAAGCTTTCCAAACTCCAAAACCTTCCATTTTCTTTGGAATTCTGAAAGAAAGTCATAAAAGAGAGTTAGTAGACACCTCAAACTTCTTATAGAATTCATTTTGAGGTGTTAGAGAGCATAGGGACTAAATCGAGAAAATTTTGAATTCAAGGATTAAGGTAAGAGATGGTTAAATTCTCATGATATACATGTATTTTACTGTTATTTAGCATGAAAACTATTGAATTTGAGCTTATAGCTTATATGTGTTTATGTGAAATTGAAGAGAAAGAGAAGAGAGGCAAGGATCAAATTGAAGACAAAGGAAAAGAATAGAGCAAGGGGTAAAAGAGAAGAAATTCAGCCTTTTTGTTGTAAGTACTACAAGAATTTTAGTTTATAGTCTATTCTTCATAATATATTTGAGTTGTTAGCACGGAAATTGTTGTTTAATTAGGTGTTATAAAGATGATTAAGTGAGATTAGTGTAATAAAACATGAGAAAGAAAATGTTTTCATTGAAACAGATTGGACAGAATCAGAGGGTTAACTTTGAAAATGCACTAAAAATTGTGTATATGGAGTTAAGGGTCGAATTATATATGTAATTAAAGCTTATTGTGTGTAGTTTCATATGGAAGAAACAGTGTATTAAATGGATATGTGTATTCTGAGTTATAACTGATTTTGTGTAACAAGGTCAAAGCAGATACGAGTTCCCCTGTTCTGACTTTGAAAAATCATTGAAAAATATAGAAAACTTATTAGAGACTGAAATTTATATCGTTAATTAATTTATGAGTATATTTTCATTAGAAATAGACGGGAATATCATTTGATCTCTGTAATAAAAGATATAGAATTTTTAGTGAAGAAAGGTCGAAACTGTCAGGCAGTAGAGAAGGGGTAACTTGAAAGAATTTACTGTACAAATTGGTTGAATTAAAAATTTTGGAAATTTTATGGTGAAAAGAGGATTGAGTCTAGTCTCAGAAACATTAAGAAGATTATAATTTCGAATTCTGTAGCTCAAGATATAAATAATTTAGTGACTATGATGCAAGTGGACAGATTGGAAATATAAATGTGATGTGTGAAAGAATGAGAAATGAGGAATATGAAATGTTATGCCCATGTAGACAAGTTAGAATCATTGTGATAATAGTGGCATGCCATTAAGGAACGCTAGCGCTCTTACTGTTTCGCACTTCGTGTGCCTACTGATTGCACTATGTGCGCCTACTGATTGCACTGTGTGTGCTTACTGGATTGCACTGTGTTTGCTTACTGTTTCCCCAACACTTGTGTGCTTACTGTTAAGTACTTCGGTACTTTCTGTTTCGTTTATCTGATGGGTTCTATAAAAGTCTACTATGGGCCAAGTGGATAAATAAGCTAAGTGAGCCATGGTTAAGAAAGTTATGATGGCTAAATTGTGAAAAGTGAAAGAATATGCAAATTATGACATTGAGGTAAGTGAAATGATGAATACATGAAAGATAAGTACTATATGTGTATGTGTAATTAAATGTTGATAATTAAGTAAACTAATGTGGCTGAAAGGACTAAGTTGTGAAAAAGGGATGAAACTGTAATATCTACCATTGAGGTAAGTTGGTATATGAGAATGAATGTGTGTTATGGTGGCATTAAAGTAAGTTAACTGTTACATGCAAGAAAGGTTAGAAATTTTATAGGCATGGGTATTGAAATGTTTGATAAAATTAAGCAATAAATAAATAGTCATCTATTATTCTTGTAGTGCTTAGTAAGCCTTCACCGGCTTAATGCGTTTATTTTAACGCGTAGGTACAAAGTAACAAGGAGAAAAGTTGAGTTCAGGGACCTCTCATCACATCACATCATCCTTTGGAAGATTCCAAATATAGATATATTTTTTAAGGAAATGGCATGTACAATGGTACTTATGTGAATCCCTAATGAGTGGAAAAATGTTATCTCGAATGTTATGAATTATGAAAATGAAATGATTAATATATGATATTTCGATTTGAATGGTCTTAAAAGACATTGGTTTTTTAAAAAAAATTTGTTACTCGACTTTCTGTGCCGTACTGTAATGTAATATTTCTATATTGGATTTATACGTATAAATCGGGTATAGGGGTATTACAGTCACCAAATTAGCTTTTTTGAGTAAGGAAGAGCTTAATATAATGGAAGACCTTCCGGAGGAGATCTTACCTATTATTAACGCTGATAAATATAGGATTGTGTATTCTCTTAGTCCTAATCATGTAACCTAACTTCTTGAGGTTTTCTTTTCACCAAAAAAAAAAAGTGTGTATTACAATGAAAGTATGAATTGTAGAGGTGTTCATGAGTTGGGCCTAAGTATTATATTAATATATTTTATGTTTGTTCAAGTTCGGCTTGACCCAAAATATGAGTTTAAAATTATGTCCAAGCCCACTCATATTTATAAAAAATTAATCCAAACTCATTTTTAAAATAGTTATATTATTTTAATTTATATATTTTTTATTTATTAAATTTTTTATAGAATAATATTAACATTATTTTAATATTTACATTAGAGTAGTATTATATATTTAGTATAGATTTACTTTTTATGTATTATAAATTACATAATATATAAAATAACATAATATAAAGTATTGTAAACTTAAAAACAGGCGGGGTCTTGACCATGAATGTTCAAACCCGAGCTCTTCCTATGTTTTAAACAAGTTTAATTTTTTTCCCAAACCTATTTTTCGGGCATAATATTTTTACCTAAACTCTTTCAAATTTCAAAAGGGCCTTCCAAGCTTGATGAAAAGTCTGTCCATACATAGATTAATGGATATTGGTGTTTGTAAGAGTGAATGTTCGATCAAATCAAGTAAAAATTTTTCGAGTTGACGAGTCCTATTTTGTCATCCTAACTCGATTTAAAATTTTTTCGAATCAAGTCAAGTGAAATGAAATTCGAGTCGAATTAAGTGAAATTGTTCGACTTAAATTAAAAAATTAAACATGTCAAATTAAAATATTATTATAGTATAACTAATTCCATATTAGAGCACATAAATTTGAAACCATATATATTTAAAAAAAATTCAAAGCAAAATAATAATAAAATAGAATACTTTAGTATAATAAACTTGAATAATTAATTAACTTGTTTAGGTCCCAAAATTATTATTTTAGAAAAATTCTGAAATTTTAACTTTCTATATATATTCTTTAGAAAAAATTAATTTTTTTAAAAAATATATTTTTTGAAATTTTATAAATAGTTTTTAATTTTAAAAATTATTTTGAATTATTTTGCTCGCAGTCAAGTATGGGATCCCAAATTTAGATCCCATCCAATTTTAGAGCAAAGGGATAGGCATGCATGGCGCAAAATCGTGTAAGCCTGACGACATTGGCAATACTGGGCTGGCACTAGGGGTGAGCATTCGATCGAATCGAATGAAAAATTTTCGAGTTAATCGAGTTTTCGAATCTTATTTCATCATCCTAACTCGATTTGAAATTTTTACGAATCGAGTCGAGTGAGATAGAATTCGAATCGAATCGAATCGAATCGAATATATTTATTCGAGTTAAATTAAAAAAAGTAATTTGGTTTTATTTAATTTTATGTAATTTTAAAAAAAATATTTTTATTTAAAGTTTTTAAACATACTATACAACAAAAAATTAAAATAAATAAGTGAAAAAATCAAAGTAAACAATGACAACACAATAAGATTATAATAAAAAAAATAAACAAAAGTTCAAGTAAACAACATAAATCCAAGTAACAACAATAACACAACAAGATTATAAAAAAACATAAGCAAAAGTCCAAAATAAAATAAAAAGCTAAACGGCAACACCATTCCAAACAACAAAACAAAAAATAAAAACAACACAACAAAAGTCAAATAAACGAACAGTAATAACACAAAAATCATTGTAGAATAGCTTAAGCTTCTTCTTTTAAGGGCTTTAATTTAGAATTTTTTTTAGGAAGAAAAAATAGATTTTGGGTTTACAAAGTTAATATCTTCAATTTCTTTTCCAAATAAAAACTAAATAAGTACACTTAACCAGAATAATAATAAACAAAAAAGAACAATAAATTTAGACACGAAAAGGAGTTGTTTATGAGTGTTATTTAGGAATAAAATTATATTTGGGTTTAAAAATATTTGGGTTTAATTTATGAGTGTTTTTGAAGAATGAAATTATATTTGAGTTTAAAAATATTTGGGTTTAGTTTATGAGTGTTTTTGAAGAATAAAATTATATGTGGATTTAAAAATATTTGGGTTTAGTTTGTTGATGAGTTTAAATATTAAGAGAAAAATTGGGTAAGATAAATGGTTTGGGTTTTGAGAGAAAATGGGTATAGTAAATTGGGCCTGGGTATTGGGTTTGGGTAATATAAATTTAAAATTAAAAATAATATAGTTTTATTCGGTTTATTCGAATTCGAAAATCAAACTCGATTCGAACTTGAAATTCGAAAAAAAATTCAATTAGATTCGTTTAACTCGATTCGAATAATTCGAAATTTGAAAATTTTTTCGATTCGAATCAAGTTTGCTCATCCCTAGCTAGCACACACACATTGTCAAAAAAGCTGGGGTGAGAGAGGCTCGAACTCTCGACCTCAGGATAACTCAGAAGCTATGAGACCTACGCGCTAGCCAACTGCGCCACCACCCCTAATGTTTGTTCATGCAATAATTTTTTTACTTGACCCTATCTTAGATCCAGTCCTTTGGGATTTTTAAAGGCCAAATCTGCCTTGTTTTGTTTTTTTTGAAGAATAGCATTTCTGCTATTCACATTGAATATAACATGGCAAGGCAAATTCTTTTCATACAAAACTTCAGTTATAACAGAACTATCGTACCCTTTTCTTATATCTCCTGGATTGAGAGTAATAACGAAAATATTCTCACGTATAATATTATTTTAAACGTAACTTTATTATTTACATAGTAAAATAAAAATATAAATACACACAACAGAATTTAAACTTAAACTTTTATAACTTTCAACATTATTATTTTATCATTTAACCCAAAACTCATTCATTAAATTTTATAAATATATTTATTACTTAATTTTATTTTTCACTCGCCTTGCTCATAAAACATATTTGAAATTAAGATTATGCTTGATTTTTTTAAAAAAAAAGAGATAAAATATAACCTCAAATATTTTAAATGTTTTTAATTAATTAAGTCTTATAAAAATATATATGATTACTTCAGCCTTTTAGATATTATGTATATTGAGAACAAGAGATATTGAATTCCAACTTAACCTTAATAAAAGATAGAGACAAGTATTCTTAAGCTTTATAGACTGTAGTTGCGGGTTAAAGTTTTGGTTGTTATGATAATGAGTGAGGATGAAATATTCATTAATCGAATGGCTAATATTTGGCCAAAAAAAGGTTAAAACTCATAACCACTTATTATGTACTGATTTTCATCATTTGTATGTAGCAAAACCCAAACCTCTATGAGCATTTCATCAGTTATAATAATAAAAACCCGGCCCACACGGTGTACTTAAAATAAGAGAGAACAAACTAGGATTTGGTGGTTCATGCTCCTATCTTATTCATTATAGTTAACTCCTTGTTATTTCAAACTAAAGACACTAATAATTTATGAACCTAAATTATAAGCTTTAAAATGTTTTATTATAAGGCAAGAACAGGCTTTACGTTATGCTATCTACTCTTCTTAAAATGACTCGTTCGAATATGATTCCAAGGAATTTCTTCGGAGCAGGTTGACATCAAACTTGGATTGGATGGGTTCGTAAGTCTAGTTAGGAGTGTTCAAAAATACCCGACTCGTTGATCCAGTAAAAAATAAACGGGTATTTTTCTTTTAAAAAATTTTTTAAGCTGGGTACCCGACCCGCTATTTTTTAAAGGGTTCATGAGTCAAGCCCGGGTCGCAATTTCTAAATTCCACAGGTACTCGACCCGGTTACTTATATGTATTTATTTTTTTCTATTTTAAATTATTTATGTTTTTTTAGTTAAAACTTAAATTGGTTCCTAATTTTTTACCCTATTTACTAAATCATTATCCCACTCGTTCAATTCTTCCACGCAAATGCTATTGGGCAAATGTTAAAAATGTGAATGTGTTGATGTTCATTGCTTTGGTTCTTGATCCTAGGCATAAGTTAATATATGTTGAGTGGATTGTTCGCCGTTCTTATGATCCTAACAACTCTTATGTCTTGTGTCAACGAATTAAAAATACTTTGACATCATTGTTTGATTTTTATGCTTCTTCACATTTTCATCAACACAAATGGAATCATGCTCTTCGAATCCAATTTCTAGTGGCCATGATGGCGAGGAAGAAATAAGGAGGTTAAAAAGAATAAATTTGAGGAAGGACTATGTGATTGAGACATAATTAATTGATACTTCAAAAACAATAATTGAGTTAGACAGATATTTGGGGATAAATGTGTTCGTGATAATGATGATAGTTTTGATATTTTGGTTTGGTGGTATGCACAAACAAACAATTATCCTATTCCTATAACAATGGCACGAGATATACTTGCAGTTCCAATTTTTACCGTTGCTTCGAAGTTTGATTTTAGCACAGGAGGATGTGTTCTTGATTCTTTTCACACTTCTTTGACTCCTGAGTTAGTGGAAGCTTTTATTTGTACTCAAAATTAGATTTGTGCTTCTCATGACCCCCATTATTATAGAGGAGAGCTTACTAGCATTTGAGAATATGGGAGAATGTTAGTTTCGATTTCAAATTTATTATTTTTATTTTGTAATATTTATTTATATAGTTTAGATATTTAAATCTTTATATTTCTAAACATACATTGTTGTTGTATATTTGAAATATTTATTTTTGTAGAGATGCAAGATTTTATTTTAGAGTAACCAATTATTATCATTGATGAGACAAACGAAGTTTCGGACATCACACCGTGCCATAATGATTGATGAGTACACGACTATATGTTTTATCTTTAATTGTATTTTTTTGAAGTTTTATCTTTGGATTATGTAATTTGGATTTATAAACTTTATGCTTGGATTTCTAAATGCTATTATCTATTTTAGATTTTTAAGTTTGTCATTTTGAATCACTATAAATTGTATGATTTGTAAAAAAAATTTGAACAAATTTAATCCGAGTATCCTATAATCCGAAAATACGGGAACCGGATTATCACGGATACCTAAAATTTTAAGTACCCGACATTTAAAAGTTGGATCACAAACCGACATTTTTAATACTCAAAAATCTAAATACCCGATTATACAAGTTTAGTAATGAGACAGCACATATGCTTGCCAAGTCAGTCTTGAGTATTTAATAAAAATTCAGCACTGTTTTACCCCCAATCAGTATATTTATATTAGTCGAGTTTTCAAATGTCAAATTTAGGACCACCCTCTAAATTAACTAACACGACAATTGGTTCAAAGTTGCACAAATTTTATAAAAGTTTGATTTATCGTTTCATATAAAAGCCCACCAAACCTTGACATCGGTCCACGTGAGAATTTGGATTTTTTTTTTTTTGTCTACACGGGATAAATTTACAAGTTTTTATGGATGGGTTTTTTACAATAATAATATAAAAAAATTTAAATATCAAAATAATACACTTTCTATATTATTTATCAAAATGGTACATTTGGGGAAGTGATGCCTCTTAGATCACTTTAAAATTCTAACATTTTTTTTATTTAATAAAATATTGAGAGATTTGAGATGGAATTTTTTCATTTTTTAGTGGCAGCTGAAAAAGTGTCAAAGGGTGCCGCCTGATAGTGTGGCGGCACCAAAATTTAAAATTTGATTAATTACTTTTTAAGTCCTTCTTATTTATTATTTTCTTTTATTCTCATTCAACACAAAAAATAGAGAGACTTATTATCAATTAGTTCAAAAAAAATTCTATCAAAAAGTATTTTTGCAAAAAATTCAATTCCAACCGAAAATGTGGTTAATCCAATAAATTCAAAAAATATTAACATTTAAATTATTTAGATATATATAATTACCTTATATATAAAAAAATCTAAACCGAACAAAATCGAGATTAAACTTGAAATAATTCAAAAAAATTCAAACCTAAAAATGCATATTTATTTTCAAATAAATTAAAAGATAGCATGAATTCGTAAAAAAATAAAAAATGAGAATTATTTTCGAGTAATTATTTGATACATCATTTTAGAGTTTTTTAATATTATATACAAGGTAATTATATATACCTAAATAATTTAAATGTTAATATTTTTTGAATTTTTTGGATTAACCACATTTCAGGTTGGAATTGAATTTTTTACAAAAATATTTTTTGATAGAAATTTTTTGGGCTAATTGGTAATAGATCTCTCTATTTTTTGTGTTGAAGGAAAATAAAAAAAATAGTAAATAAGAAAGGCTTAAAAGGAAATTAACCAAATTTTAAAATTTGGTGCCGCCACACTGTCAGCGGCACCCTTTGACACTTTTTCAGCTGCTAATAAAAAATAAAAAAATTACATCTCAAGTCCCTCAATATTTTATTAAATAAAAAAAGAAATTGTCAGAATTTTAAAGTGGTGCCGTCTATCTAGGAGGCACCACTACCCCAAATGTACCATTTTGGTAAATAATGGGGGGAGTGTGTTATTTTGGTATTTAATTTTTTTATATTATTATTGTAAAAAATCCTCTTATGGATTGAATCGAATTAGATTCGGATCAAAATTTTGTTTAACATTAACATTATATGTAATTGTTTAAGTACGACTTAATTTAAAATGTGTGTTTCAAATTTTATCGATATTCATTTTTAAAAAAAATTATCTATATTCGTAAATAATTAATCCATGCAATTTATAAATTTTTTAACTTATCAAAATTGAAATGTAAACAGTTTATTAAAATTAACAGATTATTTTAATATTTACATTAAAATGCTATATATATTCAATTCAAACCTATTATAAATTATGTAAAAATAATATATTGCTACAAAAATTGAAAAACGGTCAATTCAAGTTGAAAATTTAAATTTAATTCATAATTCATGTTTTAAACTAATTTAATTTTGTTTTCAAATTTATTTCGAATATAATTTTTATTCAAATGCTTTGAAATATCAAGTGATTTTTCGAATTTGAACTAATAATCTAACTCTTAAACAGTTCTAGATGTAGATGTAAATAGAAGAAATGGTGATATATATTCCATACAAAACCTTTTTTTTATTTTATTGTATTCTTTTTGTTTTCGATCAGGCTATTAATGTTGTTCAGGCCATCCTGTTCCGGTAGATAATGGGCAGGTAAATAAATGTACATAAATTTGCCGGTCTATACGGTGGAAGCTCCTCAATTAATGCTATCTATAATACAAAAAAAATTATTTAAATACCAAAACACTAATATAATGCAGGTATTAAAGGTTTTGTATTTCAAATATGTATGTTGATATGATATGCAAAATTAAGATAGAAACCCATAGTTTTGGTGACCTATTTTGATTCCAAATGTTTGGGTTTTTTTTTTGGTGAATACCAAATGTTTGGTTTTTATTCATCATGGAAGGTGAAACCCCATGGCCATGATTTGAACCCCCCAAGAATATTCAGTTTAGGGTTTTACACTTTGAGTGTCTTTGAATGCAATATACAGTCTTCAAATCTAGATCTCTCAGACATTGTATAAAATCTTGCAAGAACATTTACTAAGGGAGTTAACAGCTGCTGCTAAAACAGCTTAACTATATGTGTTGATGCCAAAATGTCTAAGGACTGGTCGCCTATAAAAGTCAGAAGATATTTAACACTAGGCCCTCTGATATTTCAGACATAGCTAGGCCCCCCCCTTCCAGGGAACTAGTATCTTACTTTTAAGACAGCACAAAGATTTATTTTTAAGACCAATCACAATTAAAACACATCTTGTTGCTCCATCACCACTAAAATTTCAACTTTGGCATGCAGCGGTGGGAGAATTGAAGCCCGAAGTGAGGAGAGAATGTGGGAGAAAATGGTTTTAGTTTTTGGGGTGAGACTGCAAACTTTAATTAGCCATTCATTGATGGATGGAAGCAGTAGAGGTGGGCCTCAACTCTCTCAGCTCTCAACCATGAAAACAATGGAAGAACAGAAGGAAAAGAAAAACCCTATCATAAATAACAATAAAATATAAAGAAAGAAAGTAGATGAAATCCAGCTCATTGTTCTCAAAGAGTGATACGACCCCCACGTGGAGAAAACAGCCAGCCAGTTCACGGACTTGCACAGTTTTCATAAATATATATATATATATATATATAATAGAAAAAGAGTTTCTTATAGCTGTCTCATCGTCCCTAACGCTGGCACTGCCAACAAACAAAGGTTTGCTTAGATAAACTGACCCCTCCTCTCTTTGGCTTTCTTTGCCTGTTCTCATCAACCCCACAAATAACAATAAAAGGGTTCTTTTATTATTATTATTTTCGTTTATAAAAAAGCTCGATCCCATGGCTAGCTTTACAACAAAGGATATGACAAACATGCGTTTCCAATTGGGAAATGTGGAAGAATCCTTCAAGAGAGAAAAACAGAGCGAGAGGCTTTGTGCTTTTCGCTGGCGGTTGTGGACAATATAATTAATGCTCTTCCACACATACATATAATCATAATGCTTGCTTTCATCTCTTAAACCATGATTTATTATTGCTTCATATCAGCTTTTGTTTATATAAATATAGGATTGACCAAATTAAAGGGGAATGATGTTGTTGTTTTCAAACGCATGCAGTCATCCCCGCCCAACGACCCCCTCCTTTGCACATGATTTTCTATCGCTGTTCAGTCATTTGTTTTATGTATGTGATCCCAACTGTTATATTCTTTGATATATATATATATATATATATATATATATATATATTATTATTATTTTCTATTTGGAAGTAGGCTTTCTGTATGTAAAAACAGGCTTGTGACTAGGAGAGGTTTGGAACATGGATTCATGTGGGAATATGCAAGGATCTATTTTTGTGTATTTCCATGTACTTATATATATATTTAAAGCTTACAATTGTACACCACAAGTTAGTATAATGGTTAGTGCATATATCATTATCATATGACTTTCTATAAGTTCATCAGGCATGCGGCCAGCTTTAACTTATTTTCATGAACAACAAAAAAGAAGAGGAAGATAGGAAAAAGAGAGAAGTGAAGTAATATACGAATCAGAGTGTATGTATTCTAGACACGATTAGGGCGATTCAAACCTACATTATATTTGGAGCGATAAACATACTCACAATTAAGTCAACACGATTTTAACTCTTTAATAATTTCTTTTTTTTTTTGTAATTTATGCTATTTTTCAATTGTATTTTAGTATTTTTTTCTGTGTCTTAAATAAATTTATTAAGCTTATTTAGGACTATTCAATTAATTATTGTCATGTTGTATACTGATGAATTTTAAAAAATATTAAATAATAATGAGATAAGTTGGTCTAACTGATATTTATATAAAAAAAATAAAAGAAACTTATCCATCATATTTCAAGAAAATTTCATCAACTCCATTGAAATCTATTTATTAAGTGAAAAGACAATTATGCCACCACCATTATTATTATTATTATCATTATTATCTGTTTCCTATTTAGTTTATTATCATTTCTCTATTTTTAATTACAAAATAATAAAAATTCAATTGCGTATTGAAGTAGTATAAAATTTAATTAACTTCAATTAAAATTAAATTTAATTAAGTTATATATTGATTTTTGAAATGAATTCATTAAATTATTTTTATATAAAATTAATTATTAGCTATTACTTAGAAGATTTTAATGAAAAAAAATAAAAAAAATAAAAAAATGAATTCATATCAAAGCTAACATATAATTGAATTTAATTTGAATAATCAAAATGTATTTACAAAACACAATTATTATTGATAACATTGTCTAAAGATAAATTAATAGCCAATGAAGCTTAGCTTAATGCAACAATTTTAAGATATCAAGTTCAAATCTCATTATTATTTATAATTCATGTGTGTTTTTTAGTTCGGGTCTCACTGTATATGTGCCTTATATAGATTCATTTCGAATTTTTAGTCTAGGTCTTGATAATGATTAATTTTGTTATTTATAATTGTAATGGTATACTTATAACTTCAAATAAATACATATATTAATTAAAAAATACATATATGATTATATTAGACAATAATTTAATTCAATATTAGTTAAAATATTTTATAACTAACTAAATGTTTATTACTTTTAGTTGAAATTATTAAATATAAATATTGAATCTAACAAAAATAAATAGAATAGTTTAATAAATAATTATTTAAGATTTTTTTGATATAATGCTTAGGTTTTTAAATAAGAGAAACGCACACATTTAAATAAACTTAGGTTGCTGCAATAGTAACAAAATCAACGCTCAAATAATAATTAATTAATTAATTATATTTATTTAATAAATAAACCTTTTAAGAATATTTTCCAAACAATAGAATAAGTGAATTTTTTTATCAAAAATAAAAGATTATAACAGAATATCAAGCATAAATAATTGTTATATTATACATCAATAATGTTAATAAAAATTATCACAAAGCAATAAGAAAGAAAAATAAAAACACACAGATTTTATGTGGAAAACTTTTATTGGAAAAAAACCACCGACAAAGAAGAAACAATTCACTAATGTTGAAAAACGACAATACAAGAGGTTTTTGACTACACATCTTAGCAGTTAAACAACCTTGTTATAGTCAATGTCTAATAGAAGAAGTATAGTTTTTTACGGATTCAACTTGTGCAACATGGATTCCCTATTTTGCCTCCCTATTTTATTTGTTTAACAAGTGAATTGCACATCAAATGTTTCAAATCAGATTAAACGGGACTCGGATCACACAATTCTAACAATAATAATATAAAAAAATGTAAAGAAATAAAGTGTGTAAGCAAATGATTAATATTATAATTACTTTTTTATAGGTTATAGTTTAAATAGTTTAAATTCTTAGTCATTTTATTCATAAATTTAAAAAAGCAAAACCTTAGTGGAAGAAGCGGGTTCTATTGGTTGGACCATAACATCATCAGAGAGTCAATGGTGCTTTCAATGATGGATTATTTGATTTCTAAATGCTCATCCAGCTGATACAAGCCTGGTATTCTTTATTTTCTTTTTATATATAATGGAAGTAGGCCCTGCAATCACTGTTTTTCTTATTAATTATTTGCCTTTTCTTTATTTATTTCCTCTCCAAAAGCAATCGCCAATGGCAATGTTGTTCAAGACCAGACACACCAATCACATTAAATAATTTCTGTATATAAATCATATTATTATTTAGTATTATGCTTATATAAATTATCTGCATATTTTTTTTATACAGTTCAAATTTTCAGGCAAGGACTCAAAAAGACTACTGTATTGAGGGGTTGAGGTGGGAGTTAAGAGATTATATTAACGTAGAGACAGGTTCAAGTGCGTGCAGTCACGCTGGCTCAGCTGTCATTCGATATTACGAAGCTAAAGCCCCCTTCTCCTATCTGTCTCTCTCTCAATATCTCAATAGACAGCAAATTAACGTTTGCAGCTGTCGGGTCTCTGTGTCTTTAAACTACTGTTTTCTTTTCTCTTTTTTTATTTTCCTTTTCTGGCTTTCTCTTTTATTAACCAACTCATCAAATAATAACAACAGGCAACAACTTCTGTAACATCATAAACAAGGCTTCATCTCATTCTCTGACCCTCTTCAATGATTCTTTTGTGGTGAACAAAAAGGGTGGGGGGTGGGGGACTAGGGAAATGGATATAGGGACAAGCACAGTGGAGCAACAAGCAAAGGAAATGAGGTGGAACTGCACAAGATTCAGCTTTCTGATCCATTCTTGTCAACTGTGAATGTGATCCACCCAAAAACAGGAGGAGAGGGTTTTCATGCAAAAGGAAAGTTACCCATTTGTTGTTTTGTTTGTTTAGATGCCATGGCCTATCCACATTATCGATCACCTTTTGGTGACACAACGTTTACCAAAGTGTTTGTTGGGGGACTAGCTTGGGAGACCCCCACTGAGGAAATGCGTAGGTATTTTCAGCAGTTTGGAGAGATTCTTGAAGCTGTTATCATCAATGATAAAAACAGTGGCAAATCTAAAGGATATGGCTTTGTAAGTTTTATATCTGATCTCTCACATTCTCATACGTTGTTATGCATTAAGGTGTTCCTGACTCAGCTCCGAGGGCTTGTGTTGATCCAAAACGTGTGATTACATTTCTGTAGGTTACTTTCCGTGATCCTGAATCAGCTCGGAGGGCTTGTGTTGATCCAAATCCTGTGATTGGTGGAAGAAGAGCAAACTGTAACATTGCTTCACTCGGAAGGCCTAGACCTTCACCGCCACGAGGTCCCCCATGCTCTTTGTTCAATTATTGAAAGCGAAAAAAAAAAAAAAAAACAGGTGATGACAATAATGAAATGGATATGATTGATTTTAATGCAGGAAGAAATCAAGGTAGCAGTCCTTTTCAGGGAGTTGCACAGCAAGGTACACCGTCGTATAGTGGAGTTGCAGCAGCAGTGCCTCCACCACCACCGCCGCCACTACCACCTGTCATTTATCCGCCATATGGGTGAGTTACCCTCAATCAAATCAAAGCTATTGCTTGTCCACATGCACCAGTTAGAGGAAGTGGTACATGCATGCCTTTAAAATTTTAATTAACTTGGATATTTTAGTGTTTGTCTAATTACATTATGCAAATTTGTCATCACTTGGATTAAAAAGAAAAAAAGGAAATGGGAACCTTATATTAATTAATGCAGTCAATGATACATATTGGGATCGAACTGAGTCTTTAAGGAAAGACTAAAAGTATTTCTTATGGAGAAGCAAACCAAATATATGAAAAAGGCTTGTTAGAGGGACGTTTATGATCCTTATAAATTCAGCTTTATAGTTAACATTTCTTGATGTGTGACATACATTTAACTAAAGTACCATTGCAAGAATATACCAATTCCTCTTTCTTGACAAACTTTTATCACTGATCACTTGTGGGGTGTCTGAACTTTTAGTTTCTGGGTTTTGTTGGCAGATTTTTTATAACATATTCCACACTGAAATGTACGGAATAAGTTGATATGATACCCTTCGTTTACATCAAACATATATGTGTGTGTGTACATGCATAAACACTAGAGTCAATACCTTGAATTAATTTCAAGTATATACCAAAGCCGATATTGTTATTAGTACAAATAATTGCTTCCAAGGGAAAACACAGTTTTCCCCTTTAATTTGCTCCTGTTTCTAACAAAGTTGTTGATGAATTCTATCTTTCCAGGTTCCAAACTTACAGTCCTGAATACGGGTATCACCAAGTAAGTGAAGAAAGCTAGCCCTCAGTCAATTTCATAAGATAATTCAGCTGAAAATTAACAATATTAATAGTTGAGTTGTTCAATATAAAGCAAATAGTTGAGGCAACAATATTTGGTAAAGGAATGTTGAAAATGGGAATGCAGGCTCTCTATAATCCACAAATCCAGCAGGCACAATATTATCATCAACTGTATGGTTCATCATCAACCTCAATGGGGTCTCCATATTATTTTGGCTACTCTTTGCAAGCACCCCAGGCTCAACGTATCCCCGGACCGTCCTATCTTTACTATCCTTCACAAATGGAGGGGTCCTTCTCCACCTATCCTCCCCCACCTTTTCATCCCACTAGGCATCCATTTCCATCTCCTGCAGGTAAATAATTATTCCTTTCAGTTTTTACCACCACTGTACCCCAACATAACTTAGGCTTCATACATATATGATGATACTGAGTTAACTACTTTTCCAATGCTATAACCAGAATGCACCTGAGCCAAATGGTCATATGGTTTTAGTGTTCATTCTTGGTAAGTGGTAGTAATTTTCTGCCTTGTTCCTCTGATTGTCACATACACATTCTGCCACAGATAATATATAGTAATAGCGTTCTAGTTTAGCATGGGCCAAATGGGAAGGGGGCCACATGGGGCAACCTCAAGCATGTGAATGAGCTGTCTGGCTATTGGCATGACCTAAAAGATGGATAAAATAGAAAGTCACGACAGAGGAGCATGGTGTAAACAAATAGTGACATGTGGTTCAAGTATCAGGGGTGATGGTTTGATTGATTCTGATCATGCAGTCAAGTGGTCGAATTTGGAGAGGCCCACTAACGGTGTTATTCACTGCCATTGTTTTAACTATTTCTTGTGTTCCTATATATGAATCATATGGATTTGTTTAACTAGACTTTAAGTAGCAAAGTTAGTATTCACACTTTCTTTTGACAAAACAAACCTTTTTGCTTTTCTATTGGACTGATCAGGCCAATAACCTTTCTTGGAATATGACAGATGAAAAAAAAAGGAATGACTTTAAAGCACAATAAGTAGTTAATTGAATTGAGTTGAAAAGATTGACCAAAAAATTGTCTTAAAAATCCCATTAGGTTTAAGAGTACTAACCCAGATTTACATTCATATGCTGAGAGATATTGGCTTTGCTAGGCTAGCTGTCTCAATGTTCAGTAAAAGTGTAACTCTCTCTCTCTCTCTCTAGTAGATGCATGGTTATTGGATTTCCAAATTTACAATGCCCCCAGTCCAATGTGATGTATAAAGACATAACATGGAAGCCAGGCAGGCAGAGGGGCCCTGCTTCTCAGTAAAACGTCACATGATGGGCATTATTTCTCTATGGAAATATATACATTTTAAAAGTAGACTGCTTCATCTTTATCATTGGTTTGCTCTTTTCAATTGTATATATGTATGTATATATATGCTTATCATAAATTTTGTTACTGATTTTGGTTTCAGATTCGCAGACTCCTCAACCTACCTCCACAGAATCAGAGCCTGGGGCCATCACTTCTGAAAGTCCAAAAACCTAAAGGGAAGAACTCATCCCTGATGCCAAAATGTTCAAATTGTACAATCTTGATAAGTTTTTTATGCCCTTCTTATCACTTCATTTCACTCTTATATTCTCAAC